>CM046475.1:3670500-4894000 GCA_025506415.1 Flaveria robusta | reverse complement strand
TCAAACAGATTCTGTGCTTCTTTAACGAACCCATGTTTACTAAATGCTGAAATCATCGCGTTGTTAGCCACGACATCCCTACGAGGCATTTCATCAAACACCCTCTTTGCAGAACTTAAATCGTCAACCTTTGCATAAAAATCCAACAACCCTGTTTGCAAAACCACATCATAATCAAGATTCCACTTGAATATCTGGCAATGAAGTGCTTCCCCTAATTGTATAACACCAAAACTTGCACAAAACTGAATAAACAGAGAAATAACACTTTGACTCGGGCTCACATCGCGATACATCATTTCAGTATAAAGAGTTACAAAATCTCCCAAATTATCAGGATCACTAAAATAACATGATTTACTATACCCATCAATCAGCACATTCCAAGAGATCTCATTTTTCACAGGATTTCGATCAAAGATAAACCTTGCGGAATTGATATCACCAACCTTGAAATAGCAAGACACCATTGAATTCCAAGTATATGAATCCTTTTCCACCATGCTATCAAACAAAGCCCTTGCATCCTCTACAAGCCCATGCTTCCCGAGCACCGAAATCATGACATTACACGCGACCACATCTCTCTGCGACATTTCATCGAACACCTTCTGTGCACAACTCAAATACCCAATCTTTGCATAGAAATCAACCAACCCAGTTTGCAAAACCACATCAGAACCAAAACCCCACTTCACCACAACACCATGAAACAAAATCCCCAATTGGGGATCACCCAATTTCGCCCCATAACGAAAAATCGAAGTAAACATACCAACACTGGGAGTATTTAGACGACAAAACATCATAGCATTGTAACAAGTGAAGAAAATTCTTGTGTTATTGGATTCTAGAGATGATTTCATCATGGAATCCCAGAATGAAGCTTTGGATAACGATGGTGGTAAGTTGTGTAAGAAGTGTAAGGCGTAATTAGCATTACGAGAACGGTAGCAAGAGTGTAAGAAGGTGTTGATGAGGGGAGTGGAGATGAGATTGACATTTGTGATGATTTGGGCATGGGTTTGTTGGAGTTGTTTTAGGGTTAGTGATTTGTTGTTTAGGGTTGTGAAGATGAAGGTGATGATAGGTTGCAGGGGTTTGTAGAGGTTTAACATTTACAGTTTGATCTGCAAATCAGTTTGTTTTTATTTTGCTTTTGGTTTCATGACTTTTAACACATTCTATCAACATATAGAAATAATAGAAGTGTTTAAATCTTGTTATAAGATTGTTTAAGATTTTGTATTCTTAATAAGTAAGAGTAAATAATAGGGTGAGTAATCGTTCGAAATTGTTAATTAGATATACTTCATATAAAATATTTAAATACAATAAAATATCTATTAATGTTATGGGCCGGTTTGATTTTATACAACTAGTTCTCTGTATAAATTATATACTAAATTGTTGGTACGGTTTGTAATTTCTGAAATTCATAGAAGGAAAATTAAATAAAAACCGGTGTTGTAGTTTATGGTGATTGGTTTTGGCGATTTTATGGTTGTGAAAGAACCGTGAACACCCTGTCAATTTTTATGATGCCAAAAAATATTAGATGTTGTAGTTTAAATGTGACATATAAATTGTAATCTTTCAATTCGTTTTCAACAAAACGTGTACATTTGTACTTATTAATGGTGTACTTTATAATTCATACGTCCCGTTTGAAGAGTTATATATCACCATACATCAATTTGCTTGTTATTATATATAATAAGAGGAATATGCATATTTGCATTAATGTATTGATTTTTGTTATTCTAATTTTCTTTAGGCGAGGAAAAGAAAAAACCGACCGTAGGAAGACCGAAAGAAATCGAACCTATATATATTGGTCGGTACATAGTTCTCATGTGAAACTTTGGATAAGGTCCAAACCGAGTTGGCCCAAACCTACCTAGAGTGGCTTAATATTGATATTTGAAAAACCACGTTTCAACCTTGTAAACAACAATACTTGTTGACGTAGTTTTTGGTCGCCATGGTCAAAGCGGTTTGATACATCAATAAGTTCGTACGATCAATCAGTTAGCTTGACAATTGAACCTTGATGATCTTTAATCTTTGATTCTAAATTGGATAAGCAAAACAGTAAACACATTAAGGCACCACAAGGAATGTGAAAGAGCGTTTTTTGTGATAACCCTACAACGTGAAAATAAGCATAATTATTCAGAAAGAAAAACTCAATATAGAAGATGAAGTGCGGATGTTAATATGAAGTAAGAGCATAGAGAATGCACATCTTCTTTCCTTATATTGATAGTATTCAAATTAGGGTTTTCCTTGATGATTATGTGAGGACTTTGTGGTTATCACTCGTCACTGGAAGGTTGTTTGGTTATTATATCTGCATGTTATTGGTGAGTATGACATTTTTACCATCATGTTAGCACGCATCCATAACTAATTTTATGGTCCTGGTTTGATGGGTCAGGTTGTGCTTTTGAAGTAGTAGTTTAGATTATTCCCAGCTCATCCCACATCTCCAACTCATCTCCGTAATTTCACAAAATAATATCAAAACTTACTCCATCTCATCCTCCATCATTCCATCCTCATAGCTCATCTTTATATTTTTAGAAAAAAACAAACTCATCTATTATATTTAAAAGTTCAGTATTCATCTCTCACTTATATTATTTATATATTTTGTGAATGAATGTAAGGGAAAGGAAAAAAACAATTAAAAAATAATAAATAAACACTTTTTGATTAAAAAGAGATAGATACGAAAAATGAGATGTTTAAAACTTTTAGAATATGTAAGATAAGCTTCGAAAGTGATGTTTTTAAATTAGATTATAAAATTGAAAAGAGTTAATTTCAGTTTTACTCCCTAAAGTTTAACTAAAGTAATTATTTTCCTCCAAAAGATTAAAAACATCAATTTACCTCCAAAAGTTTCATATGCTGTTTCAATTTCACTCTAAAAATTTCATTATTTTGGATAAAATTAAAACAACTAATGAAACTTTTGGATTAAAATTGAGACAATTTATGAAACTTTTGTAGGTAAATTGATGTTTTTAATCTTTTGAAAAAAAATAAATATTTTTAACAAAACTTAATAAGTAAAATTGAACTTAACTCAATTGAGAATGATACATAGACCATCAATGCTATATTGTTAAAAAAAAGAAACTATTAATGCTATAACGTACTATGTACATGATTTTCAACCTTACCAAATTTAACTGATATATTTGTGGTGACTAATGTCAACCTGCCAATAAGGCAGTTTGTGGTCGAAGTCTCGAAGATAGACTTTTTGTTCATGTTTTTTTGTTTATATTTTAGACTAAAAAAGTATTTTGTGGTGACACATGACGGCACCACATTCATTCTCACCAAAATTTTTTCGATTCTTTATTCTATTAAATAATTACCTTAATTATGAATAATATTATTTATATTTTTCTAGAACAAAAATAGTTTTTTTAATAAATTTAAAAAAGATCTTCTTATTAATGTTATTTCTAAAAATAATTTTTATAGAATAAGAAATTTTTACAAAACATCAAACTTTTTTAAAATTAGTGTTTTTAAAAAGTTAAATTGAAATTTATAATAAAATTTTTTTTTGAAAATGATATTTTGGATACGTTTTGTTTTGAAACAAAATATTTATTATTTTTTTTGGAAAAAAAGTTTTAAACCAAAAGTTTAAAAAGTTGATATAATTTTTTTATTACATATTGTTTTTACTATACTTAATTTCAATTATATTTTATCGTAAAATATCGTTTTATACTTGATAAAATTTTATTATATTTAATATTTTATTTTTTCAACACGTGTAATACACGGGTTTACTAAAGTTAGTTTTTTTATAATTTAATAAATTAATTAATGTTTACACGATTTGCTTTATTTGATTCGATTTGGCTTCACTTTACAATTGGATCCAATTTGACAATTCACTTTATTTGATTTTTTTAAGTAAAATATATACAGTCATTCCTTTGATTAAATTTCATTTTTCATAAGAGGTTCGAGGCGGATACAGAAGGTTATTATTTTTTAGAGTGAATTAAATAGTTCGTTCATTTAACTAAATATCATTTTTCATAATAGATTTGAGAAAATATAGATATTGTCAATACTATCTAATCGAGCATTACATTTTTCGTCCCTAGGATTCTTGAATTTTGTTTTTTTGTTAGTTTTTATCAGTTTACTTATGTAGTTAATATATTATAAAAATAAAAAAGACTAAATGGCTACTACTCACCTCTTCCTCCACCTTCAGGCACCATCTTGTCTCACATCCGATCATCATCTCTAGCAAGCTCCCTTGCCACACCGTCTCCAATGTCACCCTTTTCGGTATCTTTATTAAATTTTAGAAATCAAAGAACATCTTGATCCTAATTATTGCTACTAGTCGAAGAATTATTGCTCCTTATTATCTGACACCAACTAAAGTAATAATAGAGGTTGGTTAACGACCAAAGAAGGTGGTGGGAGTACAAAGTTGGCAAGAGATTTGGATGGTGACAACAGATTTGACAACTGCATTGTAGGCAACGATGGTCTTCGGTTGTGCATACTTGCAATTTGAAGCGCCATGTTTTCAAATTATCTATCATAGTGGCGAACCTAGAAACTTTTTATAGTGGGCAAAATTGGGGCGATTGCACAATTTTAGGGGGGCGTTCCGAATTTTCACATACATATAAAACTAAAAAAAAATTTTACAAGGGGCTACTACCCCCCAACCCCCCAACTAGGTGCGTCCCTGATCTCTCATACACCTTACATGAACTTGAAACAGTGATCAAGGAGTTTAGGATTAAAAAGTAAGTAGCTCCTATAAGTTTTTTTAGTTTTTTATTTATTTAATTTCCGTTTTATTTTAGATGTATTTACATCATTTTATACTCACTTAACTCAATAGTTTAATGTTCATTCATATCAAGATTCAAGAACCATCACATATCAAATATAAACATTTTATATAAACCGACCGTGATAGTTAACTCTTAAATATATTTATATCAAAAGCATTTCATCACCACTAATGACATAAAGATGATGGTTTAGTATTGTGATATTTAAGGTGTCAGGTTCAAAACTAATTGAATTATTTTTTTACCAGAATGATAAGTTTTCTTCTTAATAATAATGTTAGATGAGTCAGATCTGAAAAATTAAAATCAATATTAACGAATAACATATCGTCTTAGAAAAACTCACACGAATATTAATGTTAGACTGTTAGACACAAACACCGTCCCAAAAAAATAAAAGAAAAGAAAAAACCCTTAAAACAAATATGTTAAAACAATTAACTTTACAAGGAGAAGTCCGGAAATACTAAAAAAGTGTAAAAGAATATTCAGGACGACTCATCCCATAAACCCACACCATACCTACCGTAAGCCCGCCCGCCGGCGATCATTTCCTTGACGATATTTACACTTCACAATCCCCCGACAACATTTGAATTCGATCGAGACTAAAACACTCAAATCAAATTTCTCCTCAAATACAACAAAAAACAAATTTCATTCAAATCAAATAATCAATCGTTCGTCTCTGTTCATCAAACACCACAAGTAGATCAGGTAATTCGATTTGTATTCAACTGGTGCTTGAATATCTCTAGTTAGATTTGATTTCTCCAACTTTCATCAAGCATCTGTTAGTTGATTATAAATTTGTAATTGAATCGTTTCTGATCGGATCTAAGGTTTTAGCTGTCAGCAAAGTGTTCAGCAGTTGTTGTTTAACGCTCTGTAGGTTCGAAGAGGATATCTGAAGTTCAGGAAGACTGTAATTGATCAGTAATCGAGCAACAAGGTACCTTTTGTTGTTTAAATTCGTTGTTGAACCGCATAAACTTGCTTTGCTTTAGGTTTTTGATTGTTTTGATTTAGGTTATGTTGCAATTAGATGTGTTCTTAATTTTAAGAAGAAATATTAATTAAATTATCGAGAGTAAATCTGTCTCTTCTTTGATAATTTTTGTTAGATTTCCATGGCCATGTTTGGGATTGCTTATTTACACCTCCTTTTGACTTCTCAAAATAAGTTTTGAGAAGTTAGAATTTTTAACTTCTCAAAAACTCTTTCTCCTTCTCACATCTTCATCACCATCCAAACACATTTTCACCTCCTTTCAACTTATCTCCTTTTCAAAAGTTAAAAGAAGTTTTCAATAAGCAATCCCAAACACCCACCATAAGTCAACTGTACACTTGTTACTTGCATACTTTCTGTTGTCAAAAGCCCACAAGGTGCGCCCCAAGGCCCTTAGGCACAATCCAATGCAGCCTTGTCGCCTCGCTACATAAAAGCCTAATTTTTAGGCCCTCAGCTGCATTTTCAGGCTATGTTCAAGTCAACTTCCTGCCAAAATCATCTGAACAAACAATTACACTAGCCCTAAAGAATCTAAATAAACCTAAAACAACCTAAACTAGCTAAAAATAGCCTAAAAACATGCCTTAAATCCTTAAAAATAAGAAATTTATACTATGCGACTTACTTAAAAAGTCCTCCTTTTTAAGCATGTTGCACCTATTAGACAATATTATTAGGGTTATTAGTATGAGCCCACGGGCCCGTTTAGGTTTTAGGGTTTGTATTATAATCTCTATATATTGTAACCTAACCTATCAATAATATTCAATTCACTCTTTTACCATTTAACATGGTATCAGAGCCTTAGGGTTTTGGGTACCTTTTTTCTCCGCTGCACCATCACAAAAACATACAAACCCTAGCCGTCGCCACCGACTTCAAACCCTAGACAGGGCGGTGTGCCGCCACCGCCGCCGCCCTGTCCCGCCTTTGTTTTATGTTTGTTTCTTTTTTATTTTCTAGTTTTAGTTGAATAAAGCTTCGTTATCGATTAAATATTTAAACCTATTACCTATCTCCATTCTCTTGATTTGTTCACATCCATTCTCTTGGTTTGTTTCTGGATTATGGCTTCTAACGTGCAGCAACACTATATTTCCTTTATTTCTCTTCTTTGTTTTTTTTTTATTTTTTCGTTAATCGGTGTTTTAGCCGCATCAAGGACCACGGTCCACGGCCATCGATCTCAAACTACGGTTTGATTAAATTTTCTATTATGTTTAGATCTACGGATCCAAGAGACCGCCAACTGACCACGGTCACCCGGTCTTGTTTTCTTTTTATATTTATATCTACTTTTGTCATCTTTTGATCTACGGATTCAAGAGAGTGTTGCTTGCTAGCCTCGAGAAATCGCCAACGACTACGGTCGTCCGGTCTCAACTTAATATTCCAATAATCAAGAACCATGAAGTATCAAGCAAACTATGGATAACACAATCAACCAAAAT
This sequence comes from Flaveria robusta, assembly GCA_025506415.1. Taxonomy (NCBI): domain Eukaryota; kingdom Viridiplantae; phylum Streptophyta; class Magnoliopsida; order Asterales; family Asteraceae; genus Flaveria; species Flaveria robusta. Next base: position 4,886,678 of record CM046475.1, on the reverse strand, counting down.
ATGGGTGACAACTTCAATCACAATATTGTTTGTTGGCAATAGTTTGGATAGTCAAGTCGATCGAAACATGTTTATCATATTATTATTGTTTTATGTTTTTTTTTTTTTTTTTTTTGTTTCCCAGTCATAGCGTCTGGTTACTTCCGCTACGACTGCGGGGGAGTATTAGACAATATTATTAGGGTTATTAGTATGAGCCCACGGGCCCATTTAGGTTTTAGGGTTTGTATTATAATCTTTATATATTGTAACCTAACCTATCAATAATATTCAATTCACTCTTTTACCATTTAACAGCACCTTGGCCCACGGTTCACTCTTTGCGCCTTGAGTGCGCTTTGCGTCTTCGATAACTATGCTAGCATAGAGTGATATAAAGTGTTGACGTTTTCTGAACCATCATACAGTTTTTTTTGCTAGCAAACTATGAATCTTTGAAGTTTGCAAAAATATAAAATAAGTTGCTACACTATGCAAGAACATGTGTCACTGTACAAAAATGGTATAAAACAATTTTCATTTGCGTTTGTATTTCAGTTTGATGAAAGTTTCATAGTATTGTGTTTTTTTTTTTCCTTCCCTTGCTTTTGCAAGAATGAGGATTAGTTTCTAATAAATAAAATGAACAATGGTTAACAAAGTCCATGAAATTCTTAAATTGCAAATTGGTTTATATTTTTTCGTATGCATTGAAGCTGTTTCTTAAATCTTTATTAACTCATTTTGACATGGAATATCTTGATTTAGAATCCGGAACATACATGCTGAATACTTTGGCTTGGTTGTTCATCTTTTAACTTTGGTTTTTTAACTTCTCCAGAGTTCCTTCTTCTGCAAGTGTGTTTACATATTTAGCATAATATTGTTAATTTGCTGAAGGGAGGCTAGGGAATGCTGAAGGATGTACGTGAAGGTCCACAAGTCTTCTTTTGAAGTCCACAGTGATTCTTCCTCTCAACAATTCACCATCTTCATTCTCGATGAGATTGGCTACGTATTGTCCAGCTCATCAAACCCTAGCCGTCGCCACCGACTTCAAACCCTAGACAGGGCGGTGTGCCGCCACCGCCGCCGCCCTGTCCCGCCTTTGTTTTATGTTTGTTTCTTTTTTATTTTCTAGTTTCAGTTGAATAAAGCTTCGTTATCGATTAAATATTTAAACCTATTACCTATCTCCATTCTCTTGATTTGTTCACATCCATTCTCTTGGTTTGTTTCTGGATTATGGCTTCTAACGTGCAGCAACACTATATTTCCTTTATTTCTCTTCTTTGTTTTTTTTTTATTTTTTCGTTAATCGGTGTTTTAGCCGCATCAAGGACCACGGTCCACGGCCATCGATCTCAAACTACGGTTTGATTAAATTTTCTATTATGTTTAGATCTACGGATCCAAGAGACCGCCAACTGACCACGGTCACCCGGTCTTGTTTTCTTTTTATATTTATATCTACTTTTGTCATCTTTTGATCTACGGATTCAAGAGAGTGTTGCTTGCTAGCCTCGAGAAATCACCAACGACTACGGTCGTCCGGTCTCAACTTAATATTCCAATAATCAAGAACCATGAAGTATCAAGCAAACTATGGATAACACAATCAACCAAAATATGGGTGACAACTTCAATCACAATATTGTTTGTTGGTAATAGTTTGGATAGTCAAGTCGATCGAAACATGTTTATCATATTATTATTGTTTTATGTTTTTTTTTTTTTTTTGTTTCCCAGTCATAGCGTCTGGTTACTTCCGCTACGACTGCGGGGGAGTATTAGACAATATTATTAGGGTTATTAGTATGAGCCCACGGGCCCATTTAGATTTTAGGGTTTGTATTATAATCTCTATATATTGTAACCTAACCTATCAATAATATTCAATTCACTCTTTTACCATTTAACAGCACCTTGGCCCACGGTTCACTCTTTGCGCCTTGAGTGTGCTTTGCGTCTTCGATAACTATGCTAGCATAGAGTGATATAAAGTGTTGACGTTTTCTGAACCATCATACAGTTTTTTTTGCTAGCAAACTATGAATCTTTGAAGTTTGCAAAAATATAAAATAAGTTGCTACACTATGCAAGAACATGTGTCACTGTACAAAAATGGTATAAAACAATTTTCATTTGCGTTTGTATTTCAGTTTGATGAAAGTTTCATAGTATTGTGTTTTTTTTTCTTCCTTCCCTTGCTTTTGCAAGAATGAGGATTAGTTTCTAATAAATAAAATGAACAATGGTTAACAAAGTCCATGAAATTCTTAAATTGCAAATTGGTTTATATTTTTTCGTATGCATTGAAGCTGTTTCTTAAATCTTTATTAACTCATTTTGACATGGAATATCTTGATTTAGAATCCGGAACATACATGCTGAATACTTTGGCTTGGTTGTTCATCTTTTAACTCTGGTTTTTTAACTTCTCCAGAGTTCCTTCTTCTGCAAGAGTGTTTACATATTTAGCATAATATTGTTAATTTGCTGAAGGGAGGCTAGGGAATGCTGAAGGATGTACGTGAAGGTCCACAAGTCTTCTTTTGAAGTCCACAGTGATTCTTCCTCTCAACAATTCACCATCTTCATTCTCGATGAGATTGGCTACGTATTGTCCAGCTCATCAGATCCCTATGCCACGCTCCAAGGTTACATAATAGGTGCTTCTTTGGTGCATGATCTGTGTGAAGATGGTTGATCTGCTTCATTAGGAATAATCTTTCTACATTAGTAAGATCACGAGTAGTTTCGTGCTTTTTGTATACAACATATGACAAATATGGATATTAAAGGGAGCGTTTTGATGGAAAGATATGAGTTAGGGAGATTACTTGGCCAAGGAACTTTTGCAAAAGTGTACTATGGTAGAAATACAAGAACGGGCCAAGGCGTGGCAATCAAAGTAATAGACAAAGAGAAGGTTTTACGGGTCGGGCTTATTGATCAAATCAAAAGAGAGATATCTGTTATGAGATTGGTGAAACACCCTAACATTTTAGAGCTTTATGAAGTCATGGCTACTAAAACCAAAATATATTTCGCCTTGGAATATGCCAAGGGTGGTGAGCTTTTTGACAAAGTGTCCAAGGGAAGGCTGAAAGAACCAATCGCCTGTAAATATTTCCAACAGTTAATCAATGCTGTTGATTTCTGCCATAGCAGAGGGGTCTATCATCGCGATTTGAAACCTGAAAACTTACTCTTGGATGAAAACGACAATCTGAAAGTTTCTGATTTCGGGTTGAGTGCTCTGGCTGAAACCAAGCTTCAAGACGGGCTACTTCACACCACTTGTGGGACCCCTGCTTACGTGGCACCTGAAGTGATTAACAGGAAAGGCTATCAGGGGGACAAAGCTGATATCTGGTCATGCGGGGTGATCTTATATGTATTGCTAGCTGGCTATCTTCCATTCCATGATTCAAACTTGATGGAAATGTATCGAAAAATAGGCAAGGCGGATTTCAAATGTCCAAGCTGGTTTCCACCAGAAGTAAAACGGTTACTCATAAGAATGCTGGATCCAAACCCGAGTCATCGAATCACCATTGCCAAAATCAAAGAAAGCTCATGGTTTAAAAAGGGAACAAGCACGAGAAAACAAAAAAACGAGTCTGAAGCTAACGACTCTGATAGAGCTTCAGGTTCATCAGAGAATAAACAGGAAGTAACAAGGCCTCCAAACTTGAATGCATTCGACATTATTTCCCTATCTCCAGGGTTTGACTTGACACCATTGTTTGAAGAACCAAGTCAAAAGAAAGAAGCAAGATTTACCTCATGGAAAACCGCCTCGGTTATCATCTCAAAACTCGAAGAAGTTGCTAAACTTTTGAAACTGAAGATCAGCAAACGCGAAGCGGGATTGTTGAAATTTGAAGCAACGAAGGAGGGTAGAAAAGGAATTCTGTCTATTGATGCTGAGATATTTGAGATCACTCACTCCTTCCATATGGTTGAGGTGAAGAAATCTAATGGAGATACTTTGGAATATCAGAAGGTATTAAATGAAGGTTTGAGGCCTGGACTTGGAGATATAGTTTGGACTTGGCAACCTGAGGTACAACCTCCTGAGCAAACAGTACAACCTCCTGAGCAAACTGTACAACCAGAGCAGCAAGGGCCACTTCCACCACTGCAGGATCAGTTGCCTTGAGGTGCATGCATTATCAACTCTTCAGGTATTTGTTTTTGTTACATGTTCATATGTTACTTTTCTTGTAGCTTGTGTGATTGTCTTTTGTTGTTTGTGTCATATGCCTTTACTTAATCAATAGTTTTGCTCATTTATGCCATTGATGTTCTGGGAAAATATGAGCGACAAATCAAATCAAAAGAATGATTATAACTTCTAGTGTTCATTACGCTATATATTGAAGAAATCTGTTTATATTAATCGTTTTGCCCTTTTAACTTAAAAACACAATAAGTTAGAATATAAGAAACCTAAATACAGGTTTCTTCTTTTTTGTCTATTGTTCACTTGGTCGTTGCAAGGTGCCTGAGAACTACCACCAGACGTTGTCACTGCCATTACAGCCCGCCAAAGGCCTAACTCTGCCGCTACTTCTTCTCTGTGGGGCGTAAACTAAACACGAGGATATGTTATTATGGCCTCGTCGGTTCTCCTTTGTGGCCATCTTCACTCATAAGTCTATCAAACAACATTGCCCTCGTTCGCCTTCACATATCTAACCACCAGCTGTGATAGTCTGATAGATCCAACCTTTTCAATCGCCTTCATAGAGCTCTAGTCACCATACCTCAACTTAAACTAAGTGAGGACAAACCGAAGAGTTGGTGGTGTCCGCAATGGTTATACTAATAGCTGGTTATCCTAAATGGTGACACGGTGGAGGTTCAAACCAATTAATTAAGCTTAGCAAAATGGATGTGACTGTTAGGGTAACAAGTAAAAGCATGTTAGGTTAAAGCGAACCGCTTTAGAAAACGTGTAATTTGTGCCGAACTAAAAGAGGTTGCTGTCAAAATTGGCTCGGAGTGGAAACGATCTGTTTTAAAAAATAAATAGTGAAATGAGTTCACTCTGTGTATTCTTTGGCATTTGGGCTTTGTGATATCAACAGGTGGGGTGGTGGGGGTGGCAACGACAGTACTCCAGTAGTGCCGCACGAGTTATTGGTGATGGTGGTGTAGGTCGTATAAGATGTATACAACATCATACGAGTGTTATACTGGTTAATTTTATAGGCTATATTATTATATAAAAACTATTTGACCTTACAATTATACGTGTCGTATGATATGCATTCAATTTACACCCATCTAGAGGTGTACAAACTGGGTTTTTCTATCAAACATGTTCAGTTTTTAAACCGGGCTGGTTTTTTTAACGTATGTACAAACCATTTTTTTTCCAAACAAATTCGGTTTTAAACCGGTTTTTCTTCAAAAATCCTCAAACCGCTTAAAAAAAATCGGTTTTTATCCCGGTTTGATTGGATGCCGGACTACCAAAGCGGCATACAAATCACCATATCGAGTCAGGCTATAAACCAGTTTGAACCAGTTTTTTTTTCAAACCGGTTCGGTTTTTTTTACCGGTTTTTTTTCTTTCGAACCAGTTCTTTTGTATACCGGCGGTTTGTACACCAGTTTTGTATCTACATGAATTAGGGGACCTATAGAAGCATATTTTTATCTTTCAATTTCCTTATATATCGAGGGTAAAATTGTTTATATTTATGTTAAACAAATTTACAAAAGTCATTTTTAACAAACAAAAATCTCTCTCAACACGTCCATACCGTCGTGGTCACTCTACAACCCTTGACATCTACCTAAGCCGCCGTTGGTCCAGCAGCTCCGGCTTTATCCTCTTCTTCCAAACCTCCTCATACATCTCCGACCCCCCACCGCCTCTACTCCTCACCTCCACCACCACCACCCCCTCCGTCAGCCGGAACACCTCCACTCCCATCACATACCTCCCTCCCCCACTCCCCCACTCCATCTCCACCCCCCACTCCCTCCTCCTCCTCACCCTCACCCCCTCCCCCCTCACCGCCCCCCCTATCCTTTCCATCACCTCCTCCGGCGACCCCGCCACCGCCACCTTCTCCCCCTCCCCCTCCCCCGTCCCCTCGAAGAACGCCGACAGGTTCAGCCCCGACGAGAACGAGATGATGTCGAATGCGTTCAACGCTGCTGTTTGACCTTCCTCTTCTGGCTTCACCAGAAACTCCTCCTCCTCCTCACACTCGTAGAACTTCGTCCCCTTGCTCCCTTTCTTAAACCATGGATTGCTCGTGATCTCCTCGATTGTGATCCTCGTTGACGGATTTGTGTCCAGCAGACGTGATAACAGTCGCCGGAGATCCGACGACATCCACTTCGCGAAGTGGTAGTCGCCTCTGTAGATCTTCTTATACAGCATCATCAGATTCGGATCGTTGAACGGTAGGTATCCGGCGGTTAATACGAACAATATTACGCCACACGACCACAGATCCGCCGTTGATCCGTTGTATCCTCGCTTTGTGAGGATCTCCGGCGCGACGTACGCCGGAGTTCCGCATAACGTGTGCAACATTCCGTCGTCTCGGATCTGGCCGGTGACCGCGCTCAAACCGAAATCGGAGACCTTCAGATTACCGTTTTCGTCGATTAGGAGATTCTCCGGCTTCAGATCTCGGTGATACACGCCTCGCGAATGGCAATATCCGATCGCCGAGATCAGTTGCTGAAAGTACTTCCGGCTCTGAGACTCGCTCAACCGCGTCTTCGCGACCTTCGCGAACAACTCACCGCCTTTCACAAGCTCCATAACGAAATAGATCTTCGTCTTCGTCGCCAAAACCTCATAGAGTTTGACGATATTCGGATGCCGGAGGCGACGCATGATGTCGATCTCACGCTCGATGTTCGACATGAGGCTGGTGTTGTTGGTGATCTTCTGCTTGTTGAAGACCTTGACGGCGAGGCTCTGGCCGGAGACGATGTCTCTGGCGTGGTAGACTTTGGCAAAGGCGCCACAGCCGAGGAGTTTTCCGAGCTCGTATTTACCGAAGAGAGAGGTGGCGGGCGGCGGAGGAATGGTGGCGGAGGCGATGCTGCCGACCTCTGGCATCGTGGTGAACGACACCAGAGATCGGATCGGAAGTGGTAGTCGTGTGTTCGAATGGATTGAAAGGAGCAGAGAGATGAATGGAATTAGGGTTGAAAGAGATTTGAATGTTTGGTGTTTGTGGGGAAGATGATCATAGATTTAAGGGGTGGAGTTGAAGCTTTTTTGGCGCCGAGAAGTTTTCAGGATTTATGTGGTGCATAATTTAATAATTTAAGGGTGGAATTGAAGCGCAAGTTTTATGCAATTAGCTTTTGATGCTATTCTAAATAATATTTTCTTTGTTGATATACAAAACATTATATAGGGAATTCTACTAGTTTTAATTAAACTAGTAATTTAACCTGCGCGTTGCGACGGGTTTATACACAAAAACATTAACACTAACATTACATATAAAATGATGATAGGTGTTATTTTTATCGAACCTACCTATCTGTTTTCCAACCAGGACCACACCCCCAACCCCATCAGGAGAAACCCACAACTGAAAAAAAAACCCTAGGCTCAACGTAAAACATTTTTTGCATCGAACGTAACTCGAATCCGAGACCTTTCCTCTTCTAATTTTTTTGGGCATTTAACCTTAACCACTTAGACTAAGAATTATTATTAAACAGGTAATTAATTGAATCATCATTAAATAGTTAATTAATTGCTTAGTGATTTTGACTCTTTGAGTCAAAGCCCGCCCACTTTAAATGCTAAATTGGAGTGAATTTTATCATAAATCTAACACCACCATTTTTATGTACCTACATATCATAAGCTATATGTACGCTTTAGTGTAGTCATCAAGATTCACCCATAAAATGCTGGGTTTCACGTGAATTTTGAAGTTAATGTCTAACCGATCATTCCACATTATATTTGTGATGCATTCCTTTAATCATGGTCTTTGATAATAAACAAACTTGAACCCAAAAAAAGATCAAAGCACCTAAATTGATTGAGTGAATATTCTCTAAAGATAACTCATAACTTGAGTTTTGGAATTTTAAATTGATTGAGTGAATATCCTCTAAAGATAACTCATAGCTTGAGTTTCCGAATGCTAATGTTGTGATCAACCTATTTGGTCCATGAGGAATCTGAGTGTTAGGTAAACATTGTCACCTTACAACAGATAATTTTCCCTACTAACCTAACCCTATAAAATTTCAATCCCTCTGACGTAACACAATAACAAAGAAATGCCATCTAGAATTTAGAAAAACAGCTCTTTTGAGCATGGGTACCACAACCAACTTTCCCCAAACCCTCTTCCACAATTGCAGAACACCTTAAAGATAACTAAAGACTGCCTTTAAATATTTTAAACATCATCTTGAGACCAAAAAATGGATTGTGTATCAACGTAGTATTTATACTTAATCACATCTCATTCAGTTAAATGAATAAAAACTAAATCAAAATAATCTGTTCATAAATGTATTGATATTAAAAATTATAAACAGTTCGAGAACAAAATCTCACAATTCTTCCAAATCAACATCTTAAATAGTAACCTTTTTTTGTTGATTTCCATGTTAAACCTGCAAATCATGAACAATTGCATATGGATTATACATAATAGAAAGTAGTTGCAAATTGACTTTCAAGAATTTACCCCTTCATACCCATCACCATAAGATCCTCTTTCAATGAGTTCTAAATCAGTAAATCAAGATTTAGTGACCTCTATTATAGCTGTTGCATCTAACATCATCAAGTATTCTTATTTAAAAATTCAAATATATATCAGAATCATGTGCATATAAGGTGATGGGTATATGAACCTAAAAGAAAAGACTCAACGACGCAATCAAGATGATGATTAGGTAAAATGAAATGACACAGAGAAACTTCATACCTTATTGTTTGTGACTCTCTTTTAGCATGTGGGTGATTCTTGGATTTTGGTTTTATATTTTTTGATTTTTTCCTCAAATAACACATAAGCAAGCAGTTGACCAAACCCTATTTTTATCCAAGTTGGGGAGGATGATGTAAGAAACCACGCATGTGTCCTGATACACAGGGAACCAAAGCAGAATTAGACGTCAAGGGTGCGATTCAGACCTCTAAGAACTCTAGATTTGATCGGAAAAACAATCTTAAAATAACACTAATCAAGCGACTCAAGAAGATGTTTCTTCTAATGATATTACAGTTTCTTGTTATTAGGTTATACGAAGTTCCATTGTAATCACGAGCAAGCTCATCCATCACTCTTTTAACCTCCTTCAGATTCAACTCCATCCACCCTATCAGAATATGCTTCCGGAGCGTAAATTCTTCATACTGTTCTGGTTTAGCTTCAAATGAATAGTCGTCGCATGTTCAAGAGATCCAAAAGCATACTCGATTCCATGAACTAAATCATCAAATGTTGAAATCAATAATCAACAACTACAACCAATAACGTAAGAAATCGCTCTATTAATCTACAAATTCATCAAATTAACTAATGTGCATTTGAGATCTAGAGCTAACCTTGAACGCTGGACTGATAAACGCCGAGACCGACAAGTAAGCATATTCATTCATTGATGTGAGATCGTAAGATTTCAGGTACACCGGAGATATCCGCAACAGAGGTTGATGAAGATGAAATTGAAAGTGGGTTGATCGCGGTGGCAAAAGAAAGAAAAGAGAGGACAAAACGTGACACCAAATGGATGAGTTGTACACAACAGGTACCAAGGAAAAGACTGTGATTACACGTGTCCATCTTTTGAGTGTCTATATTGTAAAGTGTAAAACTTTGGTGGCTAATACATAACAACATAAAACTGAACTGAAGTAACCGACCAAGTAGAATAATATATATTATAATTAGAAATGAAACAAGCGTGGTATGATGTGTTTATTAACTTCGTTATACGTGTTGCAACGGTAATATTAAAGTGGTTAATTACATAAAATGTATGAAGTTAAGACAACTCGATTGTAAAGATCAAAACATAGATTGAAAACATTTATGTACAGTATGAATGTTTTTCGATCGATATCGTCGTATCGGTGGTAGGCTGGTAGCATGCCAGTTGATAAAAATACCCTATTTTAAACGCAACTTTGTTTTTCACAAAATTTATACAAGAACGCCATGAAAAGATTTTTCAAATATTAACAAACAAAAGTTACTGAAGAAAAATCAACTACTAAAAAATAAATATGTTAAAAACGTATATCATATATAGTAAAGAAGTGAAGTTGTAAAATAAAAATTTTAAGGGTCTATTATAAGAATATTGAGGGTTTATTTTGTAAGGAAAAATTAAAATTTTATAATCCAAACTATTGGCTATTGATTAATTATTAATACCAACTATCAATTTGATCAGTTTTAGTAACAACTTTCGATTTTGTTACAAATAACAATCATAGTCTAATTGTACGTTAACTCCGTTAGTTTTTTATGGCGTATATACATGATGTGCCTCGTACGTAACGTATAATATAGTTATAATTAAAAATATAAATATATTACTTAATTATTTTTATAAAGAAATATTTTCTAAAGTTATTCAACGTAAAGCTTTTGTCACTAGTTGAGTAGCTTGTAAAATAAAATTGTTAATGAACTTTTCACAAACATAAGCCAAACGAGAATTATTGTTCGTGTTCGTTTATTACGGAAATGAACATGTTCATGAGCAATTACTGTACACAAACAAAACTAAACTAAACAAACAAAAACAAATGTTCATGAACATGATAAATACAAAATAATTAACGAACACAAACGAATACAAATGATCATGTATCTATTTTAGAATAAAATTTGTACTTAACATAAATATTCAAAAATACTTGACATAAGTGTCATGAAAATAGTTGACACACAAATTAAGAACATAAACGAGCTTATTAATGAACATAAATGAACACAATATCGAATGTTCATGAACGAGCATTAACGAACATAAACAAAAATATTATCGAACTTTCACAAACATAAATGAGCGATCACGGCTTGTGTTTATGTTCGTTTATTTAAGTAAATGAATAAAATTTCTTGTTCATGTTCCTTCATTTACTAAACGAACGAGAATAAACGAACTTATGGTCGAACGGTTCACGAACTGTTTATTAAACGTTCGGTTCGTTTTGTAGCCCTAGTTGTGTCCATCCTTTTATGCAAGCTATATTTGTGAGTGGAAGAAAAAAATTAATAAAAAATATTATTTAATTGAAATATAGATTCTTATAAGGAATAAGATGTGAATTTTTTTTTTTTTCCAATGATGGATAAACTTAGAAAATGATTTTTGATTAAAATTTAGAAATGAAGATGATTAACCTATGGTGAATGCTTTGTCAAAACGTTTCTTATTTCTAATTGCTTTTTTAAAGATAGACAAATAAGACTTTCGTTTGTGTCATGAGAGGTGTTCGTTATTTCGTTCGAAATTGATTAACCTTGCAAGGCTAGCCCATAATGCTGATAAAAAAAATGTTAGTCAGGGTACGAGAGTAACTCGATTGTGAAACAAATATAGTAGTTTAAACTTCATTCATTGACTTGGTTTAGAATCGTTAGTCGATTGCCTCCTGAGACATTATGGGGTGAGGGTGTCGTAAACCGGTTAGCAAGCACAAAAGAACTCGTTTCTTTAACTGATTAACTGAAAGTCGAACCAAACCAAAATTGTTTAAAAGACAATCTAATTACAAATTTGGTTTTTATTCGGTTTAACTGAATAATCTGGATAAATCAAGTAGCACCATTTTTTTTGGTTTCTTTAACTCTTATTTTTTATATTTCCTGAATAAACCAAATGAAAATGTATAAACCAAAAGAAACCATATAAACCAAATCTAACCTAATAATCCTTTACATGTGATGCCACATGTCATTCCCACAAGTACTCTTAATTTTGTTTTCCCGCCCATACTATTTATTCCATTTTAAAAAGTCAAATAACTAATTCTTAATTTTTTCTTCTTCTTTCTCTATATTATAAATCCAAGTTCTTTTTTAATTATGAACTTTTTAAAAGATATTTTTTCATTTAATAAAAACTAAGTATTTTGATTAAGAAATATACTTTTTGAAAATCAAAATTGTCTAAAACTATTTTTCTAAAACAGTGAAACTTTCTTAAATTATAAAATATTCTAAAATCAATCTGTTTAAAAAATAAAAATTTTATATAAAAATATTTTTTACAAAACAAACCTGTAGGTTTTAAAAAGTGAGATATTGATAAACAGAATAAATTTTTTTCAAAATAATAACTTTTTAAAACGAACGATTTAAGAATAGTAAAAATATTTTATCAGCTAATCAAAATACTTTTATATTTAATGTTTTATAGTTCGTAACTCTTTGTTAATAAATATTTAGTATTTTTTTATTTAAACCGTGTAATACACGGGGTTATAATCTAGTAAACCATATTTTATATCAAGCAGAATAAATCAATATACATAATTCGTTTTTATCGATCGAAACCAAATACTAAACTGAATTCTAATTTGGTTTTTGGTTTGCTTTTGAACTGCTAGAATACAGTTCATTTTGGTTCTCGGTTTAGACCCAAAAATTATAGTTCATTTTGGTTCTAGGTTTAGACCCACAAATTTCAAGTCGCATCTAGCGATACGTGTTATTACGACGACAAGCCTTACGAACTTTAAACTAACTTTTTTGTTTTAGCATATGAGGAACACGTATATTGTTTAGTAATTATACAATTAATAATTATAGATCTAATTACACGTGACAACATTATGAAAATAAAATTGAAATGTTTGTTATGACTTGAAAAAATATTAAATTTGAATAAAAAATATACCCTAGCTCCATTTGATTTGTTGAAATCTAACGACGCCGTAGCACGTGAGGTCAGTATGGGGCCAACGGGAAACACCTCGTGGGAATCCAAAGCCTGACACCAACAATGCTACACTAATCAAACACCCATCGTTCATGCATTCATACCCCTAAAAATTTATTGACGCACATATTTGGTCCTTAACAGAAAAACTCAACATCAGTTGATGTTAAAAACCACGGGTGTTACGGTTTGTTAAACAGTTAAGGCTAATAATTTAAATTTTTAAAAGTTGAGTTCATTCCTGTAATGTAAACATATCACAAGAACCAAACATGTAATTGACTCTAATTGGTGAAAACAACGAAAATCAGTGGAAAAAAGCGAAAATCTGAGTTCGACGGGTTGGACCGAGTTAGACTGAGTGTGACTGCTCTGATAATGTTGACCAAGTTGATGAAAAGCGTCTCGGCATCTTGCCGAGTACCAACTATTAAGTACTCAGCCGCCTTGGTCAAGTTTTACAACACCAATTTCAAATATTTCGCCTATAAAACCTTAACTTAAAGTGCAATAATATTTTTAATAGATTCTCTCAATACCATTTAGCAAATCTAAACACAATTTAATATAATAACACTTTAATTAAAAGAATATAAAATTCTCAAAATGTCTATTTTTCCTTCAAAACGTCATCTCCAAAAAATATTTCCCAAAATGTCTCCTCTGGACAAGGCACCAGGGCCTCTAACGATATGCCTGGGTGCCTAGCCACTCAAAATCGTACACGTGCTTTTTTCAATTTATGAACTTTAGTATGTTATGATTCTTCTAAAGAAAAAATTTAAAAATAGTCAAACTCCTGTACGGTAAAGGTTCTCGCCTGTGTTGGAGGCATGTACCCGCATTGTTGATGCGAGCGCCTCTGTTGTGGAGGCGGGCGCCTCCATTGTGATTTTGAAAATATTGACATTTTGTCAAAGGACACATGTATGGTTTTGAGTGCCTCACTATATAAGCGTTTGCATCTCTCGTTAAAAGGCGTCGATACATTGTCTGGAGGGGACATTGTAAGAAAAAAAATTTTGAGGGACATTTTGAAAGAAATATAAGTGAAAAGGGACATTTTGAGAATTTTTCAAAAAAAACCCCATTCAAGATTTTGATTGCAGAAGCAAGAAGACCGATTGGTTATCGGCTTTGGTGTTTTGATTGCAATTTTCACAGAGGCACAGAGCCATCGATATCTACTTTTAAGGTCTCAAACCTCATAATTCAATTCTCAAATAAGAAACCCACTAAGGTATGAAAAGGACTCTTTAATTTTGCTTTTGGATTCTTTATTTGTTGAATTTTCAGATCATTTTGTTATAATAGTTTCGTTTTGGTTATTGTTATAGCAATTATCGTCATATTATTAAATTTTTATATACAAGTTATCTGGTTTATAATTTTTAATACGTTGTATTATAAGTGTTTATTGTTTGTTCTCGTCCAAAGTCCAGAGTCTATTAAAAATTTTTGGACTAGCCCTGCAAATTTGTCAAACTTTTTAACGTAACATATAATTTCTCGAACTTAGAAGCACAAAAGCCCGTTCATGTAATTAACTTTTTAATAAACTTTGAAACACCAGATAATTCTTCTGCTAACGTTTCGATATTCAAATAATTTAAGTTCTAATACTCATAAAGTTACACAGAAACTTTGTAAATTTTATTACTATTCTATGTTTTGATACATTAAATTTTTATTTATTGCTACACATTTCTTAAGCAACCTTACACTTTATATAAAAGTTCGTTTATCGTAACTTAAACTCATGTTTATCATAACTTAAACTCATGATTTTTTAAGTTTATATGGTAGCAACTAGAGGTGTACAAACCAGTTTTTTACCGAACCTGAACCGGTTCTTTTAATATGTGGGTAAATCGGTTCGAGTTACAAACCGGTTTGGCTCACTGAATACCCGAATCTCTCAAACCGGTCTGAAGCTTTTTTTTAAACTGGTTCTTTTATCGGTTTAACCGGTTTTTTATTTTTGAACCGGTTTTGAAACCAGTTTGTGTAGTAGGAGTAAAACCGAGGGTGAACCAACGGTTTGGACCAGATTAGAACCGGTTTTAGGTTAAACGGATTTGGAGCCAAACCAATACCAAGTTTCAAACCGGTTTTTTTCCCACCACTAAGAGCATTCACAGTGGATTCCCAATCTTTATTTATATAATTACACTAAAAATCACTACATTTTCTTTTTACTTTTCAATTAAATAATACTTTTTATACCCTTATTATTATTTTTTTCTCTCTTCTCCACTCACAACTAATTTTAAAAATATTAAAAAATTTATATAGATTGAATAGTAATTTTTTAAATATACCAATTAACAATTAAATTTTCTCTCGTTCACCTACAACCAATCAAAACTATTCCATATAATATATCAAACACACTCATATATTTTTAAAGGTTATAATGTAAATGCTCCGAACCTGAACCGGTTTTTTTAATATGTGGGTAAATCGGTTCGAGTTACAAACCGGTTTGGCTCACTGAATACCCGAATCTCTCAAACCGGTTTGAAGCTTTTTTTTAAACCGGTTCTTTTATTGGTTTAACCGGTTTTTTATTTTTGAACCGGTTTTGAAACCAGTTTGTGTAGTAGGAGTAAAACCGAGGGTGAACCAACGGTTTGGACCAGATTAGAACCGGTTTTAGGTTAAATGGGTTTGGAGCCAAACCAATACCAAGTTTCAAACCGGTTTTTTTCCCACCACTAAGAGCATTCAAAGTGGATTCCCAATCTTTATTTATATAATTACACTAAAAATCACTATATTTTTTTTTACTTTTTAATTAAATAATACTTTTTATACCCTTATTATTATTTTTTTCTCTCTTCTCCACTCACAACTAATTTTAAAAATATTAAAAAATTTATATGGATTGAATAGTAATTTTTTAAATATACCAATTAACAATTAAATTTTCTCTCGTTCACATACAACCAATCAAAACTATTCCATATAATATATCAAACACACTCGTATATTTTTAAAGGTTATAACGTAAATGCTCTAACAGCAACTTTATTAACACTCAAAACCAACATTTATTATTCTATGAGAAGTTGTAAAAATAGAAGGAACCTAGAGAAACAAACCTCTAATAAAACAAAACACATAAATTCAAAATCTGCAGCATCTTCTGCCTCCGTACTACAGATGCTCAAACCTCTGCATCAACCATCTTTCACCCACTATACACACCTCCCAACATTCATCTTCATTCACACCATTTCTCTTCACAAACCATCAATCTCTTCACAAACACCTCATTCATCAACCCCCAAATCTCTAAACCCACTGTAATCGACAAAGTTTCCTCATTTTCATCGATCAAGATCCAAACCCCTGTTCATTCATCGTCCATTCGTTTGTTGTTCGATTAGGGTTCTTTAGATCTGTACATTGCTCTGATTCCAGTAACTTTGTTGCTAATCTACACTTTAGAAGCTTAATTTCATCTTCCTCGAGCTAATTCGTGTTTCCCGCGTAAATCATGGAACTAGGGTTTTAGATGTTGGAGATTTTGTGGTGGTGTAGTGTGATTTGGGTAAAATGTTCGTTTTGGGGATCACTACTTTATGAATATTCTGTTTGTTTGAAAAGGAAATTTGAATGCTTTTTTAAGATTCTTCGAATATAAGATTTGGGTATTTGTTTAGGGATGGAGGGTGTGATTAAACCTACGAAATCTTCATCTAACATATCGGAAATCGTCTCCAAATTTGCGAAAGTTTGTAAGTTTAGATCGATTGGGGTGATCTCCTCTGAAAACCCTAATCATTTGCAGCATCATAAGTTCTCTAATGATGTGAAAGAGTTGGTTGATGAGATCCAAAAAGCCGATTCTGATGGTGCAAAAGTTAGTATTCCTGAGGTTATTGAGGTGTGTAGTAAGAGCAGTTGGTCTGGTCATGATGAGATCTTGAAGCTGTTTGATGTAATGTCTGAACTGAAGTTGGCATATGTTCAGCTTCAAGAAGCTCATATCCCGTATGATCCGGATAAGATTCGAACCGCTGATGAGCTTGTTTTCTTGAATCTTGATAAGTTGTGTAAGGTTAGGCGCGCGTTTAAGGAGAAGCAGTTTCAGAAGTCGAATTCGCTTTCTGCTTGTTTGAATGTTATACGCGCTGAAAATAAGGTTCAGGAGAGATTGTTAGAAGGGCTAAAGGCGCAAGCGAAGAAGAAAGATAGTGAAATAAGTTATTTGAGGAAAGAGTTTCAGGATTTAGATGGGAAAAACAGGATTTTAGTGGAAGAAGTTAGGCGTAGAGAAAGAGAAGCTATAAAGCGATTGAATTTATCATCGGTAGACAATGTTGTTAAGGAGGTTTCAAAGAGTATTCATGATTTTGCTAAACCGTTGATTGCTTTGATGAAGGCTTCAGGGTGGGATCTAGATGAAGCTGCAAATTCGATTCAAGATTCAGTCGTGTACTCTGTTAGATCTCATAAGAAATATGCATTCGAAGCTTACATTTCAAGGAGAATGTTTTATGGATTTTCTTTAAAATCCCACAAAATTGATGATGTTTTGCGGTTTAACGATCCTGTTGATGTTCTAATAGACGATCCAAACAGCAGTTTTGCTGAGTTTTGCAGAACCAAGTACCTGTTAATCGTTCATCCAAGAATCGAAGCTTCATTTTTTGGAAACTTGGATCAGAGGAACTTTGTGTCGAGTGGAAAGCATCCGATGACACCATTTTACCAGTTATTCGTCAAAATGGCAAGGTGGGTTTGGCTTCTTCAGGGTATTGCAGCTTCAGAGCCAGAGACCGAAATGTTTGTAGTGAATCGTGGAACTGAATTCTCTGATGATTATATGGAGAGTATTGATGGATTGTTAGATGAGCAGCATGGAAGGTATAAAGTTGAGCTGATGATCATACCAGGATTTAGAATAGCGAATAAGTTATTCAAATCTCGAGTTTATCTTTCAAAACTCAACAACGCTTCGTAGGAAGGCGGGCTGTGGCCTCTCGGTAATTTCGAACCTTTTCATTTACTCTTGTTATGTACAAGTTTGCATCTTTTAGTTGAATTAGTGCTGTTTATGTAGTTTTATGCTGAAAGTTAGTGTGGTATTATGTAGTTAAACCTGTGAAATTGAAGCATATGACTTAAGTTTATGCTTTTAAATCTTCAATGCTGAAATATCTCCCTTGTAATAATGTTTGAGCACTGTAGAATGTGTTAGTGACACTGATGTGAATGGCATATGTGACATGAACAAACATATAACACAGTGAACACATCAAATCTGTGGGGTCACGCCTAGACGCCTGAGCGGTTTCATTATGAGTCATCTCTAACGGGTAAATCGGAAAAATAAAAAGATAATGTTATAAAGGAAACAGGTAAAAGGGGTCGAAAGTTGGCTAGAGTGCATTTTGATACATACAAGTATTTAAAACTTTTTTTATTCTGATTGTTTGTCTCATAACGTTTATAATCATGTATAATGCATTTTGATCTGAGTTCAAACAGTTTGAATGTTTTCCTTCGTATATAAAAGTGTGAAGGTGGTTATATCATTGTTGTGTAGCATATATGGGCTCAAACCAATAATAGACTCAACCCATTAAGATTTTCATGTAACTTTACTTATTCCGCAAACTTCAGTTTTAACTTATCATAAAATGACACCTTGTTTTTTTGAAATAACGTAATGTATATGCGTTCAGTAATTTTAGTTTTAATCCAAACATTTATGTTATATATCCATAAAATATGTATATTAGTTCTGAATATCCGAATCATTTTTATTATGGAATAACTCAATCATTGTCTTTTCGTAAATTTAGTATGTAAAATTCAGTAAGAAAAATCTATTTCAAAGCCATATAAAAAAGTATACTTCATAATTGCAAACATTTTTTATACAACTCAATTTATGATAAGTTATATAGAAACATAGACAAAAACTGAAATTGAAACAATTAATTAAATTATAAAGTTAAATATTATGAATCATTAAGGGTTTGTTTGGTATGGCGTAATGAAATGGACGAAAAATGAAATAAATGAAGGAATGAAATGGATAAGAGAATAAAATGAATTATTACATTCAATTGTCGTGTTTGGTTACCCTTTAGAAATAAAATAAATCATTAGTTTGTTTTGTTTGTTAGTTAGGAAAAACGAAAGAATAAAATGAAAAAGTGATTGTGGTAGTGATTGTTCTCGGTGGCGGCGGTGGCAGCAACGGTGGCTGTGACTGGTGGTTGGCGGCGACGGCGGCGGTGGTTGGTGGCGGCAGAGGCGGAGGCGGTGGTTGGTGCGTGGCGCCGTCGGTGGCCAGAGGTAGGCGGCGACGACGCGGCAGTGGCCGGTGGTTGGCGGTGATGACGTGGCGGCGGCCGGTGGTTGGCGGCGGCGGTGGCCAGTGACGATCAATCTTGGTGGCCGGTGGTGATTGTTTTGATGCGTGAGTGGGTGGTTGTGACTAATGATAGAAGAAAGAAATGAATGAAAAAAAAGAGGGGGGGGGTGGAGGTTTATCAATTTCAACAATCAAACATGTCTTTTTTAATTCATGATCAATGATTCATTCCATTACGGCTCTCAATAATGCATATCAAACGCTACCTAAATTATACTCTAGATAAAAAAATAAAAAAAGAAAGAAAAAAGATATAATTTACAGCGGAGCACCAAAAGTTAAGAGTTTTTGTGAGAGTTGTCAAATCTTTTTATTGCACTACTTAATAAGTTAATATTCATACTGACTTCTCCACACATTTTGTTTGATCTCAACAACTATTTCTTTCATTTTTAGATACTCAACGTGTATAGAAAAACCATTAGCCTGAAAAATCACATGACAAGATCTCGTGTCAAATTCTGATTCTTGACAACCACGTTACAGTGTTTGAATTAGCTTTAAACGTCGTCACAAATGTTTGGGGTGAGAGGTATATAGGTAATATAGTGTTCACGGAGATGCGAGGGTTGCTTCATCTAAGGGTTGTGGTGAATCCTCTCAAAACCATCAAATTTTAGTCGGCCAACCGCTTTCACCCTCTACATACCCTTGGAAAGCATCATATCTCTATGGATGCACCAATTACCTCTCACTCTCAAACATCATCACTTGAAGGATTGCTTTAATGAAGAATTGTAAAATCAGAAAAGATCAAACTTTAACATTAATACGCGGATACATTTTGAGCAAAATATATCAAATATATAATCGATTGTATAACAATATTTCATCTATTGACGAATTACACTAGTGATAAGGATACATTAATTTAAATATCAATAATCTTAACAACTTAATCAATTTCTTGAAATACAGATAACAAAAATTAAGGGATTTTTTGATAAGTATTGTTACTTTAAAGGTGAAACACTTTTAATTAGATAATATATTATTGACAAATACCTAATTAATCTCACTTTAGAACATATATTCTAAAAGCACATTTAATAAAAAACATTTATTAATAATCGTTATAAGCAAATATTTGTCAAAACTATCCTTCTAAGTAATACATTAGATTATTCATTAATATTTTATATTATAATAGGAATAATGAAAAATAAGTCTATGTGAAGGTATATAAGGGTGTTTATCAAAAGAATAGAATCGAATTCTAGTTAATCAAATCGAATAAGTAAAAATTTAAAGTTTTCGAACATAATTCGAATTCGAAAATCATTTGTCGATCGAAACTTTGAAATTTTAAACACTATTTGTATTCGATTAGAATACAATTAATTTTCAAATTCAAATCGACTTGAATCTGATTAGAATATTAAACACCACGAAAGAGATATAGTAATGGTAAAATTGAACTTGGAAAATTATGGGCTGTGGTCAAAATTAGCTAGTTTGCCCTATAAAATTGATAAATCAATCATTTTCTTTTAAAAAATAAATATTTCTTCCAAACTTTCTAAATCCAATTATCTTAGAATTGCTTTAAAGTATAACTAGTATTAAGACCCTTACATTGTGATGCAAGATGAAAAACCATGAAAAAAAAACAAACGTCGAATATTTGAGCCTAACCGGTACGAAATCACCTAGAAATTAATAGATAAAACTTAGATATGTATTTTATATAAAAATTTAAAATTGTATAATTTGATATTCGAATATTTTGGGGTGAACCGGTATGAAATCACAAATTCGAAACACTTTGAAAACCAAATTTGGTATTAACTCAATTTACAAGTTTGTAAACTGAATTGAATTCGTAGTTTACATTCGATTAGGTTTAAATTAATGTTTTCTAATATGATTCAAATAATTAACATCTAGTTTGTTTGGTTTTAACTTTTAACATATGAATTCTAAACCCTCGATCGTCATTAGACGTGTAATTGGGCCTGTGTATATGGGCTGGATCATATTGAAGCAGATTTCTTATTATACGTTTTTTCCTATTTTAAACTTTATTTAAAATAGAAATTTAAAAACACAACTATCTTTTTCTATAACAAATGAGCAAATGTATAGCTTGAGTACATCACAAACAAACATACTTATAGTAGGGTTTAGTGAAGATAAAATAAAACCACATCTTAATATATTAATATATTTGATAAGGAGGTTGTTCTCAAAAAGATTTGGACTCAACAAAATATTATTTTTATTAAAACAGGAAATTAAAAAAAAAAAAAAATCAAAAGAAGAAATAAAACTAGTATCATAGTAAAATTTATAAGTAGCATAAGATAAAAGAAAATTGAAGGCTAAAAAGTCCTAACATTAAAGTAACTAGATGGTTGAGACTAAAGACACATCTACTACTAAAAACACATCTAATGCTATAGACAAACTAGAAGTAGCTAACACGAGCACTTACTACTAGAATACAACCTAAGTAAATACAAGGTAAAATATGAAGCCTCAATAGACCAAATCTCTCTTGAAACACACTAATGTTTATCCGACATTTTCTAGTATTCCTGTCACCGATTATGTCTCTAGAAAAATAATAAATCATGTCTAGTCTTCTTATTCAATGTCAATTTTGATCCGCCTCTCCTCCACCTCCCATCCATTATGAGAGTTTCTACACTTCTTGATTGACCAACAATCGGCTTTATATAACGTAACCAGTCATTTCGTAACTTTAATATCCATGAACTAAATATATTAGTTCCAATATAAAATACTTTTTGTTCTATTCAAATAATTAGGTAATCTTTTCCCTCTAGTTTTAAACTAATTATTTAAACAATAACAAACAAACAAAACTTTATACTAAACTATTTAAAATTTTTGTCCAGTCAGTTCCAAAGATTCACACCCGAACTCCTTTTATTATACAAAATCCTAATTTAATTTTATTAGACATATTATTAAATTTGTTTTAGAATTTTTATATTTGTTTTATACTATTGTTTCTAATAATTTTCCTAATAAACGTTTAAAGATAATTTATGAGGTTGAAAGAGTGTGCTCTCTTCTCCGGATATATTTATTATCACCAAATATTTTAAAAAATGTCTAAGAAAATATAGTTTTTTTTTATTTTTTCATATTTGATAACAAAATTACTCTAGTTTGTAGGCACAAAAAGTTCCATAATTAACATGTCCAACACTCGTGTGTCAATACAACTTTAAACGATTAAAATTAAAGAAAAAAACAGTAATCATTAAAATTCAACCGCATGGAAATTTTATGCCTTTTCTGAAGTTGTATGTGGGCAATAAAATCATTATCAATCATGGATAATTTTCTAGATTAATTATTTATTATTTAGAACTTTGAGTTTTTATGTTTAAGGGGCCTTAGATTATATATAAAGTATATCTTTCTACACTGGTATAATATAAAATAATTAAAAAGCGCTATACTGAATAAGAAAGTAATACACATAAATGAAGAACAATATCATATAAATTACATTAAATCATGAGTAGATCACATATACTATCCATATAATTCACATAAAGTCTTAAGTTAGTTTTCATTTCTAACGTCTTCTATTATTTAAGTTCTCTAAAAAATAAAAAATTAAACCACATGACATCATGTGATATCCCAACCGATAAAGGAATCATTTGGGCGAAGAAATGTGAATCGATTTTTCATAACAACTAGTCAATCATTGTTAGGTTCAAACATGAATCAAACAAAACATAACAAATATTTTTTTTTTATTAATGTAGGTCTAGAATCCTAGATGTGAGCATGTAAGAAGTCCACTAAACTATATTTTCAGATCATGTGAAAAATAACGAGTCAGCTAAAAATTTAGCTGGTGAGTAAACATAGATTTTGCATACATACATACATACATACATACATACATACATACATACATACATACATATGTATATTGAATGCAGACAAGTTACAAAAGGATTAAAAAGATAATACTTATTGCATATGTAGTGTGAGTAACCTTTTAATAAACTACTAAGTTATAATATGTGCAGAGTTGACTTAAGTATTTAGGTTATTATTGTTTTAGGTGACACATGTGTTGAAAATTGAAATTATTATTCTTGTCGTTCAAATGTGCATGTTATGTTATTTATTCTAATTTCAATAAAAACATGTAAAATGATGCGAATAATGGTACATTTTACAAACACCAAAAGTATCTTAGATAAAGTTTTAACATGCTTTTTGTAAACCTCTTATCGTTTTATAAATTGTTTGTATTTTTCATATTTTTAGTTAAAATCGATAATAAAGTACAATTACCCTCAACTTTACAACCATAAAGAACAATAAGACATACAAAAAGTTTCCTATAATTTAGTCATATGTAACACTCATATTAACTATTTTTCTCTATTCTTGATTTATATATCATTTAGTTGATTAATAAAAAGTTTTGTAACTAAATCAAGCAATTATATAAGACTATATGCAGTGAATGTATAGTTAAAATAACATATAAATGTCATGTAGATAAAATCATTTTATTAAAGTCAATTTAAATCAAGTGTAATGGTTAACTAGTGTTTGGAGGCCTTATTGATACAATAATATAGGAAAAATTATCTTTGGCGCCCGTTAAAAACTTGACGCCCTATAGGTTTGGAGCCTTTTATAACTATCTTGTAATAGTGTTTGAAACCTTACTTGTGTTCACGTCATCATGTTTAGCACTCTTAAAATGACTACTATGTTCAGTCTAAGGATGGCCTATGGGGTATCCACAGTTGCTTGAAGACCAACCATTTGTCTCGCTTATTGATACAGGTCACTATCAGGGTTGTCTCTAAGAATCGATGAAAAAGTTTAGGCTCTGGGGGAGTAAAGAAAAATGGACCTCTTATTATTCAAAGTGAATAACTCATATAAATTTTTGGGCTATATGCGAGTAGAAAAAAAATGAGATTCTAATTCGATTAATCGATCACTTCGACCTCCTGTGTTCCGATCGTTCTTTTTCCGCTCTGATCGATGTCGAAGTATTAATCAAATAAGATGTTAATTTATGTGTTCCTATTCACCTTAACTAGTTAGGGTAAGTAGGGTTATCGATCATCGTGGAATTAGTGGTCGGTGTGTTGCGAATTGATTTATATGAAAACAAATAACCAAATTATTAAATTACTTAAAACTATTGCCTCTTGACTGTAAAAATTAAATTTTTTGGAATGATTAACAAATTAACTAAGAACACAAATTGGAAAGAATCAAACTTGGTTAAGAAAACAATTATATGAAATGGTAATCCACTTCGGATATAGGTTGGTTTTCTTAATTCATTTCGGATGATTGTATGTTGTTTTTGAGAGTTGGAACGGTGATTTAGTGGCCTAAGAATTCCCAAAATTCGTCTTCAAATGTTGTAGGTCGAATAGAGGGCAAGTGGTGGGTGAAACATAATAAAAACTCGGTTTAATAGGTGTTCCAAGGCGGCCCTGGCGTAGCCTACGCTGCCTGTATTTTGCTGAATTTTTCATGGTGCTGGCATAGCCTACGGTGGCTACAGTAGGCTACGGTGGAAGCGTTTCTGCTGCACTTTGAATCCTTGTTTTTTGACCCCTCCAATGACTTGTTTCATCATGTAAGCTTTCAACTTGTTTATTTTACCTACAAAATCACTTTCAACCCATAGTTAACCTATTCAACTTAATCACATGCATATAAACGAATAATCATACGTAATATTTAACGTGTAGACACTTAAAACACCATTCCAACACGCTCGTATCACGCTCCCACCCAAAATCGTAAGTTATTATTATTATTATTATTTATTTTTTAAGTTTTGAAATGGGTTTAAATTCTAGTAACAGGTAAATGATAGTGGACTAAAATAATTAAAATTTTAATAGGCTCATTTGCTCTAATGTTTGTTAAACTTAAACTAATCAAAATGTTAATGAGTTTAAGTAGTAAACAAAGCATATATAAGAGCTTTTCTAAAAAAATATATGATATACACCTATTTTAAAAAA
The DNA here is from genome assembly GCA_025506415.1 of Flaveria robusta. Lineage (NCBI taxonomy): Eukaryota > Viridiplantae > Streptophyta > Magnoliopsida > Asterales > Asteraceae > Flaveria > Flaveria robusta. Next base: position 4,861,379 of record CM046475.1, on the reverse strand, counting down.
TTTTCAGGCCTCTAAAAATATCGGCCTGGACAAACACTTGTTCATCATGTCATAGTCATTTTGTCTTGTTTTTTTTTTTACCGGGTATGTTTTGTTTTGTTTTTTTTTTTATTATAAATTTTCATTGATATAATCTTCAAACATTTGACACAATACGTCACAACCGTCTCTAAATTAAAAAAAGAAATTAGTGTCACTTGGTTACTCTTTACACCTATTTATTATTCCTCCACCACAATCCAAACTCACACATCATATCCTCAAACATACATAGTGAGAACAAGAGAGAAAGAGAAACAAGAAAGAAAACTTTCATGGGCAATTACAGGTTCAGATTATCCGACATGATACCAAATGCTTGGTTTTACAAGCTTAGAGACATGAGCAACACGAAGACGAAGCCGAAGAAGACGACCGCCACGACAACCACCACGAACCACCACAAGAAACCACCATATGGCCCTTATTATCCTCCTTCAACCACCACACCACCACCACAAAACCACCAAAGAAACTCCATTTACTACACCCCTAAACCCTCACATTATCATCATCATCATCATCATCATCATCATCAAGACCCACCAAGAAAATCTTCAAGAAAACCAACACCCAACAGAAAAACAATCTACAAACCATCTCCAAAACAGACTCCACTCACTGAGTCAACTCACACCCTTCAAGATTTCTTCCATTCACCCACCACAAACCGCTCTCCCTCCTCCGAGTCAACTCGGTCCGGACTCACCTCTTGCACGTGCCGACTCAGTTCTTCCACCTCCGACATCATAATCGATGTAAACGAAACCAAAAACATCAACTTTTCGCCGGAAAAAGACCTCAAACTCCCTCCGATCATCACAAAACCGGCAAAAGCGGCGAAACCCACATCAAGAAACCCACTTTCCGGCAAGAAAATCAAAGAAAATAATCAAACTCCGGCGAGAAAATCGGCCTCCGGCGTCAAACTCCGATCAAATTCTCCCAAGTTATCTTTGGGTAAAAGAGTCGTTCAGAAGTCGTCTGCTGTAAAGAAGATGAAGAAGATGCCGGAGAGCTTTGCGATTGTGAAATCATCATTCGACCCACATAAAGATTTCATGGAGTCGATGATGGAGATGATCGTTGAGAACAACATCAGGGGATCGAAGGATTTAGAACAGCTTCTTGCGTGTTATCTTTCGTTGAATTCCGATGAGTATCATGATGTAATTGTTAAAGCTTTTGAGGAAATCTGGTTTAGTTTGCCAGATCTTTGACTTTTTAGGGTTATAATTTATGAAATTAAACAAAAATTACTAAAATAAGAGTTTTAATTTACTTTTATTTATTTTCAATCAATAGTAAGATGTCAAATATTCATTACAGGTTAAGTTGGCTATTTTTAGTTTATCCAATCATTAACTTGGTCTCACGTGAAATTAATGAAGGAATGACACACACGTCGCTTACGCCAGCTAAACTTGGCTAAGTCCGGTTGAAATGTGGTCGAGAGAGACTTTTGGATGTAGAAGCTAAACTGAGTTAAATTTTAACCAGGTTAATATTTATTTTGGCTTTTTTGTGTGACGGAAATGCTATTTTGATGATTTTTCTTAAAATTAAAGATTAAAAGATGGATCTTTGTGTTTTGGGAGGTTAGAAGATCAATCACATTCCATAAAAGGAAAATTCTGACAAGTTGTAAAGGAATTGAAGGTGTTTCTGATGGAAAAAGAAGACAATTTACAACCAATCTGACAACGTTGTTCTATGCAAGAGTTGGAAACATAGGCGTCAATTTATGGTGGTAAATTCTTAAAGTTTAGTAGGAATTTAGATTTTATGTTGTTTATAATGTTTATACATAAGAATAACTTATTATTTTCTTTTTTAGGATTTAATGGTTATATATTTTAAATAATATTAATAAAAGTGGTTTATCTTTCATCTAATTTTAAAAGGATAATTTGAAAATTATATCTCATTTCTCATGTATGTCTCGTACATACACACCAGCCCTACTAGAAAAAAAAAAGCGTATCATTAAATGTCCACACATTCGAAAACTTACGATGATAGTAACTACTAATGAGAATTTATTGGTGATATGCTTTGGATAACCGGTTATAGGTAATATGTTCTTCAACGAAGTAGTAATGGCTTACCAATGGATTATTGACAACGTGTACAAGGTCAAAATTTTACTCTTTACTGACCCAATAGATTACCAAAGGCATATGACGATATCATAAATTTCCGATAGGACCTCCAATATTCGAATTAAAATGATTAAACTGTTTTTTGACGGATTCCGTCCATAATTTTCTGATGTTCTCATTATGTGTTTACGATGTTTTACGATGGTTCACGATAGAGCTTGAAAGTGGCTCATGGTTCATGTAATCAACCTAATTTATTCATAAATTCAGACCTGAGTTTAAGGATATATTAAGGAAAAGGAACACTTCCTATGATTTTCAGTCAAACTTTTCTTCATGATGACGGGTTGGGCAATTAAAGCCATTGTATAATATTATCTACAAACCATGTGCTAGTAAGGTTTTATTTGGATTCTTGTGGTGCAATGGTTTTCGTGTTAGTTTTATAGTACCAAAGGTTAACACCACGTATTACACGGTTTTGTTTGGTTAAAATCGATAATATTAACTAACATACACCGATGAGATGATTTAAGTAGTGACTACTAGACCTTTCCGTTTTACTTGCTTTTTTACCAGATCAACGAAATCTACTTGGGACGTACCTGTTGTTTAACTTAACTTTTTTGTTTTGCATAGGGTTGGGGCATTAGCCGTATCATTTCACGATTAGATGTACGCAACCTTAGTATTCATTTTGTGTAATAGGCTATTTTCCACGGCTTGAACCCATGACCTAAAAATAATAAACAAACATATAAAAGAGTTGTTCAAGTGTCCTCACTCCGAATTCTACTTGGAACTTACATATATAATCTTTGTTCTTGTCTTCTTAGATTTTCCTAACATCAACTTATTCTTTCGAACTCTGTACGTGTTAATTAATTGTTTATTTATAACCATATAAAGGAAAATTATCATGATATGGCTTGAATATTCTTTAGTATTAAAATTAATTATCTTAATATACACAACAATTAATATTTACATATAATAAAAGATAAACTATAAAACATTAATTAATCATCTCCATATTTATATTTATAGTTAATACGGTAAGGTTATACTAAAAAAAGGATTTAATCTAAAAAACCTAAAAAGAATTGTGTACGTGCTTGACACGTGTCCTTCTATTGTTTTAAATATGAGAGACTTTTGATTATTGTGTCAAATACGTCAGAACATTATACGCTTATTGTGTCAAATATCAATTAATTGTGTCATATATTTTACATCATGTGTTATATGTACTAATAATTTTGTTTTACGTTTTAAATCATTTTCTGTTATTTTTGTCCTTGTTTTTATAGATCATATAGACTTGTTATCTATCATTGTGTTATACAGTTAAAGATACATAATGATATACTTTTATCAATGTATTTTTAAAAACACGTAATGTTAAAGATAACATAATGTGTTGTTTTTGTCATTGTTTTTATAGATTATATAAAATGTTATATATCATTATGTTTTATAATTAAAAGTACACAATGATGTTAATTCACCAACGTATTTTTCAAAATTTATAGTGTTCAAGACAACATACGACGATAAAAAACGCAACGAGACATTATATTATTTGTCATTATTTTTAATGTATTAGATTAATTAGTTGTTAATTTATTATTGTGTTATACATATAACAGATAGACAATAATTTTATTTCACAATTATCTTTTTTTTGGAATAAATCATTTTAGAAAAACACAACAGTATCCAAAAAACACAATAACTAACAAAAATAAACAATGAACTGCACAAAAGACACAATGACGAGATACGAGCTTAAAACTTAAAAAAATTATTATATTTTTATATAACAATATCATACTTGTTTTGAAGATAAAAAAAGCATGTTTTTATGGTTTAATTTTTATAAGAAACTAATGTTGTACATAAAAGTTACGAATATTTATAAAAAAAGGGAGAAATTGCAAAAAATCAACAAAAGTGGATATTACTAAAATACGACTGTAACAAACTTTTTTCTATAATTTGATCTTAACTATTGATTAAATGGATTGAAATTTAAGATTAATTATTACACTTTTTAGTTTTAAATAATTTTTTATTTGAACATTTCTCATGTTAGTGTTACGAGAAAGATGAATCAATAAAACATTCTTAAATCACATATGATTGATGATGGGCATATATGAGAAGAATTTTTAATTGTGAAATTGTCTAATGGCATTATGTTAGAGATTCCATAAAGATGTTATTCACCATGTTGTTCATGATAATATTCAGTTTTTCATGTAATAATTAAATGGATCTCGATGTGACTTGAAGTTTTGGTATTAGTTATAACATGGTCCATCTTAGTTATGGTAATATGTGTTATGCACAAGTGTTCGAGATACTTTATCGTTTTATGATATCAACACACACGGTGCTTATCATTTCTATATTTATCTATTTTTAATATACATATAACAATCAAATTGATGATTTCACATTTTTCTCTACGATTTTTCATGATTATAATGATATCTTTTAGACATTAAGATCTCATATGATATATACTAGACCCTAACCCTGAGACCAAATAGTCATCATTTATAAACCTTTGCCCTAACATTACATGTCTTTGTGCTTATATAGGCCTAGAAGTCTTGCTATTACCCTTGAATACTATCGAACTAACGATGGGATTCTCACGACTATCCAAACATGTATGAGTAGAAGAAGAAAACACGATGTCCTATTTTAGCTTCACCAAAAGTAATGATCTGTAACATTCGGTCTTTCACAAGTCATACCAATCAAAATTGTTCATTTTGCCTATAAGAAGTTCACAAATTTGTGTTTACTTGCATAGATGAAAGTTTTCTAGGAGGTCATCTATGTCGGGGTCACTATCACCCAAGCATACTTAATTATGAATTTCCTCTCTCATCCACAACTAATTCACCTAAAACATTTTAATGATATTTGAAATAGTATATTCGTTATGAACTCAACATCTTTTACACCTATAACTGATATGAGAATTGTGTGGGGTGTTACAATCATCTTCTTATGGACTCATCGTTTTTTATGAGGTTTACCATACCATCCTAATCAAGTATGTAGATTTACCTAAGTGTTCCTGTGAACACCTTTGGAGACTCATCATATTTGATAAGGTTTGTCCTACCATCTTGAGCGACACAGGACTTTCTAAGATGTCTTAATTTAGAAGATGTCGTTTCTAATATGTTTTTAACTATCCACGTTAGGATTCGGTTGAGATTGGATTCACTACCTTCATTTGATAAAAGAAGAGTAATATAGAAGTAATTATATATTTTTATTTAATAATATATATATTTTGTATATTGGGACAAAGGGTGTTAAGGGGTCCACGTGTTGCATTATGCCAAGAAGAAATGAGGGCAAATGTTGTGTAAAGCAACTTTTGGCTTTCAATACTTTGTTTAAAGTAAGAGGCCGCTTTTTCGTGTGAGATGATAGACCTAACTTTATTTTTCCATCAAATGATAACTAATGTATATATATATATTTTTTTTAAAATAAAATTTAATTAAATATATTAATTATCAATTTATACTATATTATAGTATATTTGAGAACTAGTTTTAGTAAACTCGTGTATTATATGGGTTTGATCAAATAACATGTTTAATAAAATAAAAATTTATTAATTATAAAATTATATTCTAATATAATATATGATTAAGGACTGTAAGTAATAAAAAATTATATTAACTTTTTAAAATTTTATTTTAAAACTTTTCTTTGTTTTTTCCCATAAATAAATTAGACATTATTAGACATTTTATTTCAAAACAAATCGTTATAAAAATTTACATTTAAAAAAGTTTGATTTTGTCAAAAAGTTTCTTATATTATAAAATTTGTTTATTTAGAAATAACACTAATAAAAAGATTTCTTTCTTAATTTATTAAAAAACTATTTTAGATTTAAAAATAATTAAATTAGTAATTAATGTAAATATTTAATAGGAAAGAGAAACAGGAAAATTTTGATGAGAATTAATGTGATGCTCGCACGTGTCTCCCATAGATACCTTTTTATTATAGTAGAAAGATGACATGATTTTATATTTGGATTAACTTTTAAATGTTTAAAGAGAAAAAGTTTTTTTAATGAGTTTTAACTATCTTAATTATCTATGCATGATACCAACTATAGTGATTAGAAAACAAAAATAGTAACTAAATAATATTGATTATAAATACCATAAATAATTTAAAGAGAAAATTACATAAATGGTTCCTATGGTTTAACCAAATTGCATATTTGGTCCCCCAAACTTTAAAAATTACAAAGATAGTCCAAACTTTTGTTTAATCATTGCATATTTGGTCACTGACACTAAATTCATTTATTTTTTATGCATTTCATAAAATTTAAATTAACTTTTAAATTTGATTTTAAGAACCAAAAATACAACCTCACATAAAAGCTTGGATTAACTTTACACTTTTGTAAAATTTGAGGACCAAATTTGCAATGACTACACAAAAATTTGGATTAAATTTATAATTTTCAAAGTCTCGGGACCAATCATGCAATCTGGTCAAACTATAAGGACTATTTATATAATTTTCTCTAATTTAAACTAAAAATGCACTTTTACAATTACTAGGTTAGAAACTCATATAATACATGGGTAGAAGAAATTCAACATAATCAAATAATTAAGCTTTATTAATTTTTATGTGTTATTTAAAAATAATAAATAAAGAAAATTGAAGCAATTAAAAATAACAAAAAAATAAAAATCAAGAATTAAAAATTATATTTCAAGATAAACTATAATTATATCTTATAATTTAGTATGTTTTAATAATTTATTAGAATAATAAAATTTAAATTTTGAATATTTAATTATTTAGTTTACTTATTTAAAATTATTTTTATTTAATAATAAAGAGACGCAGGAAGCAAAAATTTAAACTTCACCAGAAATTGACATGTGTATCTAAAAATCTTTTTTTTTATTATATAGTATAGATATAAATGTAGATATAGATTACAATTGATAATAAAATTTCTTTAAAAGTCAAACTATGTAAACAATTGATTTTATATTAGCCAGTTCTCAAAATTGTTTTTATTTTATATGATTTCATATTTATTTGAATTTATAAACTCTTATTAAATCTTTAAATCTTTATGATAATTTACCAATTAATTATTCATGCGATTTATATTACCTTCAAATATTTATTTTTTTAATTTTTTTAACTACTTTCAGTATATATTGATTTTATTCAAAAAGGTTGGAGATGCAATCAAAATTAGACTTTTTATAGTTTGCTTCTTATTATTAAGAGTATTTTTTGTACTATTTAAATAAACTAATAGAAAAGTATGATAATGTTTATCAACTAGTATTCACCGGCTACGCGTTGCGCGGTGGCATACGCGACTTAACGTAATAAAGTATAATCTATAATCGAACCAACTCGTTTACGAACTAAATTTACATAGAAACATAGAGTAATTGATAATTATATTGTCGAATGAGAACGTATTATATATAACACGATTTCAAGCAAAATAATATCAAAAATGTTGTTGGTTCAAAACAATACTAATCCCACATGACACGTAGACTAGAGAGGAAAACTTAAAAAAACTAAAAATACAATGAGCACGTGAAAGATTCTTACACGAGTAGAATGGATACTTTAGACACTTCATACCATCAAACCAAAGAGATTTGTACACGTGGGTGGTATTTCTTCAATGAGTTAACTGGACGACTGAGTTTATAATATTTGTTGAACGTTCGAAAAAAAATACAATTCACTAAACACAAATGTAAATTTAAACCTACTAAGAGCATTCACAACCCACCCTTCATCTCCATATCTATAATTACACTAAAAATCATTACTTTTTCTCTCTTCTTTTCAATAAAATAATATTTTTTTATACTTTTATCATTACATTTTCTCTCTGCTCTACTCACAACTACTTTCAACAAATATTAAAAAATTAATAGAGATCAATAGTGTTTTATCAAATATAAAGATGAACAATAACATGTACTCTATCATCCATTCACAACCACTAATAATCATTATCTATAATATAAAAAATACACACACAGATTTATAAATAACGGGAAATTCTCTAAGATATAGTGAACACATAAAAAAAACCAACAAAATAAAACAAAACAAATTTCAACACTTCGGCCAACCATACTCAAGTACAGCAGACAACCATTAAGAAGAGTAAAGTGCTGTAAAAATGTGGGAATGTGTGTAATTTGTAAAACCAAACACTTATGTGGCTAAAATAAAAAACATAAAACTATACTGTTGATGCTAACTTCAAATTGTAATACCGAAAAATATGGGAGACCATGTTATATTCTTGCATAAATTTAAAGCACGTTTGCCATTATAAAAAAAAGTTTATTTTTCCTACCTGTTCAGGCCCTAAAATTTTCAAGAATTTTCGGGAACGACCCTACATAATTCACACATATTACGAGAAGATCCATGTAATTAATTCTTATTTTTTTAGACGTTGATGTTCGTCGATCTTGGAATCGGTGTCATGCTTGTAAATGAGGTTAAACATATAATATATATTTGGCTATTTTATCTGCGTATTCTTGTATACAACTCTACTTCAAACTGAATATATTACATCAATAATACTTTAGTGACTGATGAATCAATGATAATTAAACAAGCGAAGGAGGCAACATACTCAAATGCTTCATTAAAATATTGGAAAATATTGGAAAATCTTGATTACAAGTCTCACATATGATAAAAAAAGATTTTCGGTTGTACCAGAGAGTTTTCTCACCTAATGGGAGTATTCTCTTGTGAGTGGTCTTAGATTCAACAACGATGTGCGAGCTTTCCTTAGGGGATGTGCCAGCCTAGTGCGCAAGGTTTTGTATTTTAAATAATAAAAACGATCAGGTGAACCAGTGATCAATCAATGATCTAATTAGCCATTAAAAATGACTTTAGTGGTTTTTTTATATTATTTTTTTTATTCTAGTTTTTAACTTAAAATAACAGCTATTACAGACAGTTATATTTATAAAAAAGATCAAGGATGATAACTAAAGGTTAGAAGAATGTGTATTTATCGTTCATAAAACCTAAAAATTAAGAATGATACATCTTTCATTTTAGCCACTATAATAAAATATATGGTCGGTTCTTGTAAAAGGTTCTAGTACTTACTCCATAAAGATTTAGTACTTAAATCTTAACCGGTGGATAATTCAGCAACACTTTATAAGTTCATGTAATTTGTCTCAATAATATTATTTAAAAAAACATAATAATGCAAATTTTAGCCATAAATTAATGCATCAACTAAACAGCATTAGCTTTGCAACTAATTCGTTATATCACGAACCTATGATCACAAGCACCCATTCAGTTGATTTGGCACCTAATTTCCCTAATTTTGTTAATATTAAAATACTGTTAAATGTTTTACTAGGAATTAAGATATCTTATATTTGTATATGTAATTACTTTCTACAAACTAAAATATATTCCATCAACATTTAAAATAAACATGTTCTCATATAATGTCATTTTCAACGTATTTAAAAATATAATGTATACATTTCAAGTAAACCAACTTTGTCATTAAATAAAATAGGTACTTGTCTAAATACCAAGTGACAAACTTATGAAATGTAGGGTAGTTAATTCACTATTTGCTTTTATCACAAATCCTTTCCCACTCATAATTTCCTTTTCTCTATACACGTGATCATAAATTAGATAGCTAAGAACTAAAAAGACGGATGGTCAAGGGTTATTCTTAAAAAATCATAAATTTCAAGAAGTTTATGAAGGCATAAGAGAACGATATGCGTTAAAAAAGGAAATGGCAAATACTTTTTATAAGCACAAAAGCATGGGCTAGGTGTATGGTTGAAAACACATGACCAAACTAAAAACATTGTGTACAAAATTGATATCCAACTGTACATTACAAAACGTCATTTAAAACTCAGTGTTATAATGTAAAACATTGAGGAATTGTCAAAACTTTATGTTAAAATGAATGTTTAGATGATAAAACGTAACGTACAAAAAAGCTAAAACCCTTAGTAAATCATTTTTATAGAACATATAGCAATATTCATATTCATATTAAAGATAAAAACATTTAATTTCACGGTACAGTTTTCTTTTTAAAAAATATTATATAAAAAATTATAAACATTTAAACAAATTAAAGAAACTTAGAAAAAAGTCAATAAATGTTGATTATTCGTATTATATCCTTCCGGTCGTTTGATTCTTCTCCCTATGACGTGGCACTTATGGCCCTCTAATATCATAATCTATATACAAGATCTCTTCTATAATTTTTAGGATTTTAAGTATTTTTATTTTATCCTTTACCCATATGGATAATCATAGAATGTAAATTCTCTATTGGACTCGCTATTGTTTCATTAATTTATCGTAACAGAAAATCAACTCGTATAAATCAATCGAATTTATTAAATAAGTAATATTTTCATATAAATTATAGTAATATTATCATATAAATTATAATTTTATGAATTCATTCGAATTAGCATGTCTGCCACGTAAGATATGATCATGTTATTACAAAGATAAGAAATCAATAATAATATATTTATTTGGTTTCCCCATCTTTCAGATCTTTAAATCTTTTAACAATCAATAAGTAATTATGTTAAATGAATAGTTCTTTTAGAGATTTCAATGGTATCTATTTATCAAGCTAAATATTATCTTTCTACTATAATAAAAAGATAACTAGGTGTGACATGTGGCACCATCATATTCACTCTCATCTAAATTTTTTTTACATTTATCTTCTATTAAATAACTACATTAATTACTAATAATTTTATTTAATTCTATTTTAGATTTAAACAGTTTTAAATAAATTAAGAAAAAAATCTTTTTATTAATGTTATTTCTAAAAAAATAAATTTTTATAAAAAGAAATTTTTCTAAAATATCAAACTTTTTTAAACATACGAAATATTTTAAAATTAGTGTTTTCAAAAAAAATTTATAAACCAAAAATAATTACAATTGAGATCTATAGTAATGAAATTTTTAAAATTGATATTTTTTAAACAGCTTGTTCTTAAATAAAATATTTAATTCATTTTATGAAAATACAAAAAAAAGTTTAAAATTTTGATGTTATTGTTTATTACTTATAATCCTTGTTTATACGTAGTTTTAATTGTATTTTTCTTAGAATATCGTTTTATAACTAAAAAAATTTTAATTTAATATTTTATTTATTCAACCCGTGTAATATACGGGTTTACTAAAACTAATACAATATATACACATGATACATTTTAAAATTAATCATATAATACATTTAATGCATAAATGAATGATAAATCAAAATTAGTGACGGAGAGAAAGAGGGCACTTAAAACAATAATCACAAATATATCATACGATTCTTGTGATTCTTAAAAAGTTAAAATATTACTAGTTTTTAAATAAACCTTCATAATAATATATGTATCTATTAGTTTTAGTAACTCGTCTATTATACGAGTTGAATAAAAAATATCAAATATAATAAAATTTTATTGATTATTAAATGATATTCTAAGATACGATATGATTGAATTTACGTTTGAGTAAGGACTATAAGTAATAAAACAATGATCAACTTTTTAAAATTTTATTTTTAAATAATTTTTTTGTTTTTTCCAAAAAATATTAAAGGTTTTGTTTTAAAGAAAACTGCTTTAAAAATGTCATTGTTAAAAATTTTCTTATTATAACTCTTAATTTTAATATTTTTTGGTATATGAAAATTATACATTTTAAAAACACCAATTTTAAAATATTTAGTATTGTAAAAAAGTTTGATGTTTTAGAAAAATTTCTTATTTTATTAAAAATTTTTGTTTTAAATATAACGTTAATAAAAAGATCTTTTTCTTATATTATTGATATATATTTTTAATTTAAAAAATAAATAATATTATTAGTAATTAATGTAAGTATTTAATAGAAGAGAGAAACAAAAAAAGTTTGATAAGAAGAAATGTGGTATTGTTGCGTGTTACCAATGATTACCATTTTATTAAAGTATAAAAATATTATTAATTACTCTACATGTTTCATGCATACAAGTAGATTTGATTTAGTTGTATACATTTACTAGGTTACAATCCTGTGTAGTACACGGGCTAAATAAATTTACTGTTACATGGTTAATAATATAAAAAGTTGTGTCTTAAATATTGTGTATTATACGGATTCTATAAACCCGTGTATTGCAAATTTGAAAATTTGAAGTTAACATATTTAAATTTTTAATTATTGGTAGTTATTAATTAATGAATAACTATTATAGAATTTATAATTAAGAGTAGAAAGAAGCAAGAAAATCAATTATTAAATGGCCTAGAATGATAACAAGTGTCCGGATTTATTTTATTTATTAGTATAAATATTTATTCATGAAACTTATTAAAATAAATTTATATTTTAGAAAAGTAACATTTTGCCATATTTATTACCAATGCAAAGGTCTTTATCAAACGGATTTGTATTTATTGATATTCCGTCATTTAAGCTTATTAGATTTGAATATTTAAATGTACAATATAAAAACTTAAAAAGGTATTGAAGTTTGCAACCATATGATATGTGGCAAAATAAATAATCATGCTATGTTATTTTCACATGCTGTCCATATTTATTACATATGTGTTTGTGTTTTCAAAATATTACCCACAACTTATCTTTGTCTAATATAATAAAATCACTTGATAAATCAACAAAGTAAATTATTTGTTGAATATAAATATGTAATTTATAACAATTTTATGTAACAAAAAAGTTGCATAAAATATATTCACGTGTTTGTCCATTTTGACAAAATATGTTGTTAGTAACCACTAAATCTCAAGCCAATATTCTTTGGAGTAAAGCAACAGCAACCATTCTCTAGGGAAGAGAATGTAGCAAATGCCCCCAAGTCAAACTCATGCATTTATCTTGATGGTAAACCGAAGACAAATTGATAATCAAACTAAAAAAATTACAACAACAAATGTCTCTATTAATAAAAATTTCATCAGTCTGGTAGTTAACGGACCAACGAGGCATCTATAGTTATGCCATGTATGTAGGCATCTGTTTAAATTGTCTTTTCTCTTTTGTTTTTACAGAAATCCGTTAAAACCCTTTAATTTCATTGTCAGCCATTCAAAGCCAAAATTCTCAAACGATACCATTTCTAAAACTACAATGATTAGGCACATCTCATGAAATCGACATTTGACAGACTGATTGAGACGTCAGCCTCGCTATTTCCCAAACCGAAAATTTTTATAACCATACCAACATACAACGTTTGAAGCATAATGTACAAATCATCAACGTGTGACTAGTTTAAACCTAACCGTTTTAGGCTCAACAAAAAAGTTGTAAATGTAGAGGGATGACAAGAAACCTTCACATGAAAACTAATAGCACAAGATGGTGCAAATTAATTTGATTAGGTTAAGGGACCACATAGAAGGTCCATAACTCATGACATCCCCAGAGCCAACCCACTGGACCACTGTGAACTCCTTTTCCTAGATCCAAAAATATCCATACTCAGAAAACTATCAACACATGTACAGCATGCATTAAGAGTGGTACATTTATCTTGATTTAGTAATTTCAACTTTGTAAATGAGATAGCTTTGGGTTCTCTAAGCTTCTGGGCTTTGAATTATTATGTTATTTGGAAGGGTTTACCCATACCTTCATTTGTGGTATTTTCCATTTTTTGACAAGTCACTTTCCATACACCACAAAAAACACAACTCAAAACCAAGTACTACCCAACATCCCCCACTTCATATTTTTTTCTATCTGTTTAAAGTGACAACACTAAAACATTTTGCTGTCCTTCTATCCTCCAAGAAAAATAAATAAATTTAATAATATGCTCTCATGTTAAAATACATACACATATATATAGTCGTTTAATACCTAACTAATATTAACAATAGAACCTTAAAAACCCTATAAATATTAATATCTATTGCTTTAATTGTTATAAATAAGATATAAGATAGTTGTTTAACTGTCACACCTCTTTGTCTCTTTTAATATATATTTTAAAATGCTACGTACAAGTAGTTTTCAGATTTTCCTATAAAAAACTAAATAAGGATAGTGATATAATATACATGTGTTAATATAGACACACGCATATGTGTGTATAAAGTAGAGTTCTTTACATAACTACAAATATCATGAGAAATTGTGAGGAATAATCTAAATCGTTATTCTATTATTAAAAACTAGATGAAAAATGTATAATTATGAAAGGCTAACTGATTTTACACACAAAATTCAGATATATTCAAATAATAATGTTGTCTTTTAACAAGTCTGTTAAAAGTTTATATAAATATACTAGCTTTAGTAAACATATTTATTACACGAGTAAAATAAATAAAATATTAAACAAAATGCAAATTTATTAATTATAAGAAGATATTTTTCTAAGATATATTATGATTGAATTACGTATGTGTAAGTACTATAAGTTATAAAACAATGATATCAACTTCTTAAACTTTTTTTTTCAAAAAAAGTAATCATTTTGTTTCAAAATAAACCGTTTTAAAAAAAATTAATTTTTAAAAAATTTCTTATTATAACTTCCAATTTTAATTATTTTTAGTTTATAAAAGTTATACTTTTTAAAAACATCAATTTCAAAATATTTCGTATTTAAAAAAGTTTGATTTTTTGGAAAATATTCTTATGTTATAAAAATTTGTTTCTCTATAAACAACATTAAAATAAAGATCTCTTTTAATTTATAAAAAAACAATTTTTAATATAAAAAAATTAAATAATATTATTAGTAATTAATGTTATTATTTAATATGAAAGATAAGCAGGAAAATTTGATAAGAAAAAATGTGTTACATTTGTCACATTTAGTTATTATTTTATTAGAGTTGAATGAACAATTTTGATGGAGTGTTGTAATATTTATGATTTTGTATATAACTCTACCTTCTATACTTATGTATGTGTATAATTTATGTGTATTGGAGTTTGATAGAGAGTAGAAAGCATGGTGCAAAAACTTTGGCCATGAATTTGGTGATGGTTTTTCAAAAGGGTGCAAAAGTAACTGATTTAATAGGCTACAAGTAAAACATTGTGTCAATAAAAGCAATGGTAAATGCAAAAAAAGAAAATTTTCAATAACTTTTTACATCAAAGTGCACAACTTTTGTAGTTTTCCTTGTATGAACAAACAAATTGTCTCTTCACAATATATGTTGGTGTCATAAGAGTAAATGTCCTTTCAAGAGAAATATTTTATTTTATTTAAATTATTACAAAAATGAAAAAGAATTGTTTTTCTCCATTTCAAGTTGGGAGGACACAGAGAAAAAGTTAGGTCGATAAAATAATCAATCGAGGTGAAGGTTGATGAGACGAATGTCCTTAGAACGAGTCACATGGGTTGGATCAATATTTGACGTTGAGTTGATATCTTTCATCGTTACACCAATATTTTTTCATATTCTTGTTTGTATACTTTTTCATAATCTTTTATGCTTTAGTTTAAAAGTTCTTTTTGGTTCAGGAGATGTTTCTAATATAAAATAAGAAGTTGTAAAAGGTTTTTAAGGGATTTTTAGCTCTTTTACTTTTTAGCTTTAGTTTTGAACAAATACTATCAAACAATTTTATATAAATAAAATTTTAGCTTCAATTATAAATAGTTCCTATATCCGGCCTACAAACTAAATTATCAGGGTGAAGTTATTCTATAACAGGAAAAAAATAAGAAGGTAGAGAAATATTATTAATCATCAGATTTAAATTCAAGTGCTAAGAAAATTCAGTGGTATAATATTAAATAACGTAACTAAAACTTTAAATGATACACTAAAGGTATTTTGATCTTTGCCACATTTTCAAATTTCATCATTATCTTTAAACGCTCATAAGATTTACATACAATACCATCTTTTTAAAAAAGTATATAAAAACAAGCAATTTTTATCTTTAAAACGCGTATTATGTATATAAAAAATGAAATTTTCATTTATTTCAACTCTTTATGTAATATTGGTCAGATTATTATGTAATATCAAGTTATTGTATAATATTGGTCAGATGATTGTGTCTAATGCTGATCATTGTGCTTTTTATTGTGTTTTTCTAAATAATAATTTTTAAATAAATGCTAAAAATGTCAAATTTTTATGTTTTCCAGTTTATTATGTAAGCATGGTGAGGTCATCGTGTAATTTTTGTCAAATAGCTCATTATGTCTAATGTTGATCATCGAGTCTAGTGTTAGTAATTGTGCTATCTATTGTGTATAATGCTGATCAATGTGTCTAATGTTAACTACTGTGTTATGCATTGTGTTTTCTAAAATGATGATTTTGAATAATACAATGCTAACAAATGTAAACTTTTTAAGTTTCCAGATCATTGTTTAATCCTCATCGGGTATGTAATCCTCGTTAATTAAGAAAATTACACAATGACATGACAAAATTACACAATGACCTAAACAACTGGATTTTTTTTTGCCTTTTTTATATCAACACTATATGTCTTTTAAAGAGAAAAAATACTCGTTTTTATGATATAAATTTTTTTTATAAAAAATCATTTCGTATGTAAAAGTTACGCTCGCTTAAAAAAAGATGAAACTTGAGAAGCGGAAACATTACTAATTTTGTCATCAACCTAATCTTGAACAAAAAGACATGTGTCAATATCTTAATCATTCTTACACTTTCTAGTTTTCCAAAAGCTTTGTATTTAACATTTCCCAAATTATCAATCAACTTGGATGTTCATTTGTATTTAGAAAAAAAGAACACAAACATAAATATAAATGTAAAAATGCATTGAGAGGAAATAAGGCAAATTAGCTCGTAGAGATATACTCATATGTGCTTTAGTTTTAGAGAATGGTTTAAATTAAAAAGGTTTTAAAGAATATCGGAATTAATTTCAACTATCAATCTTCGTAATTAATGGTTAATATCAAATTGAAGAAAATAATTTTGTTACAGGGGTATTTTATGCATAACCATTTTTATTGACTTTTCTCAAGTTCTTTCACTTTTTTTAAATGTTTATAACTTTTATATATAACATTATTTTTTATAAAAATTACATCATAAAAACAAGCGTTTTTATCTTTAAAACAAATACAACATCATTATATATAAAGATAATATTTTTTATGTTTTTAAGCTTATGTGTTCGGCTAATTGTTGTGTTTTTAATTCAGTTCATTGTGTATTTTTTTAGTAAGTTTTTTCTATATAGTATAGTATTTTTCTAAAATGATGAATCCTAAATAATATAATGGTGAGATAAAGTTGTATATTTTTAGTATATGTAAAACACAATGATAAATTAATAACTAATAAATCTAATACATTAAAAACAATAACAAAATTAACTCAAATGATATAAAAAATACAATGATAAAATGGCTAATTGTGTTTTTGTTCGTTATTATACTATCCTGAACAATATAAGTTTTAAAAAACACATTGATAAATAAAATTATTGTATACTTTTAATAGTAAACAAAATAATAAAATGGCTCATTGTGTTTTTTGCTACTAATTGTGTTATTCTAAACACTATTAGTTTTTAAATAAACACATTAATAAATAAAATCATTATGTATTTATAATTGTAAACATGATCTGATAGTTAAAAAGTTTTCCATGTCTTTTTATTTTTCCCTTTTTCTTTAAAATAACTCACCCATTCTATATTTAGACTCGTATACATTTGTTTTCGACGTTTTTAAACTACCTAAACATCCTATGTTAAATAAGATTTAAAATAATCCCAAGTCCGGCGGCACTGCTATTTCAAAGACCACCTCACCATCCAAAGGATTTGTGGTGGGCTTTTTTCAGTACTTAGTAACATGGAGAGACCAACCGATGGATAATTATCATTCATGATGTGATTAACAGTAAAATTATTTGTTTATCAAATATAAATTTATGGAGTAATAATAATATTTTTAATAGTATATAGTATTAGTTAATTTGAATGTTTATTCACTTCAATTCTAAGGTCAATTTTGACACCTTTACACTCTTAACACTTTTTAAAAATTTTTATAAAATATTATGTTGACCACCTTAGATTTATAAAGTTTCGGGTTTTCCCCAGTGCAATTTTTACTTAAAATAACTAATTTTTAATGTTCGAATTTTTATGTATGTTTTGGTACGATTCGGGTCAAATATAAAAGGTTTTCATTTGATGATATAAATCCGAGTTATTCTATGTTTAAATGTAAATTTAATTCGGAAACGAGTAATGAGAATTATAATCTATGATTTATCACGCCGCCGCATACGACTTAGCTGCACATGCTTTTTGTACGTAAATTTTGAGTTGGTATACATTCCAACATAACTTTGTTTAAAAAAGAATCGGATCAAGTATAATACATTTTCGTTCAAAGTTATAAATTCGAGTTAATTTATGTTTCGACATTAATTAGTCCGAAAATAAATAGGGTCGATTGTTAGTCTATACTTAATTACGTAAAGTACGATGCACCCGCAACGCGCAGTGGGTAGAAATCTAGTTTGATTAATAGACATGATAAGTTTTCTATAAGAAATCATAAATAAAAAGAATTAAATTAAGAGAAAATTTTCACTTAAGATTCATTTTTTCAAATATTAGATACAAATATAACAGAATATATTTTTTCTTATCTGTGTCACTTGACATTGTTGCTATGTGGTTGAGTTATATATGCCCTTGATCTTTCATATGAAAACGTAGATAATGAAGGAAGAGATGTGGATAAAACCACTCATATGGGATCATCAAAAGTCTTGTCTTTATTGTTTTTCACCAGTAATGTTTGGGAGCTTATTTTTTATCCACTTTTACTTTATTAATTTTTGATAAGTTAATAAGTTAAAAAAAGTGTTTGTTAAACCCAAAATAATTTTTCAAACTAACTTTTCACATATAGTAAAACAAAGGTTTTAAAAAGTAAGAAATAAGTTACTTATTAATTTTTAAAAACTTATTTTAGTCTAATTTTTTATTAAACATTTCTACTATCTTTTATTAACTCATTTTGTTTTTAAAAATATCTCTTTTAGTCATTTTATTATATTTTAGTTTATAAGTTATTCAAAACACTTTTTCAAAAAACTTTTTTTATAAATTAATAAATCTTTTTATCAAAAAAAATTTTTAATCAAAATAAGCAATCCCAAACACGCCCCCAGAGATAGTCCTCCTATCGTCTCTTTATGTCACTCTGTAATTAGCTAGAGCAATTTTTTGGCCACGTACCCAAGCTATTCATGGATCAAAATAATTAACATGGTAAAATAATAAATATTTGTCTTTTAATGATTTAATAAATTACTTTTAAGGGTGTTGGTATTGTGACACCCCAAAAATATAAATTAACACCCTAAATTTCTATACAGGTCGTATATCCCTATACGCGTCGTATAAGAGGGGGGGGTCGTATAGCCCTATACGGGGTGTATAACCCCTCTGACAGCCCCCTGAATTTTTCATCGTAGTCAGTGTCGAAATTTGTTATACGCATCGTATAGCCCTATGTGTCATATAGGGGTCGTATAGGGATATATGGGGCGTATAGCTCTCTGACAGCCCTCTGAATTTTCCTTGTTTTCAGTGTCTTTCGACCATATACGCCGCATATGATGCCAAACGAGACGTATGAGGGGTGTCGATTTATAATGTGGGGTGTCTCTATGTTAGAACCCTTAATTAATGCTAATATTGTCACATTAATTGCATGTCTAGATGATTGTTACGTTGCACTATTACTAAATAACAGAAAAAATGTATATAAAAAGGAAAAAAAAAAACATACGCATGGTGATGATCAGACTTTTAAGATCATGTATCATTTTCTTTTAACTTAACATATTATTTAATAAAATAAAATATTATTTTCGTCCCTAATGTTTCGGTGAATTTATCATTTCAATCCAAAAATATTTTTTTGTCATTTCAATCACTTTAGTTTATCAAATAATGTTATTTCCATCCACTCCACTAACTCCTTTAAGACTTTCGTTAAATATTAGAATATTTTAGTCTTTTTCAATACTCTAATTATTCAATTAAAACAAATTAATGAATTAAAATTTAATTAAAACTAAAAAACACATGAAACGACTCGTGAGACCGGTCGCTTCAATTTAAAAGCTTCGATTAATTTCAACATATGTTGTTCGATTAAGGTTTACTGTGTGATTTCAATTAATCTTCACGTTTTGTTTGAACGTGTATTGTTGTTCGATTGAGGTCTATTGTTGTCACGTTTTGTTTGATTGATGTCTATTGTTGTCACGTTTAAACGTGACAATAGCAGACATCAATCAAATAAAACATGTCAACAACAAAACTCAATTCCACAACAGACTTTAATCAAATAACGGTACACGTTCAAACAAAACATGAAGTTTAATTGAAATCTCACGGCAGACGTCAATCGAACATTATAGGTTAGAGTTAATAGAAGCTTTTAAATCGAAAAGTCTGGTTTCACTAGTCGCTTCATGTGTTTTTTAGTTTTAATTGAATATTAATTGATTAATGTGTTTTAATTGGATAATTGGAGTGTTGAAAAATACTAAAATACCCTCATATTTAACAGATTTATAACGGAATTTTAACGGTGTTAGTAGAGTGGATGAAAATGACAACATTTGGTAATCTATAATTCTATAGCGACTGAAATGACAAAAAAAAAAAGTTTTTGTATTGAAATGGCAAATTCAACAAAACGTCAGGGACGAAAATAGCATTTTACTCTATTTAATAAATTCATTTTATTGATAAAATAAATATGTAAAATAAATCTAATCTAACGGTATAAACAAATAATGGTTATTAGATTTTAATAATCCTAACTTTTATTTATTGGCTAAGATTAATCACAACTCAAGAAATGTTACAGACACTCTCAATTTTAAAATTATTTTTCTCTAATTATCCTTTACTAACTAAAAGTTAGCACCATTAGTTTTTTGATGATGTCAACTACTTATATGCACTCATTGGCGGATCTTGCCCCCCCGGCCCCCCCTGTTTTTTTCGCCCGTAGTGTTAAATTTTAGTCCGGTAGTGTAAATTTTTGGCCAGGTAGCATAAGTTTTTATATAAATATCAAGTTCGCCCTCCCTAAAAAAATTGATTTTGCCACCGCCCCCCTACGAGAAAGCTCAAGCTCCGCCACTGTATGCACTACTTAGCACCATTACAATTTTATTACAAACAACCAACTCGACAACTTGTTTGATTTTTTATAAATAAGGGTTAAAAAGACCATGCGGGTTACACTATTTTATTACGAGTGTCCAGGTTAGAATTTATATCTTTGACACGAATAAATATATAGGGCGCGTCTAAGTTCATTGATTCAACCTGCCAACCCATTAAACTTGTATACAACTCGTCAACCGGCTTGACTCGTTAAATACATAGTCTACTAAACGAGTGTCATTTAGGTTATGTGATAGTAACTGTGAAAGGGTTAAAGTTAATATCTTTGAAACAAATAAATAAGGATCGTGTTTGGGTTCAACAATTCCTTTACCAGCCTCTTAAACAAGTTTACAACTTGCCAACCCATTTAACTCATTTAGATAAATAATTTAAAGAGGTTGTATTCTGGCTACATGATTTTAATTGTATCAATATTAGGGTTAATATCTTTACCATAAAAAAATATAGGTCTTGTACTTGTTAACTTCTCAATCAGATACGACTAGCGCCTCTAAGCTAGCTAATAAGGTACGTGCTTAATCTGTTTTATTAGAGTTGCATATGGAATGTATTAAACTTATAACAAAATGGAATTCTACAAGTAATTTTAAATCTTTATTTATACATTTCAAGTTGGTTGAGACAGGTGACATAGATCCCAATGGGTAAATTTTAACCACTTAAGATATACATGATCCCTGACCATTGCACGAATACTTATCAACTCGACAACCGGTAACTAATCGGGAGCTAGCCCCCAAAGGATATGGGAACAAACCGGTCAAGTTTTATAATCGATTGAGCCAAGATAGCAGGACTAGAACTCCTAAATTTCCCATAATATCATTGACAATCTTACTATATAACGGTGGATGCTTCCACTATTCTGCCCATCACCACCTCAACCTATCTAATTCTCAGCAACCATGACTAGTTCTCCCACCACATCATGCAAAACATCAACATGACAAAAATGTCAGCCATCGTGTTAAGGTGGAGGAGATCAAGGGACAAGGGTGGTGATCATAATGATGCAAATGGTGAGACAAATCATTAGCGTCGTTAAGGGTGACAAATAGCTTTAAAACAACAATTGAAAGTGACAAGGAATAGCATTGACGCTAGCTGCAACATTAGAGGTGTAAACGAGCCAAGCAGACTCGCAAGCTACTCGGGATCGGTTCGTAACAAGCACAAGCTCGAGCTCACATTATGGTTTGTGTACTAAACAAGCTCGAGCCTGAGCTTCAGATATTGATAGGGGTGTTCAATATTCGAATCGGATTTGAAAAACTCAAAATTCGATTCGAGTTGAAAATCACTTATTCGAAATTCCATTCGAACTTCCAAATTTAAAACTATTTCGATTTGAACTTCCAAATTTGAAATCGATTCGATTTGAAGTCTAATTATCGAATTTGAATCTAATTGCGGATTTGTGATTTCTGATTTGATTCAATTCGATTCGAAATTCGAATTAGAATTACACACTTAGCTTTATTTATTTTATATATTAATTTAGAAATATGTATATGAGAAACTAAGAATTAAAAGTTCAAAAAATATATAATCTACAATTTTAAATCGTAATTCATACCTTTTGACTTATTTGAAACTTTGATTATTTTGTATGTTATGCTTGTTATTTTTTATTTTGATCATTTGAAATTGTATATTTTGAATTAATTTTAAAAATATTATTTAATTAATTATTTGTTTACTAAATACAAATCGAATAAATTCTAATCAATTCGAATTCAAAAAAACTTTTGAATACAAATCGAATTTGAATCCGATTTGCAAATTTTGAATTCGATTCGAATTCGATTTATCTTTTTGGAATACAAATAGAATTTGAATCCTGTTTTGAAATTTCAAAATTCGACTTGTTCGATTTGATTAAGTCGAATTCGATTTGATTAAGTCGAATTCGATTCAATGCAATGAACACCCCTAGATATTGAGCTCAAGCCGGCTCGTGCTCCTAAATGAGGTTTTTGTTGATATAATTTTTTTACATATTAAATATATATTTACATAAATCATATTATTATATATATTATAATGATAAAAATAATTAAATAATATATATTATATTATATATAAAAAGTATGATCATAAATAATTATAAAAATAATTATATAAAAATAAAACCTTAATAATTTAACAATAAACGAGCCAAGCTCGAGTTTGAAACATTTCTGACGAGCCGAGCTCGAGGTCAAGCTTTCTAAAAGCAAAACAAGCAGAGCTCAAGCTTAAGCGAGCTCGGGCTCGGATTGGCTTGTTTACACCCCTATTTAACAATGAAAAAAATATTGTATTCGAGTTTGTTATGATTTAATACAATTGTTTTTTTTAATATTTTAATAGTTATGGATGAAAATTATATTCTAGATCCGCCACTACATGAAAGTTATACTTTCAAAAGAAGTTTTGTAGTATTTTGCCGAATTGTACACTCGGTAGATTGATACTATATTTGTGAGATTCGAGTTAATAAAAACTATAAAACCTAAACAAGTGTCATTTTTTTTCTTTTCACACAAATTGAAATGTGTCATCAACCAAGATTTCGTAGTTAAAAAATCATCATTCAAAGAAGTTGGAATACCATATCAACTTTTATTCACGAAAACCATATCATGTGAATAACGACTAACAACTAACGAGATCAGCGTAGCATTGCATACACAATAACACAATGCATCAAACAAACGCGCTCTAGCATACCATGTAGATAGCATCTCGTTTTTCACTACAAAAAATATGCTATTATGGTTTACGTGAACAATTAGTTTCTATCAAATTGTTTACATGTATGGACGTGCAAAAGATATTTAACGTTACAAACATTAAGAAATATTCTAAACACCATAAAATATTTGCTTTTATAGAAAGATTCACCTAAAAAGTGTACGGACCAACACTTTCTTTGCTCGTGTAGATATTATAATATGTTTTTTTACAGTTTATAACTCTGAACATTTTTTCTTTATAATTGTGACCAAATAGGATAGAGTTTTGCATACTGCATCAGTATAGCATCACATAAACACATAGCTTACCACATTCCTCAAATCCATATAAGTTGATAAATGATAGATCATATATAGATAGATAACTTCAAAACAGAAGGAAAAAATCACACCTAAGCAGATTTTCGGCATCAAAAATTAAAGACGTTGCAAGCATCAGGCAGGTATGAAATGAGAACAAGAAGCAAGATAAAAGGGCACAAAGAATTGTATAAATGTCTTTTTTTTATTTATTTTTTCATATTTTTGGTCTTTTCCAAAGTTTTTTTTTTCCTATACTATATTACAAAACAAGCAGAAAGTCTAAAGAAAATTTAGAAAAAACTTAACAGACCTGCAGAAAATAAAAAAGAGTCCTGTTTTTTGTTTTTTTTTCCCTTTTTTTTTTCATTTTTTCTATTTTTTTCCCTTTTTTTTTCTGTTTTTCTATTTTTTTTATTTTTTTTTTTCTTTTTCATTTTTTTTTTTTAATATTTTACCCCAGAAATATAAGTTTTATATATTTACATCTAGACATAAACCAAAGCACCAAAGTTTTAGAACTAGCTCAGTCTCAACATGCTGCATCTCATCTTCCTTAAACCGATAAAGAAGGGAACTCGTTTTCATCCGTGAGCGGCAAAGACTTGCTCGCGACCCTGAAAACGTGCAAAACAACACAAAAACATATCTTGAGCAACATATACATCACAAGGGAAAATGAAATAAAAGGAAACCTGAAAACATGTAATTTAACTTACTTTTCTGATATTCTAGCACATAAAAAGTAAGTCTTCTCAGGCTCGGGACTGGTCGGGGAAACTGAACCGAATGACCCAAACTCAAGCTTCCTCACATGCACCGGCTGGCTAGGTGCACCAGACTGTACAATGCTTGGTGGGGACTGTGGGTCCGGACCATTACCACTGCATTTAGCACCCGCAGACGAGCCTATTTCATTAGTACTACCTCCATGGGCCTGGTTCGGCTGAAGATTAGGGAATGGCGGCATAAGACCATTTCCACCTGCTCTCGCGGGCGGGGCCTAAAAGAAATTATTATGACACCATCAAAGTTAGTAAACAAGACATGAAATAACATATTTGTTTTTTAACCGACTTAGATGATAATATTATAGCATACCATAGGAGGAATATATGCTTCATTTCCATGAACTGTGAGATTTGGTGCAGGAAGCACCACTGAGCCATCTGTGTATGCTTGAACATGTGATGAATTCTGCTGTGGGTCTGGACCTTGTGGAGACTGTGGGTCTGGACCATTACGAATGCATTTAGCACCCGACGACGAGCCTATTTCATAAGTACTACCTCCATGGGCTTGGTTCAGCTGATGGTTAGTGTATGGTGGCATGATACCCTTTCCCTTTGCTTTCACGGGCGGGCCCTAAAAGAAATTATTATGACACCATCAAAATGAGTAAATTAGACATGAAATAACATATTTGTTCTTAAAATGACATAGATAATATTATAGCATACCATAGGAGGGAAAAATGTTTCATTTCCATGAGCTGTGAGATTTGGTGCGGGCATCATCACCGAGCCATTTGGGTATGCTTGAATATGTGATGGTGAGTTCTGGTGGAACCGCCCGTCCGACTGATAACCAGCTGGCTCAGGAGCTATATAAGACGAGTGATTCATAATACCTTGACAGCATTTACTGATTAGCAACTTCCTTACATTGGTGTTATAATCTCCTGTGAGGTCCACCAATTTCAATTTCTCACTCTCATCAGACGCACCCGAGTTGTTTCCATTATCAGGAGCGTCATTCGCATTCACATTTGCACCAGCTGCTTCATTAGCGGGTACCAAATTAGCAGCAGCATGATTATTTCCATCCACACCTGCATCAGCATTGATACTGGTGTCAAGATCAGAATTTAGACTTTCGGGCTCGCTTTCATATTCATAATCTACTTCAAGGGGGGAATTAGTTGACAAATTATCGAATGTCAACCGAGGCTTGAAAATGAAACTGGATTCATTCATACTTAATGTTTTATGAAAGAAGTCCTCGAGCCCTTTTTGAATGCCCTCGTTTGGTAATTCCATAATCGCGCCAAGCTCATGAGCACCACGCCTTAATGCCAACCTTATACGATAAAAGGTTCCTACAAGAAACATAATGTTTTATGAACAATTTGCATGTACAATGTCAAAAACAATAAACAAATATGGAGAAATGAGTTGTAATAAATCCAATCTCTATGGTTTAAAGATTTGTAGAAATTTAACAAGATTATATAATTCTAATCTATAAGATTACAAAAACAATATACAAATATGGAGAAAGGTTCCTTCTTTCAATTCATTCTGTGTATTATCATTTTATATACATTTCAAGATTGAATCTTTTTAAATATTAGATTTGACGTAAACTTATTAATTTTGTGTTACATGCATGGCAAGGAATGATCACATAGTCGTTGTGATGGATCCGGCCCCAAAATGACACTCACACAATATATGTATTTGAAAGTAAGTTTACAGAAGATGAAAGTTGCCTCTTCATTCAATAAATTAAAGAGCTATAAATAGCCTTACACATAATAGACGTGAAACAATAAAATTGCTAAATAACCGGCATTATGGATACTCCACTCTTCTACGAACGTGTATTTCCAAATAACTCGGTCACCCTAATTACCAAGTCAAACTAATTAAATGAACTCAGCTATAAACTAGAAATACATAGCCAAAAGTTCCAGCATATATTCCACGTAGACCTTAATCTTCTTCCATGCACATGAAACTTTAAACAATGTAAAAATACCAAATAATGACCCGTGAACTTAACCCGATTAATCCAACACGTTGTAGTGAAAAGTTTATATACAGTAATTTCTTTACTAAAATAATGTTATGACTTACCTAAATTAATGCTTCGGCCGAGATTGTTGTTTTCTTTCAACGGATCAATAATATTCATAACCTTCGGGGTGAAGATTGGCCAGTTTTCCATAGGGTCCTTACAAGGCACGGTGAACATGTATATATAGTCCCTCAGAGATTCTCCATAGTGTAAAGAATGATAATCTATGGGGTTCTCGACTACACAAAACCAAAGGTAGAATCAGAAAACAAGCATATATAGCCTCTTAGCTAGGCGCGTATGGCATTTGCGTTTGTAATAAAATGGGATGTTTAGATAGTGTTTGAAACTAATTATATGCAACCTCAAAACACCATAATAAGGTGGTAACGTTTAAATGAAACGAAACACACCAAGTTCAACGATTATTTCTTACCTACTATGTCGGGCAGTGAAGATATGTTAACAGGACCATCGATACTAATGCAAAATTTACCCCAGTCAAATTTGCTGTAATACTCCAAGAACCTGTAAAGAGCCTAAAAAAAGAAAAAAAAATTTTTAAGCGTATAAGAAGCTAGAGAACCGACTTCTTTTCACACGGTTTGAAAAGAATACCTTTAGCGGGCTGGTAAGAGATGCATCATACATAAGGAATATGTACAGGACTAAAGTTTCCAATGCATATGTAGATATGAGGCCATAAATCGCACCAAGAATGCGGCTTTCATAGTAACACCATGATTTTATCAGAATGATACTACGTTTGAAAAGATGATCTTTTCCAATAAGGTGATCCACCTGCATTAATAAAGATAAAACGATCAAAGTGGTAGGAAAAAGAGGTCGCGCTTTTCAGAATATGGAAATAAAGCGTGATCATACCTGCTCAAGAAAACACAGTGCGCAAAGTCCGCTCAACTGATTAAAGGATATGTCTATTATGATGTTGTTGACAATACATTTCACAAGTTTAACCTGCCATTGGAAACATCATAACAACAAATTATCAAAATAAACAAGATAACACTATAACACAAAGAAAGTCAAGTTACTAAGGGTTACTGTATAAGACTAATTATTGACACTATGTTTATTCCTAGATTTTCCCTTAGTTTCCTCTATTGACACTAGTAATTTATTTAAAAGTATAATAATCTAAGGCTAACAGGAGGCTTATGTTCTTATAATTCTCAGTATCATAAAGAGCATAATCACGAGGATAACCTCCGCGTCAATGTATTTGATCTGTGTTATCTTGAATTCATCACTTCCATTCAGCTCCTCATCCAGAAGAACATCATAAACTTCAAGAGGCAAATCACGGTCCCACTCAATAATACTAACAGCCGTTAGATCAATATCGCCCTGAGGGAGATAAGTTTTGAGGGGCACAGAACCATACGGCACAACCTACAAGAATAAAATTTATTGAGCATTAAAATTTTGATTAGAAAAACAATCAGCTCTTTCAAAATTTTCATATCATTTAGCAAGAAACCCTTATGCTGCTACATGTAACAAGAAGCCAAGCAGTAATCGAGTCACTTTATGATGCATATCAGATAATTTGATGATCTATATAACATGATGGCAGCAAAAGGTAAACATGTTTCGACGAATGACGGTATGTAATGACATAAAACGACAAGATATCATAACTAGTAATAAAACTGATTCAACTCATGACGATAACATGACATTAAAGGAGAGCTTATCATAACTAGTACTCGAAACGTCACAATTAAACATAGTTCCTATTGGAACACTGATTAATGCAAGTAAACATGTTACTTAACATTTTTAGTGGCTCTTTTAGCAAAACTTGATTGCCTTGTACAGAGAGCATTAGAAAAGAAAAATATCTCAGCTATAGACCTTTCTAATCCCTTCTTTGTGCAATTTGTATTTTCATGCCATGTTTGCTAATTATACACATGATCGCGTCTAAACTCTATTGCTTTTTCATGCAATTTTGTGGAAGTGATCTTTTCTTTATTATGATTTGTTTGCTATAATGAGCTTTGATGACATCATGATTGTTATGTTTGATATAAATTTGGGTGATCATAGATGCTTAGTTGTATCGAGTCTCCCAAGTTGCAATAACTGTTACATAGTTGACATCAACATCAATGTCAACCACGCACCAGATTACTGTAACTTGGAAAACTCAATACAACTAAACATCAAGGTAAAACTAGTTACTTGAAAGTGAATCTTAACCTCATGACAAAGGTGATTCTCCTTGTAAAATATTTTTGAAAGATAAGTGATTAATTAGCCGACCATTCATATCAAACATAACAAGTTTTCTTATCAAAGCTCATTATACTCAACAAAAAAATAATCGAAGAACGATCACATTCACATAAATTTTTGAACAAACAGTAGACTTTACCCTCTAAGAACTTGAAAGGAGTTACGATTATGTGTAACAGAAGCAAACATGATATGAATAAACATATTTCACACAGAGAGGGGATCTAGAAAAGTTCCATACCTGCAAGAACTTTCAATTACAGATGCTATCTCAGTGATATGAATGAGATCGCGCTTACCACTGATTAATGAAGATAGCTTGATGATCCCAAAATGGGATAAATCAAAATCTCAAAGTCAAGATTATTCACAAAGAGAAATATAAAACAGTTGATTCTAAAGACTCGAATCGACACTTCACACGTTGAAACATGAAAGACATTTATAACAGACAACGGTCTTGTATCACATGTTATTTACTCACTATAAGATGAAACAGCAAAAGAGTCTGAGATCTGCAAAAGTAAATACTAAATACTATATTGACTACCAAATAATATCATATATGCATATAATCAATCAAACATGCATCAGACCACCTCAATTTCCATTCATTCGCATTCGCCTAACTCTTAAATCTTAATCTTCACAAGAAGTAACTTCTTTGGCATTATTATTAATCAACTATACATGCAATCAGATTAAATAAAAAAACTTAACATTGTTCATCAACTCATCCAAAAACCAAAAGGGTAACAAGACAAAGTTTTCAAATTAAGCAAAAATCCAACCACATAATCTTTAAAAGAAACACCATTCATACTCACTGTTCATGGATCATTTTTCATAAAATATAATAAATAACGAAACCATAAACTAAAAATAGAATAAAGATTCAAACTTTAAACTCTTAATCCAGTAAGCACAATGATATCATCAACATTCAAAATTGTCAACAAAAGCTAGCGATCGTAGAAACTTTAACCTCAAATTAAGTTGAAAGTAATAATAATCATCAAGAACATGCTCAACAACTAGCCACCAAAACCCACCGATCAACAACATCACGCACCAACGCTCAGATTTTACACAATTCGGATCCACATAATTAAGTCCAATCGGGTAAATCAATCAAACCCTAGTTTTACAAAAAGTAAACCACCGAAGAATTTGAAAAGACCAATTTAAATTTTTTTAAAAAGATTTAAAAAATATTATCAATTTACAAATAATATAAAAAGACCCCGAAAAGAAATTAAATAATTTAAAATTAATTCCACAAAAAAATTTAATAAAAAAATATAATAAAGTTGACAAAAACCCACATCCGGGTTTAACCCGACCCGACCCGACCCGGATCCGAATCATCCACCAGCAACCTTTGTTCATGCAGAAAATAACAAAAAAAAAAAAAAAGTTAGTAAATTGAAAATCAACCTCAACTCCACCAACAGTCATGATGAGTTGCCGCATGAACTCCGTCACATCGTGCCGTTTGTCTTCAGAATCCACCGTCGGACGTACACGATCCAACACTCGCCGGATCGGAGCTTCTCCGGCGACCCATTTCTCCACCGGAATCGAGTTGAATTCCGGCATAGCAGCTGCTTGTGCACCCACCAGCGGCAATGGCAACGATCGATCGTCTTCCATTGAAATTCTACAGACTCACGCACAAATTGTGTGATCGGTGATTGGTTTTGTGTGTTAAACTTGTTTTTAACGATAACCCTTCAAGGAATTTACCCGATTTAGTGAAATTTGCAGTGAATTAAGGGTTTTTTTGAAGGTGATGAACTGCGTTAGTGTCGGAAATTGAAGGTGAAATTGGGGGAAACCTTGGGGATTGTGAGATGAAAAGGTTTATGAAAGCTTGTGTGTGTGAAATTTGTTTTGACTTTGGTTCGTATTATCAGGGAAAAAGAAGTGAATTCGATCAGATGCTGCTTCTTTCGCCTGTGTGTGTTTGTTGTATGTCTTTCTTGTGTATATAGACACACATATATAGATATATGAGTTTGTATCTATAGGTGTATTTGAGTATTTCTTTGCATGTAGTCATATGTGTGTGATTTTGAAGAGAGGATTTTTCACTTTGGTCCCTTGCTTTTTGGTGTTGTTTCATTCTTAGGTTTTATTTGATTGTAGTGATTTCATTAACATGATGCATAGGTGTAATATTCAAATTTGTGACCATGAGTTTTGTGGAGGAATTATAACTGAATATTCATAGAGGGATATTGTGGTTTTGATGGTGTTACAATTATAGATATATTGGAGTGTTTAATATGGAATTTCATTGTGTGCGCGAAAGTTGAGATGTCTTAATATGAGAAAAAGAAATGAGCGTTTGATCTGTTACGACAGTTAAGCCTCTTGATAAAGCGAGAGATATTAGATTACCTTCCTTGTGGAGAAGAGTATTTATAGGGTTAAGGTTTCAACAATGTGATTGTCTTGTAGCTCACCGAATGTGTGTAATGTAGTGAAAAAGGCGTCTAGTGCATGTCATGCCTTGTCGTGTGATTGGTCCAGCTCACGATGTGGTCTGACGTATAATGTCACTCATTGATACTTTTTTAATTTATGAGCACGCCGTCAACTATGATGTTAGATTACAATTAATGTTTGTCGTTATGATACTTTATCTTTCAGACTTTATCCATAAATTACAATCAGCATTGGTTCAATTGATCCTTCTTGTCCTCGTAACTAATTGGTTGCAATTAATGTAACACCCGACCCCTCATATCACAAATATTATCCGCTTTGCCCACGAGTACCTCACGGATTTGCTTTTGGTTACTCGGGTGAAAACTTCCCAGGGAGGTCACCCATCCCTGGATTGCTCCCATCTGAGCACGCTTAACTGTGGAGTTCTCCTCTCATCCACAGCCAATACGCCCAAAACGCGTTGATAATATTATAGACCAGACATTACTTATGAACCAGGAATCTCTCCTGTCCACGGCCGATGTAGGAAATGTGTAGGGTGTCACAATCACCCCCCCCCCTTTGGACTCATCATCCTCGATGAGCCCGAGAACATACTCACCATCCCCGGTGAGGTTTGTCCCACCATCGCGAAGGGCACAAGAGTGGCTCTGATACCATTCTGTAACACTCAGCCTCTCGTACCACCAATATTGTCCGCTTTGCCCACGAGGAGCTTACGGATTTGCTTTTGGTTGCCTGGTGAAAACTTCCCAGGGAGGTCACCCATCCCTAGATTGCTCCCACCTGAGCACGCTTAACTGTAGAGTTCTCCTGTCATCCACAGCCAATACACCCAAAACGCGTTGATAATATTAGAGACCAGACATTACTTATGAACCAGTAATCTCTACTGTCCACGGCCGATATAGGAAATGTGTAGGGTATCACAATCACCCCCCCCCCCTTTGGACTCATCGTCCTCGATGAGCCCGAGAACACAATCACCATCCCTGGTGAGGTTTGTCCCACCATCCCGCATGGCACAGGAGTGGCTCTGATACAATTAACAACTTTTAAAAAGTGACATATAATCATACTCCATCATTTTAATTGAGTTGATACGTTAATTAAGTTCATGGGTCAAAAATAGAACTTGAGCAAGAATACGTGTTTCAATCCAACCCAATAGACTAGATTGCTAACTTAGGGGTTGTTTGGCAAACTTATGGCAATCTAATAAGAGGTCTGACCGAATAAGAGGTAGCCTTATAAACATTCGATATATAGCTTTTCCATTAAAAAACTCCATGAACCATTAAAATGTGATTTTTAAGTAAACCAAAAAAATATGTATCTGACCTATTTAGACATAGCCTCTTAATAGAATCATTAGAAGACCATCAAACAGTCCTTAGGTAAAGATAGTACTGCAAACAAATCGAAGGAACATATATAAGAATTTTGTTGTATTCATTTATTAATAAAATAATTTTGTTTATGACTATTCAAGAACATTACTGAACAAAAATTTTTTATTTGTGTTCATTCTTTTAGAAATTGAACATGTTTGTGTTCAATTGTTAGCTTTATGTAATGAACGCATCCGAGCGTTCACAAACGTAAATGGGGTATGTTGGCGAAGTCGTATAGCATAATTAGGGTTTCATATTTTCAAAATTTTAAGTCAATCAAATAAAAAAGATATATGATCTAAAACCTTCAAATGAACGGACACAAACGAACGAACATAAAAAAACATTACTGGAGGTTTAGAACATAAATGAACGAATATTGTCTTTGTTCATTTTCGTTCGTTTATTCAAACAGTCAAAATTTTTTATCCGTTTCCGTTCATTTATCAAACAAACGAAAATAAACGAAGTTTCCGCCAAACGGGTGTTGAATGGTTCTTTTAACTTTTTGATTCGTTTGCAAGCCTAGGTAGATGTCAATGTTCTATGAAGAGTTTCAAACATCAAGGGTTGATTTGGACAAGTTTTAATAGTTTAGGGTGCTAACACCTTTATTGCATGTAGAGAAGAAAAAAGAATAAAATATTAAATAACTAAAAAACAGAAGTTGATGGTGATGACGACTTCGGTTTACTCTATTTCAGTGTGCTTTATTAAGTTACAACTTACAACCGCATAGTCTTTACTTTGCAATATTTGTTAGAAAATTTTATCTCTTTCAAAAACTAAAGAGTTTAAACTATTGATTACATGGTAATTTTCACTATTTATAAGAATATTACACTTTAACTAAATAAAAATAGTGATTAGACGAGAAAGCTATAATTTAACGGAATCCACTCTTTTTGATATGCAAATCGTGTTATGTAATATCGCGTTATATGATATTTGTATTATAGTTGATATTAATGGTGTAAACAAATCGGATCATCTCATATAAAGTCCAACTTTAGCTTGTTTAATTATAAAAGCTCGACTCCGTATCGTTTTGAGCTTTATATATAAAGCTTGAACTCGAATCGTTCAAGTTTGAGCTCGGTTCAACTCATTTACTATTTCTTAAATATTTAATAAGTTTATTTATATGCATTTATAACTATATACATATGTGTGTGTATATTTAGTATATTCTTTATATATCATATTTTTTTATAGTTATTCTTATCATAAAGTAATATTATTTATTACGTGATTACATATTCATTATATAAAATAAATATATATTTTCAAAGTCAACTCTATGGTATTCTCAATAATCGACTAATCAAATTACAAGGATTACAAACATATAATAAATCCCTCTTATAACATATTGGAGATAAATCACGGAATATTCAAAGCCGTACGTACGAAAAAAACAATACAAATATTTGAAGTATATATATATATATATATATATATATATATATATATATATATATATATATAACATATAATAAAACAAGATTTCTTTTGCCACTTGTTATTTTTTTAAGCCACTTTTTTGCCACTTGTTATTTTTCTAGAGCTACATACATCAATTTTCCCTCCAAAATGATATTGTAGTAATTTAAATACTCATACAAGTTTCTCTCTCTTATTAAAAATGCATTTTATTAATTGTTATATTTCTCTCTCTTATCTAATTTTTTTTTAAAATCAAACTATCTTTTCATCTTTTAATTAAAATCTAAATAACAAAAAACTAAAATTTAATATAATATGAAATTTACTAAAACACTAAACAATTTTTAAACAAAATATTTTAAATCATTTTGTTTTGGAAAAGAAATTATAAACAAGTGAAATATTTTAAAACATTTTTATTAAAACAACCAAAATAATTACAAACCAGAGTTTTTAAAAAACAATATTTTTATAAAAAATCTTAAAACAAATATTTAAAAATGAAACTATTTAGGTAAGAGAGTTAAAAAAATAGTATAATTGTTTTATTTCTTGAACTATTACATATATATAATTTTAATTATATTTTACATTAAAATATTATATTGTAACTATTAGTGTTTATTTTACATATATATTTTACATTAGGGAAGGATCAGTTCTTTTCGAAAGCTTTAAAATTTAATTCGTTAATTATGAGTTGGGTGCTTTAACCATTCAGCCATGGATGCTTAGCGGGTCATTTCAAGTAATTGTAGTAAAACCTGACCTGTTGACCCATTTGCCTTTCCGGCGATACGAACGTATTTAAGTAGCTGTCGTTCTGTAAGACCATAATGAAAATGCAATTTTTGTTTTTCTTCTAGGCGAATACGATAAACTAAAATAAGCGTGAAACAATTGTAAATCTCATTATACTTACTTTCTCATTTCTCTATATTATTAATAATAATATTGAATACTAATAATATTACTCATACCATTTTCAAATTAAAAAATACATAATTTAATAAATTAAAAACTTATTTTTTATTAAAAACACACTTTTTAAAAACAAAAATTTTATAAAATATAGAATACAACGAAATTAAAAAAACATTTTTATTAAAACAATATATTTAAAAATAACAACTTTTTTATAAAACAAAATCTTAAGAAAAATACATTATTGTTTATTTACTTAGTTATTTATATGTAATTATAATCATATTTTATATTCAAGCATGATTTTATAAAGCATAAATTTTTATTAATAATTATTTAATATTATATTTATTCAATCCGTGTATTACACGGGAACTAACCTAATATATATATATATATATATATATAATAGGCTCGTTCATGAGTCTCTTCAGCATATTTCTACATGATATGTGAATCTCGAGCTTAAACTATTTTATTAAATGAGCTTCGTATTAAGCTTGAGCTTGAACTTGTTATATGAATGCATGATTCGAGATTTAGCAAACTGATCTCGAGTATATCACAATTGGCGGATCACCTAGGCTCATATACACGAGTACGCCACTAGCTAGTTAATATGAATACTAGGCTATGTAACATGAATGCGATGAATACCATTAGAAATATAATTTATTTTGAATGGACTCTCATGAAAATTGTGTTCTCTTAAGATCTCTAGCTAGCGCATATGCCGGAAAGTTTAAGACTTTAAATTATACGCACAAAGTGGTTGATAAGAAAGAAATATCTAAATCCTGCTAAGGTTGAGAAAATAAAAGTGATCATCACTTTTATTTTTTTAGAATAATAACTCACACACTAATCTAACATAATACTAATTATACACCACAACTAGTTTACATCAACACGATAGGTAATGCTCAAATAATATTTCATCATTCTAACATCAAATGATCATGATTATACCATTGTACGTGATCCCAACCCCAATTATCACATATGTGTGTTGGTGTTTTTGTGCGGGGGTGGAGCGGGTTTTAAACATACATAGGGATGGTTAAATTATAATCAAAGACTTTTGATGTTATTATTTAAAGTTGCTTATTTTTATTGAAAGTTTATAATAGAAAAACAATATGTGTTTAATAAATAATTATACTATTAAAATATTCAAAATGAAAACAACATCACTTTAAAAAAAATAATCATGCTTTTTAATTAGGACTAGTACTTTCGTGACTTGTACAAATTGTAAGGTAACATTGGTTATATCAAATTGATTCATAATATAACACCTTCTCAAATAAACACTACTTAAAGCGTGAGCTAATTAAGTAATACAATGAATACATCACTTTGTATGACTTGTACATCACTATTTATGATAAGATAACAAATTTAACTCTAAGGTTAAGAAAATAAAAATGTGAAGATCACATATGTGTACGTGGTTTATGTGTGGGTGGAATAAGGGTTTTAAACATACATAGGTGTTAATTAATAGTGTGTGCAACTAAATCGTAGTAAACTCGTAGAAAATATAATTAGGTTAAGCTCGGTTAAGTTTCATTCCGTACTTGGTTCTTATAATTTTTAGTCTAAGTACAATATAAAGATAAGTTGTTTGTTGTCTTGCTCAAAGAACATGTTTTATAAGGTAGTTTACTTGTCGATTCGTATAAATTTCCCAGCCCTATTTTTATTTCGTGTTTCTCTTTTTTAAATATAAGTAGTTTGGTAACATCAAGTTATTTAATTTTATCATTAATTTATTATCTTAAACTTGTAAAACAAACACATATAAAAGCACGCATAATTTTATCGTTCGCCTCCTCTGGACTGATATATTTATTGAGTAATATCTATGTTATGTAATGTGTTAATATTATAACTTCAATCATACTATCATACCTACAAAGTCCTTATGGTATTTGACTATTGTATTGTGATATAAGTATCACTTAATTATTATAATAAAGTAATACAAGTATAATACGAAAATCACATTATACAATAGTGCATAGGAAGATAATATTATAGTATCATACAAAATAGGTGTTAGACTGAATTTTAAAAGAGTATAATAACACATGTATTAGATTAAACAGAATAAATTATCTATTTACAGTTAAAAGTTTTATTAATTATAAGTACGTCCACAATTTTAGTTAATTATATTCTTATATCGACAAAAAACACACTCTTTACTTTACATTTGATGTACTTGTAAAATCATACATATTCATTGTGCATGATTTAAACCACCTATAATTAACTTTTGATTTGAGAATACATCACTTCACCATTAAAATGTTTCTATGAGGTCAGTTGATATTAATTATATACATATATGCACATATATACACATACATACATATGAATCGGATGAAACAAAAATGTATTTTCTCGATAGGAGGCGTATATAGTAATCTAGGCGTTGTTAGTTAAGAAAAACGAATAGCTAATATAAATTGAGACAATTACTTGCATTGGTAAATTGAAAGTTAAGTTATGACTAAGGATAAAAAAACGATTAGATATCATTGTTTTCTGTTATTTATTCTTATTATTTTACATGTATATAACTTTTATATAGTTAATTAATTTATTTTTAAATTATCATAAAATCAAAATTCTGTTATCTTTAATTTAAATATAATATTATTATATAATTAAAGTGATATTAAAAAAACATTTATATACTTTTAATTTTAACTATGCAGATATGCATATGTTGCGTGACTATATACGTACCGATGTGTAAATATATGCGTATAATGTATCGTTTTATATATAAGTTGTGTAACTATATACATATGGTGAGAATTTACATACATATGATACGTAACTCACTAAATTTACTTTAAGCAAAAGTTCTCTGGAGCTTGACGATGAATTTATGTAAGCAAAAAAAAAGTCCAGGTATGCTTGAGCCAACAG
Source organism: Flaveria robusta (assembly GCA_025506415.1). Lineage (NCBI taxonomy): Eukaryota > Viridiplantae > Streptophyta > Magnoliopsida > Asterales > Asteraceae > Flaveria > Flaveria robusta. The sequence continues at coordinate 4,822,664 of CM046475.1, read as the reverse complement.
CTCGAAGTCCACAATTTTCTTAAAACTTTTTAGATGTGAATTTGGACTAAAAAAATTCATACCAATTCGTGATTATACATATGTATATACTTCTTGTGTAAAATATATGTATCACACCCTAATTGTTTATTAAGCATCACAAGAGAACACGCATTTTTATACAACCGACCATATAGTTATTTATTACTTTTCTCAATTTGGTGTCAAATCAACCTTACAGTGTTTTATAGAAAAATACGTTTTATTCTATTATTAAAAATATACGAAAATCTCTATTAGGCAATGTTTTCAACTACATTTATCATTCGTTATAATTAATCTCCACATTCACAAACTTCATGTTGATTTATATGTTTTTTATTTTTAAATTTGTATTTATCAAAAAACATATTTTAAATGATTAATTATCATACTCAAGTCCTTTAATAAAAATATGTATTAAATAAAAAGTTCCATTTTTCTTTAAAAAAAATAACATATATAATGATGACATAATTGATATTCTTAAAAACTAATAATTAATGACTATGTTGATTTTTTAAACCGCATGACCAAAAGAATATCGTTTATTGACTGAAAATCTAAAATCATCTCTTATGTTGTCATTATGAAAAGTCAGCAATGTGTAGTTTCATATCTATGGCTTAGCCTCGTAAAATATAGAACTCACTCTATCATTAAAATTAGTATTTGTTTACATCGTTTTGTTTACTAACGAACACATGCACAAAACTCACTATATAATCTAGATCATCAATTATCCGAACAAAATTAAGCCAGACCATAGTTAGCTTCTTATTAATTATGGTAGTGTTATCGTGCCATGTTAACTATTACATTTATATATTTATGAAGAAAATTGTTTTTCACCTTTTTTTAATTATTTATCTATAAATTATACTTCATTTTAAAAAAAGGTTCAGTCTTTTATTAGTACATTGTTAACACATTTATTGAAACTATTTATTTGTTTTCTTATAATACTTTAGATGTCAACGACTAGTTTCAAAACTAATTTAAAAATGTCCGGATGTTAAAACTATTAGTAACAATTAACAAGGTTTAATAAACGAAACTTAACAATAAATTAAAGGTTTATTTATATTTATTATTAAAACTATAATGAATCATAGTTTATAGCACAAATAGAAGTTCTAACAGTTTTACATGTGTACTTTTTCTATCTATTTATATACATGTAATAAAACAAGAAAGAAAACTAAATTTTAGCATTATCATTTGGCAAAAAGAATTCGCACGACTCTCAGTTAAATGTAATAACTTATTTCTTCAAAAAAATGTAATAGCTTATTTTTCAAATTTTATTATGTAGTAGTTAAAACTAAGCATACTATTAATTAGACTAGTTATATCTTCATTTTATATGATAGAAATTAGTCATTTATTTTGTACATATTATATTAATTTCTAAAAATAATAGACACACTAATTTAAACATAATTAAAAACTACATCACTGAAAATGTTTACTCCGTAATTAATTTTAAAACATAAACAAAAATAAAATAATAATAATAATAATAGCGTTTATCTTTTTTTCAATTTATAAATCAATTACAAGTTATTTTCACATATAGCACTTGCTTTATGCACACATTTATGTATTTTTAGATTATATTCAATATTTTTATATTTTTTTAGAAGTTGTTGATGTTGTTGTTAATCAAATCATATTATTCATAGTATTTGTAAACAGTTAAATACATACTCTCCAGACTCTAATTAAAAAGACATATAAGTATAAATGTATTTGATATCCCTTATAATTATTATTTTATACCTATATAACTATATATGTGTATGATATCTGTTTTTAATTAACGAGTAGTATCTATTTTCTGTTAATTGAGAGACATATTTTAGACAAAAATGACACTTATGTATTAATATAAGAGAAGTGGTATCGCAACACGACATGTCAACGTATATAGTGTCTGATAATACATACAATTCACTTCTCGTTTCTTAATTAATAGAATTTTATGACTAGTACCATTTATCACTTACAAATTATATTTATACAAATAAATAAACCAATAATAACATACCTAATTTAGTTTTATCAAATAATGTTTGATAACTAAATTGAAAATAGAATAAGAAAATAAGTGTTATGCTTTTGACAAGTATACAAGTATCAATGAATTTTCACTTGTATTCCCTTGTTTGTATACAAATAAATCCACCTAAATTATCAATGCATGCATATGTAAATTTATTCATTGTGTGTATAAAAGGAAATTTTCCATCCTTCTAAAAAAATTAGCTATTAAAACACAAGGTTGTTGATCAGTACGTACTTGGTCGACCGTCAAAATTCAATAGTACATAAATGTTAAACAGCAGTGTAGCACACAAATTATATATCACGAATTTTAAATTAAAATCATAGACCTTAATTAAACATAAAATTTTAATAGTCAAATTAACTTTTAGTATAACTAGTGGAAATGACCGCGCGTTGCGGCGATACGGCTGTTGTACGATTTTTTGGGAATTCGATTGCAGTCGGTTTAGCCTCGGTGCGTTATGATGTAAATTAAAAAATCAAAATATAATTATTGAAAAATTGAATAAAAGAAAACAATTACGTATATTACAAAAGTCTTTAAAACAACTATATTATCCCAACATATTAGTAAAAGCATGAGTGGTATTTGTGGTCGGAAATCACTTATTACCTAGATTTTAGGAGGGTTTCGTTTTATGAATGTAGGTTAGAGTTTTATGATGATCGGAGGCAGCTTTCAGTGGTGATTTGCATAGACCAGAGAAAAGTTAATGGAGAAATTATCATAACAAATTACCATCTTGATTGTTATTGAGCTTTTAACAACCGGCAAGGGAAAGGGGAAGAGGAACTAGTGTTCAATCTCAGTGAATGAACGGAATTGAAAGTAAATAGAGGTTTTGTTTGGCCACGTGTATATACTTAAGCATTTGTATTATAAGCATCATATATTATATTTTATTGTAAGGGTATAAACGAAATAAAATGATTAATTTTTTAAATTTAAGCATGATTTTTCATATGGTATCTTAATCCATATGTAAAATTATCATTCAATCCTCCTTTCATTTTTATTATAAAAGATATAGATAAATATTAAAATTATTAAACTTACAATATGCCCCTAGAAAAATATTAGTATTATAGTTATTATAAACATGAAAAAAAAAATATATATATATATATATATATACTAAATATTTAATTAAAATAATACTTAATTTAAATAATATTTAGTTATAAAAATATAATTAGTAAATATAAATTTAATTGTCAATTTATAGTATCATAAATAAAATAAAATTTAATAAAGTGAATTAAATAATATCATATCTTTAAATAATGTATTAATAATGTTTATGAAATACATGAAAGAGACAAAGGCAAAAATGCCAAGATATATAAAATTTAATTGATAAATTTATCATATTACCCCTAAAATATCTTAAAATCTTAATCAATTATCTATTTTATCTCTTTTAAATTTCTTGCACTACTTTGTACATGTTTATTCAAAACTTGAATGCTTGGCAAAATTATATCTCTATCAAGAGAGATTTATTATGAAATAGTATAGATATAAGTATTTAAATAAAATAATACTTAATTTAAATAGTATTTAGTTAAAAAAATATGATTAGTAATTATAAATTTGAATATCAGTTTATATTATTATAAGTAAAACAAAACTTTAGTTTTAAAAATATGATTAGTTATTATAAATTTAAATGTCAATTCATATTATTATAAATAAAATAAAACTTAATAAAGTGAATTAAATAATATTATATTATTAAATAATGTATTAATAATGTGTATTAAATAATACAATAATTAGAATAAGTTAATTAAATGGGAGCAAAAGTGGAATTATTGCATAAAGCACTTATACTCTATGCTTAAAATGTTGTATAGGTGTCTTACACTTTAAATAAAATTACCATCTTATCCTTGTAATATGTATTATATAGTAGTATAGATAAAAAGATAACAAAGAGAGACACGTAACAATATCATATTTTTCTTACCAAAATTTTCTTGTTTTCCTCTTCTATTAAATATTTATATTAATTACTAATATTATTATTTAATTCTTTGTTAGATTAAAAATAGTTTTTAATAAAAATAAATAGATCTTTTTATTAATATTATTTCTAAAGAAATATTTTTATATAAAATAAGAATAATTTCTAAAGCATCAAACTTTTGTAAAAATACAAAATATATTAAAATTGATGCTTTTAAAAAAATAAAATTTTTATAAACCAAAAATAATTAAAATTAGGAGTTATAATAAGAAAATTATTAAAATGGTTTTTTTAAACAAAATGTTTAATCTTTTTTGGGACAAAGCAAAAAGTATCTAAAAATAAAAGTTAAAAAGGTATTATCATTATTTTATTTCTAGTAGTCATTACTCATTTACTCGTAGGTAATTTCATTCATATAATATATTTGAATATTGTTTTTATAATTAATAAATTTGTATTTTATTTAATTTTTTATTAATTTAACCAATTTAATATACATGTTACAGTTGAAACATATATTTGAGACGATGAAATTTGTAACTTACTCTGATATGATATTTTTAATCACCAAAAGAAATGAAGTGAAAAATATATACTCTATGTGAATTTGTAATTAAAATAAAACAGATACGACATTATTAATTTGTAATAAAGTCGATGACATCATTATTTGAAAAATAGTAAAACGTTAAAGCCCCGTCTGTATTTCCACCTCACCCCTTAAATACTTGTCACTCACTTTATTTACTATATTTAGCGTATTTGAGTCATGCAAAAAACGTGTAAGTAAATAAAGTATTTGTTTTTTACTATATTTATCTATTTATTTTTTCCGTTAGAAAAATAAGGTATATAATTACTTGTGCTATATTATAATTACATAATTTATATGGAAAAGTTTTAAAAAAAAATTAAAACTAAAAAGTATAACATGTAATATCAACTATCAATCTATGTAATCAATGGTTGATATTAGAGAAAAAATTTGCTAGATTGGTATTTTAGGTATAATCACTTTGTTAACTTTTTTCAAGTTTCCTCATTTTTTAAAATATTCATATTTTTTTATAGGCAACGTTATTTTTTTAATTAAATCATAAAAATAAGCGTTTTTTATCTTTAAGACGAGTATATTATTGTTATATAAAAATCCAATAATTTTTTTATGATTTTAAGCTCGTTACTCGTTATCATAGCCGGCCCTGAGGAGGGGCAAAGTGGACCTCCGTCCAGGGCCCACTCGCTCAAGGGGCACAAAATTTTTTTAAAAAATTGTATATTATATAAACTTTTTTCTAAAAAAAAATAATAAGTTATAATCCAATAAAAAAATTTAATCTAATTATGTTTTTAATCAAATATATATCTTTGGATTCATTTCATTAATCCTATTATTTATTTAAAAGTCCATTTCTTAAAACACAGAATATCAATTCTTATAGGCCATTATCTATTATTATTTATTATTTTGTTTAATTGTTTTATAGAATGAATTAACTTAAATTGAGCAGCTCACTTAAAAAAATAGAAATCGAGGCATTCACAAGTGAAACAGTAGAAGGCTACGACGTGTAGGATGGGATGATATTTGTGCGACTGCCGAATTTGTTAGTTGTTTGTGCAAATATGGCTTCACGAGTTATCGGTTAAATACTACGGTTTGCCATTGTAATACTATGATTTTGCTATATTTATTGGTGAACATTTGTTTTCGTTTAATAAATTACTTTATATAATTTAATTCGTTAGGGTCTAGGGGCCTTTTTTCCGGTTCGTCCAGGGTACTAAAATTCTTAGGACCGGCCCTGCTCGTTATTATGCCTTTAGTGCAAGTTATTGTGTCTTTTTATTAGTTATTGTGTTTTTTCTAAAATGATGAATTATAAAAACATATAATAACAAACTTAATTTGTAATGTATCTCTAATATGTAAACACAATAATAAATTAACAACTAATTAATTTAATACATTAAAAAAATGACAAAACAACACAATGTCTCATTGTGTTTTTTGATAAGTATTGTGTTATCTTGAACATTATGAGTTTTGAAAAATATATTAATAAAATAATATTATTATAGACTTATATTTATAAAGAATAATGATAGACAACAAGAAGTTTATATCTATCTATTATAACAAAAAAAAGTTTTAATGGCACTTGACATAATTGTAGACCATCTAATTCTAATTTTCCCGCTTCTATCTTCTATTAAATAATTAAATTAAATACTAATTATGTTAATTAATTCTTTTAAGATTAAAAAAAGCTATTTAATAAATTTTGAGAGAGATGTTTTTATAAATATAACTTCTAAAGAAACAAAAAAATTTAAAAATAAGAAAATTTTCTAAAAGCATCAAACATTTTAAAATTACAAAATAATTTAAAATCGAACTTTTTGAAAAATGTTTTTTTATAAAACAAAATAATTAAATTTTAGAGTTAAAAAAAGAAAATTTTTAAAATTAAAATCTTTTAAAATGGTTTGTCTTGGAACAAATTGTTTAATTTTTTCTGAAAAGAAAAATAAAAAATGTTTGAAAATAAAAGTTTAAAAAAGTTATATTATTTTTTATTATTTATATCCTTACTCATATGTAATTTCAATTGTATTTTAATTCAAAATATTGTTTATAATTAATAAATATTCATAACTAATTATTTAATATTTTATTTATTAAACCGGTGTAATACACGGGATACTAACCTAGTAATCTATAAAATATAATAACAAAAATAACACTTTGTGTTTTCTTTAACACTATAAGTTTCGAAAAATATATTGGTGAACATATATTATTGTGTACTTTTAATTGTAAAACAAAATAATAAATAACAAGTTTATATAATGTATAAAAAATGATAAAATTAACGCAAAATGATCTAAAACGTAAAACAAAATGAGAAATTTATATAACAAATGATGTAAAACATATGACACAATGAACTGATATTTGACACACTGAACGTATAAGATACAATGAGTTGACGTATTTTACACAATAACCAAAATATCATTCTCTTTAAGACAATAGAATGACACTTATCAAGCTTACAATTCGTCTCAAGCTTTTTAAGTTAAATACTTTTTTTTTTCTATAATCATACTCCAATTTATATTTGTAATTATGCAGCCTATGTTTATATTCATGTGTTATAATAATTACCAACTTATAAAAGTATTTATTAAACTTATATGATAATTACGCAACCTATATTTATATTTACGCACTATAATAACTACTAAAGCTCTATAATAATATTCTTAAATAAAAAAAAACAGATGGCATCAACAATTTGTAATAAAGCCAGAGACGTCATCACTCGAAAAATAGTAAGATGTTAAAGCTTCCATCTGTATTTCCACCTCACCCCTTTAATACTTGTCAACTCACATTATTTACTATATTTAGTGTATTTGAGTCAGTCTAAAAAAGTGAAAGTAAATAAGTTATATAACGATTTAAGTTATATGGTAATTACGAGATTTAAACTTGTAACTATGCAATCTGTTTTTATAAAAGATAATGTATTGTTAAAATGTTATATGCGTTTAAAATGGAGAAAAATTAAAAAAAAAAAAAAAAAAAAAAAAAAAACTAACAATTGTAGCATTTTCTAATTTTACCTCTCTACACCCTTTTAATACGTGAGAATTTTTCTTCCATGCGTGATAATTTATTCCATTGATCTAAACTTTTAATTTCCTAGAATAGTTTTATACACCTTCTCAGAAAAATGTCCTTTGTATTTTAACCTTTCTCTAATTTCCTATTAAACTATTAATTTCCTAGATCAGCTTTATGCATATGCATATACATATGCATATCCATATCCATATCCATATACATGTATTATTTTAATACTAAATGAACAATTATCATCTGACACATCAATGACAAATATCACTAAAACAAAGAATAAAAAATAAAAATAAACCCATCAGTAATTACTAACAGATCATCAACAAATAACATAATCTAGAAAATAAAGACTACCGATGCGGGTAAATCCAAATTTGTTAGTTATTTGTGAGAAGTACTTTTAGACAAATAATCTAATAGTAATCTCTTAGTTATAGGAAGGATAAGATTCCTGCCTAACCATCATTCTTTGTTTGTAATTCATTGTTGAAACTCTCTTCGATGATCCCTTGGTAAATTTCTTTGATAATCTCTTGGTGATCAGAAAAGGTTACAATAGATTTAGATGCATCACATAACGCTGGTTGGAAAACCGGATTAATTCAAATCGTAACTATTAAATGAATTAATTAAACCAAAATAACTAAATCATTTTGATAACTTATTTACATAAGAACTAATATTTGGAATTTGATATCAATTATGGTTCTTATGTAACCAAATTGATAAGCTAGAACATAGCCTATGTATATATGTGCGTGTTTGAAGAATAGCCAATTTTACGGAAAGGGAAACATAAACATCTGTGCGTACTATTCATGACCCAATATTATGAGGTGAAAAGAATGAATTGTGTAGTTAGAAAAGACGACTTATGTATCAAATTTTAAAAAAAAATATATATGCAGTAAACAAATATATACATATAGTTTTTCATACTCCTGTGCATATACATATCTACATACATTCATGCATGCATGCATGCATGCATACATACATATAGAAGTATAATCATGTATAAAATGTAAATTTTGTAAAATATATATAAGAAATAATTTGAACCCTTAATCAAACTATAAATTAATGGTGAGATTTACATGTGCTAGTTTTGTAATTAGTTAAAGTCTAATTATCTACAAGTGACAGAATAAGAAATTAATCAACTTTTGTTAACTTTTTTTTTACTAAATACCAATCTTTTTAACTTAAATAGCTTTCATATATTTTATTATTATTTTAAATAATTTATATCATAATACCAAACATTTTTCTTTCTTTAATATGCTTATAATATTGCTAGTATTAATTGTGTAATTGTGTAACTAACTTAAGATATGGATGTTAATCCTTATGGACATTTGTCTAATTGTGTAAATGATTATTTATGCCTAAAATGACTAAAAGTGCACATGATTGATGTTTTTGTTGATCATAGTATTAACTAACTTAAGATATTTTCACTAATGATTTTAAAAACTGAAATAACGATGTAAGAGGTTGTAGAACTCAATTTGGAAGTTTTAATGGCAACAGAGGTCGAGTTGGGTTGAATTTTAACAAAAATATATGAATGTCAAATGAAAAACCAATTTATTAAAAATGCATGATCTGTCGGATGCCCGTAGTTGAATTGGTAAATAGTGGATGTAAATGCTAGCTAGGTACATTGACTATGTTAAATGTATAATTATTATTATTAGATTTATTATTTTATTGGAATCCAAGCTAGATAGATTATGCTAGCTAAATGGTATATTATGCAAATACTTAGGCTCACAACTCATGCTAATTTGGATTAACTAGAGTTGTATGATAGGGTTCAAAAATATGCAAATCCACAAGGATTAAAATCCAAAATGGCCATATACTAAATTGTATATTGTGCAAATACTTAGGGGCTGTTTGGTTCGCAGAATGTTTTGCAAAGGAATTGGAATTGGAATCTTGTTAAAATTGATAACGTGTTTGGTTGGTCAGTTTTGAGTGAAATTGAAATGTTAATTTTGAACATTGCATTGGATTGTTAAACATTCCATGGGTAAGTGGAAGGAATGTAAATTCCAATGAATGAGGGAAAATTTTCCAATTACAATTCCATCCATTGACCAACCAAACTTGATTTTGGATGGAAAATTTTCCAATTCCAATTCCTGATAATTCCGTGAACCAAACGGGGCCTTAGGCTCTCAATTTTTTATTTAATATGTTATTTGGATCTGCACATATCGGATTTGCGTATTTGTAAAACTTGTTGCTAACGTAGATTTACACATGTTAAAATTAATACGGTAACTATATGGTGCCATATATTGGGCATAAGTCTCTAGCCACGGAGTAATTACATATTCGAGATGGAAGTCTCTAGCCCTAGCATTCCTAAGGAGTATAAATATTGGATTCAAGTAGGTTGGATATGTGCATTTGTGTGCTAATTTGATAGAATTACCGATATGTCGTTGCATACTATTTGGCTTTTTATTCTAGATGGATAACCATGTTGTAAGGGTTACATTGTGTCAAGTTCATCATTCATGTTATAATCATGTATTAGGCATTGCAAAGTAAATAATAAACATTTTGAGATAGTTTATTTAAAAACCTTTTACACAAGCGCTTAAATATGCATGGCAAACCATCACTTTTGCTAGCGCAGCCTTACGGTGGTTTACACAGGCGTATGGTCTTGCGTATGATTTTTTGTATGTGCTACGGTTAGAGGTGTACAAATCATGTAATTTCTCGAACCGAATCTGGTTCCAAACCGGTTTTGTATGGTCAAAGAAAGTCAAAAACCAGTTTTGCTCAAACTAGTTTCTTCCAAGTGAAAAATGATGGTTCTGGCTCCAAAATCGACCCGGGTTTGGTTGGTTTTATCCGGTTTCAAAAAGTGGTACTTAAACTGATCTCAAACCGACGGGTTTGGTTAGTTAATGTCTAGTCCGTAGTTGGGTAGGTTCCATGTTACAAACCAGTTCTAATTTTGAAATCGGTTTTTTTAAACCTCTAGCTATGATGACCATATGCTCCTCTAAGGTGACTTTGGCACGTTAACCGCATTGTAGATTTAACGATAGGTATACGGTGACTCTAAAGGGACTTCTTTGACAGAGAAGATTTTATATATAACCCTACAATTTAGTAAAAAATCATATGTATCTCAACCCAAACTTAAAAATACCATATACGCTTAAAAACTAATTAGAATATCTTATTTACCCATTTTTCAAAATATAACTTAAAAAAATTACCATTCTACCCTTAGTTTTCTTAAAAACTTCAAAATTTCATATTTACCCATCTTTTAACTTTTAAGTATCATATTTACCCAATAATTAATTTGTGTACAAATTGCAACGTTCAAATTCACGTTAATACTCGATTGGTATGAGTAAACCATTTATTCTACATGTAGAATATGTCTTTAAGAGGATAACTTAATGATAAATAATATATACTCTATTAAAAAGTTGTGTTTAAATCTTGTTTTATATAGGTTTAATAATTATATTTCTGGTAATAAGAAATATTATAGAAAAATTAGATTAATTTACAATATGCATTCAAGGTTTCAAAGCAAATGAATATTACTAAATAGATAATTAATTATAACAAACGGCATTCTAGGATTCGAAGAATGGATTCTCTCTCACCATATCAAAACATAGTTAGGGATGTCAAATATTACTAAAAATAAATAAAAGGTGAACTTAATATTACTTCTCTATATAATAGAGAATTGCTAGCTACAATACTTACGTATCATTGGAATGTTTGAACTATCGATCCTTATGATTATGGTAACCGATTTTTAAGTTTTTTTATTTGTTTAATATTACCCATCGTAAACGGATCATTTGATTCTTTTCAAGCCATATCGATTTGTTTTTTCTGGTGACCTATCTTTGATTGGCATGGCTTCATAGAGCGGCAACACAAATGACAAATCTCGCAAGCAATGATACGTATCATTAGAGCTTGATTATGTTTCATTTTTGTTCTGATGATTGTTGTCGGATTTCATGTTTTATCAGGTGATACATCCAAAGATCAAAAAGTGAAGTCTCCGTATTACATGCTCGTCTAGTTAAATCTTATTTGTATACGTACCATAAAGACAAAGTATTATTTTTTTTTAATCAGCAATTGCTATATTTTCTTGAATGAATTAGTAACAACTTGTACCCTGTAAAATTTCAACATCTAATCTTTATTCGTAAAACACACCACTTAGCCATTAGCCAGAGACAAACTACTTTTGAACCAATTTGCACCCTGAAGGTTATCATTTGCTAATTTTGATATATGATAACAGTCTGTGTTGATCTCGGCCCAACCCATTATAAGCTCTTTAACGCTTGGATGGGCTTGATGAGGCAGTAAATTAAATGGCATGGGCCAAATCGCATTAAAAGCATACTTCTTTGGGAATTGGGAAGTTTAAGATGATTAACGAGAATACATCACTCCTAGCTAATGAGTACTATATCAACTAGTTTTGGAGTAAACATTTCATGTTTTTTTAAAATAAAGGTTATGAGTTCGAGTCTTACTTGGTGCAATATGCTTCAAGCGGGCCAGAAGTTTACCATAGTGGGCCGGAAGTTTACGATAGTGGGCCAAAAGTTTTACCATAGTGGGCCTTTGAGTGGTGAGTTTCTTTTGGAATGGTAGGCAGGCCGGGTCACTAGCACTGTCTATATTCGCGGGCATGAGTGGCCTTTCGCCAATGTGTTTACCCGGGTGACCGGGCTTAAGAGTAATACCAGTTGAATGGCAGTTTTAGTAATCTTGATTTTTTTTACTCTAATAAAAAAGTAAACAAATGAGACTTGTGTCATCATTATATTTAAAATATAAGAGAGAAAGAGAAAAATATGAAATTTAATTATTTAACTTTTAAAAGAGAATAGATAGTTTAGGCGGAAAAATAAATGTGACAAAAAATGTGATGATGACATGTGTCATCACATGTAATCATTTATTAGTATTAGATTAGATTAGATGAATTAATAATATTATTATTTATTTATTTTAGATCACAAATAGTATTTTAATAAATTAAGATTGATATCTTTTTGTTAATACTATTTCTAAGAAAATAATTTTTTTATAAAATAAAAGATTTTCTAAACATCAAACTTTTTCAAAAATACGAAATATTTTAAAATTTATGTTTTAAAAAGTAGAATTTGTATAAACAAAAAATAATTAAAATGGAGAGTAATAATAAAAAGAATTTAAAAATAAAAGAATTTGCTTTAAAACAAAATGTTTATATTCTTTTTTTATAGGAAGAAACAAAATAAGTTTAAAAACAAATGTTTAAACGTTGATATTGTTATTTTATTACTTATAGTTTACTCATACGTAATTTTAATTATATCTATATCATAAAATATCGTTTTATGATTAATAAATTTTTATTTTATTTCATATTTTATTTATTTAATCCGTGTGTAATACACGTGTAATACACATATATTACTAAAACTAAATGTAAATATAAAAGCATTTTCCATTCCCGGGTCCGTAATCGTTGGATACCTGTAGTCAATACTCATCGAGTCATTGGGTTCTTGGGTATCGGGTATATGCACTTATGATCTTTTACAAGTAAAAGAATTGCATGTTAGGATGATCACTACCCCTATCTCAAAAACCTACTTACAACATCAAAGACCAATTTATAATTCTATAATTTTAGCAAAATTCAAGTTTTTAATAGTTTCAACACACCATTTATTGTATTTTTAAAATTATAAAGTATATTAACATATCCAGGTAATCACATATCCATCCTAAACCTATGAAAATTTGTAAAACTAATCATATACCAAGCCCTATATATGAATAGTTGTCCCGAATATATTGAGTTCCAGGTTTGTGTTCTTTTGCCATCTCTAACCACAAGGCATTTATTCAACAGTAATCGACTCAAGAACTTTGATAGACCGGATGCCGTGGGACTGCAGCCGTGAAAGTTGCTTTACAGTTAGAGAGAGTAGCATCCTGACCGATGGATCAAATCATCCGCGCCCTACGTGTTAAAGCAACATCACCAAGAAACATTGAGATGTCTGAAAGGCAATTTCATCACATGATTAAGGCATTTTTGATTTTTCAAATTATTAACTGAAGAGACCTGACAAATTTCATGGACCTGCAGGTTAGAACAAGTGGACAAGCCCAGCCCAGACTCAATAGGCTCGAAAAAGAATGCTCAATGATCTTAGTACTTTGGCTATGAGTGAGATCTACTAGGTATGTTTGGTTGATCTCAGTCCAGATCCATTTGCACCGCATAGGTGGGTTCGGAATCTAGACAAAGAAGCTAATTCTTCAAGTTACAAGTACCGAACTCTTCAGCTTCAAACACCAAAATCTATCGGTTACCAAAATCTCGACATACGTGCGCATACATCAAACGTTAACATTTGGTTAACAGAGTTTCATACTGTTCCCTTTAATAAAACAGTACAATAGGAAAGTCACCTTCCCCACATATATATATCATTATGTTTTTTTCTTCAGTCTCTCCCATCATTTTAGGAAAATAGGACTCATTTTACAACAAGTGCAAATGTTAAATGATCAAAAGTCAAAACAAACTGAATCTTACAATCTTCTTGAAAACCCTGATTACCCGACTACTGGTGATGGTGACGATGCTGGCGGTGGTGGAGGCAGTTGTGGTGGTGGTGGGGACACCTACATGACGGAAACAAATATGCTATTTGACTATATGTATTGGTGAATAGAGTATTTATGCTGAAGCTCGAATCATGCGTGCAGATCTTTATCTGAGTTCCAAACTGGCGGTTTCTGAGGACTGCCCTCGTTTGGCACATTCGTTCCATTTTCCACACTTATTAACGGGTCATTCTCGCTATCATTATTCTGGAAAAGGTGAAAATGAGAGTACATTAAAGTCAACTCATGGTTAGACACTATAGACATTGCACTTTGTACAGAAATCTGTAAAAACGATGTTGTATACTTATATGTAGGTAATGTGGAATGATACAAACCTGAGAAAACTGTGTTGTAGCTTCAACAGGCTTTGGCTGTGCATCACGGGTACAGAAATAAGAATAGAGCACCATACCAACAACAGCAATGAGGATACCCAAAATGTTTCGCCAGCTAAAAGGGTCGTGCAATAAAACATAACCGAATGCCAAAACTAAACATGTTTTCAAATGACCCAAAACTTGATATGTCACGGGTGATGTTTTCCCGATTACAAGAAAAGTGCTGAAGTTGACAGAGACCGATATTAGGCAGGACAGAACAATGAAGGCCTGCAATTTTTTAGAAAGTTCAAATTCAAGTTCATGTAATATCAAACTGCCCCAAGAACTACAGGTGGCATAATTGGTGAGTTGGGTCACGGGTCAAAATGGGCCGTTTTGATGTGGTTCGGATTGAGTTGACCCAAAGCTATTTTCGTCCAAGCCTTTAATGTCTTCATATAATTAGGTGGCATAAGTATGGAGGGTCTCTAAATTTATGGGTAGGATTCCTGGTTTTAGACCAATGCCCGCAAACCAAACACCTTCTATCATTTTCATATCTATTCCCATCCCCTCATTCATAAACCCTCAATCCAAGGTGTTTCAAATTATATCATTACAAAAACAATACCCTTTCGATAGGGAGGTTTTTCTGAGCCAAGGATCTCTTTGGGAGTAGTCTCTCTATCTCATGAGATAGAGGTAAGGTTTGCTCTCATCTCACCCTTACCAGACCCTACTGTTAGAGTGGGATTTTGCTAGGTTTTTTTTTTTTTTTTCCTTTGTTAATAAGAATATAATATTTTGAATAAAATTAATAGAATTTTTTAAGCATTAAAATACAGTTTAGGACTTTAGGTAACTTTCTACCCAGATTCTTTTAGGCTATTTTTAATTATACTTGTTTGACATGTTAGAGAGAAAACATAACCCGAATCAACACATAAGTAAATAGGTTAAAATTGTAGCATTAGCAGAGTAAAAAAAGGCAATTTAGTCCTCACCAGCACTTGAGGTGTGTATTTGAAAGCAAATACATTCTGATTTGTCAGAAGGGCGTCTAGAAACGGGCCTACAATGAACAGGATTAAAGCTTGGTATGGGCAAGACTGGTACAGGAGTTGGGTTGATGAAACCTTGAACTTCTTCTGGATTGTGTTTGTCATCTGAGATAATATAATTAAGGATGGAACTTATATATGTGCAATTAGTTAGATTAATCATATGATTATACAAAGTAACAAAAGACTTCAAGCCTCAAGGATACAATCTGGGCCACGCAAGTTGTTATTATGGCAAACAGGGATAAGATGCTTCCCATGAGATTGAGTTGCAGGTCAGTTACTGTTGCAATTCCAACTCCCAAGAGTAACACAGTGAGTGCAAACCGGACCTTCTTACTGCAGGTGCAGACAAGAAATGTTAGCATTGATGTTGAAAAATGAGAAGTAACTTAGAAAAAGGTGTTACACTATTTAATTTAGAGGTGACAATTTCAACCCATTTACCTATGATTGTTCACTTCTCGGCCGGTTTATCTCAAATGGATCAAATCAGGAAAATATTTTTAACTAAATAGGAAATGGATCGTGCGGATGGTACAGCTCACACAGGTCGCTCAAAGTCTACTTTTAATGCATAAACCGCCTAAATGATTTTTTTTTCAAATATTTAGGTTATTGTTGTATTAATAAAATTTTCCGTTATCATAATTAAAGCATCATTTATGTCTTTAGCATTTTAAGAAATAAACAAAGAGGAGTTCGCGGGTCAATTCGCCCCCGATTCAGGCATGTACTAGAAAGTACCCTGTTCAAACCAACCCATTTTGACATGATTGTTACAAGAACATGTCATTTAATAATGTCAGATGACCAGATTTGAAGTAAAACATGTAGAAAGATGTTAACTATATGAGCTGGCAACATTCAAAATCAGTTTAAGATGGTGTAGAAAGAAAAAATCAGATCAAAGGTTAACCTGAATTGCTTGCTGAAGAAAAGAGTTTCCAAAAGTACAGTGCAGGGGATGATAGCTAGTTTTGTCATCTACAATGAAACCAAGATTAATATTAAATCACCCTACAAACATAAGCCTGAAGCTTTTTAGGATATGAGATAGTACAACGATAAACTTATGAGATGATGATCCATATTCCACATCCTAGGTCCCTAAAAACCAACATAATAATCTAATATAAAAGTAAGAAAGTAACTAGGATTTTGAGCAATAGTTTCTAGGATTTTGAGCAATAGTTTTTTGGCACTATGTTTCTAAACAATAAATGCATAAGGGAATGAAAAAAGAACATTCTAGGACAATTACCTGGTAAAAACCAACAGAATTGAAACCCAGGCTGAGGTTAAGCAGCCCAATGGAGATCCCATTCAATACCCCAAAGCCCATGACAGCTCTTGAATCGAAAGGCTTGTGCTCAAAAAGTTTCATCCATAAAGCCACATGTAATGAACAAAATGTGACTAAAAGATGCCAGCTTGTCAAAGTTGTAGCTGAGCATGCACAAGGGAATTTAAGTCAATGTATGAGAAATATCAGGATTGAAATCTAATTTGTATTAACATATAAAACATCTCAAAAACTAGGTGCTCCGTCGATTTCAAAGCAAAAATGGACATTTCAAAGAACTGTTGACATCTGTAAACTTTATGTTCAGCTATTATACATCAAAAGTAATTAGGGTCATGGTTTTTAATCCTCAAAGGGTAATTAAGGATCAAAAAGGTCAAGTTGACAGAATTTGAGTACGCGATGCAATTATTATTGCACTTTCTGTGCAATTGTAAATGCAACTTAGCATGTTACTGGAGTTATCCTGTAAATCATTTGAGTAGGGTGAATTTTATTTCAATGATTCAATCTTGAGCCAATTCAAAGAATAAACGGTATGATCTACCAGCTATCATGTACTAAGACGTGTATATCATGCAAGCATCCTGACAACTAAATGCCTTACTTCTCAGCATAAAATTTTTAAGGATGTGTGTGTCTTTTGTTCAAATACTGAAAGGTTGTGATCAAGCTCCTAAGTCCTAATAGCCTCAACTGCCAACAATGTAACAATAACCAAAAATCAAGCAACATGACCTTGAGTCATTATTCCATGAAAAATCACAAATTTGACATACAGTTGGTTGCTTTAACTTGCCTAGAAGTTCATGCTCTAACGGCAATTTAATAAACATTCAGCATAAGGAATACCAATTCATCTACCAAGATCACAAAACAATTCAAAACTAAAAACTGCAAACTGTAAAGGCTTGATCGCTCACCAAAAGTGAAACCAAGAGTGCTTATCAACGCCTTATTGCAGATCACAATCGAAACCGACGAAATCACAGACAAACTCAACGCTCCAACTGTCCCCAGCTGAAACCCCTGTCCTTCACCCATCTCTTCGCTCACTCAACCAACTCCCAACCTCCTTCCGATCTCAAAACCTATTCAAACCCCAAACCACACTTGATCTCAACACCTTCAATCAATACACCAAACAACCACCTCTCACCACATTCCACTAAACCACAGATCCACCCTAACTTCAAATCAACAAAATTCAAACCACCACAGCATTCAAAACTCCAGATCTGCAACTCCTACATACAGTACCACACTATTACTCAACAATCACGAAACATTACACGCAAATCTCAAACAAAAGTCGGTGAAATGCATAGAGAGAGAATTAACCTGAGATCTGCACTGAAAAACACTGAGATCTGCGAATACTCCGGTATCTAATTCCGATGATGATGTGTGTATTGTGATGATGTATGATTGAATGATTATATAGTGCCTAGGGTTTGTGAGAGTTAATAGTGTGATGAATGTGAATGTGAATGATGAAGTGATAAAGGGGAAAATATCTTTATTATTTGACTTGATTTTGAATCTGGTTTCCGGCCGATTTTACGCCGGCGAAATTAATGGTTGACCGTGAAACGGACGGTTGTGATTTTATTTTGTAAATAGATTATTATTTTGTTTAGGATCTTCAAGAATCTCTCTCTTAAATTAAATAGCGTTTCGTACGGGTTAACTTATGAGACATCATCAATATTCTGCTAATCAACAACATCGGATTAAATGGTAATTTGACTTGGTGAATTGTTTTCAAGAGATTATAGTTCAAGGTTAGTGAAATTATGATTCAATGATTTGGTTAGTGATTTTCAAGACGTTATAATTAATGATTAGCGAAAGAACGATTCTAAGATGAGCGTCGTGACGTTTTTGATCTTCCTTCTTTCCTCCCGGTGTCATTGTGAAATTGTTTATCGCTACCTTACATCATCCTAAAAGATAGATGAAAAACAGAAAATTAACAAGTAAAAAAAACATTCATATATATGTAAAACCAAACGCTTTTTGTTTACAAGAAAGCAAACACATGTAATAAATTAAACTCTATTTTTGAATCTCATACACATTGATTGCATCATGTGTGTGTTTGTTTTGTTTAAAATTTTCTTATATGATACTCAGTGAACAATTTAGATATGCGTAAAATAATATGTTAACTATCAATCAGATGTTACAAAACATTAAGTTTGAAGAAAATTGTACAACTAGGTGTAATTTTAATGGCATGTGTAAACACATAAAATCAGTTATGAAATCGTTGTTGTCATAAAATATTTTAGAAAACATCGCAAAATCATCTATGAGATTTTTTGTTGTAAATTTGTATTAAAGGTATGTAACTTATTTTTTTTTTAATCAAGTGTATCCAACATTTATATAAGATAAGAAATTATATTCATTAAATCTAAAGAAGTAAAAATAATGAGGTGCATATTGCGCGAGAATCAAACTAGTAACAATTATAAATAATAGTTTTGCAATTCGTTATTCGTTAATGCTTAAATACCTAAAGTGCCGCTTGAATGGATCTATAGCAGACTTTGACTGGGTTTAATGCATACTTTTATAAATTAATTTATTATTATTACCATTACAATTTACAAAACCATAAAAAGATAGAAAATATTTGTAAGGATAAAATATATTTATTGCATCAATATATCTTTACCTTCCAAAAACTAAATTTTATACAACTTTTTTATGATAAAATGATATACTTTTATACAAATGGTATTGTGCCCCATTTACGTTATTATATAATATAGTTTTCTTAAACTGAATCATTACATATAACTAACATTATTATGAATATGCAGATTTTTTTGATTGAAAACAATAATAATAATCTAATAAGTATCGCTTTTTACAAAGTAATATTTTTGTATTACTTCTTTTAACAATGACCTAATTAGTAATTTGCTATAAAAATTATCACACGTGTTAAATGTTAAACTTAAACATAATAATAATATAATCTATATAAAATGATAAAATTTTATAATAAAAGAAAGTTAATGGTTTTAATAACACAACACAACATCATCTTTTAACTACACAAGAACACCAAAAAATAATAAAAATTTAGAATGTCCATGTGAAACTTTTAAAATGGTAATTTATATGTTCATATTCACAGCCAATGGCCACCAGACCCAGCTCAAGTGGGATCTTACAGGTACGGGTGTTTCTTCATTCATTGCAAGTAAATTCAAAATTGGAAGGTAAAAAATTGTGATCATTTATATGAATGAATACGTATATATGGTTATTGGTTAACAAATATTTTGCATTATTACATAGAGTTTTTTACGCCAACGACCTCAACCAACCCAGAAGTCGAAGGAGCCCGGCATCTAATACGGGTGACCTCTTTTCAAGTCCTGCAAACAGAAGACGGGTTTAGAAACTTTATTCGACGTCATAAAGAGATTTTACCCGTCTACTTATGAATAAGCCAATTCAATTAATATTCTCTTATATAACTTAGCTAATAAATAAACAAGCCAAACAAGTCAAAAGTCTTTAAATCATGGTTTATTAGAAAGAATAGATTACTATCGCTATCATTATATAAGCATATTTGAGATAAAAGCTATGCATAAACAAATATCTCACCTTTTCCGGACCCCGCCAATAGTTTTACTATGGGAGGGATTAACCGGGTATGGTGGTGGTTGTTATTTATTAAGTTTGAGACCTTCTGGTTATCAAGTTTTTTGTTAATAATTAGTAACAAATACATCAAAAAAAAAAAAATTTAATTACACTTACCAACATCTGCAGCTACTCGATGTGCACACATTACACCGGAGAAAGCAACGGCTATAACACCTTGTCCCGGAAAGCAACTATCACCCACACAATAGAGACCGTTTATAGCCTACACGATTCAACATAAAACACCATGTTAGAAACCAAAAATATTCATAGACCAGAAAAGTCTAAATCTTTTAACTTACGGTGGTGTTAAAAGGCATTCCCAACAAGCCCTTAGGCACACTGCGTGGCATTGGCCCATATGTACCACTATCACGAGCAAGGAATCGTCTGTGTGTCTTTGGTGTGCCCACCTGCCAAATATTTAAGAAACTTTAAGGCCATTTTTGGACTTTTAACCTTTTCATTGGTTGAGAAGTTGCGAGTCGCCAACTATGTTGGTGTGAGGAAGATGAAGAATAGAGGAAAATAGCATGATAAATGTTTTCTAAAAGATCTTGAATGGTAAAACAACTGCAACGAGTTGAACAAAAGTAAAACTGCTAAATTGTGACCGAGTGGACGAGCTCATCAAATGTACATGAGGGAAAGCACAAGTTACAACTATTAAACATTATCACGAGTTTCTCAAATTCATATGAAAATCACAGGAAAAAAAATGCATTTATAAATTTGTGAATGTTTATTAATGCTTTCAAGAGGACATGTGGTACCTCTTTAAATTCGATGGAAGCTTTGAGGCCCGGAAATAGTTTATTTTCCAGTCTGCTTATTATTTTATCTGCAACAAACTCCTTCTTTATCTCATAATCTTTTGTGGAAAGCCCCTATATGTTACACAAAACAGCATACAATATAAATAATATGCACGAGTGATAATGTGAATGCATACAATATAAATAACATGCATTACGCATGCAACACACACACGTGCACACTCACATATATACACAAACTTTTTGTTCTTGAGTGTCTGATATCAACTGTAAAGTTTCCATTCTTAGAAGATTTTAAGCTAATGTTACCTGTTTGCCTATTGTAAAGTTATTGGTGATGCAGAAGATTCATCCCATTTTGTTATTACCAAATGTATTTTAGGCAATTAACATATGGTATTGATATTGATCCACATGGGTTTTCATATCATCACCCGTTACTTTACGCATATTAGACAATTTACTAACAACCAGACACTTGTAGATTCAAACGCTGCAATGTGAACTAATTAATAAAATAATTAATACCCGCCAATCCTCTATTGACGAAGTTGTAAATATGTGGAGAATGTGACGCCCTTTTGGAGCCAAAGATGAATCAAGCATAGTCGGGATGCTCAAAAATATACTCCCATAAGGCTCCTCTAAGTTTTTCCAATCATCCTACATGATTAAAAAAATTAGATAAAATAAAATAAAATATTTTTGCTATGGCGATTAACCCATTTATAAGTTGGCTAATGTTTATCTCTAAGGGGTCAAATAGGTTAACCGTTAAATTTAGATGATTTAGAAAAACAAGTCAAACAGGTTGAAAGTAATCACATGTCTATTCAATGCCTCCTAATCACTTTACAAAAAGGGTTGAATTTTTTTCTAGTAATGTAGTTTTTGTTGTCATATTTACGAATAAAGTTGAAAAATATTGATGATGTGTATTTGATTGTCAAACATGACCCATCTCATTTTGATCCACAATTATAATCGACCTGTTTTATTACCCGGTCCTTCCATTTACTCCTATACACATGAGAAAAGGAATAATGAGTACCTCAAGTACAAAATGATGGCAATCTGTATCTGGTGGCAAAACCTCGGCTTTGACCCCCATGTGAATAGAAAGAAAAGAAGGGGCTTTTACGTAAATTTTTTGAAATTTTTCTTCTTCTTTTGGTAGATCCTGCTTTTTCAAAAGTTTGCCTAAAATACAGAGCATAAAATCAAGTTATCTAAATCATCATGAATATAGAATTAAAGAAGTTTACAGGGAATAACATATTTGACTGAAAACTAACCAAAAGTATCCCATCTAGTAGCATTGGAGATTATGGTTTTAGCAAAGAATTCTCTTCCATCTGATAGTCTCACTCCTACCTACAATAATGCAAAAAAAATAAAAATAAAAATAAAAATAGGATATTGTGTTACCTCAACTCATGATAGTTAACTAGTTTTGATGTTATATTTGACATTAAACGAGTAATGACTAGACTACCCTTCGGCAAACACAAAATGAAGGAATGTTGTGTGCTCTGGTCAACGCTGTTAATATATTTAGAGTGATAACAAAGGGCAAAAAACTCAATTCAACTAGGAATCTCTAGGAAATGGAAAGAAATTGCTAAATAAAGAATTAAATAAAGGCTAAAGGAAATTTATAGAAGGGGATCAACATTATCAGTTTCTTTGTAATGATAACAAAGAGCAAATAGATCATTTTAACTAGAACATTTTCCTGAATTGGAAATAAATACCCTTCAATTAACACAAAATAGAGGACCTTTAGGCTTTATGGACCAACCCTAATCAACACTGTAAAGTTATCAGTAACAAATATAAAGGAAAAGTAAGTTATCTTAATTAGCAAACTTCTTGGGATTGGAGAATACCCTAAAAAGAAATTTACGAACTCAAATAAACACAATCCATAAACTTGTAATGGCATAAAAAGGGAAATAAACTCACTGCTTTCCCGTTGTCAATGATAATACTTGAGGCGTTTGCCTTGTAAAGTATTTCACTTCCGTGATCAACTAAACCTTTTGTCAAAGACTTTGCAATCCCTCCAACCCCACCAACAGGGTAATTAATGCCCCCAAAATGCCGGTCGCATAACACCTAATGAGAATGTAAAATCATAAACTGGGGTAGAATAAGAACAGTCAACCAATGAAAAGAAAGTTGATGTTTACCATGCTTGCATTAATCATGGGTGTTTGTAGAGCATTAACCGTGCTCACAATGAAACACTGCAAGAACCGAACAATCAGCATTAAAAACAAAAAAATAACAATCATTCAGAACCTAGGAGCATAGGTGGTGATGTCGATCCATTTAATTATGGGTTCATTTGGATTGTGTTTTATCTCAACCGAGTCACATAGGTCAAACCCAAAAGATTAGCTAAAAACAGGAACGGCCAAATGGGTTGAAAATTGGCCAAGGTCATTTTTTAATGTGTAGAACCTAGAGATATAGATCCTTATTGTAATAAAATGCTTTAAATCATAATAAATACACTAACTGTCTGTTTAAAAAAAGAGTTAGCAAACAGTATTGGCCCACCCATCTTGCCACATACTTAGCAAACAGTATAAGCCCACCTCAGCATCTATGAATGAGAGCACCTCGGGATCTTTTATGTAATTGCGAGCTATGGTTCCAGCATTTTGTGGCAAATAGTAAGCTACAAAAGACACAAATAATGTATAATTTTAGTTAAATTGGCTTTGTTTTTCTTAGATAAGCTGAATAGAAAGAAAGAAGGAGTTGAACTTTGCAATAAATTCAGGGCCCTAACATTTCCTTTGTGTGAGTCCTGTCTTCATATCTAAAAACTAAATGGGACCCACACTCATAATACTAGTTTTCTCAGACCAAATAATTAGGACCCACACAAAAGAAAATGTAAGATATTAAATGATGAAGATACACTGAAGAGATAGATACATAACAATCATTTTTATTTTGTGGGTCAAGTATAGCAGAAGTCAGAAGAATTGAATTTATGAATTTGTGTCCCATTTAGGGGGTGTTTGGATGAGTTGGTGTGAGTTTCGAATGTAAATTATTGTGAAGAATCAGAATTGGATAATCAGTTATTTAAAAGTTTATAACTACTGATATGTAGGACAATTATCATTTATCTCCATAATCAATTTTCTTATAAGTTCTTTCTTGCTTCTTAAAGTTCAATAATGTTTGACCCTAAATACTAAATAGTCATAAAATCATTACCATTCACTTTACTTAAGCACTCAAATCAGATGCCAATTTCAACTCACAACCAAACACCCTCTCAGTTCATATGAATATCAATGAAGACGATGCCCGCAAAAAGTAGTGTAGAATGCAATGTGAATAGTAAAAGTGTCAATATTGACCCATGTACTTATGGTCAGGGCCACTACCAATTTGGGTTATGATTTAATCTCTAATAGGAAAAATGGGTGGGTTTAAAAAATAGATTAAAAAGAGAAGGGTCAAAGGAGTCGATTGGGCAGAAAGTAGCCCGAATGGTATTTCACTATTATTAATTTATAAAACCTCCTAGATCTTTTTATTGAAAAATATAGATTATTATAGACATTGTTTACTTCTTATATTCATATCTTACAAATTAACTATCTATTAAAATTTTACGGTCAACCTCGCCTGTTTCAACTCTCAACCCATACATAAATAACCCATCTTGACCCTTACCAAACCCA
Organism: Flaveria robusta; assembly: GCA_025506415.1. NCBI lineage: Eukaryota > Viridiplantae > Streptophyta > Magnoliopsida > Asterales > Asteraceae > Flaveria > Flaveria robusta. Next base: position 4,797,416 of record CM046475.1, on the reverse strand, counting down.
CCCATTTTGTCATCTCAAGCAAATAGGAAACCAACAGATGCGCATAGAAAACATACCTAATGTCAGGCATTCGACAGGCTTCTTAAAAAACTGACTAAACAGGTATATAGGTTCCTCCAGGGACTTAAGTTCCAGCGAATTCAATGCATTAAAAATCTGTTACATACCAACAAAAGATAGTTTTTAGCAAGTTTTGATTCAAAACCGAGGTAACAAAGAGCAACTAGATATTGCAATCACCTTAAGTAAAAGTCAAAACAGACCTTCCAACATTCGTTGTAGAATTTGAGGATCCCTTCTTTCTCGTGTGGAAATTTACTTGTGAGTTCAGAAATGAAATCATCATATTCTCTGTGTACTTGAACTGAAAGGTTATTCGGTAGATGAAAATGAACGGTGGTTGGATCGGGAATCACCTCCATTTTACACCCGACTGCCGCCAACGCTTGTGTTATTAAATTCAAATTTCCCTACAGAAATGAAAACAATTCAAAAGGTTATTTAGTTGATGGATGAACCAACATCAAATTTCATTGGTTACTTTATACTCTTCACATTGAGCTCATTTTCAAATAAAATTTTCATTTTCTAAAACCTTTTTTTACCGATTTTTCCTTTTCAGTCCACTTTCATGTCTAAATCGAAAGAAGTTATCACATTTTAAATCAAATTAATATATAATCAAGACCATAACGTATAGTTTAACTGCATGTTGTTCAGAGTCCCATCCTCGAGGCCAAGGAGTTGTTTGGATGTGCACTTAAATCAATTATTGATAATTGAAGTTTCAATACTCAGTTTAGAATGCTTGAGAAAAAGTTCTAACGATTATAATTTTATTAACATTTTAAACCAAAATAGTGAAGAAATATGTAAGAAATTGCAAGAAAATGGCCATCCTAAACTTTAATCACCTAACATCTTGTTCCTATTTATAACTAACAATTGTTACTTCAATCACACACATCCAAACACTCCTAAATTATCAATTTTGACTCCATTCCATACCAAGAAAGTGTGAAATGTCAAATAATCTACACAATCAAGGCAAAGAGCATAAATGATTCACAATATTAGTAAACATAACAAGTATGAGTAACTCATTCGACAATCAGATCAAACAAAACACGAAACTAATTACCTTATCACTGAACCCAAACATAACAGATGAACCAACATCAAAAGTATAACCATCTCTCTCATAGAACCCTGAACTCCCACCAGGAATCACATACTTCTCAAGCACCAGCACCTTGGCCCCCTTCACCGCCAGTTGTGTAGCTGCAACCAACCCACCAATCCCTGAACCAATCACAATTGCATCATAACCACCACAACCATCTTTGTTCTTCCCTTCAACCACTTCATCATTCTCCACTACTTTACTCACATCCATCACTGAATTAGTCCTTACAGATGACAAATTCTTACTCCTCTTAAATCTTTTAAACAATCCCACCTCCATATTAGCATAATTTTGGGGTTTCAACTGTTTGCAACAAGAAATTCTCTGTTTTGACGATCTGGGTTCATGAAGAACAGTGTAATCTAGGGTTTTTGAGGGTACGATACAAGAAATCACCTGCTTTATGCATCTGGGTTCGTAGAGAAAACGTGAATATCCCAATTGGGTAGGCTTAAAATCAAGAAAAAACTGAGAATTTGGAATCATCGTGCTCGTGTTTCTTGTTTTGCAGCTAGTGAGAGTACCCAATTGCATATTTGAAAGCATTTTACAAGTTTTTGAAGATGGGTAGAAAACGACACTTTGGGTAGTTCAGTTGAGACAATTAAGAGGTGCGAAAAGAAGGAATGAAGGGGGGTTTGGATTAGTGGCATCATGATAATGATGATGATGATTCCAACGAACGTACAAATTGATCCGGTAAGAAGATGAGACAAAATACCAAAATGTCGCCCAACTTCGAATCTTTGAAGTAGTATATTATCATATCATGGGCATCTTTATGGCCTTTTCAACAATGTTTTCACAACTAGATCGGACATCGAACCGAACGTTTTACTGGTTTAGTGGTTGGACCGGATTTAAGAACCGGATGATGTCATAATTGTATATATAAGATATTATATTTATAGTTACATATATAATTCAATATAAGTAATTTATGTGTGTATTTTATAGTTATATATAAAACTTAATAATAATCTTATGTTCAACATACTAATTTGTTGTTCAACCTCTCGTGTTAAAATCCAAAAAAAAAAAATCAAAATCTGGTCCGACAATGGGTTCGAGACGAACGGGCTGGTCCGACCCATCCAAAACGAACTGCCATGAACAGGTTCGGCCACCCCTCCGAATCCTGGTCGGACTGTTCGACCGGCCGATCCGATCCAGTCTTCAAAGCAATGCTTTTCAAAGCGGATATCTAAAATTCTTAGATAGTAGAAAACACTATCCGTACTTGGATTCAAAATTTTGGATATTCGAAATTAATTTTTGTTAAAATTTTTATTTTTTTCTCAACAATTGAATACGTATTGTTAGAAAAATAATGTAAAAAGCCAACATCCATTAATGAACTTCCAATTTTCAACATACATTGATAAGTCCCATTAGAAAATTTTAAAAATAATGTTTAAATTAAATAAGATAAAAAATATTATTCAAGTTTCTGGATAATCAGATATTCGGATATCCGAATATCCAAACTTATGAAAAAACGATACAAAATTTCGAATATACGATTTTTTTAGATACTTTGGATTTTGATGTTTAGATCGGATTCTTGGATAGGGATATCTTTTTAGCACCCCTAACGATTGGAGATAATTATCGTGCATTCGTGCAGCTATTATTATAGTTTCATATTTGAAGTTCTTCACAGGCATAAAAAATGATATTCAAATCCTTAAATTGTAGGAGGGAAATATATAAATTTTTATTTTTCAAATTTTACATCCCATTTTCAGTTCCGTTTTCCATCCCTAAACTTTTGGGGGAAACTAAAGTGAATCCTCAAATTTAGAGACATAAGATTTAATGCCCATAATTATTTTATATTTATTGTGAGTGTAAGAAAAAGAAAAAAATGATTAGAAATAAATAAACAAGTATTATTAAAGTGTATAGGAGATAAATATAAGAAATGAGTTGTGACTTGTGAGGGGGGGTTTGAAAATAGCCAAATTTTATGAATAAATAAAACCTTTAGTTAACCTATGAATGCTCTAAATAAGTTATAAGATGATATATATATATAATAGGATATAAACCCCGTGTAAAACACGGGTTGTATAAATTCAAGGTTATATTTTTAGTAATAGAGATTTTCATATTACATATTTATAAAATATTATATTGTTTTTAACATATATATATATTTTAGAATAATAAAATACTTTATAAAAATAATTATAGAAATCATTTAATAGAAGAAAGACAAATAAAATATAAAACAATTAAAGACAATTTGTATAATTAATAGAAGAGATAAGCTGGGGGAAAAATATTAAGGATGCATGATAGAGTGACACCTGTCGCTTAAGTTTTTTATTTATTAGTATAGATATGGACAATGGTTATCAGAACAATGTTTAAAAGAAATGTTTTGTAAGCTCAAAATGCTAAGGTTATGTTTTTAGAAACGATAATAGAATAATATGATAAAATGATAAGTTTTAAAGATTTTATTCAAACTTTTTGTTTTAAAACTCATAATAATCACTTTAAACCAAATCCCAAACACGTTTCAAAAATTGCTTATAAATTATAACTATTGCACCCCTAAGTGTTTATGAGTGGCGGAATAAGGTCGAGTCAAACCACCAGTCAAAAGGATTTGTACAAAACAGCTCGTTCAACTAAACATGTACGTTTAAACATAACCTGTTTATTAAACAGATTATATATATAACACCCTAAAACCTGCTTATTTTCATCTCATGTTCCGCATCATGTTAAATACCGTCACCTCTAAAATACCGTAACATAGAATGTGACTTGTAAGATTTAAAAGAAAATGACTCTTTACGTAAAAAGGACAAATATTGTAATATAACATTACATATGTGTGATATAATATTGCATGTGTTGGTCTTATGCATTGTTTTTAAGACTTTTCAAAATCGTGTTTTTTTAAAAACTCATTTATTGTCATTTTCCATATTGGTTCACCCATTTCCAAAGTCAAAAAAAAAAAATCATAAATCCCAAAATGTGCCATTAAGCTTGCATTTCTTGGTTCCACCGGAATTACTTTGCACTTTGCAGATTTTTTTTAACATTTTAAAATATTACGTATTTTTAAAAACGTTTGATGTTTTAGAATAACTTTTTATTTTATAAAAATTTACTTCTTTAAAAATAACATTAATAAAAAGATCTATTTCTGAATTTATTAAAAGCCTATTTTTAATCTAAAAGAATATTAAATAATATTATTAGTAATTAAGATAATTATTTAATATGATAGAGAAACGGAAAAATTTTGGTGAGAATGATTGTGATGCTGCCACGTATCATCACAAGTTAATATTTTATTAGAGTAGAAAGATTGACTAATGTAACCCTTAACCGTTTTTTGTATAATTATGACTATCAGATGGTCCCACGTTTTATTTTGGACATTCAATTACTCCAAAACTGTGACTGTTATTTACAAGGTTGTATAACTTCTTTTCACTACTACTACCATTATCCTATATGTCATGTACCTCTAAGTTAGTGAGTGACTTATTTCTTTTGATTTGAGTACAAAACTAAGGTCCTTATTACATCTCCCAATGTTTATGGCGGTTATAGCTTTTAACCTAGTTTTTCATATTCTATACAAACAAGCATATAAAGGGTAAAATGGATCAATCAAACGTTTTATTCTGATAACTTTCCTTCCATGTATGGTGACATTTAATTAAATGAACTTCCTACTTGAAAATACCTTGCAAATATAGATATACTTGAGTTGTAATCTACATGTCCTATAAGCATTTACGTATGTGCCGATTTACTATATTTATTGGGGTATGGTTATAGTAAAAAAAATATTTTTTAAAAAGCCTAAGAATGATTGTAGACTTGGCACGCGTTCTTTTATTGTTTTAAATAGGATGACATTTTAATTATTGTGTCAAATACGTCAACTTATTGTTTTTTATACGTTCATTGTGTCAAATATAAGTTCATTGTATCATATATTTTGTATTATTTGTTATACATTGTGTTTTACGTTTTAAATTATTTTTGTGTTATTTTTGTCATTGTTTTTATAGATTATATAAATTTGTTATCTATTATTGTGTTTTACAATTAAAAATATACAATACTTTACTTTCACCAATATATATTTAAAAACTTATAATATTTAAGATAACACAATGTGTTTTTTTTTTCCATAGATTATATAAACTTATTATCTATCATTGTGTCTTACAATTAAAAATATACAATTTACAATTAAAAATATACAATGAAGTTATTTCACCAATATAATTTTCAAAATTCATAGTGTTCATAATAACACAATAACAATAAAAAAAAACACAATGAGATATTGTGTTATTGCTTTTAATGTATTAAATTAATTAGTTGTTAATTTATAATTGTATTTTACATATTAGAGATACACAATAATATTATTTCACCATTATATTTTAAAAAAAAATCTATTATTAAAAAAACACAACAATATTCTGAAAAACACAATAAACTGCACTAAAGACACAATAACGAGATATAAGCTTATAAACATAAAAAAAATTATTATCTTTTTATATAACAATACTACACTCGTTTTAAAGATAAACAACGCTCATTTTTATGGTGTAAATTTTATAAAAAATTAATGTCGTACATAAAAATTATAAACGTTTTAAAAAATAAGAACTTACAAAAAATCAACAAAAATAACTATTCTAAAATACCCTATAACAAATTTTTTTTTTTTTACAATTTAATCTCAACAACTAATTAAAAAGATTGATGGTCAAATTACTTCTTACACTTTTTAATTTTAGCGGTCTTTTTGTTTAAAGATTTCTCTATTTATTGATCTACACATCTACGCATTATTATGTTTACCAGAAAATACGCATTTGTATGACACTATGACCGTAGCTATCAGAAAAGCGTATCAATAAAATTAGCTGACGGTAGACATGTTAGTTAATTATTAGAATGCCATTCAAAAATAATAATTATAAGAACTCTTTCCATTTAGCTTTTAGTTTTTAATATTGATAAAAGGAAATAATAATTATTAAGAGTTACCATAACAAATTTATGATGTATCAAAAGGCTCCATTCCTTTTTTATTTATATATAATTGTTTTACGACACTTAATTCCATTTAACCTTACATTTACAATGATTTGAAACACACCCACCAGACCACATGAATGGTCATGGGTACTCGTACCCTCTAACCAAACACCACCTATCCAAAACTCATAAGACATCTTTAAGTCAAGCTCGTAATGGAATTTCACAAATCATACACTTGCATACAATGAAAGGTACCAGAATAAATTAAGTTCAAAAACTAAAACCGTTTATTCATCTAAATAACCTGTGCTTAAATTTATTCATCAAAATCGAGGTTCTGAAAATGGTTTTACTCGTGTGTGTCGAAAAGAACCGCCTTGCAAATGTGTTAACAAAATGCAGGATAAAATGTGGAAGACGCCTTAAAAGCAACAGGGTCGTCAATTACCTGAACAGAAGCTGGTTTTGTTTTAGAGTCATTTATGTTGGTGTTGCACCCCCAAACTCTAACCGCAAGCCTTCGACACTTCGGAGACGACTTCCTCAAGTAAGTGTTGTACCAGTTAGTTATTTCGTTCTTTTCGAGACGTTTGACTTCTTCTGCTTCTTTTGCAGACAAGTCAAACATATACCTGCACGTAAATGGTTCTTTAGAAGTTGAAGAGAGTATGGGCTGCAGTTTTGACATGCTATAAGTGGGTCGATTTGGGTTATGTTTTTCTCTGATGGGTCAAATAAAACTTCTTCTTAAAAGAAAATAAATCAAATGGGTCGGAAAAAATGTATAAAATGCAGATATGTTTACCTCTGGTCTGTGATTTGTCCCCAGTATCTGTTTGTTTCATAAGTGAGAGATGGATCTTTTTCTAGCAGCTTTGTGATTAACCCGCTTTTGAAATTCTGAAAAGACTCGTCATCGAGTTCTTTCTGCAACACCAGCAAACAACACATGACATGGAAATTCCAATTATATGTCCAATGGATGCATTTACTATCTCACTTCTGCATCAAGTCTCTTCAATGCAGGTTGATTGATAGTTTTTATTATCATACTTCACACACTAAAAGTTATAAAATTTTAACAAAAACTGGGTAAAATGTGCTTGTGAGCCAACAGCCTAACTGTTTTGAGCCACACTAAAAATCACCCATTTTGATTAGTCAACTCTAAAGTTGAATGACGAGCAAACTGGCATGAAAATTCCACAATGATCATCATGCAATAAAGGTAGTTACAAGAGTATGCTTACCAGCAAACGGTCCATATCATTAATAAAATTATCTATTCTCCCTTGCAGATATACAGGACTATATTCAGAAGATTGAACGCGGAAACAGAATCCCAATATCCGATAAGTTACCCTAGGACTACAGTCGACAACATAGCCAAGCTGCTCCTTTGTCCTACATCATATGCAAGAAAAATTAGCCATACTGCCACATTGGTATTAACTAGAGGTAATGGGCCAAGTCAGGTTGTGTAATGGCCAATGGGTCAGCGGTTGTGTAATGGGTCAAGTCAGGTTGGCCCACTAACACTTTTTTGTGAACCATTTTTCATTCTCTTAACCAACTTGTCAGCCAAATATATTAAGTAAAGTATATAGTTTCATTGGTTATATAAGCATTAAAAAGAAACTTTGGGCCTTTTAACCCAGTTGACCCATTCAATCAATTGTCTTGTTTCCTCTGAGCTAATTTTTATATTTTTACCATTATAACCCATTACAAATAAAACATAACTCAAATAAACAGTTTCATATGTAAATGGGTCAAAACTGACATCTTTAATATAGATCATAAACCTTGAACCCCGAACCCAACCTCTATGCCACAATATTTGTATAATTGGAAATTCAATCTTTTGATACCTAAGTTGATTGAAAAGTGGTTCTTCAACAATTTCATCTAAAAGATCAACCAGTGCTTTTAATTTGGGTAAGTCTGAACCAACTTCTGGTTCAATCTGATAATAAAGCTGAGATGTAAAAAAACTGAAGTCAGAATCAACAAAATCGCACCATATGATGATGCCGGCTTCCATAAGAAAATAATCATGAAGATTAATTTAAAAAAGATTAAATTACCTCAACCACCGAGTTTGTGTCAAGCTTATTTTTTACTGTGACGTCTCTGACTAGGTCAGCACTAGAGAGAAGACATATAATGCTATCTTTATGTCTCATATCAACTGGTAGTGATTGTACAGAGAAATATTGCTTAAATATGTTTGATACATTTGTAGCTTCTTCTTCCAGTAGATTTCCATGGCAAAGCCCCTCAATATACAACTGCACAAGAAAGATGTATAAAAGCAATGACCGGTTACCATGAGAATACATAACATCATTATCATAAATTTCATATACTGGACAAAAAGAATACCCAAATGAGTCTCCCAAGATCACTAATCAATTTTCAGAATCGTTAAAGTGTCAAAACTTGGTCAAGTAAGATTATGTATTAGCTCTAATGGTCAAACAGGTCAACAATTGCCTATAGTTTAGTTTTAAATACTAATACCTCAAATAATCTTTAAAAAGATAGTAGTTATGGGAATCATATATGTATAACAAGTGTAATTGTGGACCTGAGAGAATAGCTTCGGAATAAAAGCCTTTAAATCTGCTAGAGATAGATTATTTAGCAATCCAAGCTTCTCATCAACATCCCAAAAACTCTGACAAAGAACTTGCAGCCTCAAGTAATTTGAATGATTTAATGGCTTCATGTTGGCATTCCTTAGATTTCTCTCCATATCCTCCTTGATTACCTGTCAAAATTCCCAGCAGTGAATCCACAAGAAACATACAAGCATAAATTTCATTTCTAACAACCTTAAGAAAAAGTATCATGAAAAACAATAAAATCAATCTTTGACAGGGACAAGCCAACGAGCAGGTAAATAGCATTATTAAATAGTATCTTCAAGCCATTTTAATTTACCAAAAGAAAGCTCGAAATTATGCATACCCCAAAGCGATCATCTGCTGGCACAAATGATTTGGCAGTTTCCAAAATTTTCGAAAGAAGAACAGGAAGCTTGTCATTAAAGCCGTAGACTTTCAGTTCCAATTTATCACCAACAAGTGATATAGAAGTGTCCAACTTAGCAACACTTGCCTGCATGCAAAGAAATCAGGTTATTATGTATTGCTATCAGGTTCAAATTACAACATAATACTAATATTTTAGCAAAAGAATGAGAACAGCATTTGAGGAAAATGATAAATAAAAGAAACATATGTTTGGAAAAACTAATTTAAAGTTTAAAGGAAAACATATTTATGAGGGTGAAATACAAAGAATAAAACTTGTAAATTGATTAGTAACAAACTAACAACAAACAGCTACAAAAAATGAGAGGAACAATAATTACTTGCCTGATATACAATATCATTTAACTTGTCCTTTAGTAAGTTGAGAAAAAGCTCAGTCAACAGGACATTCTTTAAACCATTATAAGCACCATTTAATGTAACACGAAAATAAGTATTAGCACGTGGAGACCGAAAAGTTGTATCGAGTTTGTACCAAAACTTCATCAACGACTCATCAAGTATACATTTTGGCGGGGATGGACCCATGGAATCGGATGATATATTATTTGCACGAATGGAAAAATCTTGTGGAATAAACTCATTCCTTGCAGGTAGATGCAACGACACATCTATTTCTGGAGGATTTCTCCATAATTCCAATAGGGATGGAGAAATATCTTCTACTGTATATTGTGATCCAAACCATGGCTCATATTTGACATCTGGAATGACATATAAAATTTAGAGGGTAATAGGGGAAGCAGCTAACAGCATTGTACAAATATTTTTACCAAACAAAAAATCAAAAGAAACAGTTCAAGGACAATGTCAAAACCAAGATCTGACTTGCCATATATACAATCAAGAAATTAATGTGCCAACACAAATTTAGGCAACAAACCACAATTGGATATATATGATATTATCTCATGTTAATACCAACTACCAAGTACTTCTTAGTTATTACAACCATTTCATTACCTGGAAACTAACGGTTTAGCAAAATCACAAAATAATGAATACCTTGTGATTTATTCAACGACTTTGACATTATATCAGTCCTCATGTTGTCTGGTGTAAAGAAAGTCAAAACATGTTTGATCATTTCTTCATCCCACTCCTTATATGCATAATCCCCATATATAATGTGCTCCGGTGGATATATAAGCAGATTTGCTGGAATATTAAAAAAAAAAAGAAAAAGAAAAAGAAAACTCTGTTAAATATGGTATTTGAAGTGAAGAGGAGTCAAGGACATAATGAGATTATTAATTAAGACGTGAATACCAAACAAGAAAATATGAGTTCTAAACAACTACTTAATGGAAAGAAATATATTAACGAAGTGCTAAGACACTTATGATCCGCTAATTAAAACATATGGGATTTAAAGTAAGCAAACCAAAAAGTATATGAAAAGATAACCAAAAGAAAATACCTGAAAGTTCCGCAGCATACTCATCTTGGGGTTGCTCCTCAGCAAATGTAAAATCTATATTTGCTATGTCTTGGAGTTCTCTATATATCCATTCTTGGGGACCAACTTGTCGCAATAATTTAAGGTATTGATAAACAAAACCAATAATCTCATAGATCTACGATATAGACATCTCACTTCAGTAATAACTCTTTAAGATTTCTAGGAAACATTTGGTGTTGTTCAAGGGCCGTATGGTACTTTGTTGTGGAATACAGACTAAACATGAATGCAACCAAGTTGGGACCGATGGTGTAAGAATAGGATTAGAAAATATAGTTTTAATTGCTCATGTATATAAACTATGCAGATTTCTCTCATTCATTTGAGAAATCGAGAAATCTGTGTAGTTCATAGTTTCATACACAGAGGGAAAGCAAACATGCTTCAGAGAGAGAGAAAGGAAATTGTGAAGCAAACATCAAACTCAAGAAAGAAATTTAAATCTGCATTTTGGACAATAGTTAGTGAGGGAATCAAAATTGTTTAAGCATTTACATTTTACAAGTAGACTGACACAAATCTTAATGTTTAAGCTATCCATATTTATATAAAATTAATCCAATAACAATAGACTAGACTAATAATGAAAGAGAGTTAAGGGATGTACAGTTATAGCAACATCATGAAAGAGTAATAAATAGCATTTAGGTAACTGTGTGGTAATATTACCTTTTCCAATCCAGAGTCGGTGAGGCGTATAGACATGCCAAAAACATATGCTACTGAAGATCGTTGCATTCCATCATCACCAACACCAGCTGATATAGAAGTGGCCCACCCTTTAGCTTTTAAAAAGAATAGCAAGCTTCCTCTGCCCTCTGTACAAATAGATGCTCTAAGTGAATTTACTGAATATCCCTAACACCCGAAAGGGTTATGAAATGTATTATGTTGATATGAAAACATAATGACAAGATACAAAAGTTTGTGGAGCTAAATATTATATTGATTGGAAGAACTATGAAGTAGGAAAATCATGTGTCAGGTGATGTTCTATAACGAGGAAGATCAATCATTCAATAACTAAAATGATCAACAAAAGCACAGTTGGTAACTCAAAATCCTAATTACTAATTAAAGAATCCAATTTCCTTTTTTTTACAGCACAAACAATGACATTTCAGTTTTAAGGAAACTGATGTATTTCAAACAGGTAAAATAACACATTACCATGCCCAATGAGATGTGCCAAGTAGTCTTCTGCTTTCTTTAGATAAGATTTTCTAAGACAAGGCAATGTCCATGACAGATCAAGAATATGGACATCTTTAACAGCCTCTAAACGGTAAATTTTTCCTGGACTCCAAACGGGAAGTCCTGGTTTGACTTCTGACTTTGATGCATTGCCGGTCTTGACTTTGCTAAATAGCTCAAGAACCCAACTTTCAAGCACATCAAGACTTTCTACAGCACAAAAAGTGATTTCATTAAGTGAAATGATGATACCAGCTAAGATTGAGGTAGGCGTCATGTTATAAAATTACAGTAACAGACTAACACAAGAAAATTGTTTCAAAAAGAACAGGAAAACTGCCAATGTAACTAGTATTCTCAGCTTCGTATCAAATTCCTTCATATTTGGTGTCATCCACCATTCACATGGCTTTAATCAAATGATATCTTAAATACGTATCAAAATTTAGGGTGAAAGAATAGCATCAAAAAGAAAGAATGCAGTTCATCAGATTACACAAACTACATCGTCATATACATAAACCTATAATTCAGCATATCCTGTTAAGCAAATAAGATTTATCTATAATGATTTATTTATTTTTTTGCATTTGTATCACAATAAACTTACCTCCCCCGATGACAACCAATTTTAACAATCCACCATGGTAAAACTCATTGTATAATTTAAAGATTCGATCCCGTAAGTTAATTCCTTTCTCCATCGCATCAACCAGGCTTTTCTTGTTCCCTTTAATATAACAAAACAGAAAGATAAATATGAATAAGTAGCATATACAATGAGCATGGCAAGCTAAGCATATAAATCGTGTATGTAAAAAAAGCAACCACAAACTGAGAAAATACAAATAAGTCAAGCTATGAGGTGAAAAGAAATAGACTTCAAATTTACCCCAGAAAAATTGATTAAAGGCATGTCCCGGTGAAGCAGTATGGCATTGTAATTGTTGAAGGCGACAAGCATCGTTTTGCAGAGCCTGATTGAATTCTGTAGTTTTTTTTTTTTTTTGTGTATAGTTAAGGTTGAGAATTGTCAATAAGTGATCATGATTAGTTAAAAATAGGAACCATCAAATTCAACTGATATGTACACACCCGAATCCACAGCCAGTACTTCTCGATCCATTGCTTCAGTCTTCACTAGTGGTGAAACAAAAAACTGTGAAAATCTGAGAAATCGACATAAATGGCTTAGTATGTTGCGAACTTAAATATGGATAGAATTTGTACTTCCCAGTTCCCACTAAAGCAAAAGTAGCAGTTAATAGATAGGGAATACAATTGTCACAACAATAGTATGTTAGGTTATCTAGGGGTCAAACAATAGTACAATGCTACCAATAAATTGTGGTTGACTAGTTTCATTTCTCTCTGATAGTTTCTTGAAATAGATCAAACACTCAAATGTACAATAAGGTCTTTGTTATCCTAAGACTTAAAGATGACAATAGAATGTGAAAGGAAGTGGAAGAAGTTCAAGCTGAGGATGGAAGCATATGAAAAAACAAAATGTAATTTCTCTTTAATGTTGGTGGTAATGTATGGTATTCATTATCAATCTGTCATTCTCACAAAAACTAACAATCCCATGAATATAATAATTAAGTATACATGAAATCAACCATAGGCATAAATGGGCAACGAGTCAACGACCCTACCGCCTCAAAGCACCCAGGAGAAATTCTGGTTTAACTTCAAAATGGTAGCAAGTATGTTCCACCTCCGTGTAAGCATTCGATGAACCCCCATGCTTGGACAAATAACTGTCATACTAGCACACAAAAGAGTCAAATAATAAAGGAACATGCGTCTTCGTATATAGTTATCATTAAGATGGTAGAAAGTGAGAAAAACCTCATTTTCATCTGGAAATTCAGCACTTCCCATGAAGAGCATGTGTTCTGCAATGAAGCATGCAATAAGTACCATTTGACTGTTAACCAAAACAAGCCAAAGTACCACCCTCGTTTCTTGGGAAATTATACATTAACATGATTATATGCATTAAACAGAAGTTGTCCTAAACAGATGCTTATGTGTTAGCTCGTAATGAAGATTCCACCACCAAATCAATATAGCACATTTTAAATGGTTAATGTATTCTCACTGGCCGAATGAATTAACTTGAGTAAATCAATAGATAAAAGTAAAAGCAAAACGGAACGGTTCCGCTTACTTAAAACTAAAAGGGGATGCCGCCTACTACTGAAAGACCACACAACCGACCACTAAAATATCATGAACCCAAATATACATTATTATTAACGTATAGGATAGGAACAAACCAAGAAAATGTGCAAGACCCTGTGCCTCTAATGGATCGCAAAAGCTGCCCATCCCTACACACATTGCTGCTGCTGCCTGCACAACAATAACAATTTCTATAAGTATAATCTGTAATCAGGCTAATTAGCTCCACAAATCAAAGTAAAAAATAAAAAATATTGTCTTTTCAAATCAGATGCACTTAAACTTCATTTAACCTTTAATCAAAACTGCAACAATCCACACAGTTCCATAATCATATTCCGCCACGAAAGAATAGCAACGACAGCAAAAAACGAGTAGCATATTCAAACTTATCAGATGACGCTTGCTACAATTGCAACATAAACTGTAACAACATAAATGCAGCAAGACAATGCAGTCTCCTCTACTTAATGCCAGAACCAAATTTACAAAACTCATTAACTGCTAATTCTCAATCACGTCAAATTAAGCTAAATGCACCTCTAAACTTTCAACTAAATAACTGAACATCAATTATCAGACCTTCTTAGTCTGAGCGACATTGCTCTTAGCCGAATCTCCCTCTTCACACTCATCATCATCATCCTCCTCCTCCTCTCCGCTTTCCTCGTCATCATCTTCCTCCTCGTCTTCTTCGTCACCGTCGCTGATTCCGTCATGTCCGGCGTTTTCCGGCGGTCCACCGTGGTAGATATCGGGATCGTGAACGAGCAAAGCGCATAGGCCGTTCGGCAGCTGTATGTATCGGTATGATCGTCTGTCGTTAGGTGACTTGATGACGATATCGTCCGATGAGAATTCGCATACGCCGACCGCCATTGGTGGAGGTAGTAGACTCGAGCCGTTTACTATGTGTGTGTGCGATGGTTGTGGCGTGAGAGTGTGGAAAACGCATCCACCGTGCCCTACTAGATGCAACTTATTCGGACTCTTGAGTCTTGGTTATTAAAACCTTTTTCGGACTCTTGTTTATAACACAAGAGTAATGATTTACGCATGTCTCTCCGTCTTGGAGCTTTGATACGTGTATTGTGTCTGTGATATTAACGTGTTTAAGCCTGTAAAAAAAATATTAAAGATTGAGGTGCACGTAAAAATAAGAAATTGAGATTTGCTTGTTGCTATGTGCTATACTTATGGCGGCGGCTGGGTATATGAAAAAATGTAAATAAAGCTATAAAATATAACAAAAGCAAATGATAAAAAACTAAAAAATGTTAATAAATGTCACTCCCTTTTCTTTTTCGAATGATCGAACGAGTATAAGTACTAATATTTAGTTGTATACGCAAAACAATAACAAAAATTACTGGTGCCACGTTTAATGACATTGTTTTCTTCTTCGATCTCACTTGGAGCATGATATGTTGAATATAAACACATTGGTTCGTAGCATATGCCAACATGACCATAGGTTGTCAGCTTTTTATTAGGCGGCACGTTTGTCTTCATTCTCGTATTTGTTGTTATCTTCTACAAAAATGTTGGTATTTTTAGGACTTTTGTCAATGTGATCTTTAAAATACGTATAGGTATCCCTTATGAGAAATTCATCGTCCTCGGTCTTTCATGACTACTTTTAAGTTTTAATATGTGAGAATAAAGTTTCTTGTTCTTTTTCTTTGGGGTTTGCGACAACCAATAAACAAAATGGCGAATTTATTTTGTCTTTTGACTATTGATACTGAGTGACACACAAACTGAAAGGAAAAAAAAAAAAAAAAAAAAAAAAAGGAGTTGTCGCCTACAACCATTTTTCAACTGTCGATCAGGAGAAAACAGGTTTATTCGTTTCATGTTTTTCTGACAAGGGTTTCGACTTGGTTGTTGTTACGGGTTTGGGTGTTCAAGTTTCGGGTTTGCTTTTGACCTAAAATTTGTGCTTGGGTATTCGAGACAGGAGTACCGCTTCAATACTAGGTTATAGTTTTGGTTATCAAGTTTTGTTTTTTGGTTATTTATTATCAACTATTTTGGGAATCGTGTTTTGTGAAAAAAATATATTTTTGGGTTTAGATTTGTCTACAAATGTTGTTTATATGAGCAAAATTAGTCAATTGACAGTGTTTAGTAGAACAAGTGCCCAAGTTCATATTTGTGCCATTGTTGTGTTTGTTCACTGTTTTAATTTGCTTATTGTTTGCTATGTGAGATAGCTGAAGACTAGAAGGGTGTGATTGAGAAATTTAACGTTTCTGATTTTAGTTGGTGGAAATACAAGTAGAAGCATTATTATGTCAAAATGACTCGGATGTGGCAATATGAGAAAATTTTAAGAAAATAAAACAAGCTGGTTAATAATCGAATGACTAGAAGACTCGTGAGGTTATTGCATTGACTTTGAGGAAGAACGTTGCTTTTAACATCATGAATGAAACCACAGCTTGTCGAATGCGTATGAGAAACCGCCTACGTCTAATAAGGTTTTCTAGATTCGAGAGCCGATGATCACAAGGATGAAAAAAATAAGCTTAGTGACTTCTCACATTAACAATCTTAATTCCGTCTTAGCAATACTTGTATATGTTGGAATTAAGTTTGATGATGAAGTTCAGGCCCTACTGCTTTTGTCGTCTCTGCATGATATTTGGTCTGAAACTATAATTGCAATTTCAAGTTTTATAGGGATTACGGGTTTCACTCTTGATGGTATTTATGATCTAATTATGGGTGAAGATGTCAGAATAATAATCTTGGGTGAATAGTTAAATAGTGAGTTGTTAAATGTTGGCATGGGTTGGGGTAGTAATAAAAATAGTAGGAGTCGGGGAAGGAGTTCATCAAAACCTAGGAATAATATAAAGTCCCGGAGCTGCAACAAGGTGGGACGCATTAAGAGTCTATGTATGAATAAGAAGGAATTTAACATTGTTGTTGCAGATGTTTTTGATGATGACGCATTGATACTCCATGTGGAAAAGAATGTGGACTAGGGGTTATGCATTTAGGGGCTTCACTTCATGCGATGGACAATGAGGAAGCGATGGTGAATATGAAACATGATGATTTTCGAAAGCTACGGTTAGTTGATGATGAAATACTTGAAGTAACGGGTAAGAGAGACATTGATCTGGTTACTTCATTGGAAACTACGTGGAACTTGAAGAATGTTAGAATGATTCTTGGACCGAATAAGAAACTGATTTCAGTTGGTTAGCTGGATGAACAAGGGCTCGAAGTAAAGTTTTTTGTTGGTTGATGTGCTCCAGATTATACATAGAAAATGTATTAAAAGCACATCAATTATTGTTTTGTGTTGGTTGATATGCTCCATGTTATACTTAGAAAACATATTAAAAGCACGTCAATTATTCCTAAATTCTTACCTAAAATGATCAAATTGAACTAAAACATATTAAATTGTGTTTTCAGGCTTTCAAAAGACAAAAATGGACAAAATAAGCATAATTAAGAAGAAATCAAAGAAAATTGAATTTCGAAGTCCAAGCGTGGGTCGTGTCTCGTTAAGCACGCCCTCATACCGAGCTTGAAACACACCATCGTGTTAAAAAAGGCGCACCCTTGTATTCGCCAGTCTGACAGGACAAAAGTACTATCCCCTAGAAAGTAGGCACGAGGGTCGTGCCCAACCAACTCTGGACGTACGAGCCGACCAATTTTCGTAAGCATTGTACTAGCACGGGGTCGTGCTTATACACTTTAAAAAGCCTATAAATAAGAGCTTGCTTGCAACATTTTAATAAGCTTTTTGGATGGCCAAGCTCTGCTGAATTCTATCGGGAATCCACACTTGAAGATCATTGGGAGACTCGGGAGGTGCATTCAACACTTAAAAAAAGCTTGAGACTGTCTAAATATCATCTATTGTGGATCATCGGTTCGATTATTTAATTTCACCGATGATTTCATACTTATTTTGTATATTAGTTGTTGTTATGTTCAAGTTCATTACGAGTTAAACTCTTATTATCATCCTAATTTGATGAAACTTATGTATTTTGTGATTAACTAATCGGTAATTTATGTTATGTTAATGTTATAATAATATTGGGTAAACTGTTGATGGTAGCATATACATTTGAATGAGAAGTTATAAACTTATGATTTGTAATTGTAAATGTCATATAATGTTTAAAAACATATTAACTAACTTTTATTCTTGAAACCGATCTTCGTAATAAATTAATGGCTAATGAACTAGTAATAGTTATTAAAAATCATATCACCTTAATTTTATGATTATTAGTTTTAGAATTTTACAGTTATTGTTATAGTTTTTATGGCATGTTAAAAAGAAACTTGATCAATTTTCTTTTTAACATTAATTTATGTTTTCAAAATTCATATGTTAAAAGGGTGCACGGTTATTACCTACATCACTAAGGGCTCGATGGTTGTGCTGTAAGTGACTCGATGCAGATTTCTTTGTTATTACGAAGTTGGTTTTACGATAACTACACGCCGGCTCGCATTTATAATCATTATCATAACTATTTTAATCTATATCTTTAATCACATCACACAATTAATCGCAGTTTCATAAGTGTAATCTAAATTACGATGATAGCCTTAATTTCCTGTTTTAAACCTAAAAGTCTCGAACTTTAATTTTAATTTTAATTTTACTTTTACTTTAAATTATTATTAAAAAAATTGTAAAAATTTTGGCTACATTAATGCAACTTATCATTTTCTCAAATCAAATCACATCCCGATAGTTAATTACGAGGGTTGTTGAGTAGGTTTGGTATGTCCACGAATTGATACTCGGTTCTTATCAACATTATATTACCGCGTGACAAGTATACTTGCTTTTTGTGTGTACAATTTAGTATAACTAATATCTTAAAGCTAAATTTGTGCAAAAAAACTTTTATGAAAAAAATTATTCATTTTTGTACGTAGTCATTTGTAAATGGAGGGTGATCAATGGCAATCTTGTTATTGTTCGTGGTATAAACATGGGTCATTGTATATGGTTGAGGTACCTGTTGAGGGATGTATGACCGTTCTATTTAAATAAGGTAAAATATGGTTCGCTAAATATGGTGTTAAGAGAGTTCATTTTGCAAACGTGGAGTTTGGAGTAGGGATGGTAGATGAACGAGTTTAAAGTCTTAACCAATTAAGGGATTTTGCAACAACGGGAGTACGAGACATGTTCCAGAATTAGTTACAAAGAACCGTTGGGTTTTAAAGAAATAACTAAAAATTTATCTCCTGGTGATTGTTTATTATATTTAAGGAGTGATGGCGATCTTCGGTATATCTTTCGACCCGGTGATATGTCTAAACCTATAAAGACAGATGATGAGTCGTTGGCGGGGTTAGCCAAGACTAAGATGGAGCTTGGGGGAGCTTTAATTGGCCCTTTTTGAACTTGATGACAAGGGGTCACTGCAACTAGGAGATGTGACAGAGTCTTAGTTTGTTTTTTGGAAATTGGAGGCTTGCAAGACTTGTTTAAAGAATATCTTAGGTTGCTGGACGACTGGATTGCTTTGTGCTTGAATGACGGCTAGAATTTATCGCAAAGCTTTTAAGTGTGAGATTGTTGGATTTGTGAATGCTTTGGATTTGGGCCCATGTTTAGTTTTCTTATTAACTAAGTTGAAAATCCCAGCTAGTCTTTATATATTCATGTCATGTATTGTAATCTTTTGTACCGAGCAATAAAAAAAACCTAGTTGCGGCTTATGAACGTAGGTCACACTAACCAAACCATGTTAAATCTTTGTGTCCTTTATTTTATGTATGCGTGATATTCTTTTGTGCTTGTGTGTTGGTTCTGTTGTGCTGCTTGAATCCTAACAGTGACAACATAACACAGGACGATTCGTGTCATTTCTAACTTGATGGAGCTGTTAGAACAAAAGCAGAACAAAAGCGCCCTTCTTCTTCGTCGGTTTTATCTATCTCTTTTTCGATTTGTGATCATTCTCTCCACTATCTCTCATTTGAAAAATCATAATCGTTGCTATTCTAGGGGATGCGACTTTTGTTGGCAAGAAACCATCGCCGGTACACCTCCTCCGCCACTATCACTCTCCCTTCTCCAAATTACATTATCTTTTTACCTCTCGACTTGCCTTTATCTAGCGTTAGTAAGCATGGACGACTCCACAATCTTATACACAAAGGAGCCTATATGTAAATGCATCATAAAGTTGTACACGTTACTTATCAAGATTAATAAAATGGAAAATTCTCAAAATGTCCATTTGACCATATTTTTTCTTTAAAATGTCCCTTTATTCAAATAATTCTCAAAATGTCACTTTCGTAAGTTTGTCTGAACGAACTCACGGTAGTATGAACTTTCATAAGTTCGTCCGAACGAACTCACAGTCGTTCGAACCTTCGTAAGTTCGTCTTAACCTTTGTAACGACTCTATTTAGACACTTGACTTCATCTGAACCTTCAAAAAGACATGTATTACGGTTAAGACGTCCATGTTAAAGTGATAACAGTTTAAAAGATGAGCCGGTAGAAAATATTAAAAAATAATTTATTCAAAACAACACATCAAGGATTTTTTCATAATAAAAACACATGACATATTTCAAACCCATATTTTGAAATAGCAAGCGGGATTCAACTAAAACTTTCAGACATCATATATCCCTTCATCCCTACGTTTTCGAACAAATTAAAACCCTAATTAAAAACCCCCAATTTTCACTCTGTAAATCCATCAAATGGATATCGACGTATCTGGATGGATTCTCGAATTCCTCCTCCGGCAGAACTCACTCGACGATAAAACCCTAACCGATCTCATTCGCGTTCTTCCACTCCCCAACAACAATCCAAGACTCAAAAAGACCCTAATCCTGCGAAAACTAGAATCAGACATCGAAAAAGGCACAATCTCCGATCGTACACTCGAGTTTCTTGAACAAATCGAAGAATTGGATCACAGGGAAGGGGTTACTGAGGTTTCCGAAGTCATGAAAGCCGCTTATTGCACAGTCGCGATGCATCATACCGCAAAATTGATCGATGAGAGTGATGGGGACAAGAGAAAGAAGTACGATACTGCTGTCAAGAGGGTTTGGAGTGCTCGGGTTTGTGAAATGGAGAGGTGTGATGTGGGTTTGGTTCAAGATGATTTGGTGCGTTGGGTGCGTGATATTGAGGCTGGGGGTTTGGATATTGATGTTTGTGAGAATGTTATGGGAATGTTTAAAGAATTGGATGTGGTGAAGACTGTTCGTCGTTATGTTGATGAGGCAAAAGAAAAGATGGGTCCTTCGTTTCTTGAAGTGGCATGTGAGTTGATCTTGAGTGATGATGCGTTAAGCGAGGCTATGGGTTTGGATGAAGTATCTGAATTCAGAAGTGCGCCAACTGATGTTCATGGTGTTAACAAAGATAATGGTAAGTTAGAATTCAAACTTAAGGAAATTATGTCAAATTCATATGTGCAGTTTTCTTGTTATCTTGCAACATTTAATCACATGAAAATTCATAAGTGTGTTTGTCTTTTAAGTATTTTTCCCCCAATTATGTTTCTCTTGAACGGATTTATACCCATCACAAGAATTTGATGAATCAGAAATCTTTAATTTGTAGTTTGGATCTGATAAGAAAACAGTGAAAAGAAATATGGAAATAGATGTTGGTGACTATGATTAGACGTTGCAAATCTGGCAGAGATGCATGTGAAAATGTACCTTATTAGTTTGCTAGTTTTGTCTCACACTTTCACTTATCATTTGATATGCTAAAACTACATCTGATCACTTGTATCGAACAGCCATGTTGTTTCATTTTGCATTAGCATCTAGTTTATATGATAATGTTCAGTCTTTTTAATGTAGAGCATCTTATTTTGAGATTAATGGGTTGATTCATATCTCTATGTAGAAGCACCAAGGGCTCATGAAGTTTCCAAACCCAGTAATCAAAGTAAAGATGGTGCACCTACTGATGATGCCTATGCTAATAGCAAGGGTAATGGTAAGCAAAACTTCATTTTAAAGAAAATCAGTCAAGTTTGTGATATGCAGTTTTCCTTGTTAATTTGCAACATTTAATCACAGGACATTTCTCCAGTTTTGAGTGTGCTAGTCTTTAGGTAATTTATCTATCAATTATGTTTCTTTTGATGCTAATTTCCCCCATCATAAGCATATGCTAAATGCTTAATTGTAGTTTAGAATTGAGATTCGACCTATTGTGTTAGAGAAACTAGCGACAAGAACCATGGAAATAGTTGCTAGTGATGGAGAATTGGAGACATACATGCAAATCTATCATATTGCTAATCTGCCAGTTAGTTTTTTGGTTTCTTTCATATATCAGCTGATATGCTATAATTGCATATTATCTTTTATGTTGATCTCTGTTGTTGTTCCACGCCTTGTTAGCATCTTCTTTACATCCCAATGTTTGGTATTAAAATTTAAGTTTTTAATTTTGTTGTAAATGAATTGATGTTTATCTTCATGTAGAAGTATTGAAGGCTCATGTGCCACCCACACACAAGAAAGTTGCCTCAAGACGTCGTAGAGGAGCTAAGCTTGTTGATCCTCTGGAGACATCTCATGACAAATATGATTATATTCCTAGCCCTGAAGTGAGTAAAGTACAAGAAGCCCTTGAGTCAAGTTCTTTTGAACTACATGCAGTGGTGAAGGACCCTCTTCCTGATGCATTACGCCTTGCCGAGTCCTTAAAAGTCAGCACGACTAGTGAAAATGGGGCTCCTGATCTTGTTGAAGGTAATCTTATTGGTGCCAATGACAAAGCTCCAAATTCCTCACATGATAGGAAGGGTAAAGCTCTAGAAGTCGATGGGGATGATGGCATCATCAAGGATCAAAACAGAAGGATCAAGCCGAACTTATTTGAACGAAATAATACTGCTCATACTATGGAGGTATCACCTTATGGCTTTTGTGTGCTTGCATATGATGTTTGCTATTATGCTTTCTGGTTGTTTTATATAATCATTATTCTTTGGTGATGAATGTTACATATTTATTAATATTTTTCACTTATCTAATTCTTGAAAATGGAGACAATGCATCCTAGGTCATGCCATTTTTGGTAAACAAAAGGTGGTATTATTCATTTATATGAAAATGAGTTTTGGTAAAAGATGCAGAACGAGGCAAAGCAAGAAGTGTTTGGATGAAAACACACCTGAAGGTGTTTTTCTTATTCTTTTGTTACAGATACATGTTTCTATAACAAAGTGAAATTACCAAATATGCCTCTTATTTACAACTTTTTCATTAGCACTGTGTTTATGCTTTTCTCTAATGAAAACTACATCACTGATCAAGTAAAAGCAAGCTAAACAAAACTGAGACCAGAAACCATCATACTTTGATTCAGAAAAGCATATCATAGAGTGCAAGCCCTGCTAACCTCTCCATATTATAGACCCAAATGGGACAGCTGCAATAGACTATCTTAGTTCTTACATTCTGCCAATTGGTTCACAACCCCTTATTTGCAGCTGCTCTGCCTGCACACACACACACACACACACACACACACGCACACACACACACACACACACTTCTTCTATGCTTACCCAGAATAAAAAAGAAATGCCCCCTAAAGATGTAGTGCAATCTCTCTCATTATACATTACAACTAGCGGCAGCCTAAAACCTTCAAACCCCTTGAAATTATGGAGTCCTATGTAATTATATATTGACCCCTATTTCTCACTAGTTACATTTTTAATTTCTTGGTCAACTTATGGATTTCTGAAACTTCACCCTCCATTCCCTTACCCATATCCTTATCACCAGCATTTTGTTGACTATGAGCTTTACAACATGCCTCATATTACACCAGATCTTCATTACCCTGATTTTGGTACTTGTGTTGAACATTAGTAGATTGTTAGGATCCTTTTTAGCTTGTTTTGGGCAGAGCATCACCATTCCTCTTGAGTTTTGTTCCATTTATTTTACTGACTACATGAATAAACCCTTTATCCCCCACCCGCCCTAGCATAACCTGAAATACATTTTATTTTCTTTTCACACACGCCTATAGTGTAACAATTTGGTGGAACTTCAGCAAGATTACCTTATTTAGTTGTTTTTTTTGTTCTCTAAGATGTAGGTGAGAACTAGGGAGCATGCTGGTAATTTTACTTTGTTGAATAAAGTTAAAAACACATCTTTTCAAAATAACCCTTCTATGGTATCTCGATTCTCGCCCAAACACATTATATTTTAGTTGGGTTTTCAATCTTCTGGTCAAAATTGTTGTATTTTTCGCATGTAATTGTTTTTATGATCCTAGGGAGACCAAAGAGTTACATGACATTTGGTCATTTATCAATAATGGCATGGCATGAAGATGCATAATCCCTAAGAATTCAATGATTTTATGGACCACTTTAACTTTATGAGCATCATTTTTTGGTATATGATTTATTGCTATTTGTATTTTAGTGTGAGGGATGTGCTAGTTGAGGCATACTATGCATGTGTTGTAGTATTGTATAGCTGGTTGGAATTAGATTTCAATCAAATGATGAATTCATGAAACTATTATAACGAATACATGCTTATGAGACTCAACACTATCAATATTTCTAATATATGAAGAACATTTAATCTAGTTTTGTGACTGCTATGACCTCTCTGTTTATGGATAAAAGTAATTGTATCTAGTGATTGTCAATAATCGAAAATTACCCAATGAAGTTCTATTCTCTTGGTTTATTATATCTTTATTTAATCTGTTTAAATATATGCATGTACATTCATAATGAGTTTATTTCTTTTGCATAGTGGAGCGACTCCATTGATAGTTCCGAGGAAGGGTCATTAACAAGGCCTCACTTACCTAGCCCCCAAAAAAGAAAAGCCTCACCTTTAAGTGTTTACAAAATGGAAAAACTTGTAAGGCAGAGAAAAAAAAAGAGATGGTCTTCCTTGGAGGAAGACACATTGAGGACTGGTGTGCAAAAGTATGTCTTACAATTATGCTTAGTCTTTAGTATCCCAAATTTATCAAGTACATTTCACACTTATTTTAATTTTGAAATCTAAGCGGTACAATTTGCTTAGTTTTTCATTTTATGTTTATCAAACTATGATATGAAAGATTATCTTATGCTACCCTCTCAGATAGGTGTGTTTGTCTATATCTTGTTGTAGGGTGGCAAAACTGGGTGGTTGGGTAACATGTCTTTTTTAGTATGGTTTGAACATGTCAAGTTGAGCGGCAACCACTTAATTATTTATTTTCCTAATAGTTAACAAATGATTAATGCTTTAAATATGAACACAAAATCAATATTCTTGCAATCATAATTTTGACTAAAACAAGCTAGGTGGTTGCTTGCATTAAAATAGACTTTGGGTGACTGTAAACATGTTATTTTCTTTTGACTCGTTTGAGATAAAACAGAACTTAAATCTATGTGTTCATAAATGAAGGTATGGTAAAGGAAATTGGAAGCTTATCTTAAGTATGTACCGTGACATCTTCGAAGACAGAACTGAGGTAATGCGATGTCATTTGTGTTGAGATATTGCATGGTATTCTATCTTTGTATTGGCTTCAGTTTCCAAATGGTTCCAGGTTGATTTGAAGGATAAATGGAGAAATTTGACACGCTACTGACCATTGTTTGACATTGTTTAGAAGCAAATGTTGTCTTGTGAAGCTGGCTTGTGGATTGATAAAAGTTGCTTTGAAAAGCAAATTACGGTAATTGACATTCCTTAATGTTAATATTGCCTTATTTATTAACTTGGTAGTCTTTTTGCAAACTTTGTGCAACTGTTTAGACCTCTAAATCCATCCATTAGTATGTTTATAAGTTTTTAGTTTGCATATTATACAACCATGATACCATTGTTGGGTGTAGGCTTCGGGTGAATTAATTTGGAGTAGTTGGGCTCGACCGACCCATGTTCTTATTAAGCCCAGTTTACTTAGATTATTAACTAAAGAGTTTTAACCCTAATTGTAGTCTATGTATACATCTCATTGTACTTGTAATCATTATCACTCTATAAAAAAAGAAAAACCGTAGTTGCCCCAAGAGGACGTAAGTTGCATACCGCGACTGAACCTCCATAAATCTCTCGTGTCTCTGTTATTATTTTATTGTTCTCTACTACGTGTTCGTACTAGGTTGATCCTAACAACTAGAATCAGAGCTTCAAGCTCTTGTTTACTTTTAGAATCTTCCGTACGAAACACAAACTAGGGTTTCTGCGCCGTTTTTGGTTACCAGTCGAACCAAGTTTCTCTGCCGCCGTCTTGCTCCTGTCGAATTAGGGTTTTTGCCGTCATCTGGGTCGTTTGATTGTCTGTTGCGTTCAAAACTCAGGTGCATTATCAAACTCGTTTGGTCTCGTTTTTTGGAACTGTTCTCAATAGAATAGTTGTCAATAGAACAACACTCAAGTTCAGGCAGTCGACCACTGTTTTGTTTGTCACTATTCTCAGTTCTGACTCGATTGTTGAGCATCTGTAGTTTGGAATAATGGCCGAGGACGGGAAAACAAAAATTGAGAAATTCGTTGGTCATGATTTCGGCTGGTGGAAGATGCAAATCGAGGATTTGCTGGTTCAGAAGGATTTGGAAGCCACCCTGTTTGGTGAGAAACCAGATAAGATTTCAGAAGCTGACTAGGCTGCTCTTGACAGGAAGGTGGTTTCCGTCACTGGACTCTTGCTGTCAAAGAATGTTGCTTTCAATATTTTGAAGGAGAAGACAACTAAAGGCATCATGGATGCGCTGTTTAACATGTATGAGAAGCCGTCTACTGCAAATAAAGTCTTTCTGATGAGAGAACTAGTGAACATGAGACCGAAAGAAGGAGGATCCGTTACCACTCATATCAGCAACTTCAACACTATCATGTCTCGATTAGTGTCAGTTGATATAAAATTCGATGATGAGGTTCAGACATTGTTACTTTTATCTTCTTTACCAAGAACTGTTACTGCAGTTAGTAGTTCATTCGGAACTACTAAGCTTACTACTGATGCAGTTTGGGATCTGATTTTGGGAGAGGATATTAGAAGAAGAGCTTCAGGGGAATCATCGAGTGCTTTACTAAGTGCTGAAGGGAGAGGAAGAAAGAAAGAAACGGGTGCTAGCAGAGGAAGGTCAAAATCCAGATAAGGGGTCAGTCAAAGCCTAGAAAAGACATCCACATACCCATATCCTGGACCATGTCTTCTGAGATTGGGCTTGTCTTTACTCCTCCCATCGACATTTAAGGTCTCCACTATCTTAATTAGCGCTGTCGTCCGCCTCCTCTTCACATGCCCAAACCATCTTAATGTCCTTTCCTTTATCTTATCTGTTATATTAGCTACTTCTAATCTATTTCTAAAAACCTTGTGTGTCCACACATTCACCTCATCATTCTCATCTCTACTACTTCCATCTTGTGTGCATGTGTCTTCTCAATGGCCCAGCAGTCTGTTCCATATAATATAGCCGGTCGAACCGCAACCCTATAAATTTTCCCATTAACCTAGTTGGGAAATTCCTGTCACACAACATGCCTGAGGCTGCTTGACATTCTCTAGTTTGCTAGAATTTAGTGTGTACATCACTTTTGATCTCTCCATCACACTGTACATATGATCCTAAATACATCACTATCTATCCCTATTTTCTCTAGCATGCCTGAGTTCGGTGTGTAACATCACTATCAAAATAAACAGTGATTAATGTTACATATGAACATTATAAAACAACCAAACATGTTAATCAATTGTACCTTAATTTAGCTGGTTTTTAAACTAGGTAGTAAAACCTCACACGATGTCTCATCCTTCTACAAAACAAAGTTAGTAGTTTGGAATGATAAAATAGCGAATTATGTATCTTTTAAGGTTTTAAAATATACCTTAGCTCTTGCTTTACTCCATAATTTTGTCTAATACAACCTTCACAAATCAACATTTCTACCGTTGAAGACACTAATATAGATCAATAAGTCTTCCACCAACACTAAATTTTAAAGATGCAACAACTGTGGAAATTGAAATCACAAGTATATTTATTACCATTTTTGATAAGATACGATGGTTGAGCTTGTAAACAATCGATCTATTTAAGACATTGAAATTTATTTCGTCATGGCTTAAGTATATCTTTTTCCAAATACATTCTTAGTAAATCTAGTCTATACGCATTCGCATCTTTAAGCTCTCCAAATGCTGTTAGGTATCACAATCAGAGTAAGTTCTAGCGGAAGCAATTAAATACACACAATCACACAATATATAAAGTAGACACGAGAGAATTATAGTGGTTCGGTCTAGGTTACCTACGTCCACTCTGCAACTAGGGTTTATATTATTATTGTGCTCAAGAATACAATTACATCATGGGTCTATTTATAATGCTAGATTAGGGTTGTAATTAAGGTAATAACTTAGGCTCCAAGAATTTACTAATTAACCTTAATTAGGGCCGGCTGCCCTTGTTTCTTTTAGCAGCAAAAAACAGGCCGGGGCCCAGTTCGGCTCGGCCCAAAGCCTTCACAACCCAACAAATGCGTTCCATCCTTATCCAAGTTTATTTTCATCGGCTGTTGAACTAGTGCTATGTCTTGAAGGTTTACTTTTATGACTTGCGCTTTTCTTGATTAAGGATCATACACCTCTAAATGCTCTCATAAACACTCTTTGAATATTCTTTGAAGCTTCATTTAGTGTGTATATATTCGCAGAGTAGAATTAAATAACTCATATTTGTAACCTAGAATTTAACAGTGAGGCTGTGGCCATTAGTAGGTGGCACTCTCTCCAATACTTACCAAACTTATCCTTTATTTTTTTGGTCATATTACGAATAATTCACCTTTAAGCAATACACAACCATCTAGTGTTTCATTAATCTAGTAAACTTTTATAAGATTAAAATTTAATGTTAGTACTTTTTGCTTGAAATGATATTTGTGCACACCTTAAACGCCTTCATAACCTTAAACACACTCTGCACGTTTACCCAGTCTTGCTAGATGGAGAATTCTTTAAAATATACTTCATATTTTGCATATTATTTAAGAAAACATTTGAAAGTTATTAAAGGTAAATGCTCGTGTAATAGAAAATATAAAGACATCTACAATACTAAATACATACATTGTAAAACATTTGTAAGCTTGATGAGAGATAACATATCATAAGTGGAATTTCATCTTGCTGGAACTTTTGTACATTTGAAAATGATTAAGCCCTGCCTTCTAATGATTTAGATATCTCATAGTTTCAAGAACTTCTTCATTTACATATAATTTTTAGAAGACCATTTATGACCAACAAGTTAAGTATCTACACAAAACACTTGACATGAAATAATCTTTCACCACATGGAAGTTTTTTCACTTTCGAAGTGTTGATTTTCGTACTCATCACTTTGTCATCGTACATGACAATAGAAATGGAGTTCTTCCCCTCGATTTCCCACCATTTTAGACATTTGTAAATGTGATATGCAATATCAAGCCTAGTATGCGAAGGAGGAACTTGCACAGAACTCAACACATGTTTCTATTATATGTTATCTTTTATTAGAACTTTTAAAAAATAACAAAATAAGTTATTAAAAAGATATAACATTAGGATATCTAGGGGTAAAACACTGTTTCGGTGCGGGCCGCGAGAGCGGTACCAAATCGAGGCAAACTCTGAATACTAGATATGACCTCAAAATAATAGGGGTCAAGGTCGGATAAGCTTCGTCGTCAAGAGGGAAACAACCCGGATCATTTGCTAAGGCCCCTAAATGACCGCTCAGTGATAAAGGAGGTAGGGGTGCAGAGACAGCCAAGAGGTTTGCCTAGAAGCAGCCACCCTTGAAAGAGTGCGTAATAGCTCACCGATCGAGTGCTCTCGCGCCGAAGATGAACGTGGCTAAGCGATATGCCGAAGCTGTGGGATGTAAAAGTACATCGGTAGGGGAGCGTTCCGCCTTAGAGTGAAGCACCCGCGCGAGCGGTAGTGGATGAAGCGGAAGCGAGAATGTCGGCTTGAGCAACGCAAACATTGGTGAAAATCCAATGCCCAGAAAACCTAAGGGTTCCTCCGTAAGGTTCATCCACGGAGGGTGAGTTAGGGCCTAAGATTAGGCCGAAAGGCGTAGTCGATGGACAACAGGTGAATATTCCTGTACTACCCCTTGTTGGTCCCGAGGGACGGAGGAGGCTAGGTTAGCCGAAAGATGGTTATTGGTTCAAGGACGTAAGGTGACCCTGTTTTTTCAGGGTAAGGGGTAGAGAAAATGCCTCGAGCCAATGTTTGAGTACCTGGCGCTACGACGCTGAAGTAACCCATGCCATACTCCCAGGAAAAGCTCGAATGGCCTTTAACAAAAGGGTACCCGTACCCGAAACCCCGAAACCCCGACACAGGTGGGTAGGTAGAGAATGCCTAGGGGCGCGAGACAACTCTCTCTAAGGAACTCGACAAAATAGCCCTGTAACTTCGGGAGAAGGGGTGCCTCCACACAAAGGGGGTAGCAGTGACCCTGGCGACTATTTACCAAAAACACAGGTCTCCGCAAAGTCGTAAGACCATGTAGGGGGGCTGACGCCTGCCTAGTGCCGGAAGGTCAAGGAAGTTGGTGACCTGATGATAGGGGAGAGGCTTCAATAAACCTCCAATTTAATTAATGTAGTGCTCGATATTGATCATATACTCACTTTTTTGACAAAACAACTTCTAGCAATTAGTTGTCAAACTAATATGTGAGGCATCATTTACAAGGGTTTTCAGTTATTTCATCTAATGTTCATACACCTTAAAGCAATTTGATTTTATACTAGCCCTATAAAACTACTATATAAATCATTCAGGCGCCGATAATAAACATAAAATACATGATAGAAAGTTATTGATTCATGTTTCAACAAGATGAAATTTCATTTATGATATGCTGTCTTTGTGTATTACGTTTAAAGATGCTTTTCTAAGGTATGTATCTACTATAAGTATAACTGCGTTTATATTTTCTATTATACGAGCATGTTATTAGCGGATATATGCCATCGTTTTTTCAGTGGATCTACGGAACACTGTAAGATGAACTACTGCTCCGAGTCCTCCGATCCGAATCCACTGCCCGCGAAGCCTAGGTCGCATCCAAAACCTCTTTCTCAACAACAAAGGCTCAAGGGTTGTTGCCCTTGAGCACGAGTTCTCCAACCTTACCTTGCGTGCCATGCCGAATCTAGATGCTTATTGCCAACGCCTCAAGGAACTGAGTAAACAACTAGGTGATGTGGACAGCCCGGTTACTAATCAACCATTGGTCCTCCAGTTGGTTAGAGGCTTGCCTCCAGAATATGATGTTGGTTCGTACCTGAATCAAACCATCCCTACCTGGGAAACAGCGTGCAACATGTTGCAGCTTGAACAACAACGCCAAACCCATCGCGACTCGCTCTCTAATTCAGCTCCTGTTGCTGCCACCACCCTACACGAGCCACCATCACAGGGCCTCGTTTCAGCCCCCCATCTACTCGTCGCGATGGTCCTCCCGCCAGTCATGGCCGACCCAATAACACTCGAGGCAGTTACATAACAGGGCCCAACAGCAGCCCCGTAATGGGCCTCGCAATCAGCAACAGCAGCCCCAAAACTCCTTTTTGGTCAGGCCCAATGCCTGGCCACCTTCACCATTATGGGCCCATGGTGGGCTGCCCCTTACCCATCGACTGAAACCCCTGCCCATACCCGACACAACCAGGCTGGTCACATCTTGCTTGGCCTCCAGTTCAGCTCCCCGCTCCCCGCTCCCCGCTCCATCTTCAGAATCAGCCCAAGGCCCACCTCACCGAGTTCGATCCACTCAAAGCTGATGATGTTGGAGCCGCCTTCCAAGTTATGGCACTTGATCAAGATGATAATCAATGGTACATGAATTCAGCGGCGACATCACACCTAACTGCAGATCCAGGTACTATCCAGTCTCCCTGTGTTAATTCTATTAATTCTGTGTATATTGGTAATGGTAATCGAGTGCCGGTTAAGGGTTCGGGTCATACCACTATACCATCCCCCACCAAACCCCTCCGCCTCCAAAATATTTTATACACCCCTAATATTATTAAAAATCTTATTTTACTTCGTAAAAATACTACTGACAATTCTGTTTCTGTCTCTTTTGATAAGATTTTTAATAAAGATTTTTAAAATTAGGGGTGTATAAAATAAGATTTTTATACAAGAATGGGACCCTACTCAGCCGCCACAATAGCATCGGTCCGCTCTACTCCTTCAATAATAAAGCTTCCTCCACGGCTTCCACTTTTATAGCATCTTCTATTTCAGACATTTGGCATCATAGGCTCGGTCACCCTGGGTCCTATGTTTTAGATTTTTTAATTTCTCGCAATTCTATTTCATGTAATTGTAACACTCTAGGCAAATCCCATATCGTCCGTGGATAGGAGAGATTCCTGGTTCATAAAGAATGTCTGGTCTCTAATATTACCAACGTGTTTTGGGCGTATTGACGGTGGATGAGAGAACTCCACAGTTAAGCGTGCTCAGGTGGGAGCAATCCACCCGGGCAACCAAAAGCAAATCCGTGAGCTCCTTGTGGGCGAAGCGGATAATATTGGTGGTATGAGGGGCCGGATGTTACAAATGGTATCAAAGCCACTCCTGTGCCGTTCGGGATGGTGGGGCAAACCTCATCAAGGATGGTGAGTCCCCGGGGGTGTTCAGATGGACACCTTAGGCAAATCCCACATCCCTGATAGGGATGGTGGAGCAAACCTCATCGAGGACGATAAGTCCTAAAGGGCCCGGGGAGGGGGGGGGGGTGTTTGTAACCCTCTAGGCAAACCCTACATCGTTCGTGGACAGAAGAGATTCCTGGTTCATAAGGAATGTCTGGTGTCTAATATCACCAACGCGTTTTGGGCGTATTGGCTGTGGATGAGAGGAGAACTCCATAGTTAAGCGTGCTCAGGTGGGAGCAATCCATGGATGGGTGACTTCCGTGGGAAGTTTTCACCCGGGCAACCAAAAGCAAATCTGTGAGCTTCTTGTGGGCGAAGCGGACAATATTGGTGGTATGAGTGGCCGGATGTTACAGTAATAGACATAATGGTTCTTTTATTTGTCATTCTTGCCAACTTGCTAAACATAAACGCCTTCCTTTTTCAATTTTCCAATTCCATTACTTTGCAACCATTTGATTTAATTCATTGTGATTTATGGACTTCACCACTTTTAAGCAAGTCCGGTTATAAATACTATATGGTGCTAATTGACGATCACACTCAATACACATGGACTTTTCTCCTAAAATTCAAATCTGATACATTCCTAAAATTTTCCCAATTTCACGTATATTAAAACCCAATTTCAAAAATCCATCAAATGTTTTCAATGTGACATGGGCGGTGAATTTGATAATGACAAATTCAAATCATTAGCAAATACACATGGCCTTCAAATGCGTTTCTCATGCCCACAAACGTCCCAACAAAAAGGGAAGGCCGAGCGCATGATCCGTCGCCTAAACGACATCATGATGTCCCTCCTTACCCATGCCTCGCTTCCACCATCATTTTGGGTCGAAGCTCTACACACCGCCGTCTACCTACACAACATACTTCCAATTAAACTACTTAACCTTAACACACCCACCACCCTCTTATACCACAAACAACCTACTTACACCCACTTACGAACCTTCGGTTGTGCTTGTTTTCCAAACCAAAACGCCACTCGACCTCATAAACTTGCACGTTGTTCTACCCTTTGTGTGTTTCTTGCCTACCCTGCCAACTACCGTGGGTACCGATGCCTCGAATTGTCCACCGGGAAGGTCATTCGACGAACACACATTTCCTTACTCTAACCGTCAACCTCCCACCCCCATTCCTACACCTTCCTTGACCTCGATCCTGACCCCTCCCCTCTATTTTCCTATGCTCACCCATCACCTCCACCCACCTCCACGCCACCACATTCTCCTGCTCCATACCCCCATACCCCCTGACAGCCCACTTCGCTCCCCCACTACACCCTACCCTTTCCATTACAGCTGCCGAAAGCAACAACCAACCCAACAACCTACTTCGAAGCCCCAACACTCTACTCCAGCAGCCCAGGCTACAGCTTCTAGAACACAGCCCACATCGCAGCAAACACCAGCCGCACAACCTGTTCCTAACCCACCTACACCCCCTCCCCCACCTCCAAAAACTCACCCCATGCAAACCAGGTCACAAACAGGGGCTTTAAAACCTCCTCTGTTCAATCTCCACTCAACCACTACGCCACCTATCTCACCTCTTCCCAAGTCCCACAAACAAGCCCTACTCGACCCTAACTTGCACTTAGCCATGACTGACGAATACCGGGCATTAATAGCTAATAACACGTGGGAACTAGTGCCTAGACCCTCAGATGCTCATGTTATCAGGTGTGTGTGGCTTTTTCGCCACAAATTCCATGCTAATGGTACATTACAACGATACAATGCCTGTTTGGTTGTGAATGGTAAATCCCAACAGGTAGGTATCGATTGTGACGAGACTTTCAGTCCGGTGGTCAAACCATCGACTATACGTACGGTTCTCAGTCTCGCCACCTCTTGTTCTTGGCCCGTCCATCAATTGGATGTCAAGAACGCATTTCTACACGGTGATCTCAACGAAACCGTGTACATGTTTCAGCCCCTGGTTTCGTGGATAGCACTAACCCAACACATGTATGCCTCCTTAAAAAGTCTTTATACGGGTTAAAACAGGCCCCCCGCGCATGGTACCATAGGTTTGCATCTTTTATTCAACGGTGCGGATTCAAATCTACCATCAGTGACGCCTCTTTATTTGTTTATAAAAAGGGAGACCAATTAGCCTATTTATTATTGTACGTTGATGATATTCTTTTAACCGCTTCTAATCAGACATTGTTGCAGTCTATTATCACTATGCTTATCACTATGCTTTCCACAGAGTTCGCTATGACTGATTTAGGTCATCTTCACCATTTTCTTGGAATTGAAGTCACAAAAAGAAACGGTGGACTCTTTTTGTCACTGACTGGGGAGGGTGCCCCGACTCCCGTCGATCCACTTCTGGGTATTGTGTTTTTTTGAGAGATAATCTTGTTTCCTGGTCGTCTAAACGCCAAGCTACTATTTCAGGATCTAGTGTAGAAGCTGAATACAGGGGCGTTGCAAACACAGTGGCCGAAACAACTTGGCTACGAAATCTACTATTTGAGCTTCATGTCCCTATCACCCGTGCCACGGTTGTCTATTGTGATAATGTCTCGGCCGTTTACTTAACTCAGAATCCGGTACAACACCAACGTACCAAACACATCGAGATTGACATACATTTTGTACGTGATAAGGTTCGTATGGGTCTGGTTCGAGTTCTTCATGTCCCTGCCGATTATCAATACGCCGACATATTCACCAAGGGACTTCCTCGCCAGTTGTTTGAGAGATTTCGATCCAGTCTATGCATTCGTCCAGCTACCGCTATGACTACGGGGGCGTATTAGCGGACATATACATGTCCGCAGGTATATATATTTTATATATTATTATTTATGTTTTCTTATAGATAATTATCTGTAAATATTCAGTAAATATCTATCCCCAAAATAATGGGATTTCAGTTAGTCTTTGTAATCTATTATCGATTATTCAAAATAACACTTGTATCTTCAATAACTTTAAATAGTTTTCTTAGATATACAGAATATGAACCATATTTTAAACATTTGCAGATGAGAAAAGAGAGAGCGAAGTTTTGAAGGTGTTGTGTGCACAAATATTATTTCAAGCAGTGATTATCTAGACATAAAATTTGTATCTTATTGAAGATTACATGGTTAAAAAAACATTAGATAATGTTGAATTGTCTGAAAGTGAATTATTTATGATATGACTATAAAGTATAAGTATGATAAGGTTTGGGAGGAGTGCCACTTACTAATGGGCAGAGCCGCACTGCTAGATTTTAGGTTAAAAATGTAGGTTATTGAGTTTTACTCTGGAAACATACACACTAAATGAAGCTTGAAAGAATATTTAAGACATGTTATATGCACTTAAATATATGTACGAAGAGTATTTGAAGATGTATGATGTGTCAATGAAGGAATGTGCAGGTCATAAAAGTGGATCTGCACTAGTTCAAGTGATGATAAAAACTCATTTGAATCAAGACGTTTTTGGGTAGTTTCTTAAAGATGCAAACATGGATAGACTAGATTTATATGAACTAAAATATGTATTTGGAAGAAGGTATACTTAAAGACCATAAAAAAATAAATTTCATGTCT
Source organism: Flaveria robusta (assembly GCA_025506415.1). Classification (NCBI taxonomy): domain Eukaryota; kingdom Viridiplantae; phylum Streptophyta; class Magnoliopsida; order Asterales; family Asteraceae; genus Flaveria; species Flaveria robusta. Next base: position 4,760,991 of record CM046475.1, on the reverse strand, counting down.
TATATTGATTGAACATTCATAAGCTCCTAGTGTTTTATCGAAGATGGCAACATATATTTTTGCCGTTTCAATTGCCATATTTGTTAAAATTGAGTCAACACCTAGTGCTGCAGGTATACTAATCCATATTGATCTACATTAGCGCCTTCCATGATAGAATTGTTAATCTGTGGAGGCTATTGGATTAGACAATTTTATTAAGTAAAGAAGGAACTCAAAGCACATTATAAAACCTAAAAAGATACATAATTCAATAACTTATTATTCTAAACTTTTGACTTTGTCTTGTAGAAGGATGATGCAACGTATGAGGTTATACTACCTACGTTGGAAAACAGTTAAAATTAGGGCACGTATTGATTAACATGTTTGACTGCTTATTTTATGTTCCCCTGTGATATTGATTATTTTGTTTCAATTTCACTATGTTTGTTTTGATGCTTGTTGTTTAGTTTTGATATCACTATCTTATATTGTTTACATGTTCGTTGTCTTTTGAACGGTTGAATTGCTCAGTGCTTGTTTCATGTTCGTGTTGTACGGCTTGCTGTTAAAAGGGGGTTGTTTTCAATGTTTTTAGAACCGGATTGGACGTCGAACCGGACGCCTTACTGGTTTAGTGGTCGGACCGGATTCAAGAACCGGATGACGTCATAATTATATATATAGTTATATATATAATTAAATATATGTATTTTATAGTTATATATAAAACTTAATTATATTTTTATATCCAACACACTAATTTATGGTTCAACATCCTGTTTTTACCTATTAAAATCAAAAAATAAAAAATCAAAAATCAAAATCCGGTTCGAACCGGTCCGGTTTCCCTGTCCGACCACCGATTCGGAACCGCTTCAAAACGAGTCGATGCGAACCGGACCGGCCACCTATCCGATTCCCGGTCGGACCGGTTGGACTGGCCGGTCCGATCCGGTCTGAAAAACAATGGTTGTTTTTGTTCAGGTTGCTTTTGATGTTTCATGTTTTTTTTTATTTTTTATTTTTTTTATTTGTTTTCCTTCTAATGTATTGTTATTCAGGAAGTAGGTGAAAATGTGTATTTTATAACTCAAATTGTCAATCTATGTACATGTTTCAACTTCATGCATGCTGTTTTAACAATTTTTGCCTTGATGTTTCAGGTTTAAAAAGAAAAGAGGTCAAGTTTTATTGAATCTATGAGAAGACGACGTTTATTGTTGTTTATAAAAATGGATATGTATTTATTTACTTATTTCTAGAATATTAGCTTGATCATGTAACGCGATTCAAGTAGTTTCATGTTGGGCTCGTAACTTCGTACGGTCTAAGAATACTTTTCCTTCTTTTTTGTTTGGATTATAAATGTTTATATATATGTAAATATCATATATCTTAGAATGAAAGTTATTCTTTTTAACAAAACAACAGATTGTAGCTCGACCCGAGCTTCGGCTCATTTAAGCTCTTCAAAAAGCGGGCTTGAGCCAAGTTTGGGCTTGTTTTATCAGCTTTTCCTCATTTAAACTCGACAGCAAGCAGGCTTGAGCCAAGCTTGGGCTCGTTTAAGCACTTCGATAAATATGCTTGAGCTGAGTTGGGCCAATCTCGATCTAAGAAAAAAGCTCGTTCCAAGGCGAGCTTGATCTCGATCTTGAAGATAATCTCATGAGCCAAGCTCGAGTAGCCTTAAGCTTAACTCGGCTCGTTTGCTTCGCTTGAAAAGATTATACTTTCGGAAGCCTTAACTTTTGTGTTTTGGGCAACCCTTTTTGAGCTAGCACCTGTTTTTTTAGCCAAAATGGATATCTAATGTGGGAATGTTAGGTTATTATTGTTATTTCTTGTTTTAGGGGGTTAATGTGTCATTTTATTTTTAGTAGTTGGTCAATGATGTGAATGTATGGATATATGGACTGAATTTTCATCAGCTAATTACCTTAGCCTAGTTCATCAGTTTAGGTTCTCTGTTTATTGTTATTGCCACATCAAGGGTATCATTGCAATTCCAGTCAATCCCTTCAGATTTCCAACCACAACCATGACTAACACATGTAATCAAGACGTTGACAAGGCCATTAAGGATCATGAGAAAGCCATCACCGACCTACATTCTACCCTAGCCGTGATAACGAAGCAACAAGAACAAGTCCTTTAAGCTGTCAAGGACTATACGATGCAATAACACCAACAGATCCTTCAATGAGATGGAACCAATGGCTGACACTTGTCCCATGTGATTGATCCCTAACGCTATGTTTGAAGACACATTGGAAGAGATTGATCCCTCACCCAAACTGATCCATTACAATGGCAACTACGAATACTCATCGATTCCGGGCCAACCCATAATTTCTTTGATGTTAAAATAGGCAAGAGACTGCTATGGCTGGTGATACCTATTCAAGCCTTGGGCGTAAGTGTTGTTGCCGGGAAGCAATTGCAATGCGATCAAATGTGCCAGACTTTAAATAGATGATGCAAGGGAGTTCGTTTAACGGTCAAAATGCGAGTCTCAAAGTTAAAGTAAATAATTGAACAAGGTGGTGGCCAATAATGAAGTTTTAACGGTTCGCTATGAAACCATGAATAATATTGAAACACAATTGATAGCAGACTGCTACCAATCTGTATAGTGGTCTGTAATGGACCTAATGAAGCGACCTTTATGGTGTCGACCCATGGAAGATGATGAGTCATTTGACAATGTGTGTGTGACTTAGCTTCATAGCGGACTGCCATCCTTCTTGTAACGGTCCGCTAGCAGCTGAGTGGATAAGGTTAACCAGAGGGTAACACGTGGTTGAGTGGATGAGTCATTCATTTATGATTATCTGTTTATCGATATCATGCTAAATATTTTGTTTCCATTAAATGTAATCACCAGTTTTTCGTTGACGTATTATTTTCAAACATTTTCAGATATAAGGGGTCATTACTGCTAGACGGACTCGATTCCTAGGCATGGAAATCATGTAGCTTAAACATAACAACAAGGATAGGTGCGTGGAGGAGTGAGTTCCTAGGCACAAAAATCTTACCTTGTGGTCATTTTGAATATACTTCGGTCGACAAAAACTTCTGTACGTATTGCTTTAATAGTGTTTTGTAAACATATTGGGTAATTAGTTCCTAATGTTTTCGCCGATAGAGTGATAGATTTCATAGGGGGGTTTGCCAAAGGCGCAAGGGAAAGATATGATCTTTGTGGTGGTTCATCAGTTGACAAAATATAGCCACTTCATCACCCTTAGCCACCCGTATTCAGCCAAAGATATGGCTCCACTCTTCTTTGGCAACATATATAAGTTACACCATAAAGAGTTCTCCAATATTTTTGAAAACCAATAGGTCGTTTTCCATTAAGGCGTCATACGCGTTTCCACCACCATTTACATCCATATGTACCAAAGGATGTTATGGTGTCGGAGGCGTATGAGTTCATGTGAGACCGAGAGACTACTCTTAGACTTTTGGAAGAATCACTAGTGAAGGCCCAAAACCGGATGAAACAATACGCGAATAAGAGACAAACCGAAAGGGAATTAGAGGTGGGATCATGGAACTAGCTTAAGCTCAAGCTGTATATGTAGAACAAGAGGAGAGACTATAAACATTCCAAGAGTTTGACAATCGTTGCTTGTTTAAGGGGGCCAATGTGTCATTTTATTTTAGTAGTGGGTCATTGATGTAACTCCATGGATATTTCACTATATTTGTATATGGACGTATCTGGCTGATTGAATTTTCAACAACTGATTTTTTTGAAAAAATAAAATTGGAATTTTGAAGGGATAGACTTTGGAATTGATATATGTCATAGAAATCAAAGTCTCATAAAGAAAATATTCTTTTTGATGCATTTAATTGACAAAACTATTATGTTTGGTTTGTAAGTTCGTTAAAGTTAGAAGGTGTTTGTGGTACGTGGTCGTAACCATAGTTATGATGGCGTTGGTGGCGGATAGGTGATTGTGGTGACTGGTGATGCCGATCGTGGTGGCTTTTGCGAAAGTGGTGATCAGTGTGGTTGTGTGAGTTTCGAGGGCGGTGGTGACAACGATGATGTAGTGGTAATGAAGGTGGCGGAGGTGGTGGTGACGAGAGGGTATTTTAGTTCGATAAAATTCGTTCTTCACTAATTGAAGGAATGCTATTTCTTTAGTTGGAGGAAATTTAAGGGATGGATGTTGCTTCAGTTATGTTACTTCTTTAATGAAACATATTATCCTCCTTAATTTAGATTTCAGCTCATTCAATCACAATTGTAATATTTTCGAAAGCTTACTCATTTTTAAGATAAAAGATTATTCCATTAAATATCGATGAATATCTTAAATCTTGATACAATATCTTTTTAGGTGAAAATCTATTATCATAAAACTTATGAGACTCTGTCGTATCCTGCTAACCAATAGGAACAAATGAATCGTAACTTCTGCTGAACACATGACATTTAGGAGGATAAAAGGTAAAAAGCTAGCGAAAATTTATTTACACAATACTTTATGGATAAATTTATGACATATCAATTTCTAATAACCACACAACGAACTTTAAAACAGGCTTAACCACAAACCACATGATCGCTCTGTTTGTCTTGTTTATCCTCTTCTTTGACTCTATACACTTAATTGAAACAAATGTTAGTCAAGCAACGACAAAGGCTGCGTAATTATATGAAAAGAAACCACTCTTTTCCATTCTTAAACCCTCAAGTGAAAACAAAGAGGAACAACTATTTAATAAAGGTTATTGGATTTTAATAATATCAAGTTTTATTTATTGGCTGGGATAAATCTCAATTCAAAAAATATTTACAGACACTCCCAACTTTGAACTTATTTTCCTCCAACAATCTCTTACTAAATGAGAGTTAACATCCTTTAGTTTTTTTTTTTTTTTGATAAAATGGAGCCAACATTGAGCCATTTTTCAACTACGCCACCGCCTAGCCTCTATCAAATCTGTTTCTTGGTGTTTAGCCTCTAACGACACCTGAAATTTACCTCTAATGAGTTAAGTGATTCAGATCCGAAGGTGAAGATTGACGAGTTTTAAGTTCATAAGTTTTATATTGACAGATCAGATGGTTGATTTCAACTTTCTCCTTAGTGTTTTGGCCCTATAAACAGTTCACGTAATCGAAAAACTAACGGTGTTAACTCTCAGTTAGTAAGGGATCGTTGAAGAAAAAAAAGATTAAAGTTGAGAGTGTTTGTAAACATTTCCTGAGTTCGGATTAATCACGGCCAATAAATAAAAATTGAGATTATTAAAATCCAATAACCCATTTAACGAAAAATTGTCACATATTATCGGCGTATGTTTTTTTGTCGCGATTAATTTATCAAACAACCACAAATATCTAACTTTTAATGAAATGATTTGGGATTCAACACATTACCTTATTGTAACATTCCATTGATGTGATTTGAGATAACCGTGTGGGGTTATGATGGTTTAATCAAGTTGAGGTGTCGTTATCATACACACCTAACTTTCCAAGCTATCTCCTAGATATTTTTAGACACCATGGACCGCTTATAATTTTCATGTTGTACCAATATTTATTGGAATATGTGAATACAAAATATCAACTGTTTTTATAGGTAGTTTAAGTAGTTTAGTTTGCTTTAAGACATAAATTAAATTTTATTCATTGATCAGTTTTACCGTGTAAAATGTTTTGTTAAAGTCATCTATATGTTTTTTTTTTCTTTTAAAGTCATTTAACTTTTATTTAGTGTTTTAATCTTGTGATTTTTTATAAATATTTTAAAACTAAAAGGCTGTTTGGTAACTTCTGAATAGGTAAGTGCTGAACCATTAAAAGTTCTGAACCATTAAGTGTTAAACCTGTAAGAGGTCTGAATCATTAAGAGCTAGTATATTGTTTAACTATTCAGAGGCAAATATCTGACAAATTCAGATAAGAGCTCTTAAGCATTTAGACTCAGTATAATGCTTAACCATTCAGAGGCAAAAGTACTTAACCATTTAGAAATCTGCTCACGAAACAAACATTCTGAATCATTAAATGCTGAACCATTCAGATATCTGAACTATTAAAAGGCTGAGACAAAGAGCTCCTAAGTGAAGTAAGTGTAACTTATCAATCTTGATTATTATTTAGGTTCTTAATCTCGTTCATTGTAAGTTATCTAGTCCAAGTAAAGTTTTTTTTTTCAAAAAACTAGCTTTATGTATATAAAAAACTGATAAATTTTTATAAGCAGGTCAGCAAACCATCTTTACCCTCTGTCCTAATTTATGACATGTGAATATCTTTATTATAGCAATCAAGTATATCCACATGTCTAACATATATCATGTAAAACTCAAAAACAATCTTTCATTCCATTCAATCAAGCTCAGCCTCTCTCTCATCATCATCATCATCATCTTCATCATCTTTCCATGCATAGATTCCATATCTATAAGCTTTATGGACCCATTATTCTTCATTTGTCTTGATTCCCACTCATCAACAACCCTAAATTCTTTGCTTTTCTAATCATTTATTCTTGCTGCAATCATTCCAACACTCTTTTCTCCAAAAACCTCTAAAGAATTATCATTGCAACCTTACAATTACTTCCTGCCATGGTGTATCGCGGTTTACAGCAAACGAACATCACGGTTCCACCATCGGCCACCAACGAAAGCTCAGCGGACGGTGGTTACACCACCGGAGATGACAGCTTTGACAACAACATGATGATCATACTAGCTGTATTGCTTTGTGCATTGATATGCGCATTAGGGCTTAACTCGATTGTTCGATGTTGTTTCCGATGCGGCCGGAGCTTTATTTTTGGAAATACTAGAGAAACCGTAGCGCGAATGGGCTCGAGAGTCCGGAAAAAAGATAAGTTGAGTGAAATTCCGGTGGTGGTTTATCGGTCGCAGATGAAAATTCCGGCGACCGATTGTCCGATTTGCCTAGGAGACTATTGTGAAGGTGAAAAGATGAGGGTTTTGCCTAAGTGTAAGCATTTGTTTCATGTTAAATGTATAGATAAATGGTTTGTGTCACATTCGTCATGTCCTATATGTAGACAGCTTTTGTTTGAACTAGATGAGGTTTAGATGCAATTGTAAAGTTATTTTATGGGTTTTGCACTTTTGCAAGATTTGATAAAAGTTTATGGCTAGTATTGTAAATGTTTTGTTTTTTGAGGACTCAATGTTTAATACATTATCTCAAAGGGTGTATGTGGAATTGTGGATCATAAAGTTTCAAATGCCCCTAAATTTTGTGATGATGACACAGATATCCCTAAGCAATCTAAAATCTTGCACCATACATTGGTTATGTTTATCTAATTGGTTTTTAGAGTTCATTTTGAATTGTGAAAAAATTTAATTAAATGTATTGAAATCTTCTATTCTATCATCTTTACTATTGGTGCCATGACCTCTGTCACGATGATTATTGTCACTTTCATCGTCATCGCCCCACCACCACCACCACTACCATAGCATTCTTCTCCAGCACCGCTCCTGTCGTTGCTATCACCGTAGCGCCACATAACCACCATAAAGACCCCTTCACCCCGTTGACCCCCTACCACCACATGTGAAAGTGGATTTAGTGTTACTTTTTTATAAGTTGATGTTACGAGTTTATTTGTCATTGTTTACTTCATACCAAAAATATCTAACTATTTTAATTATAAGATATATTTCAACTTCGATCCCAAATATATACAAGCAAAGAAAGAACAAATTAAAACATTTATAACAATATCTTGATAAGAAATATATAAAAACAAATAAAGAAATTAATCAAATATAAAAACAAAAATACTCCAAATTTATGAATTATGATAATAATTATTTTGTTAGAAGGGTAGGTGTTGTCGTGTAGGGGTAGCATAAGGTGAATACTCAGGAGGGGTAGTAGTGACAAAAGATGGTGGGCCGCTAGTAACAATATGAGATCGATTTGGGGTTCTTGGGGCCCCTAATGGGCTTCTTGAATTGGACATCATAACACTACGGTTATACTTGTTTTCCCCTGATCTTCTGGGCCCTTTTTCGGCCCATTTAAGTTCTTGCGCTTTCACTCCATTTGGGTACCCATTAAAACATGTTGACCAGCATCCTACATCTCCAGCCCTATGTATGTATCTGCATATCACATACAAATACAATTAAATACACTTACATATAGATCCTAGTGATATGAAACTTATCAGTTGTAAATAGTAAATCAAACACTCGACATGTCGTTTTTACTTACCGTTGGCTAAATTTTCTTCCGAGACAATCAATACACTTTCTTCCTTCGGACATATCTCCCATGCCGACATTTAAACATTGTCTACAATACACTCTTCCGCAAACCTAGAGGAAAGACAGAGAGTTAGAGAGATACTACTAGAAAATTGAGTATTACCAACAGCTGTAATCACAGATAGATAGTAAAAAAACAAAAACAAATAGAATAAAAATAAATTCTTTAGTTATGAGTCGTTGAAAGCGTGTTATTTTATGACGAGAAAGTTGACTACTTACAAGGCAACGATTACGAAATATATAGATATAGACGCTGCACACGGTACAAATATTGGAGTGAGGGACCCCAGGACGACGTCTTCCTGACTTCTCTTGGTACATAGATGTGATGCTCATACCACTCATCATACTCATGTCATCATACGCCATAGTATTCTCCACCACATGTCCATGATGTGCATGCCCATGACTCTTCATAACATGATGCCCATGACTAGGACTCTTCATCCCATGAGCATGCCCATGCCTAGGACTTTTCATCCCATGATCATGCGCATGCCTAGGACTCTTCATCCCATGATCTTGCCCATGCCCATGATTCATGGTATGATGCCCATGATTCATGGTATGATGCCCATGATTCATGGTATGATGCCCATGTCCATGTGATCCATCACCATAATAATCATGATCACCATGGTTATATCCATGTGGTACCGCTTCCTCCACCTGGTGACGATGCCTATAATTACTCCCTGTGGCCGGCAAACCCACCACTGGTGGATCAGCCACCACGTGATGAGTTTGGTGGCGGAGGGGGTGATGTTGTGGAGTTGTGGAAGATGATTCTAATCCTCTACTGAAATCAAGACTGGGGATCTTGGCCAAATATGATGGTGGGAAGTGGTCGTGTTTAGGAGTGGATTCTGATATGGAATCCATTTTTTTTACTGGCCCTGATGGTGGGGCCGATTTCTTTTTCCCAGGTGGTGGAGGTAAATTTTGTGAAACCTGTGCGAAATCTTGAAACGTTAAGTTTACAGAATCGTCAGGGACGCCAAGATATAACTCTTCGAGCTCTCGTCTTGCTTTGGCTAATGTCGCTCGATCACTCATCGTTACTAAGTGTCAAATCTTTTGGTTTTGGTTGGTTCTAGAGAGAGAAAGAAGAGAGAGAGGGAGAGAGAGAGAGAGTGATTAATTAGAAATATGGAGATAATGATTTCATATATGTAATGAAGATCCCATGGGTGGCAAAAGCCAAAGTTTTGGCCGGTCATATGAAGATATATGTATTAAAGTGATGCTAGGAATGAGTCATTCGGCATGACTAATTACAAGAAACACTAAAGTTAAAAAACAAGTGTTTTCATGATTAACTACATCGAACCGGTTATATTGTCTCTGGTTAAACCGACTCGTTTTGGATCAAATAGGTTGAATGTCTAATTGAAAAGAAAAGAGGACCGGATTTCAAACTTTTTTTCTTTTCAAAATCACATACAATGATTCATTTACTACTTCAGTTTTTATATTTTGCTTATTTCAAAATTGATATTTTTGATAACATTGTAATCAAATTTTTTGATCAGTGGTTCGTAATTTAATTTAATTTATTTTTACTTCTTTTACACACACGTACATGCATTTTATATATAAAAAAACATCAAACTAGTTTTTTTATGCATGTTTTGGTTTTATACCATTAACTATTTAACTATAAATGTATAGATTTTATATATATATATATATATATATATATATATATATATATATATATATATATATATAAACGAGCTGAGCAATCAAATTACTTTGTTCACAATAACAATTACACTTAATATATTCTTTTTTATATATTTTTTAATATTAATGAATGAGTGGTTTCTTATGTGTTCTGTAACTTCTGTTTGTTCCTGCAATATGTATGCAATGAATTGATACCTATATCCATTAACTCATATATCATATATGTTATAAAAAATAAGATAATCAGTTTAATGACCATTCTTACCATAAAAATATTTACATTAGTAAAGATTTGTTGCAAGTCAGTTTTGTTATATACTATGATATTTATATTTTATTCAATATAAATCATTTAAAGGTTTTATAATATAATTAGAGCGCAACATCTTGATGAAGATCAGTGCTACAGAACTCGATTCTAACATTGTAGTGATTTTAAATTTTTCTTGCCCTTCTAGCATCTTGCTAGTAGATGTCTTTTTATGTATTTTTTTGACGACAATTCAAAAAATATATATATATTAGAACATAACATCGGATAGAGATGCACCACGAAGGTTGCAAACCCTTAAAACAAGCTTTTAAAACCGTAAATAATTACAAGCGTTATAACCAAACATATTATACTTCAAATATGAAGACACATTGCATTTGGTAACATATTAAGACATTGTTTTGATCGAAACTTGAATAAAAAAGTAATTAGAAAAATAAAGAATAATGGCCGGACAACTTAAATAATAAAATTTTGACAATTGGATTTGTTTGGATATGAATGGGAAGTATCGAAGAGCAATTAATATAATTTCGTTTATAAAAATATTTTAATTTCAACGACAAACGCAACCAAACATGTGTTGCATTTAACATACGAATAGACTAACCTTAAGAAGAGGACCCATTCGTGCAGTCTTCACAATTTTCTTTTCTTTTTTTAAAATTTTATGTTGTCTTTTCCTTTTTGTTAGTTAGCATCGAATTCATCGAATTGAATGGATCAATTAGGTTTTCGACTTTAAATAAATCGTAGGTGTTACAAACAGATGGGAAATTGGTTTTACGTATTTGTGCTTATGTGATGTTCTATGAAAATATCTGCTAACACAACCTCGAGTTACGGATAACAATCATGTTAAAGTTACTATTCTTTGAAGATATATTTATGTTTACTGATCTATGTATAATTATACATTAATATAATAACTTATATGATATAAAGTATATTCTTAAGGGTTATCTTTGTGTTAAAGTGTATCAGTAAAAAAAAAAGTATATTATCTAATAAACAATGTATCTCATGTTTATTAGTTATATAGTCATTTATCCCTTGTTTAAAAACAAGGGGCACACAAACTAAAAAAATCCTAACATTTAAAACTGAATTTGTTCAGTGTAAAACAATATTAAAAACCAAAACCAATTCAAACCAACTGAACCATGCTAACACTCATACTAAGAATCAAACTATATGAATAATTAGTAGCAAGAACTGAAATAAAATAATAGAAATTAATATTAGTTTAAATAAATTACAAGAAGAGTCACTGATTATGTTAAAATTAAGGATATCATCTTTTGAGCAAACTATTAGGATCTGTTTGGTATTAGATAATAAAATAGATGAAGGAATGAAATGAATGAGAGAATGAAATAGATGGAAAAATGAAATGAATAATTACATTTCATTGTACTTTCATTGTACTGTTTGGTTACTTTAATGAATTAATCATTACTTTGTATTGTTTGTTAGGTATGAAAAAACAAACGAATTAAATATAAAAGTAGTTATGGTGGTGATGGCGGGTGGTGGTGGCGGCCGGCGGTGGTCTCCGGCGGCGGCGGTGGCCAGCGATGGTGGTGGCCGATGGTGGTTTCCGGCGATGGTGGTGGCCGGTGGTGGTTTCCAGCAGCGGCGGCCGGCGATCGTGGTGGCCGGCGGTGGTGGCCGGTGGTGGTGGTGGTTTCCAGCGGCGGTGGTGGCCGGCGATGGTGGTGGCCGGTGATGATGGTTGCCGGTGGTGGTTTCCGGCGGTGGTGGTGGTCGGCCAATGGTAGTGGTTTCCGACGACGGTGTTGGCGGCGACGGTGTTGGCGGCGACGGTGGTGGCCGGTGGTGGTTTCCGGCGGCGGTGATGGCGGGCGATGGTGGTGGCCGCCGGCGGTTAGTGGCGGTGGTGGCCGGTGGTTGGCGTTGGCGGCGGTGGGTGAGTAGGTGGCGTTGGTGACTAATGATGAAAGAAGGGATGGAATGAAAAAAAAGAAGGGGGATTGATGGAATGAATTTGAGGGAATGTAATCAACTATGTAATGGTTCATTGCATTATCTTCACCAACCAAAGATGTATTTATTCATTCACCCTTAATGATTCATTCCATTCCGTCTCTCATTACTGCGTACCAAACGCTACCTTAATGCATCTCGTCTACACTTTCGCTGTTTGCTTTCACTCAAAACTATCAGGATAAAACGACTAGTTTATCGTCTTTATTGCTCTATATTTTAATATAAACTAAATTGTAGAACATCGATTAGTCTAAAAATAAAAACAATATAATAACACACACCAACACTAGTGACTTTTTTATAAATAAAATAGTGGTTACTGGTAAACACTTAATTCCCTCTTAGAAGAGATTTTAGATTCGAATCTTCATTAGTTTCTTAACATAACCTTTTGAATGTCTGCTGCCCAACGCAAGCTGTAATTTACTTGGCTCATGGTTAAAAAAGTAACACGAGATCTGCTCTTTTCCCCATAGAGTATTGTAAATTTTTAAGGTTTAAAATACTTCACTCTTAGAGAGTTAGAGGGTGTGATTTGTGGTTGATCTTTGATAAACATTTGAGGGTTGCGACATTGAAGACTTGTGGGCTGGTAATAGGCCCATCATTATGAAAATTGAATTTCAAAAAGCAAAGAAACAAACTAAATGATTTGGCGAAAGGACTTTAAAACAATAAAGAAAGAAAAGAACAAATGTATCAAAGAGGTCATACAACAGTCAAAAGACTAATGGATTCAAGATTAACAACCAAAAGCATTTACCTTTAACATGTTTTTGTATCTATTTTAAATGCTGAATTGCAATATAAATATTAATCATTACACTAAACTTTAAAAACCAAATAGCACACTATCCATGCTCAAAGTACAAGTTGTAATGCATGTGCACTTGAAACATTTTGCTTTTGTTTCCACTTTCAAAGATAAGATTATTATTTTATTATTATAAATAACTCACTATCAATTCATGAAGTACAAAGTTAAAAGCAATGTTTTCAGAACCGGATCGGACGTCGAACCGGACGTCTTACTGGTTCGGTGGTCGGACCGGTCGGACCGGATTTAAGAACCGGATGACGTCATAATTATATATATAGTATATTATATATATAGTTATATATATAATTAAATATAAGTAATTTATATACGTATTTTATAGTTATATATAAAACTTAACTATATTTTTATATCTAACATACTAATTTATGGTTCAACACCCCGTTTTTACCCATTAAAATCAAAAAAATAAAAAAAAAAATAAAAAAAATTACAAAATCCGGTCCGACCAGCGGTTCGGGATGAACCGGCCGGTTCGACCTGCCAGAAACGAATCGATGTGAACCGGACCGGCCACCCAGCCGATCCCCGGTCGAACCAGTCGGACCGGCCAGTCCGATCCGATCACAAAAACACTGGTTAAAAGTTAAGATGCAATACCACGTGGCCTTTGGTTTCCACCTTTTAATATTATCATTTTATTATTATAATTAAATTTTATTGTAATTTGTTTTTCTCTTTTAGTTTTAAAAATATAGTGTTTTTTTTAATGCATCACTACTACATGCTTATTCTTATTTATGTATAAGCTTAAAATTTATCCGAAACTAATACGTGTCAAATATAAAATATATTTAATTAACTCAGTGCATAAAATTTTTTAAAAATTATGAATGCCTTGTTTCATTTAATTCTAAATTTTTAATAATTTCAAAGTTTTTAACTTCAACAAATTGAAAATTTATCTAAATCTTAATATAACATACAGTATTAATATCTTCACTCTAGTACAAGTAAACGAGTATGGCATCAATTTCAATTTCTGAAATATTTGGTTGTCAAGCTCTCAGCGAACGAAAGAGTCATAAAAATTAAATATTAAAATACAACATTAACGTGTGATTTTTTTCGATCATGCAACCGATCAATCAAGTATGAACATGAGATGGTATAACAACTCTTTAAGGTCACAACAACAAACTCATTCTCCCGGATTTCATTCCCAATTTTAAGGACTTAATCTCATTCCATCTCTCCAATCACAAAATAAAAATGTCTTCAAAACTCAACTCATACTCTCTCAACTTGCACTGCATCATAAACTCAAAACTAGTACACTCCAATCCTGGAGATGTAAGGTGTCGGGTCGGGTCGGGTCGTTCTGTTAAGATTGTCCGTCTGCAACCATCTTGTCCTCTGTCCCTTCCTCCACCTGAGCTTCAACGAGAATTGGGGTCTCGTCTGTAGCAGGGTTGGTAGGTGGGGCTAGAGGGGAAGGAGACGGTTGCCCTACAACTGGAGGGCAACCAAGGTGTGCTTTAGTGTCACTTGTACCTTTTGGTAGTGAACAGGGTACAAGTCCTGTAAGCACATTCTTCCATTCTAGTGGAATTGAAGAAGCATTAGTATCAACCATGATTGTGTCTTCATCCTTAACAGGATCACAATTCAAATCCAATTGTTGTCCTCCTTTATTACTACTCTCACCCACTTCCATATCAATCCCATTCCCATTCTGATCAATGATCTCAGTTCCTGTTCCGCCAGCGGGTGCCGCTCCGTTGTTAGAAGCTGAGAGTGATTTCTGGGTCATCTCCGCCTCCTGATCTGACAGTCGTTTCTTCTTTCTAAGCATTAATGTTTTGAAACGGCGTTTGACTGTCAGACAAACATTGCAGAAGCAATTGGGTTTGTGTTTTCCTTTACCACTTGGGGGTTGGATACAAACGATACAACTGCATCCGGGCCTGTGACGAGGGTGTCTAGTGGTGGCACCTGCTGATGATTCACCAAATTCTCCTATGGCTTCTCCTAGTACTGCAGCCGTAGCTAATGCATCCAGTCCAGATGGCTCTGGTTCATCAACCATTTTTCCTTCTGCAGGTTTTCGCGTCTTGAAATCTGGAATTATCAGAAGCCAGAAATTCACAAAATAATCATGACGTGATATTCAAAATAGAGTTAAATGTGTCAACTTTGACGCATTTGCTAATGATTGGTTAGAGTTCAGCTACGTTTGATAACTGGTCACATGGGTAAATTTTTATTTAAAAAAAAGTTATAAATGAAAAAAAAAAGTCAGAGTAACCTATGTGTAATTTTTATGGATACAACCTGGTAAACCCTTTTTTTAAGAAAGAAAGAAATTTATCATCAAAATATTACAATTATTGTAATCATATTTGAACACTAGCCATTTATAAAATAAAAAAAAATTAAAAAAGAAAGTCGAGATTTTCAGAAAGAAAGTGCAACGGGTCAACACACCACAACCCATATCTAAGTGGCTCAACACAGGCTGTTATAAAACGGAACTGAGTAGGTTCACTTGTGCCTAATAGATCTCAGCATAACTAAAAGATGTAGAATATGAACTTTAAATCATGATGAACGAATTATTTCTTAACAGGATCATACTTGGATAAGTCATTAGAATGTGAAAATGTAAATTATGCTGACATATTGAACTCATACCCTTTCCAGATTTAAAATTCCGTTCCATATCCTTTGTTTTCCTCTCATCGGGAGCAGAACATGAACACCTAGTGGAAGTTAAACACACAGATATTATACAACCTATTCCCTTGATTTTACTTATAGAAATTTAAAAGTGAGTATATACTTTTAAATAGTTGAGTTGCAATATATTACCTATCTGGATCCCAAACATTATCAGAACACGCCCATTTTGGAGGAAGAAAAACATCAAGAGGCAACCTCCGCCATTTGGAGCAATTATCACACTGACCCCATTGTTCTTGTGACCTAAACCACAATTAACAATAGAAAAATAAAATTAAAAATAAAAATTAAAAAAAATGAAAATAAAAAAACTTAAAAGGAAATTGGTCATATAGATTGCATATCACCCAAAGTGTGCTCTTTATGGATAAGCAGAGAAATCCCACGAGCAAACTCTATTGACCTGGTTGGCAAAGCCGGGACCACACAAATACCTCACAACCCATGGAACTAGGAGTTCTAAGCCTAGGATATTTAAAAACTTAGCTTATTACTAAAATAATATGAGACGTTAATTATTTATGGGCAGGCATACATGATGCTTAACTTAGATTCCGGTTTGAGGAATAAATTATATGAGGCGGATAAAATTGACAAAACCTCAAAAAGTATTTCAGGTCAACCTATCTTGCATTGATCTGCACAAAAAATAATTCATTACCCGACCCACCCATTTTTCCTCCCCTATGGAATAGGGTAAGTTCACACTTTACATGCAACAAAGCCCATGAAATTGCTCAAAGTCAACATGATTAATGAGGACACAATGCAATATATACATGGGAGAGATCAACCAAAGGGTGATAAGAGTGGTGTACCAAATAGAGTTAAACAAGCAGCTTTCCAATGGTTAATTGCCTACAACAGAACTAAGTGGGACTAATCAAGCAGTTCATGTTCATGTATAAACTTGGGAATCATTTGGTTCCAAAAACCCACTTCTTTACTTTATACCGTTGGGCCAATAATTGCAAAATCACATGATTTGAATTAAAGAAAATAGCATGCTTGACTTCTAAAGTTCAAGCTGGGCCTCAAGAGATGGAAGCTAAAAACATTTTGGTTGAAAATATTTAGAAAAATTGGGATGAATTAATGGACTAATTTAACAGGTAGCAAAAGTGTTTCACAATGGACATCCATAATAGAAAATTTTGTTAACTAATTTATAGATTTAGAGGAGTAAACATTCATACAAGTTGACAATAAATTAGTTTGCTACAGTTTATCTTCCTACATGAGCAATACTATAAATATTGAAGGAAAAAATTTACCCAGCTGCATTCACTGTGAATATACTCTTCTTTCCAAAAACTGGAGGTTCCTGAAATGTAAAAACAAAAGAAAACAGTTTACCATAAAGAGCATCAAAAAGTATAAAATGAATAAAGAGATACAATTGCAACCATTTCAAAGGTGACATCATGCTTACATCATATTCTTCAAATTCACAATCTTCGATCATGGATATAGTTGGTTTACAAGTAGGAGACGGGCGAAGCAACTCGTGTGCTTCTTCCCATGTCACTTTCAGCTCCATGGCATCTTCGTTATGCATAAGCAATCTCTTGTTTTTCAATCCTATATTACGAGCTCTCTTTTTTTCTTGGATTAATGTTTTTTTATCCCCATTAGCCATGGCATCATGCTCCCCATTTTTCTGTTAACAAGGTGTAAGTTGCTTAATAAAGTGAAAATAACTTGCAGAAAAAAATAAAAAATCTAAAGTATTGACAACATGAATGAGGAAGAACAGATGAAAGCACATACTGTGAGTAGAGCACCATTCCCACCAGCAACACCGTTAACAGCAGGCGTTTCACCTTCCTGCTTATTATCACAATTATATTAATAAATTTCAAATAAACTGAATTTAGAGGTTTTATGCAATTGGCATACACATTTTTTACTTTTGACCCTGTACCCTTATAGCTAAATTCATTTGCTTTTAACCATTTGTGATGAATATGTCCCAAATCGATCCATGTCCCACCTCTAACTAGTATATGTACTAATAAAATTTTTATAAATGGTATGAAAGAAAAAAAAATCACTTTAGTCTTCTATTAGAGATCTGACAATCAATTTGCAACAAAAGAGAAACATAACGGACTTAGGGATTAATATGTAGTGCACAAAGAATTATGCTGCAAAAAGATCACCTGCGTATCAGCAGAAATCGTTGCCTTTCGACAACCTATAACAAGCTTTTCTCCTGGATCTAGTCGACTAAATATAACTGCAGATATTTTTTATAAGAAATAAAAAATTAAATAAGTACGCAGCCACCACACAGCCAGCAAGTAAGATGCCATACACTTACTAGGGACTAAACAAAAGATCATATATAAGTATGACAGATACCCATTAACCATAAGTTGATTGGAAAAATATATACTTAAACATCTTTAAAATAAAGATACCTGTGTCCCCAGCTTGCAGTTGCATATTCTGTATGCAAGGGGTTACACCCTCTAAAACATACATACGACTATTATTATTGGGCCAAAATCGAAACTGAAATGTCCACTCTTTCCCCTTTATATCCTGAATTCTTATTGGTAAACCTTCTGACTGATTAATAGATGGAAAATACGCCTGTAAAATTTTTAGCCATTATAAAGTCAGGACAGGGCACCAAAGATTCAATAAAAGAAACAGAAAAAGAAAATAGAACCTACTTCGGCGCATGCTTTAGGGAGGACCAACCGACCGATCCGGCCAGCATCACTTGCACTCAGAACCTTCTCAAACAATGGAGTGATAGTGCAGTTGGAGTTCAAGCTAGAATATACAATTAAGAAAAACTTTATTTTTAACATACATAGTACTAGATAATATCTTTCAAGTTGATAACAGGGTACACCCTATACCTATTTCCATTTTCTGAATATGTCCATCCTTATAACATACTAAATTAGTGTTTAAAGGATTATGTTAGTTGATTAGAGCTACCATAAACAACTGACCCTTGACCCAGCAAACACACTGGTGGCAAAATGGGTTCAAACACACTGGTAGCAAAATGGGTTGTGATTGGGTAACTGATCAAATTAAGTAGTTTCTTTTGCGGGTCAAAAATGGTCATGTCAGGTTGGGCCGCCCGGCAAACACTTTTCTTTATTCCTGAAAATCTTATAACTCATTTTTTAAATATAGTTGCAAGAAAATACATTATTGTAATAGTACTCTTAACATTGGTTAGTATAGTGAATTTTAAGAGGTTAATAATTATCGAGGTGTTATGGTTTGAATATTTTACAAGTAAATCTACGAAATGTTGTTCCATATTGATTTTCTTGCTCAACCTCATCGAAATCATTTTCATATTCGGAATATGATTCATGGCTTGGATTTACAGTTGGATTTTGATCAAGACCAGGTGGTTTTCGACTTCAGTTGTTGAGGTTTCTCCCCCAGTCGGTCAGCCGAGATTACCTTGCTTCCAGCAATGTCGAAGGCTTTGTCCATGCTTATAATAAAACTAATCCATTCCGGTCCAAGTCCCATATTCATGTCCGTTTGGTGTTTGGACCATTCATAATTTACATTCTCTTCAAAGATTGTGTCGCGGCTTACATAAAGTCTCTTTTCGCTAGGATCCAATAATCGGTATGCTTTTGTTATGGGCTCAGTCCCCGAATACACCACTTGTTTGCTTCGGTCATCAAGTTTTTTTTAGATGAGGGGACGGGTTCTATATGTGAGCAAGACAACCAAATACCCGTAGGTGTTTTAAGTTAGGTTTTCGCCCTTTCAACGCCTCATATGGAATCACCTTTTCTAGTGTTTTTGTTGCAGTTTGCTTTAAAACAAACATTGCACATCTAACACCCTCACCCCAAAAATTTATGGAAGCTCCATTGCTTTCATCATACATCATGTGGCATTCATGATAGTCTGGTTGCGTTTTTCGAAAACACCGTTTTGTTGAGGCGAGTAAGGAGCAGTGAACATCATTTGATCCCGATTTGATCGCAAAAGGTGGTGAAAGGCTTGTTAAGAAACTCCCCACCCCTATCACTATGAATTGCTTTCACTTTCAATCTCTTCCTTGAATTTTTTGAAGGTTTCAAGCGCTTCATCCTTGGTCTTTATGGTATAACTCTACATGTACCTCATATGATCGTTAATTATTAGTACAAAATAATGGTTTCCTCGAGTGTCGGAGGATAGATTGGTCCACATAGATCTATATGAACAAGTTTAGGTGGCTTACTTGCATGGTACTTGGTAATTTTTGGAAATGGGTCTTGAATTTGTTTACCCACATGCATGCATTACAAACTAACTGCCCTTTAGGTGCATGTGCTATGCCAAGTATCATGTTTCTCGATCTCATGTGGTTCATCGTTAGCCAAGCTTGGTCATTGATTGAATTAACTCATTAACAAAACCGTGCTTGTAAGCCGACTTTAAGGTTGATCTTGTAAAGTCAGTTTGGACACTTTGCAAGTTTCACTAAGACTTGATCTTCTTCTTCATACAACCATAAGTACTTGTCTTCAATCCAAACTTCGCAATTGTTATCTGATAGTTGACCGAGACTTAAAATTCTGCAACACAGATGGAGCCCTTCCCCTTGATTCTTACTTGTGATCCATCTCCGTAGCACACCAAACCAGTGACTTTATCATCGAGTTCAGTGAAGTGGTGGTCATACCTAGTCAAGTGGTTCGAGGCACCATTGTCCAAGTACCAAGTCGTCTCGACTTTTATGCCGCTTTTGTAAAAGCTTTGGGTGAACTTTGTCTTCATGTAAAAGAATTGTTTCTTTAATTTGTGTCATCATCACAACCGGCCCTCGATTCTCGGTTTCATTAAGATTTGCCTCGGCTTCAGCGGGTTTAGTTTATTCCCATGTGGAGTGACCAAAGTTTTGACAATTATAGCAACGAATGTTTCTTTATTTTTTCCATTAGCGTTGTTTTGTCTTTTATCTCGATTTTGTTCACCACTTGATCTTCGTTGGTTGTTGCTCCAATTGTTGTTATTATTTTGACCTCTTCCTCGGCCCCTCACGTAGCCTGGGCCTCAACCACCACCCTCACCACGGCTGATTGGATTCTTTCGATCTTGATCGGCTTCTTTCTTCGTAGATCTATCGGCTTTGTCATACATGAGACCCCCTTTCTCAACCGATGACTTTTGTCCTTTTATTCTTTCCTCGAAAGCCTTCAACCTTCCAATGCGATCATCGAAAGTCATGGTTGTCAAGTCGGCCCACTGCTCTATTGTTGCGAATAGAGCAATAAAACGATCCGGAACCTTATCAAGGAACTTTTTGATCAAATCTTCATCTTTAATTGTCACACCAGGTTGTTAAGTTTGTATGATAGTTCCAAGATCTTTCCGGCATAATCTTCGATCGCCTCTTTGTCTCCCATCTTCAATTGCTCGAGTTCCCGTTTAAGGGAACACTCCCCTTACCTAGGTTTGTTGTACGCGATCAACCCCAAGGTATCTTGTTTTTTTGAATCCCATATGTCTTTGGTGTTTTTGCTTGTAGCTACTTGCATTAAGACGTTCATACTTGGTAGATAAAAGCTCTTGCAAGCTTGTTTTTCTTATCGTTTTCTACTTCATCGATAACCACTTCCCATAGACCTTGGTGGTCAAGCTTTGCTTCCATCAAGACCACTCACAAATTGTAGTTTGACCCGGTTAATTTCAGACACGTCAAGGCAGATGTGCTTGGTTCCCTCAGCTGAATGGTGATTTGTTGATTTGCAAGGTTCCTTGAACCTTCTCTTGACATATCGATCTTCTTGTTTTTCCTTGAGTATGTTCGAGTGATGGAAAACGTCGATCCAACCTTTGATCGGAGTACATTCAACGTGTCTTTGTTTTTAGTTGATTCTTAACTTCACTCCTCGAATCCTTCTTATGAAAGCCAAAGATTTAGTCACCCTATTTAACCTTCAATCTTCTCCCATGAGCCTAGAATCTAAAAATACCAATTGTTAGAGACAATTGATAATCGAGTCCACATAAGTACTACTACCAATAATTTTGGTTAACTGAACACAAGTAACTTTTAATGATCCTAACAACAAACTAATAGTTTAGCTTAAAATGCTCCCAAACAGAACAAACAAAGCATGCTCTAGCCTGTATAATGAACAGCAGACCAAAAAAGTAAGTGCTTCAGCTACTTTGGACATCACGTTTATTATTAACCCTATGTGTACAATTAAACCCCATAAAATTAAACACGAACTAAATAAATAATATATATATATATATATATATGTATATATATATATATATATATATATAAGTATATGCATGAATGATAAAAGATTCAATATAGATAACCAAGGATACTCCCCAGATATTTGCAACAGTTCTTGGTCCGTCATCTTGGGCCAATACCTCGGAAGTAACTGATTTCTGCCTCTGCCTTCAGCAGGTGGTCTTGCAACTCTATTATCAGAAACCATCCCTTTATTTGACTGCGGACGTATATTAACCCCTGATTTAGATGGTTTTGGAAATGATAGGCGTGACCTTTGCCCTTGTTTAAAAGAAGGCACTTTTTCAGGCTCCAAAGGCCCACTAGAATTAGTGTTTACAGAGGACTTTGTAGTGGCCAGATGATTACCAAGAGCATAACTTAAAGATGGCTGAGGCATTGTATCATACAGTGATTTAAAACCTAAATCTGTTCTACCATTATCGAATAAAGATGATGGATTCGGAAATATTGCTCCAACGTCTTTAGAAATCCCAATGTTTATCTCTGAAGAAGAAATGCGGTTTTCATCTTGTTTAAATTGGTGACCAAGGGATGAAGATGAAGGAGTGGGCTGCTGTTTCTCTATAGCTTCAGTTAGCTGTGTGAGTTTTCCTTTATCCACTGTAGCACCACTATTTATTCGGTTACCAATGACAGGATGCCATGTGGCAGAAAAGGGGATGAATCCGTTTGGAAGGTCACTGGGGTGACTCTGCATTATCATTAATTTAGAAAAAGTAAATGAGACATCATGTATAGGATAACCAAATCATAATCCCTTGTAGTTAGAATCCTTCATCAACTTGAAAAATGTGTGGAAGCCTTATAACGTAGACCTGCAAGTGGCAAAATGGGTGGTGGTCTGGTAACAGATTCAGGTCAAACTGGGTATGCATGTCAAAATGTTTTATATAGTAAAATCATTTGACAAGTTTTATACACTGACTTTTAACTTTTTCTGAAAAAAGAATTAGTGCTTCAGATTTATTTCACCTGTGATCAAATTAGTTCGTATACAATGACTTAAGAAGTTTTATGTATTAGAAATACATTTTGGGTGTCTTTCGACCTATTTGACCCATTTGACTTGTTTCCTTTTAAGCTAATTCTATATTAAATATCCCATTTGACCCATCAGAGATTAAACATAACCCCACAGACCCATTTATAAGTTTCTTACTAAAAGATAGGTTACCTGTATTGGTTTTAGGGCTTGTGTTCCCCTTGCTCTTATGCATTTTATACATGCTATTCCTCCCAAATCAAGACATTCATGAAGATACTTTGAAACAACACATCCACAGTGAATAGGCTGCAATATAAAAAAAGAATGCCACTTAGTGAGTAGGACAGGTGTTAAATTACTTATGACTTCATAAATACTTAATTAAGAGTACCTTTTCACAGAATTTGCATTCCCTCCAACCAGGTTCATTCAGATGGAATCTTTCACAGTAGTTTACATGTTCGTAGACGGTTCTAGGGTCCACATAGAGTATTAAACCAAATTACAAGTTATATACAAAGATCATTACTGTGGCCAAATGCACAAGGAATTGGCATCATGATCATGTCAAAATGTGAATGAAAGCAGAAACAAAATGAGCCTTCTAACAAAACCACTAAGCGTCATATTCAACATAGTAAGGAAATGCAAATGCATTAATGTGTAAAAAACTTGAAAGTGCAGAAAGACAACAATTTAAGGCTTATGAGATGAAGAGATCACTAATACTCTTACAATGTTGTTAGCTAATAGTTTAATGATTGTTGCTTAAATACAACTTGAGCAAGAAAGAAAAAAACCATGCCACCAAACATACTAAAAGTCATACATGAAAATATATATTATTTTTGCAAAAAATTTGTCTAACTTGTGTCCTAAGGGCACATGTTAAAGAACATTAATTGAACATAAATTATCATTTATAAATGTTACTTCATTTAAATGGTTACATAAATTTTCCATACTTACCCAATTTGCCCTTGTATTAACTGGAAATGAATTAAATTTAGTGGTTGCTCTTAACTTATATATATAAATCAATAAACGGTCATTTATGTTCATCAAGCACCCCTTAACATGTGCCTTAGGGCAAAAGTTAGATAAACCCTTCTACAAATGGGAATAGAAATACTCGGCTGATACCACTGCCACCTCATTATAAAGAAATTTTAATTAAATCCAAAGGCCACAGTTTTGATTAAGCAGTTTTGTCTGGTTAGTTACTTTCACATTGTTCCCCTATCAAATATCATGTTCCTAAATAAAATTTTTATTATGTACGCCACCCTTTCCTGCTTTCTTAATCCTTTATCGAGTTAGGTACATTCCAGATTAAAAAAATGACAAAACTCATGCAGTTGATGGATTTGAATGGTCCATCAATCAACCAAAGATTGTAACCCTCGACAACAATACGTAACAAATGTCATGCACATGACATAACATCACACACAGTTATGTAAAAAAATGGGTCATCTGACATGTGACTATATGATGCGATGCTATTAGTCACTAACACAATTACATATCCTTTAACTCCCATCAAAATGCATGAGACCAACGACGACGATAAGTCCCTAACCAAATTCATTACTTTATAGATGCAAATCACATCTTACTCTACACCAATGGTTGTAAATGGCATTCCAGCCCAGTGCCATGATAACATGATCCTACCCATTTTCATAACTTACACATTTACGGAATTAATAAAAAGAGACAATTCATATAACTTCTTACAGATATTGCAATCTATGTCATATAGAATTTGTAATAACACAAATATAATTATAATCCTAAAATTATTATTACAAAACGAGTTAATCATATGAGCTAAATCAGGGATCCTAAAATCAGAATCCCAAAATGCCCTTGCAATAGAACACGATCCACACACCAAATTACGTAAAATTCCAAAAACCAAAGGGTAAATCGGAGACAAAATCACACATACCCGCAATTGTAGCAGAGAGTAGCGAAACCACCGGCCTTCATCGCCCAACCCCTCTTCCATTGAGGCGTCGTCTTCGTCCCACACAATCCGTTCATGCAAAACTTCGACGACGACATTTGACCCCCAAATTTCGTCAAATTCAAATCACCAGATCTCACAATCTCACACCATCAGCAAAAACCCCTAATCAAAACCCTAACGAACAGCACAAATCAAACGACAATCACACTCATCAAACAACAGATCAAATCAATCAACGATCGATCAATCGGAACAGTTTTCGAATCCGCAACTCACCGAACCCACGCAATCGGAGCTAACACCCTACCACACGACAAATTACCGGATCGAAGTCGACTAAATTGAACTCATCGGAATGCACCCAAGCACACACGCAATCATAGAGCAAAATACCGACAGATGGCATAAATTAACACATAATAGTACGATGGTGAGTGATGGGGTATGAAATAGAGTGTGTGGGTTGAAATTTGGGCGGAGATTGGTGTGGTGGCGGTGGTGGACGGTGGATAAGTTGTAGCGGCGGTGGTTGTATGTATGTATGTATGCATAGATACAGGTGGAGATTATTATGATGAGTGATTTGTATAGAATAATAATAATAATAATTGGGGGTTTAATACAAAGGGGGATAGAGAGAGAGAAAGGGTGTGTGCATGAAGAGATGTAGAAGATGCATGCATGACAGCACTTTAACACCACACACCAAGATGAAGGTTGAGATGAATTTCATCAATGGAGGAAGATCGAGATATTTGAAAGTAGAAACCCCATGTGTGAATGTCAACCATGGTGTTCATATGTTGTCATTTGGGGCTAAACCTTTTGAAACAAGTTAAGTGGTTTCATATTGGGTTTAAGAAATTAAGGTTTTTTTTTCTAGAAGGTAAAAGATAGGCTTACAAATGACCTGGTTGTTCAATTAACCGTTTGACAAGAGATTTGTTAATGTTTTTCTTTAACTCTACGTGATAATTCTTATTGTTAGAAAAAATAATTATAAAAGTTATACATTGTTTGATTTAAACCCATAACTATTTGATTAGAGAGCATACTATTTGCCACCAAACTATTTATTTAGAAATGTTTGTGTTTGTTTGTTTAATAAATTGACGGATATGCAAAAAGCTTTTGTTAATATGATTAAACAAATAAACGTGAACGTTTTGAGCTTTTAATCGAACCGATCTTGAGTAAATCGTAAACAGCTCAGCCCATTTACACTCTACTAGATATTAGAGCTTAACTTTTCAAGATAAGCATAAGAGCATTCATATCTTATTTCTTATTTTTATTCTCATAATTACATTAAAAATCATTATGTTTTTCTCTTTTTTTTCAATTTTATAATATGTTTACACATTTATCAATATTTTTTTTCTCTCATTCACTTATAACCACTTTAAAAATATGAAAAAAAAATATAAGCGTTGAATAGTAAATCCTCAAATTTACAAATAAACAGTAACATTTTGTCTCTCATTCACTAATAACCACTCAAAACAATTTCATATAATAAAAAGATTTCACTCAGAGCATTCACAGCAGGTTTCTTATTTTGATGTGAGTGTGTGCCCTATATTATGGGGGATGGTTGTTAGTGGTTGTGAGTGAATGAGAGAGAAAATATATGGGGACTGTACCGTGATTCCTTATATTTGGGGAAACATGGTACAACCCCATAATTTTATTAATATTTTAAAATATAGTTGTGAGTAGATGAAAGAGAAAATATAATAATAAAGATATTAAAAGTATTATTTAATTAAAAGATAGAGAAAAAATATAGGGCTTTTTATGTAAATATAAGAACGGTGATAAGGTTGTTAGTGTGAATGGTCTAATAAACTTTTAAAAGCAGGATGCGTAAACAAGGAGAAACATAAGAAACATGAGTTTTACGCTATTAGAAGTTTTCAAAAGAACAAAACTACTCTTGAAGTGACTTGTCATCATTTTGTTTTAAAGGATAATACAAAACATTTTAAAAGATCTACTAATGTAAGTGATGTACTTAATCATATCCCGTATCATAAATACATTATTAATAGTATATGTTTTATTTCACCCATCAATTATAACAAAGGAAGCGTTTATTTCAAAATAAACAATAGGTCTTAGAATTGCAAGAATTTCATAATGTATTTGTTGTATATGTTATTTAGAATGTGATACATATAATGATTATGTAAACTGATTATGATACTTTTTTTTTATTATTATATATATTACTAATTATTAACATTTTAGTGCGTGAAGGTTTGTATTTTAGGTTTAATAGGTTGTACGTACTTTGGGTTTTTTATACTCTTTAAATTCTTTTACTTTTAATACGATATTTCTATATCTTTTATAATTTAACTCCTATAAATTTTCACTTTCAGCTTTGTCCCTTATGTATTTCATATTTCACAAATTTTTTATTTTACGCTTCCGTCTAAATTTTACGAGTTAACACATTGTAACATGCGTGTGTACTGCAACGTGCATGTGTGGTTTAACGTTTACGCTTATTGTTTCCCCTTTAGTGGCCCGTCTTAACGCGCGGGTCCTATATTAACTTAATTTTTTTTTATGTTTTACGTTTCACGTGCGTGTTTCAACGTTTGATGTCTACGTTTTGCTCGGTTTTATATTTTTCGTTTTTTTTTCCTTTTAATACGAGTTTTTCCGATGTCCGTGTTCGCTAACGATAGTATGACATTGTTGCTACTTTGCATGATTTTACGATCCTGTCGTAACGCGGTGCGCTTAATACTCTTTTATTATTCTTATTATCTATCTATTATAGTAAAGAAGTAACTTGTTGTGTTACATGGCTCTTAACTAACCTATTCATTTAAAATCCAACAATGATATTGCCACATGTCATAACTACAATTATTCTTAACCTTAAAACTCACTAGATCTAATTTTAAAATAATTTTTATTTCAAAAGAATGAGAATTTAATAATGACAAATTTTCCATATTTGTTTAACAATTTCGAGTCAGTGAAAAATTAATTGTGTAAAATTAGAAGTAAGTTAGATAAGGATTTGAGTTGTTTAAAAAACCTATCTTGTTAGATTATTAAAATATAGATGTTTCAAAATTTTTACGAAATTTTATGTATCTTGAAGTATATTATGTACTCTAAAATATCATTTGATACCATAAAGAAAACATTGTCGTCACTTTTAATTCTTATACAACTATTACGATTTTACAAACGCTAGTATGATTTTACAAAAGATTTTAATTCAAGTACAACATATGAAATCATCATTATTATGAAGCATGAACTTATCATTTTACTACTAAAAAGGAGTTACTCGAACAATAAATAATGTGCAATCCCTTAATCTATACTATACACATGGCGAAATCTTATAACGTTTAAAGTTTATTCTTGTTTTTTTCTTCAATTTAATTATAGAATTTTTAATTATGTAAATTTAAACTATCTAAAGTACAAACATTCTTATTCTAATAGTTTATTAAAAGTTACTAAATTATAAGTTTTTAATTATATTCTGTCTTAAAATATAATTTTTAAAATTTTTATTTTCATTATTTGTTATTTATAATTTCTTAAATAACTGTTATATTATATTTTATTAATGACTAATAACATCTAACATGAAAAAAATCTTCATAGAAATTAATATTTTAACAATTTAAATTCATTTAGCTCATGTAATACATGAGATCTCTAACATGATTTATAATAAAAATACATCAATGCTATTATTAATGTAAAAACATTTTATCCTTCTCCTATAACTTTTATAATATAATATTTTATGAGCGTATGTCAATAAAATTAATATTTCAATTTTGGTTTTCGTTTTGTTTCTATTAAAATTTTATCATGTAAGTAAAGCTATTTTTATTGTTTAACAAAGTAATTTTAAAAGGTAGAATTTAATATATTATTATTTATTAAGCTTAATATATTGATTAATCACTTTTACCTTGATTTATTTTTTTTAATTACCATTGATTTACTTTTTTATTTTTTATCATTTAATTCTTTTTCACTATATATATTTTCTTTATTTTATGCATCACTTTGATGTATTTATTTATATTTACATTTAAACATAATCTTATTTAAAACTGATCCGCCACGACGCATGATGTTTATCACTAGTATATACAATTTTAAAATCAGTTTTATCTTACCTTGTATAGATTTGCTAAAAATCATATCAATCTTAGTGTCCTTGTTATACATTATATATCTAACATTTGACATTTACATTTTATGATTTGAAATGTTTAATTTTAACGGCTGTTTGGACACTTGTATTCGTTAGATACTATAGTTTTTTACTATGATACGTGTTGCTTTTTGGTTCAGTTTGCATGTCACCGTGCACATTAGCCGTCATCTAGTGAATTACTAGTTTATGGTGCAGTGGTAGATAGGTATGAAATATAGTGGTGTTCTCACCCCAAACAAAGATTATGGGTTGAAGTATTAGGAGTGATAATTTGTCATTGGTTATCTAGGTGTTATCCAGTTTTATCATAAATACTCTAGGTGTTGTTTTTAAAGAAAAATCTAGTGAATTACCACATTACATATTTTTCCTTTTATATATGCTTAATATTGGTGGTCTTAGATTAGTGGGTTAGTTATTAAGTGTTCCAGCTAGTATTTCCATCTGTTAACTCCTTGTTTATAAGCATATAGTAGTATTCCTAATATTATAGGGGATCAATGATTGAAAGCATGAAGCAAGTCTTCAGTCTCACAAGATTTATATATATATTTTCTTAAACTTATCCTAATCTTAAATGACATATGTAAGTGGTATCAGACAAGAGATGTATACACAAAACGTTTGAGAAAAGAAACCGAAAAAACCAAACCGGTTCGATAAAAAACTAGAAACCGACTCGAACCGGCGATTTGTATACCGGTTTGGTAGTCGAGCACCCAAAACCAGTTTTAATTAAGAAAAACCGGTTAAACCGGGATAAAAACCGGTATTCAAACCGATCCAAACCGAACCGGACGATTTAAGAATTCTTAGTGAAAAAATGGTTTGAAACGGAACTGGTTTAAAAAAAGTCGGTATGAACATATGCAATAAAAACCCGGTTTGTACACCTCTATATCAGACCCAAGTTTGATTATGACTACTCGTAGCCATATTGAGCTTCATGACTCCATCTTTCAATCAAAACTTATCGAGTTTCAAGCTCTTCGGGCCTTCGTTAGTCTAAATAGTCAATATTCTCCAATCATGTCCTTCCATGGCTATATACACACTATTCTCATGATGATGCTCCAACATCCTTTCCCATAACTACACCATCAATTTGACTCAAGTATCCGAACTATTTGCACCCACCCAACACACTACCTTTAATTTACACATCAAACTAAAACGCCATAGCCATCCGCCATTCCACCATAATAACCATACCTTTTAGGTGGATAACAAAGTATTGGTCGAAGGTGAAGCTAGTGAACACGTGCGGCACCCACCAAGGTGCTCACTATAATTTGTTCGAATGCAAGAGGAAGAACCGATTGGCGCCCCTATCGCGCATCACCATGTATCGTTTAGATCTTCTCCTTGCAAGCAATAAGAAATAAGAAATTAAGAGGGGGGGGGGGGGGATGATAGGTCATATGTGTCATTTTTTTTTTCCATTTCCATGGCACCATGCATACATGCAATCAACTAGTGGGTTATTATATTACATTTGTTTCCTTTCATCATGCTTAATATTTGTGGTCTTAGAGTGACTATTTCGGTTAGTTTTCTCATTTTGTTAACGTATTGTTTGCAAGCCTATAAATAGGCTAGCATGTTTAATATTTTTAGGAGTATGAATAATAGTATGAACGAAGTCCTAAACCTTTTCATATTCTATTTGACTTCTTTTAAAACTCTCACATTTAAAAGGTGCATGTCATACTCAGATTTCTTTTTAATATAATATTTCTCAAAATACAACAAATAATAACTTTGAGAGCAAAACTAAATGCGTTTAACATCCTTGAGATTTTATATAAATTACTATTTAAATTCAAAACTTTAAATTTTACCATTTGCATCCAAATGTTTCACTAAATATGGTATTTGAATCCATTTAACTACTTCTAATTAATACCGTTAAGTATTCTGTTAAGTTTCATACGTAAGGCTTGGTTTTAAAAAGCGTTAGGCGCTACGAGGCGTTTAAGTCTGAAAAGCCAAGGCGCTATGTGTGAGGAATGAGGAGAGAGCCTCACGTATGCGAGGCGTTGTTTTATGTACAACAAAATAAGCCATATATACAACCAAAAGCTGCATTTGTTTAAACTTTTTTACATATTGGTTTTTTTTATCATGTAAATCATTCATAATCTTATCATCCATTTGGTTATATCTACGTACCAGTCTTGACCAATGTTGACCAAATTTGACCTAGATGTGCATGAGGCGCCGCCTCAAAGCCCTGAGGCGTTTTCCTGATTGCCTCTAGAGCCTCACGCCTTAAGCGCGCCTTAGGCGCTATTTTTAAAACCAAGACGTAAGGGGTATATTAGTCAAAACAATTATAAAATTATCAACCCTACATAAGTGGTTTTATGCATTTAGACTCTTTTGGTAATCATCATTACGATTTGAATTACCAGGAATAATAGGTTGGCATCAAGAAAGACATCTCTAGACGTCCTATTTGGTAAAATAAAATATAAGGATAACAACTTAAAAGTGACTTATTTCTAATTTTATAAAACATACACCATGAATATATATATATATATATAAACAAGCAAGTCATATAACACAATTTATTTGAATTATAATCATAAAAGACACATCATCATAAAATTATAAGAACAATGAACAATATGACATTAACAGTCCACGAAAAATAATCATAAAACATCAATCACCGTAACCATAATTACATGTTAAACCAAAGTAATCTATGATTTAACAAAACGGTCAAAAGTAACATGATTAATAAACCAAAATATATTAACAAGACAAAACAACAAAAGACTATCATGGAGTCAAATAATAATTGAAATGTAAAAAAGACTGAACGCATAAAAACTCTCACGTGGGTTGGTTATGTATTTTGTAACCATTAAAACTAAAACAACTCACACGTTGGAAAGTTAATGGAAAAAGTTAACCGCAATGGTTAGGTGTGGTTAAATGGATCTAAATAGCAATTATAATAAAATCTTTGGATACAAATGATAAAATTTATATTTTTAATTGCAAATGGTAATTTTTATGAAACCTCATGATGCAAAATGCTAAAGGCGACCCTAAGGAGGGGCGGGATGGACTCCCGTCCAGGGCCCACTCGCTTGGGGGACACAAATTTTTTAAAATTATATATATATATATATATATATATATATATATAGTTATAAACCACAATCCAATCAAAAACTTAACCCAATTATATTTTAAACCAAATTTAATTTTTTGGCCTCATTTTATTAATCTAATTACTCAATTAAAAGTCTCTTTTTTAGAAAAAATATTTAAATCTCATGGGTCATGGTCCATTATTACTTGTTTAATTATTTAGAAAGTCAGTTGGACAACCTAAAAAATATATGATTTTGTTATGTTTATTGTAATACCTAAACCTCACGAGTTATCGGTAAATTATTATGCTATATCATTGTGCTACTATGATTTTGCTATGCTGATTTATAAAACGTTTGTTTTTGTTCAAAAAAATTAGTTTATATAATTTAATTTGTTAGGGCGAAGGGGCATTTTTTTCGGGCTTGTTCTGGGCATTAAAATCCTCGAGACCGGCCCTGCAAAATGCATTTAACTTTTTAAATCACAAGACACTAACTTTTTTTAGTTTGTTAACATAATAATAAAGGAAAATTTTGTCTACAATTAATCAACTTTTCTATTTTCCTACGCTAAAATCATTCAACTTTTATAAAATAATATAATCTTGTGAAAATTTTATATAACTATTATTTATTTGATTAAGTCACTTAAATTCACCTATAAACATTATTTACATATACAAATTGGTTTATGTTTGGGTCAACAAAAGTCTAATTCATTTTTGGGTGGCTAGTTCAGATTAGGAACCGGTTTTTGCAAAGAGAAGTAACTGATTCCGGTTCGGTTTGATTTTAGTATTTTACCCGTTCTTACCGTTTTGATTATGGTTTAACGAGTTCAACTTAACAAACGACTAAACCAGTATCAAATGACGGTTCGGCTAGAAACCTAAACGGGTTCGATTTTTTGGTTCTAGAATTTGAGATTCTTTGAACCAAAAAGTCAAAAAACCTAATTCGGTTGAAACGAAAACGAAATGTAGAATCAGGTTAGGGTTTTAATTTTTTAAACGATTTCAATTCAGTTCAGTTATCGGTTTAAATCGTTAATAGATTTAAACACCCCTGTGAATCTGTGATTAACCCTAAAAACAACGATCTATACTCTCATCAACATGTAAATTTGAGCTCAACTGTATCCAAATTCATCAATGGCGGAAGGTAATATACAGCTACAGCCAGGAAGAAGACCAGGAAGAAGAACAGGCGGAGGAACACCCTCACGCACCCTTCTTCCTCTCCGCCGTGTGCCCCAACTCTCCAACTCCATTTCATGCTGGTATGCATCATATTCATCATCATCATCATCATCATCATCATCATGATTATGTATTTATGTTTGTATTGGTGTTTTTGTTTTTCCGCCATTGATGTGTGTTTTTGCAGGTATTGTGACTTCAAGACGTCGGTCTTCAATGAACCCCTCTTCCATTTCGGACGGAAGCATTTCAGGTCTTTTTGAAGTTGTTCTTGTTATTAATGCGGTATTCAATCGATTTTATAAAGTTTGAACGCACAATTTTGAATCAAATTAATCAGTGGTATTGTATAGAAATCTCAATTAGGGTTTGTGAACATTGAAGAGTGGGCGCTTGTGATCAGAACCAGGGTTCATATGTGTTGTTTCATAGTCAAACATTCTGCTTAGCTTACTACTGGAAATTGAAATCTGAACTTAGTTGCTTACTTGTAGGTGGTTGAGAATATGGTTTTCTATTGGGATGGGTTTCAGCCTGACCACTTTGATTGTAGTTACAGTGGTAAGAAATTCACATGTTTACTAAATTTACTATTGGAACCCGAAATATGATGATTTTCTTTGATTTATCGTTCTTCAGGTCATGTTATTGGAATCAGCT
Source organism: Flaveria robusta (assembly GCA_025506415.1). Lineage (NCBI taxonomy): Eukaryota > Viridiplantae > Streptophyta > Magnoliopsida > Asterales > Asteraceae > Flaveria > Flaveria robusta. Next base: position 4,726,811 of record CM046475.1, on the reverse strand, counting down.
AAAGCGTTGAATCTATACAATGGGATTTCATGGCTAAACAATATTCTAAATGGATCTGTTTTGGGATTCTATTCTTCGGTTGGCATTTGAAACTCTCAGTTGACGTTATCTTTTCAGTTCTTTGAACCAATCTCAAACGAAATGAAGTACCCTATGTTTATATCTTCAAACATGTTAACTCACAAATCATCAATACGCTGACATAATGAGGTAAAAGAAATTGATGTTAAATCTTTTTATGGTTCTTACTTGTATGATTCAGGTTTTCGAGTATAGTACATCAGTTGCTGATATTGGATATATGTGTATTTCTTCCATCTTATCTGTATCCATACATGAACTTGGACACGCCCTTGCTGCCACAAGGTTATTATTTCTATCCTTTTTTCACAGTTTTGTTATGTGATTGGCTTGTGCAACAATCATTGGGTTAATATGTACACGCCATGTACAATGTGACAATGTCATATGTTTAATAAATATATAAATTATTTAGAAAATGGATCTTATGACTGATCATGTAGGCACTCATTTTGTGGGTAGCAGTGAGGGCATACCGATTGAGTACACCGCCCTGTTTTTGGCAGTTCTATTTCCAGGTGCTCTGGTGGCTTTTAGTGGTGATTTGATGCAAAGTGTACCACGAGTATCTACACTTAGAATATACTGTGCTGGAATCTGGCATAATGCAGCAGTGAGTTAACAATATTAAAACACTAGATTTGCATTTTCTTTAATGTTCACATTAAATTTGCTGATTGCACTCCACTTTTGCAGTTTTGTGTCTTTTGTGTGCTGACTCTGTTCCTGCTACCGGTCATATTATATCCACTTTACTCGCATGGTGAAAGCCTCATGGTACTAAAATATCTTATAATCTATGTTTCTCATTTCTTTCACTTTATTGAAAATTTTAATACATTTGATAATAGGTTTTGGATGTTTCTGCTGAGTCGCCTTTGTATGGTTACTTATCCCCTGGTTTCTTAATCACCAAGTTAGATGGCAATCACATTCATACTACTAAAGAGTGGGCGGAAATGGTTTACTTGTTAGATAAACAAATATTTCAAACCACAAATTATTATATCAGCAATAAGGGGTACTGTGTCCCCAATTTAGCAATTGCACAGAGCAAGAATGCTGAAATTGTAGACAACCAGTTCAAATGTCCAAACGATCTCACTTTATTCACTACGATTCCTTGTGTCAGTTCGAGTACAATAAAGGATATTAGCAGCAATGAAACTGACACTCAACTTACAATGGAGAATATCTACTGTTTCCCAGCAAAAGGCGTAATCGGGGAGAAAAAGTGCGGTAGTGGATGGAATAATGCCATAAAAAATGATACCAGCTGTTCATGTACAGATGTATATATCCTCTCTTGTTTCATTAGTTCTCAAATATGATGATATAACTTTTTTTTAAAGAAAAATAAGCATATTTTCTTATGACGCAGGATGAGTCATGCTCAACTCCAATCCATATGCCAGGCGTCTCGTGGGTTGAAATTACGTTTTCAAAACCTTACTCTAGTGAATGTGCACATACTGGAAATGAGATGGGCTCTAGTTATAATAAATCCTGGTCTGAAGAAAGCAAGTGCGGTGGGAGTTTTGTTTTCATAGGTGACATGATGTCGATGTCACGTTCTATGTGGTTAACAGAATATCAACCTCGTTGGTTGTACGTTTTTGCATATTTTCCAGATTTGGTGGAAAAGCTGTTGGTAAACTGTTTTCATGTCTCATTGATGCTGGCTCTACTCAATAGCTTGCCTGTATGCGCCTTCTCGTCTTTGAATCATGCATAGTTTTACATGACTTAATATTTTTTTCGAGTTTAAAGTGTAATTATATTGTTTGCTCGTTATGCAGGTGTATTATCTCGATGGGGAATCGATTCTAGAGGTTGCTCTTTGCTGCATTGGTTCACTCACCCCGAGAATACGAGAAGCAGTTTTTCGGTCATCTTTACTAGCAGGAACCCTTATTTGTTGTCTTTTGTTTCTGAGGCTTTTATTGTTTGTTATTTCATGAACCCTTGTTAGAAAGCAAGCTGCAGTTTTTTGTTTTGAACTTGCACTTGTTCATTATGGTGCATTCATGTGTTTTTTCTTAAAAGCTTTACACATCTACGAGAACTATCTATGAGAATTACGTTGCCAGGTTAGGTGGGAATAGGGTTGTTCATCAGTTGACTTTTGCCACTACGGTTGCATGATATACCATCACGCCTGAGGGCGTGAGCGATGAGGTGGCCTGTGAAGGGTGTTAAACACCACCCTAGTGTGCGTTAAATGCCCAACACTTTAACGAGTCTTAAGAAATCCCTATATACACAAATTATTTTTAAATTTAATTGAGGGGCGTGAAAGGGGCGGATGCCATCTTTATGCGTGAGGTGGAGTGAAAGAGGTGACATAACACTTACATGGAGTTAAAGGACGTGAGAGTATACCCAATGACTTGAGTTAAATATGAGCTTTTGTGTTGTTATACTTTTATAGTTGTGTATTATACTAGTATAGTTGTGTTGTTTGCCATCTATAGAACAACTATGTTATACTATATAATGTGTTGTAACTTGTGTGCCTAAATAGATGCAAACTAGTTGGTCTCCTACCACGCTTCGTGGCGGGTTTGAATTGTTTTCAACACAACTAAATGATCAGGCTCTTAAATAGTGATCCGTTGTGGTTGCAAACAGTAGTTTATCACGCCACAATAATGAACACAATATGTAGTTGTTTATTGTCATCACCCATCAATAATCAACATCATACTATCCATTAATTCTCAAACGTAATAAACAGTCTCAGAAGCAATACGATGAACTGTACCAATCACAAAACAAATGAAATCTAGATTCAGCCGCAACAAGTTCATCATCGTCATCATAACCATGTGGTTTAAAAGAACAAACGAAGACAAGAAAATCAAAAGGTGGGAACATGCTACCATCATTGGAAGAAATGACAGAGCCAAACGTCCTCCGACAAATCAAGAGGCCACCGACAACGTTGGGTCTAAGCAAAACCCTAGGGCTTGCTTACCAAGTTAAAAGTTTAAGCCGAGTTTGATTCAGTTAAAAATCAAAAGGGTTGAAGGACGACATCAACCTCGGTAAAGACGGAGGAGGTAAATGGTCGACGACGTCACAACACCACCTAGGCAGTTCTCTCTCTACAATCATGAGATTCCTACACCATAAAAATCACTTAAAAGGAAAGTCTCGGAAATGAAAATGCATAGTTGAACAGCAAGATGCAAGCTATTTAAATTAAGGGTGAGCAAATAACCGAATTAATCAAACCAAATTAACTGAACCAAACAATTAACCAACGGTTCGGGCATAACCAATTAACCGCACACTGCGGTTCGGTTTCGGTTTTGATGTACAAATTAACCAAATTAATCATACCGAATCGAATGTCATTAATGTACAGTAAATATAAAATACTACTCATGATTTTACTAGAATTCCATATGTTAACTTTTTTAATTTAGATTTTACAAAAAGTTATTTACATAATGGGATTCCGCTTTGTATAGAAAGTACCCCTAAACGAGTAGAAGTAATGCAAAACGCCCGCACGTATTATTGTATGCACACCCTGAACTTCACCTAACAATAATTTATTAGTTGGAATTTTACTTTAAAAACATATATTAAATATATTGGTTAATTAACCAAAATTAACCATAACTGGCGGTTAACCAAAGTGTGGTTAACCAAAGTATCAGTTTCGAAAATGATATTAACCGCACTAAAGGTTTCGGGTTCGAAAATAATCTTAACCACACCGAACCGCAACATGCACTCCTCTAATTTAAATGGTCAAACACTATTCATTTGGCAAATTAACATATGGGTAAATACGCCTCGTTTATAAAAACAACAACTTACACGTGATACATTATCACCGCTGCTTACGTTTTTTTAGGTAAAACCATTCACCGTTTTTTTGCCCTTTTCAAATTAATTATTTCTTTCTTCTTACATTTTTAAGTAAAATTATTTGTAAAGAAATTAATCTCTATGTCAACGCATTCTACCATTCTAGTCTCCGTGTCAACCCATTCTAGTTTTCTATGTCAAAAACTCAAAATTATAACTTTGAGCGTGCGAGTTTTCTATATATTTTTGGTAGTTTCTGTTTTTAGTTTTTAGAGTAACAATTTAAATAAAAACAATAATTTTAGAAATTGACACAATTCGCTACTTTTGTTTGCTTATCTTAACTATGAAAAGTGAAAAGTGAAAACACAAAAGATTCCCGTTGCCCATGGCCGGTGCAAATATTAAAAATCTAAAATCTATAAACTCTAATCTATAAACTCTAATAAAAGAATTTTTTTTTGCCACTCGTCATTGTTTTAAACAACTTTTTTGACACTTGTTATTATTCTAAACATTCTCATTTTATTTTCCCTCTAAAAGGATATTATAGTAATTTAACACTCACACTAATTTTTCCCTCTTAATAAAAGTTAATTTTATTAATTGTAATATTTCTCTCTCTTAATAAAAATTAATTTTATTAATTGTAATATTTTTCTCTCATCTATATTTTTTTAAATCAAGCTATGTTTTTAAAAAATAAATTTCATTAAGTAAATTAAAAATCACATCTTTTCACTAAAATAGAAATAATAAAAAACAAAATTTATATATAATATAAAATTTTCTAAAAAACTAAATCTTTTTGAAACAAAATATTTTAAATTAGTCCTTTTTTAAAAAAATTATAAAAAATATGAAATTTTCTAAAAGCAGTTTTATTAAAACAGAATAATGAGAAACCCGAGTTTTTAATTAACAAGATTTTTATAAACAATAATTTTTTTATAAACAAATCTTAAAACTATGTTTAAAAATAAAACTATTTAGATAAAAGAGTTAAAAAAAATAGTATGATTGTTTTATTTCTTGAACTATTACGTATATATAATTTCAATCATATCTTATATTAAATTATCATACTATAACTATTCGTGTTTATTAGTAACTTATAATCCGTTTAATATATGGGTTTCTAACATATTTATTTATCAATATATCTATCTATCTATAACAAAAAAAAAATTAAAATAAAACTTGACACAATTATAAGTTTTATCATGCTAACTTTCTCATTTCTTATTATTATTATTATTATTGTTGTTGTTGTTGTTGTTGTTGTTGTTGTTGTTGTTGTTGTTGTTGTTGACTACTAATAGTATTAATCATGCTATTTTCATATTAAAAATTATATAATTTAATAAATTAAAACTTATTTTTTATTTAAAAACATACTTTTTAAAAATAAAAGTTTTATAAAATACAACAAACTTTTTTTAAAATAAATTCATTTTACTTAAAACAAAATATTTAAAACCCATTTTTTTTATAAAATAAAAGTTTAAGAAAAATACATTATTGTTTATTTTCTTAAAGTAGCTATTGATATGCAATTATAATCATATTTTATCTCAAATATGGTTTTATAATTTATAAATTTTTTTACTAATTGTTTTTTATTTTATTTATGTAACTCGTGTAATACACGTGGTACTAACCTAGTATTATATAATTGTAAGAAGAATTTCAAAGTTTGAGTTAGCTATAATTACAAATGTAAATTAGTCCATTTAATATTGAGTTACTTTTTTTTTTTTTTTTTTTTGAACGGCGAATCTAATCTACTCTTACACTAAACCAAATTACACCATTGCTTGGAATTGAACCCAATACCTCTCCTCTAAGAGGCAAAGCCTCTACCAAGTGGGCTAGCCCCACATTGGCTATTGAGTTACTTAAACTTAGATTCGACTTTAATTAAATTAATTTCTTTTAAACGGTGGATGTTGTATATATATACGGTTAGTGAGGCTAAATGAAAGCCAAAAACATAAATTACATCATAATAAGATGATTTTTGAGTCATTTTACCCGATAAAAGTTTATTTTACGGTTTCTATTAAAAAACCATAAAGACGAACTATTAATAATCAAATTAAAGATTTTGTCCCTTCTAATATAATAAGGCTGGAAAATAATTTTGCTCCTGAATGCCTACAAGACCCACCAAGTCGTTAAAGAATCAAAGTTGAACATTTATCAGGTTTTTTTAAGCCTTATAGCATGTGTGTGCGTATATTTGATGATAAGTAAGAATTGATTGCTTTTGGATTTTTGAAAAAAGATTTATAGTAATTAACTCACACGCATTCTAAACATATCATTAAATCTACGTTAAACTAAAGGACATTTAACTAAATGTTACCAATGTGCAATGTTGTTACAACAGGACAAGACACAAAACATCTGGTTCGACTGGTAACTGCCACTTCAAGTTGTGGACGTTTGGGCCGAGGACCGGTTAAACCGGCTAGCTTCTACAAATTTGCCAAATTTCTTTTGTTCAGTTTAAGGCTACAGTTCAGCGTTTCAGGCTTAACTAAAAACTCATTTCTTTCTTAACTTTAAATTGAGTAATCAGAAAACTTAAGTTATATTGTTCAAACTTGATTTATATTTGAATATATTTATTGAATGTTTATTTATGACGTACCGATCTAACCTGCCGGACCAATAAGCATTTTAGTCATTCAGTTAATTGTTTCTCTCCCTGAATGGTTGAGAATTCAAGTTTCTTCGCAGGCAAGTAATGTAAATTTAAGAGTAGGTTCAAAGTGTCCGAGTTCGTCGTTAAAAAATTTACATTAATATCTACAGGGATCCCTTGAAAACCATGTTATAAATAAAAAAACATGAAAATTATGGATTACATATATGTAAGTACGTATTACAAAGTGTACAACTAAGAGTTACGTATATGTAGGGATTATGTATATGTAAGTACGTGTTAACAAGTGTACAACTACGAGTTTCATACATGTAACTCATACAAGTTTCATATACGTAAGTCGTTTCGTAATCATCGTCGTTCGTTGGAGTCTAAACTAAAAAATATATAATGACTTTAAAAAATAAGATTAAACTTTAATCAAATATACTTTAAGCAATTAAAAGGTTAAATCAATTATCAATTATGTGATTGGGTAGTGATGATTTTTACGGTTTTCAATTATAAGCATGGTTTTCATTTGATCACTCTCCTATCTACCATAGAAGCATAATTGTCAATAGAAAACTAATTTTAAATAAAGAATCGTGTATATGGTTGCATGCAATATTTTAACCTTAACACATTAAATAGTTATATAACCACTAATCTCAATCTCTTTCTCTATCCTTTTATATCATCAAAAATAATACGTTTCTTGAAATACCTAAGTCACATCTACCTCTTAAATTTATTTTTAAATTACATCAATGTTTATAATATGATTAAAACCTTAACCATTTGAGAAAAACACATTTACAATTCACATTGTATAGTCGTATAGCTACGTTATAAGCCCTTCTTGCATCAAAATATTACATCTAAAATATATTTAATTTTTTTCCCACGTGTTTTAATATGCTTTTATTAACCACTTATACTGATTGCTTACATAATTTAAAACTCCAACCTCTTAAATAGAGAAAATACACCTTACATTTTCAACACCAATTTTTACCATCTATCTACTAAACCTTACGTTTGCAAAGATTTAAACCCACGCCATTTTAACAGGGGTAAACACCATCCCACATTTATTAGTTATTACCACTACACCTTGCTAAAATTACTCAAATCAAATTATCTATCTTTATCCTTATAATTACATAAAAAAATCAATTATTTTTCAATTAAATAATACTTTATTTATATTTTTATCATTAAATTTTCTCTCTCATCTACTAACAACTATTTTAAATAATATTTAAAAATTTATAAGGATTTAACAATGATTATCAAAATATACAAATGGACAATAATATTTTTTATCTCTCACTTATAACTATTTACAACTATTCTTTAAAATATAAAAAACACACTCACATAAATACAAAAACCTACTGTTAATGCTCTAACATAATGTTTATTAAAAATGTACAAATCTATTAGACTATTACATATTTTTGAACAACAATATAAATGTTTGAGTTAATTTTAATTTTGCTCCCTAAGGTTTGACAAAAATAACCATTTTCATCCAAAAGATTAAAAACATCAATTTACCTTCAAAAGTTTCATAAGTTGTTTCAGTTTTAGTTCAAAAGTTTTATTATTTTGGATTCAAGTTGAAACAATGATGAAACTTTTAGATTAAAATTGAAACAAATTATGAAACATTTAGAGGTAAATTGATGTTTTCAATCTTGTGGATAAAAATAATTATTTTTGTTAAACCTTAAGGAGCAAAAATAAACTTAACTCTAAATGTTTTACATGATTTCTACGTTGTCTTTATAAAATCGATTATATATATATGTATTCAAGACAGAATACCAAACCCCCTATTGTCTAGTTTGTTGACAGTGTGTAGGTTCAATTCGCCTGCAAATCGTATCCCAATGACCCAAAAAGATCACAAAATATCTGTCCCCCGATCTCACCACCCCTATTTTCACACCCTATTTCACACACACACATACACACACACACTCTTTCTCTTTTCTTTTCTTTTACTTCCACCATATATATCTTCCTTCTTTTGGCACATTACTGATAACCCATCTATATTATCTTCCTTTTCTTGCTAGATCTCACTTGTTTTTCCACTTAAAGATAGAAACAATCAAGCAAATCACATACCAAATGTGTGTTTCTTGATTTCTTCTTGAGTTTTGTACTTTTGTTTGTTTTTTCAACTTAAAGATCATAAAATACAAAGTGGGTGTGTCCTTTTTCACCTGGGTTTTGTTTATTATTAGCTCAAAGATCAGAAATTTAACACACAGTGAGTGAGTGTTTGTGTGTGTGTTTATTTGATGGATCTAGTAGGAATGAAGGAGGAGGAAGAAGAAAGGCCTCATGTGCTGGTTGTTGATGATAGTTTAATTGATCGTAAAATCATGGAGAAACTTTTCACCAACTCTGCATGTAAAGGTATTATATTGTTTGAATATATATATAATTAATAGCTGTCATTCTGTATTTACGTTTTTATATATTTAGGATCAGATCCAAGTCTTGAAGTTGATATATTTTGAATTTAAATAATATATTAGACATTATTATATACTATATGGTTTGCATGTTGCATTGTATTTGGTCTTTTTGGGTACTATATAAACTATAGTTTACATCTTTCACTGCATTTCTATAGTTTATATAAGTGGGAATGTGGGATACTGCATCTTTTATTTCATTTATTTTTTTTGGAAAACTAGAAATGCATACATTATCTGTTGTCTTCATAAACAATTTTAAATAAAGAAACCATGAAAGCTATAGTATAAATGCTTATTTGTGTTTTCTCTTCTTAAAACTGATTTGACTTTGTATTGACTCTCATATGTGTGTGTTTAGTATATTCCTTAGAAAAAGATTTTGAATTTTGAAGTTTGGTTATATTTTGGTAACTCTTAATAGAAAACGTAATGTCTTAAACAATTTCTAATAGTTTAGGATGAAGCACATATAACTATTTTTCTCTTGTTCATATATAGTTTATATTCAAAATTATGTAAAATGTTAATGGACCTGGTTCTATAGTGTAAGGAAAAAAAAAAAAAGTTTTAGCCGCTTATCATGGAGAGAAGAAATTTTCTTTTACACGATTGTTCTTTTTTTCCCTTAATCAACAGTGGATGATAGAATTTTTTAAATTTATTAAATAATTACAATTTTATAGTTTTTTTAAAAGGCTAATTGAATCCCACTGGCCATCCAATCATTTTCATTACTCGAGTATAAAACTTTGGGGCACTAGGCTAACACGTCACCGAATAACTACATTTAACCAACATCTTGTAGACTATTAGTTATGCTGATTTTTTAATGAAAAGAAATGAAACTAAAATTTTGCTCAAGACTCGAAGTAGGTTAAACTACCCATGATTGTTTATAAGACAACTTAAGAAAAAGAAAGTTGATAAAATATGAAATCTTATAAAGTTACTGTTTTCTTGTATATATTTAGTGGATTTATTGTAAGATATAAAAGTGAAAGAAGTAGCTGTCATTGCCACAGAGCTTCTCTTATTCCATCCCATAAAACGTTCCTCAGAATTCACATGCACCTCTCATGCCCCCCGCATTATTGGCACCATATATGCTTGCATTCACCTCATGTTTCTCACGTTCTTTTTATGTTACCCCCGCAATTTCACACTTGCATAAATAATTATGTTTGTATTTATCTTCATATCATTTAGTAAATTATACACGGATTCAAAAATTAGCAATCGGTTTTCATTTATTAAAGTCTCAACATAAATCCTAAGGCTTATAGTAAATTAAAGCTCAATTAGGGTGTTTGTAATGGGCTCGTGAAACACGGCCCCTCGAGATATGAGGCTGGGTTGTGAGAGTGGTCACGGGCGTTTTCCTTTTTCCTTCTCTTTCTTATTAAAATCCGGCCACATGGTTACACAAACACACATATAATTACCTATATATATTCATACGCACATCTATTGTCAGCCATACACACGGGAATTTTTTAATTTTTGCAACTTTTTTGTAGAGAATATAAGCTAAACCACGTTTTTGTATCCTCGCCACAACTTTATTAATTTTATAATAGTTAAACATAATTAAATAGAAAAGGAGTATATTGGGGATACAATAATTGTATCTTTGGATCTTTTATTGTCAAGTGGAAAATGTGTCAAGCCCATCACAATCACAAATTACCCAATTATGTGTGACAATTAGGACCCACAGACCTAAGTCGAGATCTGTAGACTTTTAATATAAAGTTGCGGCATTTATGGGTTATACTGTTATCTCAAGGGTCTTCTTATATTACCTTATTTTTCATTGGTACACTTGACGACACACACGATCACATTAAGCGTTTTAACTTTTCAGCGTAACATTTAGGTTTTGGTCTTTTCAGTTAAACAGACGTATAGATTTGTAAACGAGCATTTAAAGGGCCCTTTAAATCTTGGGTTTGACCTTTTAGACGTTTACTACAAGATAAAATGTGATGTGTGATTGGCATGTTAGTAGTGTATGTGTAGCCTCCTTTATCTTAAATGGGTCCTAACTTTGACAAAAATAAGTATAAGAACAGGATAAAATAGGTTAGAAGGGGCAAAAGCCAAATGACCATATGATTGCCTATGCTAAATCGATCTTACCCCAACGCATTTTGATAGAGAACACTTAATCCAAACTGAACATTTAACTTCAACCTATTTTGATCAGAACCTATTTTGACTTGCCAAGTTGTTCAAATGACAAAACATTACTTCTGTTTTGAGTTATAAAATCCATCATCTGTCATATTAAAGCACAAAATTGTTGATGATCTAGAAAGCCCAGCTTAATATCGACTCTCATTTCATACATTTACACGTATCGAGTTTATGAACAAATTTTAAGGTAAATAGGTTGAAGTTGTTACCTCTAAGAGTCTACCTTATATTATTAAACAACTGCACACACTTGAATTTTGGTGAAGATATTTTGTGTTTGTGGCAGTGACTACAGCAGAAAATGGGCAAAAGGCATTGGAGCTTTTAGGTCAAGGAGAAGACAAACACACCAATATCAGCCACCAAGTAAGTTAATGTACGAATGTTCTTTTACCATGAGAACCCGTTATGAAAAACTCATGGGTTCGACCAATAGCCTGCTAACTAGTGAGACCAGATAAAGAGTGTGGCCTTCTGGGGTTAAGACTGGAAATCAGTGTGGATTAGAACCTAGAGTTTGAGACTTCTCCATAGAGGAATAGGATGCTTAACATTGCGACACCCCTTGAAGATTAGAGTATTACATGGACACTTAGAAAATATTTGTGATTTTTTCACAATTTATTAACGAAAATCTATGTTTCTTTTTTGACACAAGCAGGTCCCGGAGATAAGTTTAGTTGTTACAGATTACTGCATGCCAGGAATGACAGGATACGATCTCCTTAAAAAGGTTAAGGTAATGTAATGTTATATCTCTAACTCTCTATTCCTTATAAATTATAATCACGTTCAACAAGATCCTATGTTATCAAAATCCTAATCATTTGTGACAGGAATCATGTGATATAAAGGAGATCCCAGTGATCATAGTCTCTTCTGAGAATGTCCCCACTCGAATTGAAAAGTAATCTCCTTCGAGCAGACAAATGTAGTTTTAATAAATAAGAATTTAATTGATGATGCCACTGATGTTTCTCTTTTGGATTATATTGGTGTTTAGGTGTTTGAAAGAGGGAGCTCAAGAATTCATTCTGAAACCGCTCAAACAGTCTGATGTTAAGAAGCTAAGATGTCAAATGAAGTTCACACAACCAATAAAGGGAAGGCTTTGCATGGGAAGATAAGTGGTCTTGATCAGGATGCTAATGTGGATCTATGGATACTTATGGGTAAAGCCTAAAATCTTTATGTATGCTAATCTGCTTCTAGCAATATGTAATAGGAACATTTGAGAGTAGCTAAGTATATACTGTGTTTTATGAATCTTATTGTTCTTTTTCAAGTAAACTTCTGTATGGTATCAAATGCTCAAGAAGTGTCATACCTGCTTTAAAAATGCTGCTTCACAGAAGTTGGAGAACAAATCTCCCAAGCATCATCACTTTGCAAGATTTCTCCATGTCGCCATGTGTGCTTTCACATTTTCGCTCATTTTGGCTCAAGTGAGAAGTTTTTGTACTAATTGCACATCTGGAAATTTATATTAACCATTTTAAAAACCAACTGCTATTAAACTTCTTAGAGGAGTTTAAGAAAGAAGCACATATATTACTGACTTACTCTTTTACACCATCATTTTCTTCCATCTTTTGAGGCATCTCTACAGATGAAGATCCACCTTCTGAACGTAAAGGCGAAAGTGCTGCATTTGGACCCGAGGTCATTTCTGGAGTTTTAATGTTTGATTCCTTAGAATAACTGTGGTTGTTTCCTGAACCTAAAGTGTTAGCTGGTGCTCCATTTTCTGAGGATGCGTGGTTTCTCTGATGAATTGTGCTACTGATATCTGGTAGAGTTACTGATTTAGTTTTGCCAGTGCTAACACTCTCTTGAAATTGCATCTTAGAGGAATCTTTTTCTTCCTTGAAAAAGCCATCAAGTGACTCCTGTTGTCCACTTTTTACCATAATGTTTTCGCCTGAGAAAAGATTGCCGCTGAAGGCATCAAGTTCAGATGGCTTCTCATCAACATAAACCTTTGGGTTGAACTCTAAATCAAATGGCCCAAAAGGGAAGCCTGTTTGGGTTTTAGATGTCTCCATGGAAGCATAACATGGTTTTGTATTCTCAATATTGCATTGTTCTTCAAATAACCAATCATCTACTGGAGCTGAAAAATCTAATATCTTTTTAGGCGTCCTTGAGTGAATGTCACTCTCCTTTTGCCATAATTCCTTGGTAAATGTATTCTTTTTCTTTCTAAAATTATTTATTGGGATTCTGATATCACCTTCATGGCTTTTGGTAATTCTAAATGATGGTTTTTTGGTTTTCTCATGCCATACTACATTAGAAAATATAACTGTGTTAGCAAGAAACAAAATTACATAAGCAGATAATCGGTGTATGGTAGATTAAAATATGTCACCTGCATGGGACAAGCATGAATCTTCGCTGTACAAAAGTTGGTATAAACATCGTGTCAAAGATCATTCAAATGAAATACGGTGAAAAGCACTTGAAATATATCATTAAATTGAATATAAACCTCACAAAGCTTAAACAGTCTCTTGTATCTTGTGTTGTAAAGGAAGGCCAAGCTGAATAATTGGTCATCTCGCTGAAATCAGAGTTTCTACTTCTAGTCGGGTAACTGTCATCGTTAATGTTTGTTATATATTTATAGTTATATAACATACGACCTCAAATGAGTTGGCATACCATGACCTGAAATCATAACCATGCTCCATTTGGTGCTTATACGATGAAGATAATCCTGGATAACAAAGAGATAGAAAATATGGAGCATAGCTGAAAAATAGAATATTTACACTTCTAACAAGGACCAATAAAACATGCCCAGAATTTAGGTATGTTAGTTGCAATAGATACAACCTTTTATTTGTTTTGCATCCTCACAGTAAGAAATGCCTTCAATAACTTCAAGTCATTAGTTATTTTATAACAATCAAAATATAAGTTGCCAGTTGAGAGTATATAAATAATAACTTCTCAACAACCAAACAGATGATACCAAAACAGCACTAATGCTATGTTAGAAACAGTTCTCATTATTATTATCACCACTACTATTATTTTAGTTCCTTTGTAAGATCTTCACCTTCATCTTATCATGTCCTGTTCAAGAGATGAACCCGAGAACAATTTAATTTTTTTTTCATAGATACTTGACTTTCTATGGAAGCTTTTTTCCAACATAAACTAATTATAATATATTAGATGTTCTTTTTCTAGAGGTCTGGATTTTGTTATGAAAGAAAATTATTACCTACATATCCTTCCCTTAATGGGCAGTCTGCTGCTTTCGCACTAGCTCTGCAGATATAATTGCAAGTCAAGATTTAAAATGGAATAAATGAACAGGAGGATGTTTAAGATTTTATTAGTTGAAGACAAACCTTCTTTTTTGCATATGAATGTCTTCAAACGAGAAATCTGGTTTATCATATTTCCTACTTTTCATATGACTCATCATGCTGGAATCCAAATCACGGGACCAGTTCTTCCAAGATAAGTCACAGTTATCATCAACATAATTGTGATCAAAGAAGCTTGATTTTTCTGAAGGAAAAAAACCCAGAGATTTGATATATAGAACATGCCTTGATGCATGTTAAATCATGTTACCTAGAATTCTGATTTCTGAATGCTAAAGATGCTATAAAATAAGAGAAGGATTAGTACCGTCCCGTTTAAATACATCATGCTCCACCCTGCTATCATAAAATTCATCATTTCTTAAAAAATCTTTTGCATCATGCAGCAAGCCGTTTTCACGAACAAATGTATTATGCTTCGTATCACGATATGGTTCTTCTATATAAGGAGGGAGCTCTAAAGAACTTGCATCGATTGGTACATCAACACTGAAAGCCATATCATCCTGCATCAACAACGGAAGTACAGTTAGCCCACAGCATGGACAGTGTAAATTAAATGAACTGGGTAGAAGAAAAAACAAGACCAAGATTCAAATAAATGATTAAGACCAATTAGAAAGGGTTTGTGCTAAGCGTAACCTCTCCTCTCTTTTGCTAATGAATATGCCCTTCATCCGCCTATTTCATCTTTTCAAATCACTCACTCACACTGTATACATATGTTATATGCCCGTATGCATATGCTATACACCCGTATACACATCAAATCAAATAACATCAATAGAGGAAAGGGGTTATAATAAATATATAGGGGGTACATTTAGTCAACCCCCTGAAAGCACTGCAGTTGAGTTCCATTGATTACAGAAGAAACCTTTAAGAAACACATTAGAAGTACTCAGCACTAGGTGCAAGAAACAGAATAGTACCAAACACTATTCAAGGCTTCAAGCTAACAACTTAAATTAGTATCTAAATGTAAGTTACTGATAACAAAAGGTTAGTCTAGTGGTAAGAGGCTAAGCCTCTTTGGAGTAAACCCAAATTCAAACTAAATGTTTATGCTAGAGGGGGTGTTTGGGAGTGCATACTTAAACAGCGAATCTGTTTATTGCGTTTTTTTTTTTTTTTTTTTTTTATAAAACGCTTACTACTTACGCCTTTTGAGTGCTCAAATAAAGAAAAATGTTTATGCTTATATATTTTAGGGTGTAATAAGCAGTTTAAGCTTGCTTATTCAAAATGATTATTCTTTGTTGATTAAAAACTACAAGTTCATTCTTAGGGTTATCTATTTCTGCTTTAAGCATAAACATTGTTTAGAAGCATCCCAGACACCCCCTGAAAAGAAAGAACCATCATAAGCTTGATTACAAGGTGGGAATCAACAATCATAAAGAACCTTGTACCAATTCATGAAATTTGTTCTCCAGACTGCAATTAAGATTCTTGGAAGCGTGAGATCCCATGAAAACTTTGGACGGTCCAGGCCATCCATAGGAAAGGTTTCTGTGATAGAAAACTTGATTTGCTGAATAGAACTAGATAATAGTTTACATTTATAACAAGAAAATTATAAGGAATAATATAATAAAATGGTAATGGAAATATTAATTATCACTAATAGTAATACAAACAAAAAAACTCAGTACAGAGTAACTTTTCAAACAAAATGGTAGTATATAAGTTAAAGCTTGTTTAATCATTCATATCGGTATGTTTATGCTATAGTGATCTATAAGACCTGAAATCTGTGGATTGCCACTCGTAGATTACTAGTTATGCATTACATTCCAGCAATAACAAAAGTGAATATTTGGAAATAGTCACATAAAAGGCTTAAATTGAACACAAAAAACTGGGAAGTTCAAAGAGTTGTCATTGACTGTCTGAAAAAGCACAAGCAATTACTATGATAACATGCATGCTTGTTTTTCAGTCTTCATTTAAAACCATCAGTCAACAAATAAGATTTCAAGTCCAATTGATACCCTGTAGGATGTTGTGGTGAATGAACTGGAGTTTCCATTTCCACTTTTCCAAGACTATGATAACAATCAGAACTAAACTATGAAATGCATGCTTGTTTTTCAGTCTTTATTTTAAACCAACAATCATTAAAAATAAGATTCGAGTCCAGTAGATACCCTGTTGGATGTTGTGGTGAATGAACTGGAGTTTCCATTTCCACTTTTCCAAGACCTGATAGGAAAGGGAAACAGTGTAACAGGTGAATCAATAATAAATCCTCGAAACCATGATCCATTGTGTACCTTCAACTGAAAATGCAACATGTTTCTCTTGTACTAAATTTCCTCTCGGACTGCTAATTTGTTCATCATCACCAAGCATATCAACAACAGACAACTCTTCATGAAAAACAAGGAAATTCAGAACTCAATTGGTGATGCAACTAAGGGTTTAAATATAATAGCTACAGACTAACAGTAAGCACTGTGAATTGAAAGATAAGATTGTTAATAATAATTTAAAGAATACATTCAGCTTATCTTAACTAGTTAAAACACAAGTGCTCAAATTGCTGTAGCTATTAATAATGGCCCTCAGACATTCATGACAAACTGAATTTGAACAGAAAGAAAGCTTAGTAAATGATAAATGATGTTCAATATCTTCCACTTACTGTGTTCAGTGGTGATCATCTTTATTGGATCTTTGGACATGTTCCTTCTTGAAGCATCTGGATGACTACTAGAAGAAAATCAAATTACAAAACCTGTGAGCATCAAGACATCAGATCTACACAAGGACAAGACGGCACTTTATTATATATTGAGCAGTAAACAACATATGATGAACACATAATAGCATGTTGTAAAACCATGTAAATTTAGTAAATTATCATGAATATAGTATTTGATAATTAAACATGGGTTTAGATCATGTGTGATCAAACTGAAGTACTGGACATGCGTGCAAAGATCCACTTACTCCTGTGGATATGCTGTCACCTCCAAGTCATTAGATGCAATACCTGATACAACTCAATCAATCAATAATTCAGGGAGAATAAACATCCCAACAAGTAAGTTAGAGTGAGAGTTGGGAAGTGCAGATATACATACTTGTTTCCCTTATTTCAACCTGTTCAGTTGGACAGAGGTTTTTGGTTTCCGTTTGAATCGTTTTTGTACAGTGCACTGTTTGATAGTTTGGTGTTGCATGTTCACCATTTGAACTTCCCCTTCCTTGTACTGCTATAAGATTATAAACAGTATAATGTGCATTTCAAGAAAAAGGATAATCAATAACGCATGCTTGAAGCAGAAGTTATATGCAGCCAAACTATAGTTTTGTACTTTATTATTGTTTCAACATCTTATTATCTTTAATGGTAAAAGTTGCCTAGAATATCAAGTAAAATTCGTGTAATGAGTTTGAATTAACTTGCTTGAGCATGTAAGATGCACCACTTCCATAGCTTTACTCAATATCTACTAGGCAAGGGCATCTAATTGTCCAAGAATTATCACTAAGTTGCAATCTTGAGTAAAAAATGATATGAAACACGATACAATTCAGAAGGCACTGCAAAGAATAAAGGGAACACAAAAAGCCTCTAATGAGCATAAAAGTACCTTCTGGTAACAAGTTTAGCAGACTAAGAATATCAAGGGATCTATTATTTTCTTGACATTGCGTGTATGGGACCTTGTTATCAGTATAGCTCTCTAGCCCACTTGAATTATGCTCTTTTAGTTGCTGCTGCCGTTTTCTTTGTTCAAAATATTGTTTTTGCCTGATAGGTTAAAAGCAAGAACCAACTATTGTGAAAGATAAGCTACTTGATGATTAGCTCTCCCGCAATATCTCTTTTGAGGACATCCAGCTCGTTATAGAACCAAAATGAAAGACATAACATACCTCTTTTGTGTTGACTTGCTAGACTGAAAATTTCCTCATTTTAAGCACAGAAGAGCGTTTCAGAACAGGAAAAAAAAGGATTTTCAGTTGTAAACAATAGAAATGAGACATGAGCTCACATGAACATTACAATATCAGAAGCACACTATGGAAAGTTTAACAATATTAGATTTTCAAAATTTTGACATGGACTATATGATTATTATCAGTATGTTAAGATATTGAAGCTCTTGAAACAGAGATCAGCAGCCAGCTTAGTGTTTGCCACACTAACTAATTGCTGGATGTGATATGTAACCCACTCTCACACATAGCATGCATGTGTATCCTTCATTTTTAGTCATAGGATCAAGCTTACAAAATTACAATAGATATCAAGTAAAAGAATTGAAAACTGTCAAAATAAAAGAGCAAGTGATGTGTTGGCCAACACTTACAGTCGTGACTTTGCGCCTCGATCCCCCCATCCATTGTAGCATTGTTCAATGTACAGATTAAGTGCTATGAACTAACTAAAACACAAAAATGAAAGAATTAAAAGCCAAGCTAACCATATTCATATGTGAGGAACTGCATTAAAATGGTAATATATGTTAGTTGTTCTGGCATCCAATGATTTGATTATGTTATTCTAATCCCAGAAATTAAATAAGATCAAATCTTTCTACAATTAGAAAGGAGATTGGTCATCTATGTAGGAATGGTATGCACCTGAATCTTTAATCCTGATATATATATATTTTTTTTTTAAAAAGCTAGCAGATATCAAAATTCAAATGCACAAAAAATTGATATCTGGCTGCTGATCATATATGCACCTGTTTTCGTTATCTAAGCATCTACAGATCATCAACTCAAGCGCAGTAATAACAGAAGAAACAACCCCTGCAACGACAATATCAGTCGATCTTACTCACGCACGCTTGTATGTGCAGAATTTGACCTTGAGCAAACAGATACTAATATTTTCATATATGAAATGCACAAAATGCTGTAAACAACTAAAACTAAAACATGAATCAAACCTAATGCGCACACCAGTTTCAAAAATCAGTTACAATAATCAACAATGTACGTTCTTAATTTGAAGAAACTACAGAAATAGAGATCGCAATGGAGAATGAACAAATTACCTAGAGAGAATATCAGATTGATCTATCGATCCGATTAGAGAGATGCACAGAACGACGATAGCGGTGATGGGATTTTGGTGGCAAATTTGAATACTTGAGTAACAAACTAACAATGTATCGAGTTGAAAATATAAATATAACCCTAACTTGGAAGTGAAAGGGTCCATGTGTTTATTGTTAATACATTGTTACGTCGTGCGCATACGAGAGATATCAGGTTTGTTTTTTTTAGTTTCATCTTGAATTCTTAGTCTAGTAAACCATGTAAGTATGTATAAAGATACTTTTGTTCATTTATGTTTTCTTTTATTTTCTATTCGTGTGTAATTATTGCAGTATTGTTTTTCTAGTCTGGTTATATGATGTAAATAAAACAACTGAAGTAACATGTATACACACGATAAATAAAAGCATAAGATAATCAAGTCAACCATATGGTTACTAGTTTTAAGATGTTATTCACACGTATATTACCATAAACTGTCTTGCACGTATCTCAAGTGGTGAACTTGGTATAGAAGTCAAAAACATTTAGTTGGCTATCTTTCAAACTTTAATTAATAACCATTAAAACTTTACTTAAAAAACATGACTACAATGTGACCCCTAACTCGGGTTTAACAGGCTAGGCTAATCTAAATGGTTAGATTACAATACAAATTGTTTTAAAATAAACAAGTAATTACTAAATACTTGCATCCCAATCCTACTTGATTATGACTATTTTGAATCGCTTCATTCGTCATTATCTCATGGATCATGGCTTTGAAGTTATGCCAACACTCACCCCCCCCCCCCCCCCCCAATTTTTGTGTCGTAGTACGGAGGTCTTCGACTCCAAGTAGATCTCGCATTTCTCTAAACTTTGTTCTCTCTAGTGCTTTAGTTCAAGGGTGCGCTCTTTGCTCGTCTCCAGAGATATACTCCTACCATGGAATATGAGATTTTTAGTAAGGGTTGTAGCAGACTTGTTATCAACACTTATAAACAGTTTTTGGTTTTCCTAGCCCGTAGTTCCATCAACAATTCTATAGCAATTATTTGAAGACCATTAACCGATAACATGAGTAACACATTTCGCCATCTTTCAAGGTATATGTAAGTACGTGTGTATTATATTGTGATTGTTATTTGTTGCCAAGTAAAGTGGGTATGAGTTAAATCACAAGGAGAAACTGACTAGAAGATTGGTCTTGCAACTAATTTTCAAAGAGGGTTAGTTTTAAGCATGACGAAGAGGGATCTTACCAGGACACTTGGGAGAGTACTTATAATTACAAAATGTGTTATAATTGTTTTGTGAATGTTTGCGTGCAAAGTCTGCAGATTGAAAACATTAAAATTATGCTAAAGCGTTGGTATGTGTGTCATTAACTAAGTAGAGTAATCATGTACTCAAATGAATAGTGCTATTTCCAAACTAGGTGTACCAAATGCTAATGGGTCATATGGTACACTGACACATTTTGTCTGGCGTTATCTTTTGTGTATTCGAGGTTTTACGACTGGGTATTATAGTGTTTATTCATTTAGCTTTATGCTAATGTTGTTTACATATACCTTTAGGTACGTAATGTGGAGGTTTGATGGTCAAGTCGAGACAGAGGGCAATATCATATTACCGAAGAACTTTGGATGCACGTTTTTGTAATATGCCGGAATGATATACTTGTCTAAACTCATGTTTTGTACATATTATAATCTGAGTTTTAGTATAAAGGGATAATTACACATATTTTCTGAAAAACAACAAATTAAATATTTACACAAATTATAAATACGCATAATGTACAATGATCTTGAATCATAATAAAAAATTGTAATTTTGTAAGTTTAAAAAAAATATATAAAATTACCCCTAACCTTAATATTATCATGTTTACGATTTAGAAAAAGTTAAAATCTAATTTCCACTTAAATTATTCAAAAACGTTTTTAAATTTTCTGGAATTACACGCTATAGTACACAAACTCCAAGCAACGTAACCACGGAAATTAATCAATAAGATATTTAAAATATAATCACATGCGACAACCCATCAGAATTTTTTTTTGGTAAAACGTATTATTTTATGTGGTTAAACGATCTGATGAAAAAGTTATTAATATACTACCTCTCGGACGTTAATACAAATGCGCCTGTAGCTCAGTGGATAGAGCGTCTGTTTCCTAAGCAGAAGGTCGTAGGTTCGACCCCTACCTGGCGCGATTTTTTTTTTATTTTTTAAATTTTGTAATCAGTGAAAAAAATATAGTTTTGATACATTTGCAATGTGTAGACTGTAGAGATACCCTGATGAGTTTGGCGTCAATTCACTTTTTTCTAATGGGTTTTATATTGAAGCTTATTGGACCACCGTGACGACATGACTCTTTCATTGTTGACGCCCTATGGATCATGTTGTAGCATTATGTATTTGAATCTTCGGTTGATAACTAATAACATGTTAGATGATTAAATTGTAATATATGAAGATTAAGTGATCATCAAATTTATGTTGTAACTATAAATGACACCCTCATTAGAATTTACCTTAGCAAGTTGAAAGATTGTTTCATTTATCTTCTGTTTAGGGATGATGCAATGATAAGCAACTAATCTTTGTGTCATATGTGTCGGTTTTAAATTCAAATTTCATTAGTTTTATGTCATAATCTCTTAAGCATAAGCTGTAATTTACCTGATCTTGTTGTTAACAAAATATATATAGCTCCCAGTAGGGTATGCTTTCATACATATATACTTGATAAGGTGGTCCTTAGGTCCGCGGACTCAAAGCCCCCTTCTAACATTTCACTTTTTTGTCTACATCTCGAGATCAGAAATCGGGATGAGGACAAAGAATTACTCCATAACATCATCAAACACTATCAACCAAACATCTTCTTTTCAACAATATAACCAGGATCCAACTTCTAAGTCCAACCACGCGGGTCCAATGCGTAAAAAAGACTCCAAGTAGAACTAAAAGAAATCGCATAAACATTTGTAACTATATTTAGCTTTGATACATAAACCGATTATGTAACCACATACTCCGGTCCCATTCTCCCTCTTTTCTAATATGATCAGCATTACGTACAAATGCTTCTACGGATTCTAAATTCTAACATCATTAAGGTTTCAAAAGACCTTTTCGAAGCATTTGATAAGCATTACGATAATGCTCAAGCGAAATACTCAACTGAGTTTCCGCTACTCGCCTCTCCTCCGCACCTTCTTCTATCATCACTCGCTGTTTCTCGATCACCTTCTGCAACTCCTCGATCGATTCGCTTGATCTCTCACATTCCATCTGAAGCTTCTGCAACCGATCGTTCAGTTCATCGATCTGATCGTCTTTCAACCGTGTTTCTTCCTCAAGTTCACTCAACTTCATGGCGAATTCATCTCTTTCAGACCTCAATTGCTCGATTTCATCGTCCATTTCAGTCTCATCATCCATCAAATCATCCGATTTAGCATCTTCTTCTGCATTGATCGTGTTTGCATCTTCATCTTCAATCTTATCTTCGGCATCATCATCATATTGTAATGATTCGTACTTTTCAAGCTTCGATTTCAAATCACGAATCTCTTCTTGGGATGATTTTATCTTCTCCTTCGCGATCCGCAATTCCTCTTCGTAATCTACACCTTCGGGATTCGATTTGTTCACCTCTTGTTCGATCTGAAGCTTACGAAGCTCACCTTCTAATTCAGTGATTTTCCGACGTAATCGTCTGTAATTACCGTAATTCGATGAAGCAGAATAGCCATTGTAGAACGAATCATCGGCATCGGAGCCGGAATCATACGCCGGCGTCTCGTAGCCTTTGTTTCCGACGGCATCTAGAAAAGCCGCATGAGTTCCCGATAACCGGCGAGAAAACCGATGCTCCGGCGACGTGATGGCGGATTGCGGTGCCGAACAGATCTCATTCATCCCGCAGCCTTGCGATCGGATTTCCGACGGGAGAGTTCTTCGTAACTCGCAAGTAGCGTCATCGTAACGCTCGGCTAACGATCTGAACATCCGGTAGAAATCTTCGACCTGCGATACGAGCTCCGGTCGTTTCTGGATGTAGATCTCAGCTTTTTTGGCGAATGAATCACCTTCTTCTTCGATCAGTTTCAGCATTCGTTTCACGCTTCGATCCATTTCGGAGATGAGGAATCGTTTGGTGGGTCCACGGTTCGACATTCTGGCCATTTAGGATTTTGCAGCAAGCGATCATGATTTGGTGTTGGAATGATCAAATTGGATCAGATCACCATGAAAATGGAGATGAGAGCTTGATGAATCAACAGATGGAAACGAAACAACAATGGAGGATTGATTTTCAAACGGAAGAAGAACAAATGCGTTTTATTGTTGAATTCTGTTTTTAGATGAATCAATGGGTTGAGAATTTGCACCACAACTGCACGTATCAAATCTCAAAGATGTTAGATATTGTCATTTGTAAATTTTGTTGAATATGATTATAGACCAATCGAGAAAATCTATGATTTATTGTTATATACAAGTTTAATAAAAGATAAAATGTCACTTAAAAAAGTTTGATAATACGTTCAAATGTTCATATATTTACATTTGATTTGATTGTACTCGGTTTTACTTAAAATTGTGATTATTAACGAAATAAGAAAACATCTTACTTCTTACTACTCTAATAAAAGAGTAACTATGGTAGACACATGTCACCACCACATTTCACCTCACAAAAATTTTCCCGCTTCATTCTTCTATTAATATCACATTAATTACTAATAATAAATAAAGAAATGAATCTTCTTATTAATATTGTTTCTAAGGAAATTAATATCTATAAACTTAAAATTTTTCTAAAACAACAAACTTTTTTTAAAAATATTAGATGTTTTTAAATAAAAGTTTTATAAACAAAAATTAATTAAATTTAGGAGTTATAATAAAAATGTTTTAAAAGATTACATTTTTTAAAATGTTTGTTTTGAAACAAAAATTTTTAATTTTTTTTTTGGAAAAAATAAAAAAAAAAGTTTAAAAACAAAAGCTTAAAAAGTTGATATTATAATTTTATTATTTATGGTCGTTACTTACATATTTTATCTTAGAATATCGTTTTATAACTATTAAATTTTTATTATATTTATTATTTTATTTATTTAACCCGTGTAATACACGGGTTTACTAAAGCTAGTATAAACATATTGGGTGTAAATCTATAATGATTATATTACTTGAAATGTTATTGGTAACAAAAGCAAAAGTTTGAAATGTTATTAATCAAAGGGCTAATATAAATTATTATCGGCCAATTACTTATAGTTTGATTACTAAATTCCAATTTTTCTATAAACAATGAAAACTAAGCAAATTAAATACCATCAATAAACACTTACATGGTCTTTTTTTTGTTTTTTGTAAAGATAATATGTTTAAAAGTTTTGTTGCATACTTTTATAAATTGAATTACACTTCATTATTATTTTTTTGAACAACAACTCCAAAAATATCTAAGATATAATCGGCAACATCTAGATAATCTTAAAAGTTGCCTCCTTCAAGACTCGAACCCACAAATTTAAAATGGGTGAGTACACCACTTTAACTTCTATCTAATTACCACTACACCCAACCTTTCATCCACACACTTCACCACTTCTCATCCTTTATAAGTTACTAATAGGTTTTTTTTTTATAAAACTAGAGAACCATGAGAACCTGAATAAACAACTATACATTTTGTTTTGAGTAAAATGTTATTTTCGTCCCTGATGTTTTGTTGAATTTGTCATTTCAATTCAAAAACTTTTTTTTTTTTGCCATTTCAGTCACTATATTTTACCAAATGTTGTCATTTTCATCCGCTTCACTACACCGTTAAAACTCCGTTAAATATGGTGATATTTTAGTCTTTTTCAACACCCTAATTATCTAATTAAAAAAAATTAATCAATTAATATTCAATTAAAACTAAAAAATTCATGAAACGACTACTGAGACCAAACGTTTCGATTTAAAAGCTTCGATTAACTCTAACACATGTTGTTCAATTGAGATCAACCGTGAGATTTCAATTAATATTCACGTTTTGTTCGAACGTGTACCGTTATTTGATTGAGGTTTGTTGTGGTATTGAGGTTTGTTGTTGACATGTTTTATTTGATTGAGGTCTGCTATTGTCACGTTCAAACGTGACAATAACAAACCTCAATCAAACAAAACATGACAATAGTAGACATCAATCGAACAACAGTACACGTTCAAACAAAAGGTGAAAATTAATTGAAATCTCACAGCAAAACTTAATCGCGCAACATGTGTTAGAATTAATCGAAGTGACCGGTCTCACGAGTCGCTTCATGTGTTTTTTAGTTTCAGTTGAATATTAATTAATTAATTTCTTTTAATTGGATAATTAGGGTGTTGAAAAATACTAAAATACCCTCATACTTAACAGAGTTTTAATGGTGTTAGTGGAGTGGACGAAAATGACAACATTTAGTATACATTGACTAAAATGGCAAAAAAAAAAATGGATTGAAATGACAAATTCAATAAAACGTCAGAGACGAAAATGACATTTTACTCTTTTATATTTTTAAGTAGAGTATTTAAAGGTTGTGTAATTATTATCTTACTCTCTTTTTTTAACTCTTATTATAACAATCAAATATTACGTAATAAAGTATTTATATCGCTCTCGTGATTCTTTATTTACTCATGTTATAAAAGTTCATAGACGTTGCTTGTAAGTTAACACTTTATGGGGCTTTTTGTTAACTATAAATGGTTTCACATTGATCCAAGCCCAATCACAAACAATTATTTTTCTTTAACATCAACCACTTTACTCCTATTAATTACCTTTAAAGCCACCAAACCCACGCACCGGAGAGTTCCAACTCTCGGTTTATAAAAGAGAAAACATCATTCATCACCAGAATATCTCACGACATAAACAAATGGTTATCTAGATTAACTTAACCATCTTTCACACTAAAGCACAAAAAATTATATATACATGTAAAATTGTTAGGTTATTAAAGTCTAAAAATGAAACATTGGTTACAAGTAGGGCTGATAATTTCTGACACGTACATGTTAACACGACACGAAGTTAACAGGTTTCGTGTTTGACCTTAACAGGTTTCGTGTCGTTAACAGGTCGACACGTTAAAGACACGATAAAAATCGTGTCTTAACAGATCAAACACCCGTTAAACTGTTAACGCACATGTTAAGGCCTGTTTATATTTTTAACTGATTAAAATAGTTAATATATATATTTATGATATATGTCATTATTTTTCATGTTTAATTTAAAAACTTATCCCTTGCACAACCGCTTCAATCAAATACGACTATCACAGTACCGCCGACCGAGTCTCCGGCCTACGCCTGACCCATCTCCGTAGTCCATATATTACCTTATTAAACTATGTTATTGGTTAAAATAGACTTTTTTATTGACTTTTGTTTCAAAATTTCCAAAGATTATCATACTAAAGATTATGGTATATTCAGAATTTTGATGGATTTCAGTCAATTTTTGTTTCACTAAACGTGTGATTTTTATCGTGTTTCTTAACAGGTCTTATCGTGTAACCTGTTTCTAAACAGGTTCGTGTTCGTGTGTGGAAAAAATGACACGATTAGTTATCGTGTCGTGTTCGTATTAGCACTTATCGTGTTCGTGTCTTATCGTATCGTGTCTGATTTGTTATGCCAGCCCTAGTTACAAGTTCAGTCTTAATCAATAAACAACCAAATCAAACCGACACATACTCATTCCTAAATACAATATATATTTACAACCATTATAGATAAATCACAACCCTAAATATACTAATGCGTGTTAATAGCTCGAAATTACAACTCTAGCAACCAATAAAAACACACCAAATACACCCCTAGAAAGCATCAAAGGATTATTTTGAAAGTTGAAACCTAGGTATTGTTTTTGTAAAAGATAACAGGATATACTTTGGTTATCACATTGTTTTAAGCGTATAGAATAATCATATGATCGTTCGTGTCTATACTATTTTGACTATATATTAATAACAAGATGTTATGTTTTATTCCTGCAAAATCAAAATGAAGAATTCACTAATAATTGTGTTCTTTGGCTTGTTTTTTGGTCTCCTCACTCCCGGTTATGCATTTAGTAAGAATCTTGATTTCATTTTTCTTATAAGTTTCGACGTACAAATCGGTTTGCATGAAGTACAAACCGCTTATACGGCTAATTTTTTTTTTTTCCTTTTTAGACAAAGAGAACCCCACGTTAAACGTTAATCTTGCACCCTTCATACAACGTCTAAGTGCGTACTACTGCATGAGCAACAATGTAAGTTTTCTCTTTATTATGTGTAATGGTAGCAATCTTAAATACGTTAGTTGGTTGAATTGATGAACATAAATATGATCTGTATGCGGTCGAGTATTTGATAGAGCGGCTCGGGACCGAAACCCTATGACCGATTTTTTAGGACCTACGACCGACCCTTTGTAGGTAATCTGGTTTCGGGTCATGAGGAATTCATGGTTTTACACAAAATCATTCATTCTAGTTAGGTTCCAACTAAAAGTAAACATCAACTAATTCAAAAGGGCCTTAAAATATTAACCAATCTTCATATTCATACAAATCAAACTCGTTTTCAAAAAGTTATAAAAACATAATAGTTAAACCGAATAATGAATACTTAATCCAAAAGAGTAAATTGTTAATCTTTTGCCTTTGATATCCATTCATTTATCAAATGTCAATGACCCAATTTTTCAAAAACATCTAGAGAGTTACTATTGACTTCGAGTCAATGTTATCAACGAGTTAAAAACAACTAATTGATTAATTAGGTACGGATTTGAACGAAGGTGTTCTATATGTTGGAATTGCTAGATTTAAGAAAAAAATTCATTTTGTTTTATTAGGTTGTCGTCTGTTTTCTATTGGATCGGACCGGGGTTCTCACAGTTCGGTTCGGGGTTCCCGAGCCGAACAATAACCACCCATATTTTTAATATTAATAATATCAACCCAAATCCGGACATATTTGAAATTATGTAACCCAAATAGGACACATATAACATATTTATCTAAATGAGTCAAATGGGTTGACATGTTGTAAACACGCTAAAATACATATATAATTTAAACTGGTTAATAGGTTGACATGTTTAATTAAACAAATAAAATATGTCAACCTAGATTACTTAGGCAGGTTAACCAATTCAACCTGATCTATCTATTAAACACGTTAGAAATATCAACGCTCAGTTATTTCTTGTCATATCAGAAATGATCACTTCGAGTTTTATTTCATTTTGTTTGGTTCTAAAACAACCAAGTAATTTTTTATCTCTATTACAAATTTTCATATTTGCAGATCTCTTCAAATTGCTATGGAAACTTTACACTAACAGAAAAAGGATGGTTGAACATAAGTGAAAGTGAAACAAATGCATTTTGCAAAGGAGGGTGTTTTGAACACACCCAAGCAGTTCTTCAATGCATCCGACATGTTCACAAGACTTACACGTTTGAGAACGGCGCCTCAATCGATAACCTAAACGACACTATCAACATTGGATGCGAGAAAGGTCTCACCCTCGAACTCCATATAGCAATTCTAAACATAGTTTCTTGTCTATTCAAACAACAAAGTAACAAACATAACAACATACCTAGTGAAATCCTAGGCAGCAAGTTGGGTCTAGGAAAGAATGTATTTTTCACTCAACCAAACTGGAAATGTATCTTTACTATAACAGAAATGGGTATAACAAATTTTAGTGAAGGTATAAATGAGTCAAGCTGACCGGTGAGCTACTTGGGATTGACTCGCAAAAAACTCGAGATTAAACAAGCAAAGCTTGATTTTTAGAAATAAAGCTTGAAAAGTTTCTGACAACCGAGCTTGATCTTTAGAAATAAACCCTAATTGAGTTCGAACTCTCTTTAAGTCAATATGAGCCAAGCTTGTCCTCTATTGACGTTCGGCTCGGCTTGACTTGTTCACAAAAAAAAGTATAATTATAAATGTATATAGAAAGCTAATTACAAAATATATAAATTAAAAAAATTAAATTATAAAGGTGTTGAGTTGGAGCTTCAAAATTTTCTAAACGAGCTCTAAAATTTTCCTATTCTAAACGAGTCGAGCTTGGGTTTTACTTATTTACACCCCAACTTTCATTTCAGTTAAATATATAAAACCTTAATTATTAAAATATAAATAAAATGATTATATAATACGAAACAAGCCGAACTAAAGCGGGGTTCGAATTTTAGAAAGAAATATTTCTGAGCTCAAGCTTCAAAAGGATCCAAGCTTGAGCCTACGTTAGCTTGTTTACATCTCTAGCAATAATTCGAGAAAGGTGACCTCTTAAATAGTTTCCAGACGAGTAACCAAAACAAATCTGTAAACTACTTGTAAACAAAACGAATAATAATGATTGCTATAAGAGGGTCAGATGTTACACTTTATTATGAAAGAACTAAATTTAACTATCACCTAACTAGCCAGACTGCCAATATTACTTATATTACTTTCGTGTGAAATATCTAACTGCTAACCCGCTGTGTGGTTATGACCAATGCAGGTTTCAACGGGACAAGTTTGCATAGTAGTAGCACGACTACATCAGTTAGTGCAACACTTTATGCTTTGGTCCTTTTGGCTCTATTTTACATCTAGCATTCGCAAAGACGAGCCGGAAAGAAAGTCGTAAAACATTATAAGGATTATCATAATAAATAAAGCTAAACATTGTTCGATAAAACTATAGAGGATATATGTATAAACCAAAATAATAGCAAGTACAATGAGGGGCATCCTCTGTGTAATTTGTATTATATGGAGAGTACAGTTTCGCATTAAATTTACTTTACCTTTTCCCGCTCGTAAAAACACATGTTGCTTATACAATTCACCAAAATCATGATCTAGCCTTTCTACGGTCCACAGGAGCCACATAGCCAACCTTGATTTGAGCAATTGATCTCCCAAAACCACAATACAAGCTGCAAGAGTATTAACGTGATAATATAGTTTTGTAATCATACCTAACAATATTTACTAGTAATGAAAATTGTTTAAAAAAGATTAAAAAAAAGTGATTGCACCCGACCCGACTTATTTTTGACTTGAAAAAACATGTTACCCATATAGTCCTACCCATCCATGTTTTATGTATATATGTTTTCCATTGCTATCTTAAGATATAGTTACATATTATTTTCATAATATAGGTTTTGTAATTGTATTTACTTACGTCAACTATTTGCATTATTTAGAAAAAAGCTAGCCTAAAGATATGGCTAATTCTTCCCTTTAATGTCAAATGAGAGCACACACGCATCAATAAATATTGGGAGGTCATGGTTTCGATTCTCACTCTAAGCAAAAATGTTCAGGGTTGAGTCAGAGGGTTCTCTCAGCAATGGGTTTCCTCCTGAGGTGGTTGGGGGTGCGATCTCGTCTGGAAAACGAATAGATGAGCCCGATTAACGTAACACCTACTTTTCGAAGTAGGGTCGCACATTTGCCGTTAAAAAAAATATATTTTCTTTATAAATACATCATGGCTTGAAAAAAAAAAGTGGGGGAAGAGATCAGGTATTAAAATGTACCTTCTAACATCCACTGAAGAAAAAAAGGTTATTTTAAAAAAAAATGTATCCGGGCTCTTACGACCATTACAGATAACATACACATTTGTAAAACGAAACTTCGAGAACTTTAAAAATATACTCATTTATGAATTATGATGTGTATATGTAGCCATTATCATGCTCTGAATATCATTTTCAAATAATAACAATTATGATGTGCATATGTAGCCATTAACATGCTCCAAATAACATTATTCAAACATTAACTAATATAGCAATGGAAAACATATAAATGAAAAAAAATAAAGAGTTAAATTCGATTTTGCTCCCTGAAGTTTGATAAAAATAACTATTTTTCTTCAAAAGATTAAAATATCAATCTACCTTCAAAGGTTTCATAAGTTGTTTTAATTCAATTCAAAGGTTTCATAAATTGTTTCAATTCAATCCAAAAGTTTCATAAGTTGTTTCAACTTTAATACAATAATGAAACTTTTAGACTGAAATTGATACAAATGATGAAACTTTTGGACCAAAATTGATGTTTTGAAACTTTTGAAGGAAAACGGTTACTTTTGTCAAACCTTAAAAAGCAAAATTGAAGTTAACTCTTAAATTTCATGTATGTGCTAAATAACTTAATGTGTTTTTAGGTGCAAATCTACCCTTCATTACCAATATCTGCCCAGTTTGGCAATCAATTCATAATATATTCCGGTTCCTAATTTACAAAAACAGATAAAACTAAGCAACAGCCAACATGTTGTAAACAGAAAACCTTCTATAAATTCTTAATACAATGGATACCTTTTATATTATTATATAAAAAGGTTTAATAAATGAACCCAGAGGCTGTGGTGAGCATGCAAAAGTTCGTATGATGCGATTTCAATGACATTACATTAGTATTCGGCGTGTGAAATGTGTCGAAACATTAATAAAAATAAGCATGTTGCAACGACAAATCTAGAGGTTTATAACACATCATATTCTAAATTTTGTAAGAGAAATAATGTAACAGTTAAGCAGCTTTGACAATTTATCTGTTTGTGCTTTGGTCACTCGTTCCTTATCACGCACAACAAAGTTTTAATAAAATTTGCAGCTAAACGTAATAAAGATAAGCGAGTCATATCAATGTATTTGGAATTTTATAAACATCATATTTTCAAATTCACAAGATAAAAAAGAAGATTGTGAGTGATTCATGCGTAAAAAGGTGGTAGAGAAGAAAAAGAGATCAAAATAAATGGTCTACAGTTTGACCAGATGTATTTTTAGTGCACAAATTTTAAAAATTATTAAGTTAGTCTAAACTTTGTACGTCTATGACGTTAAATGTTGTTTGTTTTTTATGCATTTAACGCAAACTAATGGGAGTTAACATCCTGGACCAAATGCGCAACGTACACAACGTTCAGGCTAACTTTGCAATTTTTAAAATCAAGGAATACGTATACAACATGCACATAAAAAGTTTGGATTAACTTTTAAAAACATTAAATCCGGAAACAAAATGTAAAACATGGTCAAACCATATGAACCATTTATGTAAATATCACACAGGTTGAGGATGCTAAAGTATAACCACAATAATTAACGGTCAAAGTCACGCTTTAGATACTTGAAAGTTTTTGGTGTATTCTCATTTACTCACACTTACTAAAGCCTGTAATATTTTGGTGATTAATGAAAACAAGGTCCATCAAGGCGATAAAAACCTGAAGCTTGGCAAACACAAATCACGTGTGTGTGAGGCACAAGACATTTATATAATATATTTATATGTGTTAATATATTACCTACCCAAAATTTAGATATAGGTCAAATATAGATATGATTTAATACATAAAAAAAAATCTACAAACAACCTAAAAGACTATATATATACAACATTTGAATGCTCACACCTCAAGCAAATTGAAAAAAAAAAAATACGCCTCATGTATGCCGACTCCATTAGAAGCAGTGTTCTTGCCTGAGTGCGCCTCGTTTCTAGACATGCTTTTGTAAACTAATACGAAGGCTCCCTTACGATCCTCGCCCATTTCTTTAAATATGGATCGCCAAATCCTAACTATGATTTAAAAGTTGTAAAATATAAAACCAAAGATTAGAGGATTATTAAAAAAATTCAAATTGGATAACATGTAAAATAATTGCACACCTCTTTGCAATTTTGCCGGTCCTTTGGATCAAATGCAAATGCAAATGCGCATAAATTGCTAAGACAAATGGTATGAGTTACTTTTCACACATATCCATTAAGTATTTTCTTGCCTTATCATTATAAACATGAATTAGTTAGTATCAACTCGCGGTTCGTGGAGAGATTTCGTAACGATATATTTCCGTATTAGAGGGCTCAGAAATGGAGAGTCGTCGTGGTTGTGATCACTTGTATACCCCGTCAAAGCAATTGTTAGTGGCTACAAACAATCGTTTGCCACACCGTTAAACACGACATATTTATTCATCGTCATTGCCTGCCGATCGTTGATGCTAACTGTTACTACCAACATAATTTGCATAATCAAGAGGCGATTGCGTACGTCGAGCAGAGCCCTCACAAACTCCGTCTCTCCTGAGACTCCTTCTGTATAAACCCGAACAAGGATAAAAAAAACAATACAAAAGCTTTGTGGACAAAATAAAACCATGACAAACCCACTATTAATTTCACTTATAAAATTAAGGCAAATTGGATTTTAATAATCCAAACTATTACCTATTGGCTGATAATAATCCATACTATTAATTTGGCCGTTAACAATCCGAACTTTCACTTTTATAACCAACAACAGTCCCAGTGACATAATTTTCAATTTTTTACGCTTAATTTGTATCTATTTTAGTATCAATTTAGCTTGTATATTTTTTCATTACATTCATAATTATTGTTGCGAACCGAATCGAGTCCAAATTAAGCGTAAAAAATTGAAAATTATGTTACTGGGACTGTTGTTGGTTATAAAAGTAAAAGTTGGGATTGTTACCGGCCAAATTAATAGTATGGATTATTATCGGCCAATAGGTAATAGTTAGGATTATTAAAATCTAATTTGCCTAAAATTAATACTATGTAATGTAATTAAAAAATAGGTTTTGAAGGAAATACCTGAAATTACCAAAATGACCTTGATTTACTGTTCATTTGCCTTCTGTTATGATATATGGAATAATTACTGTTCATTTGCCTTCCATTCGAGTCAAAATTCAATTCGAGCTTTTAATTTCAAATTTGATTTTATTCAAAGTCTATTTATATATTTTGAATTTGTGATTTTCGATTCGATTTGATTTGAATTAGAAATATACACACTTATATTTATTTTTATATATTAATTTAAAAATACGTATACAAGAAATTACGAATCAAAATTTTGAAAATATATAATCTAAAATTTTAACTACTTATAGGAATATTTGTGTGTTATTCTTTTTTTTTTTTGTTTATTTTGATCATTTAAATTTATATCTTTCGAATGAATATTAACTTTTACTAATACCAAATAAAATTCGAACAAATATGAATTCAATTCGAATAAATATGAATTCGATTCGTATTCGATTTTCTTTTAGAATACAATTTAAATTCTGTTTGAAAATTTGGAATTCAACTTAAATTTTTTTAATGTTGTTTGAAAATTCTAAAATTCAGCTTACTCAATTCGATTCAATGAAAGCTCCCAGATGAGAGTTGAGATCGAGTTAGAGACTTGAGAGACAAGGTACGAAAAAACATCTAGAATAACTAATCAAGAAACGAACTCTTTATTTTATACCCTATAGAAATCCATTGCTCATAAACAGTCCCTAATAATGGATTTGATATTATATTTAAACATTAGTAAGTAGCCAAAATTCTCAAAACTTCATTTTGCTTTTGTAATGGCTAACATCAAACAATTACAGATCCACATTCGATCATGTTAACAATTCTATAGCATTACTACGTTTGATAGTAACGATTTTAAATCATTATCTACATCAAAAGGTTTGAATATTATACTTGATTTGATGAATGATGAATAGTTAGTTTACTACATAAAATTACTAATTGATTTGCAATAATATAGTTTGATAATTATTTAGTAACAATATTTTAGTAGATAACTCATGATTTGAAAAATAGTGTTTTTGTAAGTGGACACCGAATAGCAATTTATTTACTATATATATGAATTTTATAATCATTTAATAGATTAAAAAATAAGAACGCAAAAGATATCCTTCGGAGACAAACGAATACACACATGGATGGATAATTTATTTGAGCGGCACTAGTTCATTTTGCCCGTTTATTTATAGTTACTTTTTGTCTCAACGGTCGTCCTAATGATAAGATATATTATATCTATTCAAGATTTCGAATATCTAAATAATTTAAGGTGATAATATAGGTGTTTAGTATGAGTAGATTAGTTTACAAAATACCCTAATCTATACTTCAACTAAAATCTAAAAATATTTATATTTATTATTTCGTTCGACTCACAAAACCAATTTAACTATGGTGGAATATTCTTAAACCCAAAAGACAAAATTCAACACAAGGATCTAGACAAATAGTATTCTAGAAACAAACGTTCAACTTTGTTTCTTTCTCGAATGTTTGAATATTCGAACCAAGTCGAAAATGATACGCATGAGAAAACTCACACTCGAACTTTGATTAAGCAATGATTTTTTTTCTTCTAATTTACTTGAATAATATATCATAGGCATGTGTAGGCTTACGAGTTCATCGCTAAAAATATAAGATTTGTTATGATTTGGCGTAATTGTTTTTACTTGACATGTTTAGATACAAGTAATAAAAATTCAAAAACTCGTTGATCCGATGCTAAACATCACAAGGAAAACAAAAACATAATGCCGTTATTTGTAGCCATGTATGTAAAATGTACTTTAACTATACGTGATTTGTCTACGACATAACTAACATGTTTATTAAGTTGTATCTGTAGCTGTGATCAGGCACCAAATGTCGTTTTGAGAGAATGATAGATTGTACGTTGTTGATGAACATAACCAATGAACTAACAAAGATGACAAGGGAATAATTTATTCGAGAAGTAGATTTAGAATGCAAGTGAAAACTACAAAAATGATGAGAAATTATGAATGAAATGTTAACAACGTGAAAAACTTAGTCAAAAAATCTTTGAATAAGGAGATTCTAAGTATTTTGTAAATACGTTAATAAAATCCTAGAACCCACAACTGTATGCATAACTTTATCACATTGTTGCACGCCTTGTCTTTTTTTTATAGAAGTTGGATGCATAGTACATATGTGTTCTTTTATTTTTATATGATAACCCATCAATGTAAATGTGTGTATGCATGTATGTATATGTGTTTGCACATATGCTCGCTCACATATTATGCTAATGATGGAATTTAACAATAACATATGATGTATTGGTATTGGACCATCAATAACATATGTTTGATAGAAACTTGTTTGTGTTACTACCATTAAAATGCACAAACGATTCAAGACTTAAAGCAGTTTTTGAATAATCTAGCTTTAATTTCAAGATGAACGAACTATAAAAGTAGATGCTTTTTCTATATTTATTTTCAGAAGTTAGAAACGAGACTATTCTAAATATAATCTATTAAACATCTAGTTGTATTGTGATTAAGGATCAGTTGATTAAAACCAACTTTGTAAATAATATTTTACATCACATATCTTTAATGAAAAAATCTATGACAAGTTGACAACCCATCACATATACGTTAAACTTTTAAAGTTTAAATTTATCAATCAACCAATAATTTATAGCATGTACTGGTACAAGGAAGTATGTGATTTGACACAATAAACATTACTAATTTAAAATACCATCTTTTAAAATATACCAAACATGTATAATACATACCAATAAAAATAATACTTTTATGAACACATGCCATATCTCTATCACATGGGAATTGCTAGGAAATAGGATGTCTTTACAACCTCTTTACCCACTTTATCATCGTGCTACATGCCTTAATGGCTATGTATACACTTGTGCCATGGCTTGCTTAGGTTGGATCACGAGGTTGGTTGACTTAGTTGTCATGATTGAATGCCAATTTGGTTACGTGATAAGTGTATAATGCTCATGTCACTTATACTTATAATGGTCATGTCACTTCAACCTTGGTTCATGATCTAACATTCATAATGGATTTAACAATTTTATTTTTATTAAACGCCTCTATTTATTTGATTTATCATCCTTAAACCTTGCCATCAAATTATAAAGTATTGCAAAAGTAACCTATCAAATTTAGGAGGTTACTATTCATCCTTCATCAAATTCTTGTGCGTGTATAAAAAAGGAAAAACAATAAGTATTTGTGAGTAAGATAAAGTGTTTATAAATAATATAGAGATAGAGAATGAGATGTGATAGGTTTTCAAAAATGAGATATAACTTTAGTGGATAGTGATTTCTGGTTAAATTATAGTGGGTGTGACCCGTACATAGCACGGGTGTTGTAAAATTTGAAAGTGTTAGTTTTGAACATTTATACGTTAGTACTAACCAGTGATAAAAATTCCCACATGAAACGATGATAATATATATATATATATATATATATATATATAATAAAAAAAGAAATATCGTTAGAAAATGAATCCTTGAAGCATAGGAAAAAAATAAGGAATATGTAAATGGAAATTTTATTAAAATTAATTAGTTATATTGTAAATTGGTTAAATTAAATAAAATAAAACTTTATTTAAGTTAGGAGATTAAGTAAAAAAAAATCGTGATTAGTTTCAAAAAATATCTATTGGTTTAAGTGTAAAATTGTAGAAAAAACAAAGTTTGTTTTTGATTACTTTGAATGAGAAAAAACTATTGTGGTAACATTAAGAAAACCTACAACTTTATTATTCATCATATTTTCTATTTGTTATATATAATAGGCTTGTTCGCATGATGCGGTGGGTGTCATTGATGCTTTTTTCGACCCACCTTAAATGTTGTTTATATTTGTGTGTTTTATTATTATTATTATTATTATTATTATTATTATTATTATTATTATTATTATTATTATTATATTTAGATATGTAGTAGTTATATAGTTAAGTATATAGATAATATAACATTTAATTTAAATAGTATTTAGTTATAAAATATATAAAAACAAAATACAAATTTAAAATATTATAAATAAGATAATATTTAATGAGTTGAATTAAATAATCTAGTGTGCATTAAATGATACATTAATTAGGAGAAGTATATCAAATGGGCAAAATTAGGAATTATTGCTTAAAATATTTGTACTCTATATATGCTTAAAAATCATTTTAAGTGTCTTAAACTTTAAATAAAATTATAAATGTGTTCATCTCAAATGCTTTATATCTTTATATTAATAAATAAAAATAAATCCGGACACTTGTCACCATTTTAAGCTATCTAATAATTGGTTTTCCCGCTTCTCTCTCATCTTAATTATGAATACTATAATAGCTATTTATTAATCAATAACTATCCATAACTAAAATTTCAAATATGTTCACTTTAAAATTTCAAATCTGTAGTATCTAATAAAAGAAGGTTTTTTTTGCCACTTGTCACCCTTTTAAACCATCATTTTGACACTTGTCATTATTTTAAACAATCTCACTTCATTTTCCCTCCAAAAGGGTATTATGGTAATTTAAACACTCAAATTAATTTCTCTCTCAATAAAAATCAATTTTATTAATTGATACATTTCACTCTCATCCAGATTTTTTAAAATCAAGCTATGTTTATAAAATCAAACTTTATTAATAAATAAAAAATCACATCTTTTTATTAACATAAAAATCATAAAAAAACAAAATTTTTATATGATATGAAATTTTCTAAAACACTAAATCTTTTTGAAATAAAATATTTTAAATCGGCCATTTTTTTTAAATTATAAAAAATATGAAGTTTTCTAAAAGTAATTTTATTAAAATAACCAGAATAATTAGAAACCCGAGTTTTTAATAAGCAAGTTTTCTACAAACAATAAATTTTTATAAAAAAAATCTTAACATGAATGTTTAAAATGAAACTATTTAGATAAGAGAGTTAAAAAAAATAGTATAATTGTTTTATTTCTTGAATTATTACGTATATATAATTTTAAGAGTTAATTTCTGTTTTGCTCCCTGTGGTTTGGTCAAAATAACACTTTTCATCCAAAGGTTTACAAATCTTGATTTTACTCCTTTTGGTTTGCAATTTGTCTCGGTTTAACTCCATGGCACTAACTCCGTTAAAAAATTCAGTTAATTAAAAGGGCATTTTCGTCTTTTTACTGATATGGACTATTTGTGTAAATTTCTTAGAAGGACTAATTTGTACATTATTTCAAACCCAACCCACACCTTCTTCCACCACAACCTTATCCACCTGATCACCCCACCACAACCCTCCCTCCGGCACCGCCACTGCACCACAACACCAACACTACCACCACCACAACGCTAGCATCCCACCACCACTACCACCACAACACCATGCCCCAAACACCACCGCCACCAACACCACCACCACAACGCCCCAAACACCACCGCCACACACCACCACCACCACTGCCAATACAACACCACCGCCACCATGTCACCCTGTTCCCACCGAAATCGAAACTTGAAACCCAAAATCATAAAATCGCAACCAACACCACTGCCCCCAAGGCCACCTCCATCCCCACCAACAAACTACCATCGCTACCCTTCTACCTGTGACCAAAAAACCCCATAAAAAGCTTCGATTGAATCCTAATCCAGCTTCGATCTTTCATCACCATCATAGCTTAACCAGATCTAAAATTAAAGATTTTATCAGATCTGAAAACACCTTCGATCTATTCATAAGCCACCTTCGATCTTTCACCACCATTGTAGCCCAAAAAGCACCTTCGATTGAATCCTTTACCATTTTATCAGATTTGAAAACAACCATCCCTTTTTGAAACCGGTCATTTTATAAGATACGATGAGGTGCAGTGGCGATAGCGATGGTGTGGCGGAGGTATGGTGGTGACGGTAGTGGTGGTGTGGCGGAGGTTCAGTGGCGAGGTAGTGGTGGTGTGGCGAAGGTGCGGTGGGGGGCCACAAGCAGTATGGGTTCAAGGTTGGTTAGAGAGAGTGTGTGTGTGAGTTGAGAGAGTAGATTTGAGAGAGAGAGAGAGAGTCTTTTATTAATTAAGTTACATAAAAAGACGAAAATACCCTTTTAATTAACTGAATTTTTTAACGGAGTTAGTGCCATGGAGTTAAACCGAGACAAATTGCAAACCAAAAGGAGTAAAAATCAAGATTTTTAAACCTTTGGATGAAAAACGTTATTTTGACCAAACCACAGGGAGCAAAACAGAAATTAACTCTAATTTTAATTATATCTTATATTAAAACATCGTACTATAACCCTTCGTGTTTATTTTTCTTAAAACAAAATATTTAAAACCCATATTTTTTTATAAAATAAAAGTTTAAGAAAAATACATTATTGTTTATTTACTTAAAGTAGCTATTGATATGCAATTATAATAATATTTTATCTTCAAGTATGGTTTTATAATTTATAAACTTTTATTACTAATTATTTTGTGTTTTATTTAATCAACCCGTGTAATACACGGGGTACTAACCTAGTCTATAGAATATAATAAAAGAAGGTTTTTTTTATCACTTTCATTCTCTTAAGTAACATTTTTGACACTTGTCATTCTGTTAAATATCCTTAATTCATTTTCCCTCCAAAAAGTTATGATATTAATTTAAACATTCAAACTAATTTCTCTCTGTTAATAAAAATTAATTTTATTAATTGATACATTTATCTCTCATCTAGATTTTTTGAACTCAATCTATGTTTTTAAAAATACACTTTATTAAGTAAATTAAAAATCATATCTTTTTATCAAAATAGAAATAATAAAAAAATAAAATTTTTATATAATATAAAATTTTCTAAAATAGTAAACCTTTTCGAAACATAATAATTTAAATTGGTCCTTTTAAAAAAAATATAAAATTTTCTAAAAGTAGTTTTATTAAAACAACCAGAATAATTAGTAAACTGAGTTTTTAATATACAAGATTTTTATAAACAATAAAATTTTTATAAAAAAATCTTAAAACAAATGTTTAAAAATGAAACTATTTAGATAAGAGAGTTAAAAAAATAGTATAATTATTTTATTTCTTGAACCATTACGTATATATAATTTTAATCATATCTTATTAAAATAACGTACTGTAACTATTCGTGTTTATTACCAACTATAATACGTTTAATAAATGGGTTTTTAGCCTATCTATTTATCTATATATCTATCTATCTATAATAAAAAAAATCTAAAATAAGACTTGATATAATTGTAAGTTTTATCATACTAAGTTTTTTGTTTTTTTTATCATTATTAACAATATTGAATACTAATAATGTTAATCATACCATTTTCATATTAAAAATTATATAATTTAATAAATTAAAACCTATTTTTTTGTTAAAAACACACTTTTTAAAAACAAAAGTTTTATAAAATACAGAATGCAATAATCTTTTTTAAAAATAAATTCATTTTTTTAAAACAACATATTTAAAACCCATATATTTTTTATGAAGTAAAAGTTTAAAAAAATATATTATTGGTTATTTACTTAAAGTAGCTATTCATATGCAATTATAATCATATTTTATCTTCAAACATAATTTTAAAATTCATAAATTTTTATTTTTAATTATTTAGTATTTTATTTATTCAACCCGTGTAATACACGGGGTAGTAACCTAGTGTGTAATACATGGGTTTATTCAATTCGTATAATACACAATATTTAAGACATAACTTTTTATATTATTAATCATGTAACAGTAAATTTATTTAACCCGTGTATTACACGAGATTGTAACCTAGTATAGTATACATAGATAAAGATAGAAATTATGAATCCACTATGAATGCTTTTAAAAGTTTAGACATAAAAATAAAAATCAACCAACACTTTCTATTAACTAATATTGTATAAATTTTTACTTGTTTAACCAACATAACTATGCACGTGACATATCATATGTCTTTGTTTGTTTTTATTTGAACGGTAACGAATGCTTTAAGACCAGCCATCTGGGTAAACCTATTATCGAAAGGTCACTCACGTCTATGAACACAAACAATGTTGTTAACCAGGCCCACCCATCATTTTAAAAAAAATCATCACCCAAAAACTCATTATGGTAAAATCTTTGACCCACTTAAAACATATTGCAACAAGTGAGATTCGAACTCATAATCTCCATTACGAAAAGCTATAAAATGTCTCATTCCATATCAATTGATTCATGACTCATTTACCTTTAATTGTTTTATTACCGACTAAATAGAAGCAACATTTAAAATACATCTTCTCCGGAAGTTGAACTCAAAACATCCTTTTTAAATGACTCGTGCTTCAATCACTTAGGTGGTGTTTGTTTTTGAAGAGGTAAAATGTTTGCAGTCTGCGGACCACATCTGTAGACATCTGCAGCAGAAGAGGTGGACCAAATGTCTGCAGTCTGCAACAAAAAGACTGTTTGTTTTTTTATCATCTGCAAACAAAACCCTAACCTAAATCACAAATCTTACCATCTAATATCACAAAACCCTAACCCAAATCACAAACAGTCATGCACAGAGGGATGGGCGGCGGAGGGAGGGGCCTGCGA
This sequence comes from Flaveria robusta, assembly GCA_025506415.1. Lineage (NCBI taxonomy): Eukaryota > Viridiplantae > Streptophyta > Magnoliopsida > Asterales > Asteraceae > Flaveria > Flaveria robusta. The sequence continues at coordinate 4,683,893 of CM046475.1, read as the reverse complement.
AGGTAGAGGCGGCGGAGGGAGGGGCCGGCGAAGGTAGAGGCGGCGGAGGGAGGGGCCGGCGAAGGGAGGAGCATGCAGGTGCAGTTCCGGCGGTGGTGAGAGGGAGGGGGCTGGCGGTGGTGAGAGGGAGGGGGCCGGCGGTGGTTAGAGGGAAGGAGGCGGAGGGCGCAGTTCCGGCGGTGGGAGGGCGGCGGCGACGCAGTTTCGGTGGTGGGAGGGCGGCGGCGGCGCAGTTCCGGCGGGGGGAGGAGGCAGGGGGAAGTGGGACGGCGGTGGTGAGAGGGAGTATGGGGAGGTTGAGAGGATGGAGAGGAGATGCAGATGGGTTTGGAGGAGGTTGAAAATAGTTTTGTATTGTGTTGAGAAGAAGTGAGAAGAGGTTAGAAGTGGCCAGTCAATGTCTTCACCACGCAGACGTCAGGAAGACGTTTTTTAATGAAAGGTTTTCTAAAAAACAAATAATCTTCATAGCCCAACTTCTGCCCGTGGTCTGCGCGACGCAGACAAAAGAGATCAAGAAATGCTTTTCAGGAAAAACAAACACCCTTTAGACTAGCCTCCCATGCCACGTGACTTTGATTGTTCATAAGAAGCCATTTTTTTCATATTTGTGATTGAGAAGAGTCCACCTAGTGTGGAACAGTGGATGGTGGCTATGGGTGTTGACAACCACAGTTAGGCAACGGTTACTTTCATATCCGGTAGGTAGCCAACCAATTCATGGGACCCACATTCTTACAAAGCAGAAAACAAATATTAAAGTTAATTAATTTTTTCTTTTTAGCCGCTCAAAATTGATAATAATAGTAACAATATTTTCTTTTTCAATCCTTTTACTTTTGCAATCATTTGTCTTTAGACCTTTTGTTTTTCAAGTTTGCCAATGACTCTTGGCCGCCTCAAGTAGCCAAAGAATATATCTAACTTTTGTGGGCAAAATAGTGAGTGTGATCATACATTTGGATCAAGTAAATATATTTTTTATATTTTTATTTTATGGGCTTGTCTTTTAGAAGGGCTAACTCACACGGTTGTCCTTCTATTTTTGAACAATATATTTGGATTCAACTCATGATAGACGGGGGTTCAAACTCTTAAATTCAGTAGTAATTTAACACTCTAGATTTTCTATTTTTGTGTTGCATATTTAGATTCAACATGTGATAGACGGGACTCGAACTTTTAATCTCAATAGTAGTTTAACACTCTAACTCTAAGTGTTTTTGTCATGGACCCAACCCCCACCCTATTTAATAGGCTTGTTTACATAATAATTATGTATTTTTTTTATTTATCTCAAATGTAATAAATTATTACTTTTCTGTGACTACCTATGCAAGCAAAACTACTTATTTGTCACCCGATGTGGGATTTGTCATGATTATTTTTGTTTTTCCTTATTTAATAGGGAAATGAGACGACAAGGCAACAAATGAGATGATGAGGGATCGATCTTTAGACGATCGATCATCAGAACTCATTTAATTCTTTTTTTTTTTTTTTGCTAATGGAAAGTGCTGAGGCATATTAGACAATTCATCGGCATGCATTGTTCGATCAAATTATTAATCTCACATGCATTATTAATTTGTTTAGTATGTAATTGTTCGATCTTTAATTATATTATTTTTTAATTCTTTTGATTTTTTAGTTATATTATTAGAATGTAATCACACATAAAAGAAAAGAGAATAAACAGGATATACAATATAACAATATTAAAGTAAATTATATTTTTATTTATTTGAGTTTATCATAAATTTCACTTTTCGTTCTTAAACTAAACAAGTAACAAAAAACATCATTTGTGTTTGTATTTTGTCATAGTTTAAGTCCTTAAAGTAATGCATCAATCTTGATTTTTTTGAAACCAAAACAAATTTAACCCAACACCAATCTTGTATAATAAAAGTTATAGTATAGAATTTAGCCTTAATATCCACATAAAACATCTCTATAATTAACTATTTTTTTTTTCAAATATCTTATTCGTGGGTAATCCCAATCATGATAGTCCAGGAGCCAAACATCGGTGGCACAAAGATACCCATTCCAAGTGAAGGCCTACAAAAACCACCAAATTAATGTAGTAATATATCTTTCCCCTTTTCAAAGATTCTAGGCTTCACTTCCAAGCAATGAAAATCCATGGCACATATATCATATATATATAGTTATATACTCTACGTGGACCACACCTCATCTTTTATTCTTTCATAACACTAAAACTAGTCAACTAGTCAATTTTTAAGTCAACAAATTTATTAAAAACTAAAAAAAAAATCTCTGGCATTTTGTTTTGAGACGTTCTTGAGCTTACGTGAAAGAGAGAATGAGAAGGCAACGACTGAAGTGGAGGAGAGTAGAAGGTGAGGCGTTCTGGTGGAAGAATGCCCTTGAACGGGCGTTGTGTGTGTGAGAGAGAGAGAAAGAAGAAAAAGAAACAAGGGATCCAAGCTTATACAACAATGCCAAAGCTTTATAGGGGCCGAGCCTCTTCTTTTTTTTTTTAGTCAGTAGTATCAATTTTTGGCTTGTTATTTTAAAACTTTTTATATATATTGAGTTCGCCCCCTAAAATAATTTTACTTTCGCACCTCCGCTCCACTATAAATATGTTAAAGATTCGCCACTGTTGTACAGAAAAAGTATAGGATAACACAGAATGGTATGGCGTGGTTGGCTCAATGAAGTCATGAGACATGAGGTAACCATGTTTATGGCGCTTTAAAACCTGTATTTGAGTCATTATGAAAATCATATTTTGCTAGTTAGAATTATATTTATATAATCATATACTATTATTGGTTGTGTTATACTATATATCCATTATTCTATGAGTATAAATCATTTTGAAATCCCACTATAATAATAATGATAAGTTAAGACAAAGAAAAGTCAAAGTCTTCCTCTCTAACGGGAGGTGTTTTTCATGCCTTTCGCCAACAAATAATAATAATAATATTTCTTACTTTTGACATTTCGTCTAATAATAATTAAGTTTTTAAGTGTTTTATCAAACTTAGTTAAATTATCGAGGTTTTAAGTGTTTATTAAAGTTTGTTAAAGTCATTTCACTCAACTTTTAATTGGTTTATAATTTTATTAGTATTTTATAATTTTTAAAATTTAAATTTAATGAGACAAATGAATCACATATGAATTTTATTTACTCATGTAACTTTTTTTTCCTGATTAACTTGAAATACGAGGTAACGTGTTGTAATTATTTTTTATCATTTTATAATTGTTAAATTTGAGATAATTACTAAATCGTAGCATGATTCATATATAATTTATTTGACTCAATTAATTTTCCATAAACTTAAAAGTTTATGAAAAAAACTAACTGAATTAGAACACGTAGTGAATAATAATGTTCTAGATCATAAATATCATAACACAAGACACAAAATTTGCTGAGACCGAATCAGCTACACTCTCCCTCGCTATAACACACTATATCCGATAATCGATACACCCATTACTTTTTTTATAGTGACAAATGTACGATCCTATTTTTAATAATAAGTGTTGTTTTAATCGGGCCCACCAATCCGTTATATTCGCCGTAATATAATATAGATTCAAACAACATCAGCGAGGAAATCATCAATGTCAAAATCGCAAAACTCCTCGCCGTAGTAATTCACCGGAGCCACAAAATCGGCATAATTAATCGCCACGTCGACGTTAAACCCAAAAGCGTCCACGTCACCGTTCCCAAGTCCGTCAAACGCCGTTAACTCGTCGTCAAACGGAAGCACAGAAGTCGGCGACAATACGACGTCGTTAACCCTCACTCCACCGTCACCGGCCGTTGTGGTCAACGCCGGTACTTTCCTACCGTCACCGATTCCGTTATCCCTTAACGGAAAATTGGTAACGGCGTTACTACCTTTCAACATAACAGCAGCGTTGTCGTACACCGTCGCCGCTTCCTCCGGCGTATCAAACGTCCCTAACCAGACCCGTTTCCTCCGGGTCGGGTCACGGATCTCCGCCGCCCACCGCCCCCACGGCCGCTGCCGTACGCCTCTGTACTTCCGGCGCTTTTGACTCCGGTTCACCGGTGGCGAATCGACGGTGATTTCGAACACGTGTTTCTTAACCCTCTTCGTCGATCTTTCATCATCGTCATCGGATGACTCGGTGGCGTATGGATCCGTCATCGTGATCCGAACCACCTTCCTGTTAAACGACATCGTTTTCTTCGTTGTTGCAGGTGGGTGTTGGTGAACGTACTTGTTGGTTGTGATCACATGTTCGGAAAACTTCACCGCCGATCGTACGGCCATAGGGTAAAACTTAAAAGTATGTAACCACCGATCAGATCAACGAAAAGGAAGGGAAATTGGGTGATATTTGAGTGTTGATGAGGGGTTTTTGGCGGGAAAATCTCCCTCTGTTTTGTTGTTTTCCGGTGGGATACCGGAGGTGAGAGGGGGGAGGGGGTGGTGGAAACGAAGACGACTTGGGGGTGAGTGTGTGTATATATAAAGGGGGCGAGTATACAGTCTACTACTATAGTAGAAATGTGGAAAACACATAGTGGGAACCACATATATTATGAAATATCCGCAAATGTTAGTTTTCTTTGTCTTTGTTCATCCCCTCAAAAGATGTGGGAAAATAACAGGTTGAGAAATTATAATAAATAATTATGAGTGGTTGTGAGTGAAAAATAAATAAAATTTATGAGGGTTGCACTGTGATTTTTTATATTTGGGGAATCATTGTATAATCTCATAAATTTTTTAATATTTTAAAAGTGGTTGTAAGTAGATGATAAAGAAAAAATAATGATAAAAGTATGAGAAAATATTATTTAATTGAAAAATAGTAAGAAAAAATAGATGTTTTTAATGTAATTATAAGAATGAGGATGAGGGATGGATTGTGAATGCTCTTAGAACCGGTATGTAATCTCGATCTGGAATCGATATTGAAACTGGTTTATTTGAAAATGGTTTGGAACCGACTTGACTCGGTTTGTCTAGTAAAATTAAAATCAACTCTTGTACTTCTTACATTAAAACTGGTTTGAAACCAGTTAAACTCAAATTGTATAGGATAATGATTTTGTTGTTGGTTTGGCCGGACCATATTTGACAATACTTGAACGGCGTAAGATGATAATTTAGTTATCAGTTTCCATCTTTTTTGTAATTCATTGATTTTTGAGGGTTACTAGATTTAAATAATAATATTTTTTTTATTTGTCCGGATTAATTTCAACTCAAGAAATGTTTACAAATACTCATAAATTTGAGTTTATTTTCCTCTAATTATACCTTACTAATTGAAATTTAACAATGTTAGTTTTTTGATACCGTAGACTACTTATATGGCAAAAAAACTAAGCTGAAAGTTGAAATCAACTATCAAGTCCGTCAACTTGAAACTTCTACACACTGAAACCAGTTAATCTCCACCAACTGGTCTAAACCGGCAAACCGCTTGACTCGTTGGATGTAGATTTGAGGTGATGGTGGAGGCTAGACATCGAAAAACGAACATGATGTAGACTGGGCGGTGACAGAGTTGAAAAATGGCTTAAAGTTGGCCCTATTTTATCAAAATAAAAATAAAAATAAAATAAAACTAACATGGGTTAGTCTTAGTTAATAAGGGATCGCTAAAAAAAATAAGCTTAAAATTAAAAGCGTTTGTAAATATTATTGAGTTAGAATTAATACCGACAAATAAATAAAAATTAGGATTATCAAAATCATTTAACCCTTGATTTGAATGTGTTATTTTACGAGTAAAGATATAACTAGTCAATGATTATGCTATTTCACTTGTGAATTTACTAATTTATAATTTTGTCACTTCATGGATTTGGAAGGGGAAACTCATCTATGTTTAGATGCTATTCGTGAATATTATACGAGTATAATTCCTAGCGATATACAAGATACTTATTCATTAAAATCGAAAATTCCATTTGATCTACAAAGACAACTATTTTACTCAAGTTTTTTACACTAATTAACAACGATTATCATCTTTCCAAAAAAAAAAATGATTATCAATATGTTTTTAGTCATATGATATCCTAATATATAATAACCGTTTTTTTTTAAGATCGAGAATTTAAATTCTATGGTATACATGTTATGCGAATTTAAATATAAATTTTAAATGTTATGAAAAGTTAGTAACTATTATCAACAAATGCGCCGTGAAAACTACAATGATTTGATTATGATGGAAAGAAGACTAGCTCATTTGCTTACTTAATCAACGATACACTTAATTTGGCTATAAAGTTTTTAATATCCGTTTCTAGTACACTTTTATCATTTTTGTCGATGTCAAGACCACGTGTTATTTACTTTGTTATTACTGCCAAACATATAAGAAACGGTAGTAAATTGCTTCAAATAAACGCATAAAAGAGTGAAAGATGACTCACATCAAGCAAGTGACAAACACCTTGTGGGACTTATTGTTGTGGGATTGGAAGATAATTTCAATATATGTCATAAGGTCTCAAAGTAAATTTTCACAAAACTAACCTCCTAGGGTTGGTGTTAATGGGAGAGAAAATCTCTAACATGGCATCAATTTAAAATGTAAAATAGACTACTTTCTGTTTTATTACCTTTGGTTACCGGTGGGGTCAAATATGAGCTTATCAAAGAGTTAGCAGATGACGGGATATATATTTCCGATCAACAAAACGAGAAAGATTATTGAAGACAAGTCGTTCGTTCAATATATATACAAATACAATTGGTCGAATTGGATCCCAAAGAGGTAGACCTTTTTTTGTTGGCAAGTGGTTTTAAACAAACTACTATCATTGGATAATCTATATGAAAGGTAAGCGACAAAACTCATTAAATTTTTCTGCGTGTGAGTCTATCATGAAAATTGTAGACAATGTATTAATCAAGTGTAGTTTTGTCATGGCTATCTAGGAGGGAATAGAGAAATGGATCGATATCGTGGTTACTTTTAAGTCATCAGTTTTGGGCATTCTATAGCTACCAAACGAATTTAGTGTTTCATAGCCACTAAGGAGGATGTAAAAAGACATCATAGTTGCCTCGACATGGTTACTATAGGTCAGAAATGAAAGAATATTCAATCAAAAGATAAACAACATCAACAATGCAACAAATGAAATTAGAGTCGATACGTTTATTTAGGTCAAGAGTAATTTAAGTTTAGTTAAGTTGGATTGGTCTCGATAGGGTAGCATGCATTGAATATCGATAATTGTAATCACTTCCCTTGTAATTGTCTTGTTTTCTAAAGCATCTTAATATATTTCTAATCTAATACATCACATCCGTTCAAAAAATAAATAATAAATATTGTTGTAGGAAGTAGGAACCCAACCTTTTGGGAAACTTCAAGGGAAACACATACATGGCACAATCATGTTGATGTGTAGACTTTTGTTTTATTAATCACCTTTTCTAAGGAGAAAAGTTGGTACATTTGCATAGAAACCGCAGTGAATGCATGCATTCTTATTATTATTATTACCATTAAGTCTAAAAAGTAGAGGAAGAGATCAGCATTGTTGAAAAATGCGGGCAATTATGAGTTGTTTAAGCTAATACAATCTTAAGTGGTCCTCCATAAAATCCATAAAGTCGGTTTATTCATAAAATTTTAGTATTCATTGTTTTGTAACATCATATATTCATAACAACTAGGGATGATGCCCCGACGCGCGTTGCGCGTCTTTAAAACAGACAAAAACAAACCAAGGCTCAGATAAACGCATATTGTTTTTACCATCATAGCCTTTTTTTAAGCGAACCTGAGTTTGTTGTGAATAATAGATGTAATTGAACATGATTGTTGACCTCAAATTAACGTTTGGTTTCCTAAAAAATAAAGTTTTTGGCTCAGATTTGGGTTTTCGGTTACCATGGCTGCAACACAGGTTGCAAGTGTTACACTTGCCGTCACCGAGTATGCCACGCCAATCAACCACTCAGCCAGAGTCATCATAGCAATAACCAAGAAACCCATGGGTCTCAGATGACGGGTTGCCATCATCATCGACTTATAAACACCGACACCGAGTATGCCACGCCAATCGACCACCCAGCCAGAGTCATCATAGCAATAACCAAGAAACCCACGGGTCTCAGATGACGGGTTGCCATCATCATCGACTTATAAACACCGAAACATGGTGTATTATTGATAAATGATGTGGATGGAAAAAGGTTCAGCCTACCTGCCGTTACTTCTCCGCCGAGGACCACCGCCATAAGTCGGGTCATGGAAAGAGGAAAACCAACCGACGACCGCGCGATTTGGACAAACAAACCCCAACAAACACCATGCAAACACTGAGGCGGCCGGCCCCTTCCCCAAACAAACCCTAACAAGCACCGGTCACACACTGCGGCACGAACCCTAACCACGGCCGCGCACACACTGCGGGAACCGTACAACCATCACCGACAGAGGCCAAACGGAGGCCGGTTCGCACACCGACATCCCCTGCGATGGCCGACAGTGGCTCCCCTCTCCCTCCACAACAACTGAAAACCCCTATCGCATAAGAGGTAGAAGAAGGGCCCGGACCGTCGGAGTTCGTCGCTCAAAATCCCTGCGACGGCCGACCGGCGGCGACAACTCGGCCACCAAGTCGGAGCTGCAACCGGTCGACCGTCTCCGGCAACACCGACAAACGCCAGGGAGAAGAGGATATCCGTTAAAGCCTCAGCACAACAACCGAGAGACACACCAAAAGCAGCAGCACAATAGTCGGAAAACCAGAGGCGACGATTCGGCCACCAAGCCGGAGCGGCAACCGGTCGACCGTCTCTGGCAACACCGGGAAACAATGGCGTCGGAAGGAGCGAACAGGCATTAAAAGACTCAACACAACAGCCGAGAAACACGTTAAATAAGGCAGCACAACAGTCGAGAAGAATGGAAATTACCAAAACGCCCCTGAAATACTGTTCATGGGCTTACTTCTTTCATATATAGGGTAAGGGTAATTAATATTGACCCAACAAAAGTCTACCACATTATTTTTATTACCTCGGTCAAATTTTATGCATGATATCATGATTTATTCTGCAAGTTTTTATCAAAATACATCTAAAGTAGTCAAGATTTTTAAATATATCCTATAAACTTTTTTACTTTTAATTTAAACTTTTTTTGTTTTTCAACAATGATAAAATTTTGGAAAACATTCTTTAGGTTTATTTAAACTTGCAGTTATCATCATTTATCTTTTAAACTACGATCTTTCTTCTAATCACGTTGAACGTTAAAGGAGAAGTTATAACACCTTCACGACTTATTTGGTACAGGAATCTTTCTTCTACTCAAGTTTATCTTCTAGATCCTTTCAGTTGTGTTTGTATGCTTACCATAAGCTGGATTCTTATTTCATTTAGATGTGATAAATCCAAACTAATTTTTATTATTATCATGTGGTTGGTGATGTTTATGTTGATGATATGACTTTTGTGTTGGATGTTTTTTGAGTGATTTGTGTGGTTGATAAATCTAATTTAATGTCCTATTCCTATCTCATGACATCATAACCATGTTAGTTGGAAAACCTTACCCTTATGTTATAATATTTGTTCATGGATTCATATAGATTTATTTCCTACCTTATGGTTTTATGCTTTTATTAGTTTTTTATGTAATTTAGCCACAATTCTTATAATTTTGAACTTCATTCCTTTAAAATAGAATGAGAGATGTGTAAGTCAAGATTAGACAAGAATTTCTGTAGAAACTTTAGTCTTTGTATGAAGAGTTTCAATTTTTAACAGTTTTATTAAGAAGAGACTCTTGAACAATTTGAAAAGGTTTTGAATGAGTAGTGTTAACTTTCTGGATTCAAAGATTGATTGCAATATCAAACAAAAAATATGTGAAACCTTTAAAATCTCACAATAACAGGAACGAAGAACAAAGAATCTAGAGAATGAAGAATACACCTTCCACGATGAAAACTCTCAATCAGACAAACTAGACAAGCAACGATGAGTTGCTTGACATTACAGATTGAACAGAAGATCAGTGAAGAAGATCACCAATCTCGTAAACTTGAATATGAGAAAACCCTAATTGCTTTGTTGATTCTACCAGGAGCGTATGCAATGAATATATAGCAGCAAGAGACACAAGAATCCAGGATGAGCAGCAATAGTCCTTGAAGATTAGAAATTTCACATAATGCACCCTTGAACAATATAACCTCAAAATAAAAGAACGAAAGAAAAATGAATATTATTAGGATTGAATTGAAGTAAAATATATACTAAATTTAACACCCACCCTCAATTCAAGACTTAAAACAAATCAACAAGACCTAACTTGTCACACAGGGCTTTATGTTGACTAACACCAAGACCTTTTGTGAACACATCAGCAGGTTGTTCAAGAGTGTTTATCTTTACAATTTTAAACACTCCAGCTAAGACTTTTTCTCTTAAAAAAAACAAATCAATTTCAAAATGTTTTGTCCTTTCATGAAATACTAGATTAGCAGTCATAAGTATGACAACATTACTATCACATGAAATTTCAATAGGAATAGGACAACTGACCTTCATGTCTTCAAGAAGTTTCCTTATCCATATAAGCTCACACCCAGTCATACACATCGCCCAATATTCAGCTTTGGCTGAAGACCTAGAAACTGTGTTTTGTTTTTTGCTTTTCCATGAGATAAGACAACCTCCCAAATAGATACAGAAACCAGTGACACATCTTCGAGTTGATAAACACTTACCCTAATCAGAGTCTGAAAAACCTTTTAATAAAAAATCTGACTGTGTTTTAAAACTTATCCCTTGACCAGGATTGGATTTTAAATACCTAAACAGTCTTAAAGCGATTTTAAAATGAGACTGAAGAGGTTTGTACATGTATTGACTGAGACACTGAACAGTATAAGAAATATCAGGACGTGTAAGAGTTAAATATATGAGCTTTCCAATCAAAGTTTGGTACACAGTAACATTTTCAAGAACAGAATCACCAGAAGCCATGTTAGAACTATCAGACACAACAAGATTTTGTTCCATAGGAGTGCTAACAGGTTTACAAGCAAGCATACCAAACTCTTTTAATAACTCCAAATAGTATTTTCGTTGATTTAAACACAGACCCTGATCTGTCTCAAGTACCTCAATTCCAAGAAAATATTTTAAGACTCCCAAATCTTTAATCAAGAAACTTTGTTTTAGCATTTGCTTAACCATTTTTATTTCATCTTCATAATTTCCGGTTATAACAATGTCATCAACATACACCAGAAGCATCACAATTTTAGACTCACATGACTTAACAAATAAAGACACATCATTCTTGCTTTGAGAAAAACCCATAGACTTAAGTGTGGTTGTTAATTTTTCATTCCACTGTCTAGGAGCTTGTTTAAGCCCATATAATGACTTCACAAGTTTACAAACCTTTCCATCGTTAGCTTTTGAACCAAAACCTTCAGGAATGGACATATAAACATCCTCATACAAGTCACCATACAAAAAAGCATTATTTATATCTAGTTGAAATAATTTCCAGTCATATTGAACAGCAACAGCAATTAAAGTGCGAACAGTAGTCATTTTAACCACAGGAGCAAATGTCTCATCAAAGTCTATCCCCTCTTTTTGACTATAACCTTTAGCAACCAGTCTAGCTTTGTATCTTTCTATTTCACCATTTGACTTATATTTAATCTTATAGAGCCACTTACAACCAATGGCTTTCCTATCCTTAGGCAAATCAGTGATAACCCAAGTCTTATTCCTATTTAACGCCTCAATTTCATTATTCATAGCATGAACCCAATTTATATCTTGACAAGCTTCACTATAAGACTTAGGCTCAACACTTTTATAAAGTAAAGACAAAAAAGACACATTATCAGAAGACAAATTGGCAAAATTCACATATCTATCAACACTATATTTGACTTTCCCTTCTACAACATAATCAGAAAACCTAGAAGGAAATGAACCCACCCTTTCTGATTTACGAGAAGTCCCTGGAACTGTTACATTTGTGCCCTCAGGGATGTCAGACTGCTCTGCACTGTCCTTATCCGCATGTGGAATACCAGCGGTTAGATCACTCTGATCCTCAACCAAATTTCTCCTATAATCTGAGGTCTCAATTGTGGATGTAGGATGACTGGCATCAGCAGCAGATTTTGGGTCAGTATCTGTTCTAAAACTGCTGTCCAAGTCACCTACTCGACCATAATTATGCCCATCAACAGGAACAGTACCTGTCTTGGTATTATCAATACCAGGAGAAACCCTGGGAACATCATGAGACCCACCCTGGCTGGTAATACCATTGGATCCCTTCCCCTCATCATTGGGCAAAATATTTTTCTCAAATTCATTGGTGTCAAAACAAAAATTAAAGAAATTAAGATGATTCAGGTCTATTGAAGTAGATTCAATTTGCTTTTCTCTTAATGGAAAACAGTTATCAAAGAATTTAACATCACGAGAGAAAAAAAATAGAATTATCATCTAAAGACAGTAGTTTATACCCTTTTTTTTCAAAAGAATAGCCTATGAAGACACATTTAACAGACCTGCTACCAAATTTATGATTAGGATTTAAATTTGTAGCAAAAGTTAAACACCCAAATGATCTGAGATGAGAAAGAGAAGGTTTTTTGTGTAGTAACAGTTCAAAAGGAGATTTCCCATTTAGCAGAGAGGATGGAGTCCTGTTAATCAAATAGGTTGCAGTCAAAATACATTCAGTCCATAATTTAAGAGGGATATGACTTTGAAACAGCAGAGACCTAGCTACATTCAACAAGTGTCTATGCTTTCGCTCAACAATGCCATTTTGTTGAGGAGTATACACACATGAGGTTTGATGTAAGATACCATTGGTTTGAAGAAACTCAGTCAATTGATTGTTAACAAACTCAGTACCATTGTCAGTTATGAAACATTTTGTACCAATGTCAAATTGGTTCTTAAGAAATTTAACAAAGCATTGTATATTATAAAAAACCTCATCTTTAGACTTTAATAAGTAAACCCATACAGCTCTGGAATAGTCATCCACCACAGTCAAAAAATACCTATGCCCTTGTCTACTAGTTATTTTGAAAAGACCCCATAAGTTAAGATGAATAAGTTCACCGACTTGATGAGATTTATGGTCACTATTAGAGAAAGAGTTTCTTGTTTGTTTAGCACGTTGATAAACTTCACATGGAAAATTGGAGTCAATCTTCTTAATTTGAAGGTTATGACTTAAATTTTTTAGAACTTGAAAGGAAGGATGACCCATTCTAGAATGCCATATCTTTATATCAGATTGATCAGGTCTAATACTGTTTCTGCATACAAAACTAGAAGACTCAGGATGCCCAAAGTAATACAGGCCATTCACCTGTTTACCAGTCAGAAGAAACTTCGTCCGGGCGAAGTCCTGAATCCAACAATTAAATTCATCAAACCAACATCCAAGTTTGTTATCTCTCGCAAGTTTGTACACAGACAGGAGATTGACACTATATTCGGGAACAACCAACACATCTACAAGAATTACATTGTTAGATAGTTTTAGTTTACCTATTGATTTAATGACTGCCTTAGTTCCATTGGGATGCCCAACGGTCTGATAAAACCATGTGTTGCTTTGCCCTAGAGTCAATAACCCATCCTTTATTCTGCAGAATCAGACTTAGATACACCAAAAAAGAAAGCACAGTTACTACCTAAGGCAGTACCTGCCATGTTTGAGGTGCCTTGATCACATGCATTATTGCCACTAAGAAGATTCATAAGCTTAGCATATTGATCAGCAGACAGCTGAAAAGACTCTCCTTTACTTGCAGTAGCATCACAAACAACATTGTTAGCTTTTGGTTTATTTCCCTATCCTTTCCCTTTGTAGTTTGCTGGATACCCGATAATTTCAAAACATTTTTCAATTGTGTGACCATTCTTATTACAGTTAGAACACTTTAGGGAGGAACCTTTAGAGGGAATTTTTTGCACATTACTGGTTTTAGCTACAAAGGCAATGGGTTGAGATGGGTTTGATGAAGTTACTTCTCTATGGGACTCTTCACCAGATATAAGAGCAAATGCAGATTTTACAGAGGGTAATGGTTCTTTAGACAGAATAGAAGATCTCAAAGGTAAGTATTTTTCATCAAGACCCATCAGAAATTGTATCAACTTTAAGTTTTGATTGTACTTAGAAACTTTTTCAGATGCATCACAAATGCAGGTGGGTAAATCAGTTAATATATCTAGTTGCCTCCACATGGAGGATAACTTGTGATAGTATTCTGATATTGAATTACCATTTTGTTTCAAACAGTTAATTTGTTGATGCAATTTAAAGATAACAGACCCATCAACTTTAGAATATGCTTCTTTTAACTCAGACCAGACATTAGATGCACGTTTTGAAAAAAATTGACCCACAAATAATTCCTCAGAAATTGAATTGAGTATCCAGGATAAAACTACAAAATTACACCTTTCCCATTGTCTACCTAAGACATCATCAGTAGTAGATTTTACACAAGAACCATCAACAAAGCCAAATTTGTTTTTGACATTAAGAGCATTAGCCCAGACATTGTAGTTTTCTGTACCTTTAAGCTTTATGGACACAATAGTAAGTGACCCTGTGTCACTAGCATGTAAGTATAGAGGGTCACAAAAGTCAAGGCTACTAATCAGTATCGGAGTGGGATTGACAACAGCCATAGTAACAAACAGATTCAAGAAAGTACCTAAAACAAGAACACTCAAGCACACAACCTGCGAAACTCCTTCAGGAACCAGATACCCGGTCAATTTATTGACTGGCCAGGTATGAAAAGGAGGAGCAGGACAAATAACGAAATGGAGTCACCCACCCGCATTCAACAACAGAGAATTGAAACAACTATAAGAACCACAAAATCACAGAATAATGCAACAATACTGGTCCATCTAGCCCAGTCCAATCCAGACCTAATCTAAATAAACAAGATTAAGCAGTAATGAGAGATAGGGTAAGAAGTTCCTTACAGAGGGTCCAGTAGCAGTAAGCAACAATTAGAGGAAAAGAATTATGAAGATAATACCCAGATGCACAGCAGAACAGATTTAGGTTTTTCAAGAACCAAAGCACAGCACCAACTGAATAGCCTTCACTTAGGGCTATTCAAATTTATAAGGGAAGAAACCCACGACAGCAGAAAACACAAGACCACCCTTCTCTAAGGATCTTTCAATCTTCTGAGAGCCTAGATCCCGTGAACCATAATTTGACCACACGAGACCACGGGTTATGTGAAACCCTAGGAGGAGATCGATCTTCAGATAACCGGCCCTTAGAAGAACTCACCGCAAGGTGATGAATCAGAGAGATATTGATACACCAATCAATAGAACCCAGCCCAAAATCCAATAACCCTAGATAATCAGTTTTTTCACAATAATCGAACAATTTATCGATAATCAAGAGCACATGGCTCTAATACCATGTTAACTTTCTGGATTCAAAGATTGATTGCAATATCAAACAAAAAATATGTGAAACCCTTAAAATCTCACAATAACAGGAACGAAGAACAAAGAATCTAGAGAA
Source organism: Flaveria robusta (assembly GCA_025506415.1). NCBI lineage: Eukaryota > Viridiplantae > Streptophyta > Magnoliopsida > Asterales > Asteraceae > Flaveria > Flaveria robusta. The sequence goes on along the minus strand of CM046475.1, from coordinate 4,668,308 downwards.
TAAAGAATACAACTTCCACAATGAAAACTCTCAATCAGACAAACTAGACAAGCAACGATGAGTTGCTTGACATTACAGATTGAACAGAAGATCAGTGAAGAAGATGACCAATCTCGTAAACTTGAATATGAGCAAACCCTAATTGCTTTGTTGATTCTACCAGGAGCGTATGCAATGAATATATAGCAGCAAGAGACACAAGAATCCAGGATGAGCAGCAATAGTCCTTGAAGATTAGAAATTTCACATAATGCACCCTTGAACAATATAACCTCAAAATAAAAGAAAGAAAGAAAACAGAATATTATTAGGATTGAATTGAAGCAAAATATATACTAAATTTAACAAGTAGTTATGTGCTCCCTCTCATCATGAGATTTGGGTGTATAAGAGTATTTAAAATGGAATCTTTTATCTCCATCTTCACATATATCATTAGAGATTGATTGTATTTTACATATTTATTAAGATCTTCATTTTTATTTCTATCTCTATACTTCACGTTGCGTTTCTGAGTTTAATAAAACAAAAGAAGAGAAAAGAAAAGTAAAATGAAATTAACGAGAGATAAAAAATAAGGAGAAAAGAAATTGAGAAAAAAAAGAAAAGAAAAGAAGATAAAAGTAAATGCTTATTAAACTATATGTAATGTTTGTTTAATTAAAATGTCACTTAAATGGCATGTAGATAAAAGTCGTTTCACTAAAGTTCATTTTAAATCAAATGTAGTGGTTAACTAATATTTAAAGCTCCTACTAATACAATAATTTAGAACAAATTGTGTTTGGCGTGCGTTAATATCATGTTCAAGAAATCAAAATAAGTAAAAATTTTATGTATTTATTTATTTTCTTTCTATCTCCTTCCATTTTAAAAGGAAAGATAGGGAAGATAATTAAAAAAATCTTCTTCACGTTCATCATTAAAAAACTGAAGAAAACGAATCTTTTTCCATATCTCTCTTTTGAAAAACTCAAAAAACAATTATTTTTTTACTTTTCATTTATTTTAATTTTATTTTTCTTTATAAAAAAACTTAAAAATACAACGTTAAGCTCTGTGAATAATAATTTTCTAAACATAAAGATCCAGTTTTACGGTTAATCGTATATGAGTTTGGTTTAATTATACCTCGTTAGCAAACAAAGTAAAAACCACAAGTTCATGAAAACAAAAAAAATAGCGGGAAGAAATCATTAAAAGTCGGCGCCAAAACCCTAAAATTTCAATCTTCGAACATTTTCGCTGATATCTGTTGATTTGAAAGTCCCCTGAAGTTTTCATACATCGATCCATTCGTTTTTGTGGTGTAGATTGTATGGAATCGGGTTCAGGAGGCGGATTATCAGGCGTAGATGACTACGAAACCTTGATTTCTACTACAGATGCAGAGCTCCTGAAGCGTTCATGGCGCAACGAGAAGGCAGCCGTAGAGATTCTTCAATTTCAGTCTTCTTTGGTTCAGAGATCCAGAGAGCAGATTCAGTTGATGGTACATACATCTGCATTTGCCTTTGTGGTGCTACTTGCTAGTATGATTATTGATTACCTATCGTATGATGCTAATTTTATGTGAGATCTGATTTGTGATTGTTGTTTTCTTGACTAGCTATTTTGTTTCAATCATAGTTGTCGAAGGCATAAGGCGCTTATAAAATGAGGTTTTTCTTAGGTGAGGCATATAGTATAAAAGTATTATGTTTAGGGGTTTTAGACATGTTTAAGGCTTGGTTTGGATTACTTAGGTGTTTTAGGCTGATTTAAGGCTTGTTTATTAAGTGTAATTGTTTTAGACCTGTTCAAATGATTTATGGCTTGAATTTGGCATGAAAATGTGCCTGGGAGCCTGAAAATGGGGCTTTTGAAGCGAGGTGACAAGGTTGTGCTGGGTTGCGCTTGAGGCCTAGGCACGCGCCTTGTGAAGTTCTACCATTTTTAGGGGTTTTAGACTTTTAGACTGTTTTTGGTTTGGTTTGGGACTTTGGGCTAGTTTAGGCTGTTTTAGGTTGATTTTAGGCTTGTTTATGGCTAGTAAAATTGTTTCAGATCTGTTTAATTGTTTTTTTTTTGGGATGGAGTTTGGCGTGAAAATGCCCCTGTGAGTCTGAAAATGGGGCTTTTGAAGCAAGGAGACAAGGCTGCGTCGTGTTGTGCATGAGGGCCTAGGTGCGCGCCTTGTGGATTTTATCTTCTGAACAGAACTTGGCATGAAAATGCGCTTGAGGGCCTGGGAGCTCGCCTTGTGAGCTTTATCATCTGAACAGCATTTGGCATGAAAATGCGCTTGAGGGCCTACACGCATGCCTTGTGGGCTTTATCATTTGAACTGAATTTGGCATAAAAACGTGCACCTGAAAATGGGGCCTTGACAACGAGGCGACAAGCGTGGTCTAGGTTTGGACTAAGGGCATAGTTGTGCATCTTGTGGACTTTTCACAAAAGAGGTTTCAATATTGAATTGTTGATATTTAAGATTATCAAACTCAGTTATAGCCTAGAAAGTGGGATCTGTTTGAAACTGAATTGACACACACCGTCTTATGGGGATTTACTCCTAATTCAGAAGAACTCATGCCAAATGTTGGCAATTTTGAACATCTTTAAATTCTTTTTTTTTTTTTTTTTGTAATTTCTTTTTATCTTATGGTCAGGAAGAAACTGTGGAAGAACTTGTAAAGAATGATGAAGATCCACTTACTGTTTCGCTTTATCAAATGGATATTGATAGAACTTTGTTTTTGTTGAGATCATATTTAAGGGTTCGTCTTCAAAAGGTATCATAAACTAAATATATAAAGCTAGTACTTGCTTTCGGTTTACAATGAAATGCCACCATCAAACTAACTAGTACACCTTAATACAACTGAACTATTTGAAGTCAATGTTACTGAAATGAACCATCAAATAGAAAAAAAAAGTGTTGCAACAGAACTTTGGCAAATTATTTTTGTATCAGTCCATGATTTAATGAAAGCTGCCATTGTGACCAAATGTTAAAATATATAACTATTAGGCCATTACATGAAAGTATAACGAAATTCTAGGTTTTGTCATTAATATTGACATTTTTATGGTTTTGGCCTAATATGTTTTTTTAATCAATCTGGTCTAAATAGCTATACATGTAAAGAACTCGGTCGAATGGGCCATTTTATGATTTTTCTTCAAATAACAAATCATCTTAAAACACTAAGGCAGCGTATGTAGCAAAAGTGAATCAGTAGGCGATGCATCGGGCGGAATAGGATGTAACTAAAACTGACTACAATAATTTTTTAAACAGAATACATGTTTAATCACATATTGAATCAAGTTTTTCAAAGGTGTTATCTATTCATCTAAATCATTTCTTAATATGCATATAATTGTTGATTCAATTTTGAATTACAGATTGAGAAGTTCATGTTTCATATCCAAAAAAATGCTGATCTTTGGTCTAGATTGTCTAGACAAGAACAGAAGTTTGCCAAACGGTAAGAGACATTTTCTCATTTTTCTTTCATTCTGCAACCACAATAGAATCTTTAAAAGTATGTAAATGATTTTGTTTAAGGTCCATTGAAGACATGAAACAACATTTAGAGCAATCGGTGTTATCTAAACTTCCTGATCGTTATAAGTCACATTTGAAGCAATCTGTTATTAGCGAAGAGGATGACATGGGTAATTTCTAAAATCTGAACTGAGCACACGTCTGTATCTGTATACGCACATACTGGCATATTTGTCTATATAACTCTATATGTATTAGATGTGACTGTTTTTACCCATTTGCTTTTAAGGTAGTTGAGTTGGAATTTTTTATTTTTTATTTTTTATTTTTATTTTTATTATAATCTCAAACGGTCTAATCAAAAAAATTAACTAGAAAGGTAACAGGTCAAATGAGTTGAATTGATCAAACAGGTTGAAATACATCATCTTGAATGTTTTTAGTCAGATTTAGATCACTATCATAAAAACATTGTGTTATTCGTCTCTCCAGTTCCAGAACCGAATTTGGATGCATTTGTCATCTGTAGAACCATGAAGTTTTTAGGAGGTCTCCCTGTGGATGACAGGCAAGTAATCTTTTATTTATTTTTTATTTATGATGTTATAAGAAAGACCGTTTAAAGGTATTAGATTACATACACCACTTAACTTATAAACTAAAGTTTATAGTGTGTCTGTGGTGTTAGATGTCTAATCAATGTTCTACGAGTCGAGAATCTCATTGTTTAGTTATTTTTATGACAGTGGAGAAGAAAACCTGCTGGATATGTATACTGGGGACATATATGCACTGCGTTACAAGTCGATTAAACCTTTAGTCGAAAGTGGTCAACTTGATCTGGTTTGAGTTTGTTCCTTGTAGCTATTGGATGGCATCAGCCTCCTTAGTGTAATATCCACAAATTTTAAAGATATATTTGATATTTTGATGGATGAATTATGATATGATTTGGATATGGGGTAGTGTTTCATCTTGTTCTCTTATGAAATGTCAAAACTTGTAGTAACACGCAGTTATGGACTTGTTCGATCTGGTCACTTGTATGATACTTCTAACTAATCAGGTTTAAACCTATGCGGTTTTCAAAGATCCTGATTCCCGAGCTGAGCACTTAACTTGTATTATATTTTAACTCAAGTTAATGCTGGCTTGGCTCAGCTTCCAGCTTTAGGACAGAAATAAAAGCTTTAAGACCTTTGGTCGTTTAGTTTAATCGTTGAACCAAACACTATAACACAAGCAAAGAAGCTGGATCATAATATTGTATATTCAACAATTGTTGGTCTAACACAAGCAAAGATTACATTAACATCCATGATGATAATAAGATCAACAAGTCTTAAAGTAAACACAAGTGTTTCCTTGCTTCCAACCTCTTGATTTTACTTGTAGAAATCAAAATCAGTATCAGGCTTCTTTACGTTGGTTCGGTAGCCCTTCTCAAAGTCCTTGGGAAGAATGACATAACGGTTCTTGCGCACTGCATGCATCCCAGCTTCTTGGCAAATTGCTGCAATCTGGATGTAACAATTGTACAAGATAAAAAAAAATGTCACTAGATGTGTCAAAGTCATATAAAACTAGACAGACGAGGAACATGTGGCCCGAAATTCACTTTTAACCTCCTAAATGTTGGAATTAACTGGAATGGGCATCTCACGAAAACAACTAATTCAGGTGAACTCCTAACCTTGTTCTCTGATCTTAACCTTCAACTCCTAACAATGAGGAAACAAAAAACGAATTCCTAACAACTATCTTGACTAAATACATTAGATAATTCGAACTTTAAACAAATTATCTTGAACCAAAATAACTCCAACTTCTTCTTCAGGTAATCTCAATGGAATCATACAAACACTAAATTGCTTTAACTCAAGAAATAGTATTTATTGTAATCATTATTAATACATTAACACATTAACACAAAGCCTTTTTTTAATATTGAAAACACACAAAAAAGAGTTGATGGTCCAACCCAATTAGGCCCGTTTGGATATGTACTAAAGACATCCTGTTTCAAACCAACCCAGTTTTAACGGTTACCCAACTGGCCCAGGTGCACAGATTGACTCCAAAGGGTAGACAGCCCTGGTTTGACCCCTTGCCAACCCAGCTCAAATAAAGACTAATTGCAGGAAAACAACTTACTTCAGCAGCACTGATCTTGTCAGGCCGAGAGACATAATCTTCCAAGTCAACTTCATCACTTAAATTCATTTTAGCGGTGCAAACCTGTATAATAGAAGCAATATTAGAACAATTCAAAACCAACATCATAAATCATACCAACATCTCATAAGTATGTAAGTAGGAAGGAATCAAGGATTAAATACTGAAGGACCCTGACAGTTATTCCTCATCCCCAACAAAATAGAAAAGCATGGGAAATAGAGAAAATAAGAAAAAGGTCACTACTGCAAGATAGTCTAGTGATCTAAAACTGCCTAAATTGCTTTAATAGTATAGAAGTTAGATTATTATTACTATCACAGTGTTACTGTTATAATACAGTTTTTAGTCATATTTAACAGTTTAATAATCTTTAATTCAAAAGGATGAGAGAAGTGTTCTTGAACCGACCAGTCTTGACCTGTGCAGCTGTCCTACAAGTTAACCATTTTGACCTGTTACCCAACCACCCCAAAGTCCATTTTTGCCGCCTATAGCTATGTTGGCTGAAGATGTTGACAGTCAACAGACAGCCATCAGTGCCATTGGGCAAAGAAAAACAGTAAACTGCCAGCAATCACTCATGGAGAGGCAACCTTATAATTGTAACTTTACTTAAAAAATAAGGACTAGGAGCAATAAATAACCTGGAAAACAAGTCTTTTTTGTCGCCTATCAGGCAAAGGAAACTCAATCTTGCGATCAAGCCTACCAGGACGAAGAAGTGCAGGGTCCAAAGTATCAGCTCGATTAGTTGCCATAATAACCTTAACATTAACTGTCTGGTCAAACCCATCCATCTGCAGAAACCCAAAATCAATGGTTTTGTAAGTAGTACAACAACATGGCAACACATAAAACAGAACCCCAAAATAGACACAAGTTATTTCAAGGAATACATTCATAAATAGCTAACTTAAGTCCCTAAGGGCCTAAGGGGACATCCTGGTGGTAAGCGGTGTACCCCACAACCAAGAGATTGGGAGTTCAAATCCTACAGGTGCAAGTTGTGGAGAGTTTATCCTAAAAAATCTAGGAATTTTGTTCAAGAAAAAGGGTAACTAAACATTTCATGAGCTATTAACTCACCTGGTTCAACAGTTCCATGAGAATTCGCTGCACTTCTCTATCAGCTCCAGTCTGTGCATCAAACCTGGCAGTTGCAATAGCATCTACCTCATCAATAAATATAATTGCAGGTGCATTTTCTTTGGCAAGACGAAAAACATCACGAACCATTCTAGGACCCTGTAAAAAGCATGAGTCAATCAGCCAATTAAGATAGTTGGGTAAGTATATCATGTTTTTATAGCTTTATATAATGACCTACCTTCGGATGATGTATATAACATATATCAAATAAAACATGTTGAACATACAGATTAAATCTAGTCACGTATAAGCTCCTAAACATGGATAATAAAGACATACCTCACCCAGATACTTTTGAACAAATTCTGAGCCAACAACCCTGATAAAGGCTGCAGTTGTATGGTTTGCAACAGCTTTAGCAAGCATGGTTTTACCAGTGCCAGGTGGACCATACAGCAAAACACCACGTGGAGGGTCTATACCAATCTGTTTGTACAATTCATGATGAGTCAAAGGCAACTCAACAGCTTCACGTATTTCCTGCTTTTGGATGTCACATCCTCCAATATCCTGTAAAATTACATTCACAAGAAACAATATCATTAGCTTTGCAGCAATCACATCGATATCAAAAACATATAGAAGTTTGAGTTACAACACAAGTTTTAGATCGACCCATGAAACTAGAAAAACAAAAGAAAAAAAGAAGAAACAGTAAAGCCATGCATTACCCTTTCTCAAGCTCAGATTTCTAAGGTTTACTTTATTCTAGAATGCTTTCAAACTTCCCTTAAATTCATATTTGTCTCAATTATGCAGATCAAACAGTTAGTGTAACAATAGGAGGACATGCCTACCCATTCAACCAGCGAATACAAGAACTTTCGAACATGACCATGCATATAAGAAAAATCATGAACATGATGAATATCATTCTTCTTTGTAATAGGAAAGAGAACCCCTAGGTACAACAGAAAGTGAATTAAGAAAACTAATAAAGAAGTTTGGTACCCATACGTAAACAAAATGAGGTGAAAACCCTGACGGAGGAAATACAAACTAAGAATACAAGCCACATCAGAGGAAGCCTTAAATCATCTTATCATCCAGTCACTAATACCACAACAATTTCCTTTCTTTCCTAATCTCAGCTACCAGTTTCACTTGGTTCTATGTTTTGACTGCTTATATATAGACACTAATCAGCCAAAAAAACAAGAGTCCAGTCAGCAAGGGTAGTGGTCTAGTGGATGTCCTTCCACATTTTAAGCTTACATTTGGCTATGCAAGTTTATAATTACAACCAACCTATACATTCTTGATAAAGAAGAGCGAATCGATAATTTAAAGACATCATAGAAACTATTCGACCACAGCATTCTAAGGAATAATATTTAGTTATAAGCCAACTGCTAGTAATGCATAATTGCATAAGAGGATTCCTCATTTCCTTGGTGTGAAAACTTGCACTAAAAGTGTTTCAGTACAGTTGCAGATTTACAGAGTCTAAAAGATAAACGCCTCAATCATCATATAAAACAATCAACTTCCAGGCACAAATTTTGAAAATATGAACACAGGTTCTTGCCATTCAGGCTTAAAAGCAGTATGTTAATAATAAACAGTTACGCAACAATCACCGTGTCTCAATCTTTTAGAATGAAAACTCACACACTTGTCTACTCCTAGGTCCTTGCTCTAAACTACACCAACTCCTAATCTAACCATTATAAAGAGTCTTTTGATTCTTACCAAGCTATCCACCCAAGTAATAACGTCGAATAAACGACAACTGGCAAGAAGTGCATATCAGTTGGCATGGATTACAGATTACTAAAACAAGAACATATTACGTATATGACCAAAAGTTAACAGAAACCCTAAGGTAACAAAATTGAAAACACAACCGAATCAACAACAATATCTCAAACTCAAAATTCCTTCAGATAAACATTACTCACGTTGTAAGTAACATCTGGTTTCTCCGATTGGCTAAGAAGCGAGATACTCGAATCAGCCTCCGGCGGCAGCACATCCACAAGCGCATTCGAATGACGATGCAAAGCCACAGACGCCGAGGGCTTCAACAACTCCCTATTAATCGTACTCAGAATCCTAACATAGTAATTAGACCCCGTAGTCGACCCTACGATGCCATTATTCTGGTCAATCATCTCCATAAACTGACCAATTACAAGCGGAACCGATTGGATCCGCTTAACCTCCTCCTGAGATCTGAGTTGCTCACGCTTGAGGTTTTTTAACTCATCTTTCACGTACTCCTCTTGGATCTCGATGAACTCGATTTGGCGGTATAGGGATTTGAGGCGAGTGTAGAGGTCGTCTTCGGTGTCGGTTAGGGCGGATTCGACGGTGTACGGATTGGGGAGCGTTGGTGGTGGCGTTGATGATGAGGGTTTAGGATCGAGAACCATGGTGGATGCCATAGGTGTTAGTGGTGGTTGGTGGTGGTGGTGGTGTTGACGGGGTGCGACGGCGGCGACGGTGGTGGAATTACGATCGGTGGTAGCACGGGGACGATGAGGAGAGAAATACAGCAACGGTGTCGTGGGCAACAATTTATCGCAGTTTTATCACAAAGCTTTTGAGTTTTTACAAATTGACCACCAACTGTTTGTTATTTTTGTTTGATGCCCCTGTTTCTTTACTACCTTTTTTAAATATATCGCACTTAAAGAGTTAATTACACAAATGGTCACTCGGGCGCGGGCAAAGATTGAATTTGGGTATAACTTTAAAAAGTTACGATGGAGTTTTGTGATTTCTGTTTTGTAACGAGATTGTGTATTAAGATTAATTTTTGTTTAGTTTTTTGATAAATTAGAGTAGAATAATTGAAGTATTATTTAAGAGACTATTTTTGCCATTTATATTAAATTATATACTCTAGATTAAAGTATATACAGGAAGTCAGGAACCATTTGTGTAATTCCTACTTTAAAACTAAAGAATGAAAAAAAACAATAAAACTCTATTGCCACCACCGCTAAACACCACAAAACAATAAAACTCTATTGGCCACCACCCAACCACCAGCGCTAAACACCACCACCGCACCAAGCATTGCAGGTGTTTTCTAGCTACCCCTCTTGCACCAACCACCAAAATCACCCCTCAAAATCAATTTGTTGGTTTGATTGCGATGTTTTCAAAACCGGATTGGACGTCGAACCGGACGCTCTACTGGTTTGGTGGTCGGACCGGATTTAAGAACCGTATGACGTCATAATTATATATATAGTATATTATATATAGTTATATATAATTAAATATAAGTAATTTATATATGTATTCTATAGTTATATATAAAACTTAACTATATTTTTATATTCAACACACTAATTTATGGTTCAACACCCCGCTTTTACCCATTAAAAAAAAAAAAAAAAAAAAAACCAAAATCCGGTTCGAACCGGTCCGGTTTCCCAGTCCGACCACCGACTCGGGATGAACCGGCCGGTTCGACCGGCCCAAAACGATTCACTGCGAACCGGACCGGCTAGGTGGCTGATCCCCGGTCGGACCGGCCGATCCAATCAGGTCCAAAAAACACTGATAGTCACATTTTAGCGACCAACATCTAGGGTTTGTGAACATCCAATTAGTCAGGTGTGTTAGTCAGGTGTGTGGTGTGAAGATGAAGAAGAGCCATCTTATGATGGGTTTTGTTAGGTTTCATAAAGTTGATGCTTACCAAAACAGACGGATATCATCATTGGATCAAATTACATAAAAAGTGTACACATGTGTTATGAATTTTTACTAAAGAGTTACACATGTGTAGAAAATCACATTATAACACTTTAAATTGTAACTTCTGATATTTCTCTTTTGAATCAATCAAATCTATTCACTATCAAACTCATAACAGTCCTAATCAATGAAAATGGATGAAAACCATGATCCCGAAATTTATAAACTCGCACATGGAGTTCTAAACTCGCATGACGTGATGTTGCACTTTCTAAACTTGCATATGCATCTTTTAAACTCGCAGGAACAACAGTTTTATCCCACTTAAGATTCAAATGCCATGTAGGCTTATATATTGTTGCATTGTGAAGAACCAGTCATAGAACACCTATTGTTTGAAGATTTATGAATCAATATGTTTTTTTCCACATAGACTTGTCTTTGTAAATTAAATCAAGACATATGCATGATTCATGTCAGTTTGTTTAAAAAAAAAATGTCAGAAATTGAAACCATAACCAATAAGAACATTCCACGGCATACATCAAGTTTTGCGAACTAACGAAGTCATGCGACATGAATTTAAAGTTAAAGAATTAATTCGAAGGTTTTGCGGACCAATAGACCATTATAAACTAGCATGTGCAAATCCCAAACTCATAGGAGATGCTGAATTCTCGTATGTGGACTGACAAACTCGTGATGATTTCTTGATTTAGTTAAAACTATGCTTAAATGTATCTCATTCGTGTAACATAAATAGATGAGGTTATGGTTGTATTTGTATATTTTTCATGTCATATTTTCGGATACAAGCAACCAAAATTTTTGAATGAGAATAAGCATTTGATTACTACTACATTGTGTTCATCATCTACTCCTCAATAGTCATCATTTACTTCTTGTTCTTATCATTGATTTCCTTTTTGATCCAAACAATAATTGCAAATCATCCCTAGTGGACTTCACACTCTAGGCATGATATAATCAACAAGAAATTCAGAACTAAACGATCCATAGCTGGTGTTCGTGTGTAGCATTGATCTTGAGATCATTGATTTTTAACTTTTGTTGATTTCTGCTAATTAATGTTATAGAATCATATATTTGTTATTTTTCAAAGTACTTTGCTATTGATAGACATCAAAGTTGTTGAAATCATCTCTAATTAGATAGTTCGAAGTGCCTACTCCATTGGTTCATACATACTGTTCGAACAAATGGCCTTAAGTGTTAACGGAATTTGAGTGAATATTGTTATTGTTTAATGATTCGTTTGAGATGGTTTTATATCGAGGTAATTTTGTAAAATAGTAACCAATTTTTAAAAGTGTTCTAATTACTTAACTCAAGTTTTAAAAGTATTCTAATTATGTCACTCAGTTTTTATATTTTATATAAATTACAAGTCTTAACATGTTTTTAGCATGTTATACTTTTTGTTTCAATTAAAAAATATTTTTTCTATTTTTTGATGCTGATATGGAACGTTGACGTAAATTTTAAATGCTTTTTTTATTTCTTTCATAATTAACACGTTTTTTTTATTTTTTAATATAATTTTATATAGTGAAAATTCTGACCCTCACGTCTTCTCCACCATTACTTTCTTGACTTAAGAAAATTTAATGATGACTCGATTTGATCGTTTAGTGGTTCAATTTGAGAAAAATATGCATGATTGACTAAATCAAAACATTTTTTAAACTTAGTTACTATTCTATGATATTTTTCCTTTTATATCTACTTTTTTAATTTTAAAGGGTTCAAAAAGCCGAAGGAGTGTTTTGGCATTGACACGTGAGTACGTGACATGACATTCACCTAATTTTTTAATAAGGTGTTAATTAGAAAATGAAATCCATATACGATTGCTAGGTTAGTACCCCGTGTATTACACGGGTTGAATAAATAAAATATTAAATAAATAGTAATAAATAATTATTAATTATAAAATGATATTTTAAAATATGATATGATTGAATTACGCATGAGTAAATACTATAAGTAAAAAAACAATGATATTATTTTCTTTGAACTTTTGTTTTAAAATTTTTTAATCTAAAAAAAATTTAAAAATTCGTTCAAAATCAAAATGTTTTAAAAAAATGTCATTTTCTAAAAATTTCTTATTGTAACTTTGAATTTTAATTTTTTTAATGGTTCATAAAAGATTTAATTTCTAAAAACATTGATTTTAAATATTTTGTAATTTTAAAAAAGTTTGATATTTTAAAAAATTACTTATGTTATACAAAAGATTATTTTTTTTATAGTCACATTTATAAAAAGAACTTTTTTTTAATTTATTAAAAACTATTTTAATCTTAAAATAATTAAATAATATAATTATTAGTTAATGTAAAAATTTAATATGAAAGAGAAGCGGGAAATTAGGCTTAGATAGTCTAATATTAGTCAATTAGCCCTAGATCAATTGGTTTGGGAGAAAGCACCCCATGCTTTTCAAAATGCAGGTCATGTGTTCGAGTATCACTTGATGCAATATTAGGGCTGGCATAACAGATCATACACGACACGATAAGACACGATGATCTGAAATGCAATACACGAACACGACACGATAACTTATCGTGTCATTTTTTTCAAACACGAACACGAACCTGTTAAAAACATGTTAACACGAAATGACCTGTTTAAAAACCTGTTTAGTAACACATGTAATATCACTAATTCTATAGTTTAAGAAACCTGTTTACGGACCTGTTTAGAAACATGTTAAAATGAAGATGATGACTGATGCTGGCTGTATCCGATGGTCGGCGGGTCCACGGCTGCAAATCGATGGTGGTTGTGGCTGCGGACAAACAAAAATGAGTTCGTGTTCGTTGTGAAAGGTTGAAATGATAGATGCGGCTGCAGATCGAGGGTTTGTGATGGTTGTTGTGGATTGTGGGTGCAGACCGCCGGCGGTTGTGGCTGTGCCTTTGACCTGAAGATGATGACCGAAGAAGAAGACGACCAGAACATTAGTGAAGGCGGCCATGGCAGGTCGAACTTGAAAGGGCTCAAGGGAGGAGGCGAGCAGATCCATGGTGGCTGGTGGGTGTGAGTTGTGAGCGGTGGGTAAGGGGAAAAGGGTAGGGTTTTTTAAATTAATATGTATATTTATTTATTTAAAAAATTAAAATATATAAACAGGTTCTTAACGGGTCTTAACAGGTTAACAGATTTTTAACCTGTTTAGACATGAATTTTATCGTGTCTTAACATGTCGACCTGTTTAAGACACGAAACCTGTTAATTTCGTGTCGTGTCGTGTCGTTAGACTTGGGCAAAAAAACCGGGTACGGACCCGACCCGGCGAACCCGACCCGGACCCGGGTCCGGGTACAACCCGGTATAGGGTGTACCCGGTTTGGAACCGAAAATACCCGGTGGGTAGGAACCGGTTATGGGTTTTTATATTTTTTTAGAACCCGAACCGTACCCGACCCGACCCGACCCGGACCCGACCCGATCGTACCCGGGTCCAACCCGGTTTTTACCGTTTTTTCGGGTTTTTTTAAAAACTAGCCGTTTTTAACGGCTATATAGCCGTTGGATCTCATTTTTGACCGTTTTTTTTTTGTTTTTTTGCCCCCTAAGGTAGTATAAATAGGTGTGGGTTGGTTTGATTGAGTACCCAACTCTCAAACGCAAAACATACGCAAAAAACCAAAAAAAACTCTAGTTTACTCTCGTTTTACATTTTCACTCTCTCGTTTTACACTTTTCACTGTCTTGAATCTTGTTATGGCTCAATCACAATCTTCCGTTGGTCAAAGTTCGTCCAACGCTCCAACCGTCGTTCGTGTTCTTCCACACAATCGTACATGGATGTATGGTGCAATTGGGACATGGTTGAGTTGAGTGACGGGTCTGTAAAGGCTCGTTGCAAGTTTTGTGGAGCTTTGCTTGCTAAAGATTCTAACACGACTTTAAGCAAACACATTAGCAAGAAGTTTTGTAAGTCTTGAAAAGTAATCCGGATTCGCAACAAACACAATTAGGTGGAGACGGTGGAATCTTTAATTACGACGTTAATAGGGTTCGAGATCGAATGGCGAAGTTCGTGATTCAAGAAGCTTTGCCTTTAGTCACTTCGACAATCCTCGTTTGACCACTTAATTCGAGAGACGCTTCAACCCCCGTTACAACCATGTAAGTCGTACTACCCTTAGACGTTATTGTTTAAAATTATGGAATCAAGCAAAAAATGATTTAATTGTATTATTTGAAAATTTAAATACCGTGTAAACTTAACTAGTGACGTTTGGTCGGCTCCACACGGTTTACCCGAATCGTACCTTTGCGTCACCGCTCATTGGGTAGATCCCAAATCATGGCAATTGATGAAACGTACGATTGCGTTGATCTTTTTCCGTATCCACACACCGGAGAATTTTTGTTTTACTTTTTGGATAATGTAATAACTACTTTTATTTACAAAATAAAATTTTTTCAATGGCATTTGATAACGCTTCCAACAACACAACCGCGGTTGAAAAATTAAAATTAAAATATCTTCCGATTGCAAACGGTGATTTTTTCCATACTCGTTGTGTTGCACATATTATTAATTTAGTAGTGCAAGACGGTCTATCCGTGCAATTTGTTGATAACTTTATTAAAGCTTTTCGATTTATGTTACATGACGTTTATAAAAAAAGTAGAAGAAGATATCAAGATTATAAAAACTTTGTAAGGATACGGACTCTGTATTTTTAGGTCCTAATGGGATGTACCTACTCGGTGGAATTCGACTTGTCACATGTTTAATTGTGCTTTAAACAAAGAGAACTTTGAAAGCTTTTCATATAGTCTTTCGGATAATGGTGAAGCCGACCCCATTTCCGGATGCGGGTTGGAAAAATGTTCAAAGTCATCCGATTTTCGAGGTGTTTAAAAACTCACAACAAAATTATCGGGAGTTTATTATCCCACTAGTTATATGTGGTTCAAGAATTATATTTCATAGCTTTGAATTTTAAAAATTTCAATATAAAAATGATATGTTTACACAAATGATAGAACCAATGAAAGAAAAGTTTAAAAAATATTTTGAGGAGTTACCACCGTTTTTTACTTGTGCCGCAGCTTTAAATCCCGTTTTTAAATGTTGCTGGGGTTGAATGTTTTGATAGACGAGATAAATGACAATTTAGACATGCATGACGAAACCCCAATTTTTCAAGGGATGCCAAAAAAATTTTTAATGCAAGCTTGAAAACAATATATAATTTTTATTTAAATAGATATGGGCCTAACGTAAATATAACCACACCAAGAGAATCAACCTCAAATGCTAGTACCCCGATGAAAGACCCCGTTTATAACCATGTTGAATGTTGTTCGGGATGTGACGGCTAAACGACAAAGGGGTAACACCCCAACAAGTGAGCTCGGTAGATATAGTGCTACGGATTTTATTTCCACTATGACTACCGAAGATTATCGTGCATTCGATATTTTGGCTTGGTGGAAAGGAAAGGAATCTCAATTTCCGATTCTTTCCGCTATGGCCCGTGATTTACTAAGCGTCCAAGCTTCTACGGTAGCTTCGGAATCTGCGTTTTCTCTTAGTGGCAGGGTAATCTCATTACGGAGAACAAGACTAACTCCAGAAGCGGTTGAGATGTGCATTTGTTTAAAGGATCACTTAGACGCGATGGATCGTATACAAGACCAAACAAGCCTCGAAGATGAAATGCACTCGAAGCTAAAGTACACGATGAAGAGGTAGAAGAAGGAGTATCTTCTGGCATATCGGATGAAGAATTAGCATTTGATCAAGCGTCTCGTAGTAAATAAACATTAGACGATAACTTAAATAAAAGTTTTATGTTATTTTTTATTGATCGATTTATGTATTTTTAAGTTGTTTAAATAAATAAATGAAAAATTAATGTTTTTAATATTGTTAATAAAAACAACATTAATATTATTAATAATAATAACAATAATAATATTATTAATATAACAGCACAACAAAAACAAACAAAAACAAAAACAACAATAATATATTAATAATAATAACAATAATACTATTATGATTTATAATATAATAACAAAAACAACAACAACAAGTCAATAATAATAATAAATAATAATAATAATAATAATAATAATAATAATAATAATAATGATTTATATTAGTAAAAACAAAAAAAAAATAAAAAAAATTCAAAAACCCGATTATACCCGGTTTCCGTACCCGACCCGGACCCGACCCGACCCTAACCGGTATGTCGGGTAGGGTAATAGCTTGGGTGAACCCGACCCGGTTCGAACCCGGTTCCACCCGTACCCGGGTACGAAAAAAACCGGTTGGGCCGAACCCGGTTTCAACCCGGTTACGGGTATTGGGCCGGACCCGGTTTGCCCACCTCTACGTGTCGTGTCGTGTCGTGTTAACATGTTCGTGTCAAAAATTACCAGCCCTATGCAATATGCTTCAAGTGGGCCAGGGATTTTACCATAGTGGGCATTCGGGTGGTGGGTTTCTCCTGTATTGGTGGGGGGGCCGGGTCACCAGCGCTGTCTCTGTTCGCGGGCGTGGATGGCCTTTCACCATTGGGTTTACCCCGGTGACAGGTCTTAAAAGTATTCGTTGGCCATTTAAAAAACAAATAAAGTTTAATATTACGAGAAGTGTCAACTTAAAATCTTATTTTATTATAATAGATAGATAAGAGATAGTTTTGTTTAATTTTCTAGTTGATGCTCTAATGTCGACTACTAAATTAAAGGTAACGTTAAATCCTTAAGCTTTTGATTGATTTAATTTATCTGATTGCTGTAAAATTAAATCTTGGATATTTATGGCTTGTATGCTGATAGATAATCCATGTGGTATGTATTCTTTTTATACTAATTACCAACTTTGTTATGTTTAATGAGTTGTATTATGTGTTTAGTGGGTTGTACTCATATTTGTCTTTTTCTTAAACTTTAACTGTTTTTTTATTTTAACCTACTACTTTTACATCTTTTATAATTTAACCTTAATATTTTTTTATTTTCATCTTTGATCCCCCTATACTTTTCATATTATACAATTTTTTTTGGTTTTGCGTTTCCATCTAAATTTTACGAGTAACACACCGCTAACACGTGTGTGTGATTAAACATTTTTACCCTTATTTTTTCCAATTTAACGACCCTGGCGCAACGCGCTGTTTCTAGATTGACCTACTTATTGTTTTCTATATTTTATGTTTTGCTTATGTGTTTCAACGTTTGTAAGCTTACTTTTCGTTTAAGTTTATTCTCTTCGTTTTTTATTTCCTTTTTAATATGAACTTTTTCGGTGTTTGTGGTCACTTGTGGTTATGTGCCATTGAAGGCACTTGACATGGTTTACGCCCCCTGCAACGCAGGGGGCTTAATACTAGTTTATTCTATTAATCTTATGTTATTCGCAACGTGTTTCTTATAAGATTATCATTTTTAACCACGTAATGTACTATTGAACTATCATCAATGGTGTCAGCAATAAACGTGATCATCGTGTTTTTTCTATCATTATTGTGACTAATAGATTAATTGGATTTGTTTCAATTGGGTATTTTTTATAATTGTTATTATATTTCTAACAAACAGAGCATAAGTTTATAACATATATTGGAATGTTATTGGTAATTCAAAATGTGATAAACTTTGTGCATTTATGTCTAGCATCTAGGGGAGCAGCAAATTGAAACGTTCTATTGTGCTATTTGGCTTGTATATCATTACGATTTTCTTATTTTGTTTTATCATTCGTAGTCAATTCGTCGCAGTGTGCTACTAACAACCCAATAAGTTGATACGTAAAACATAAGACATCTAAATAAGAGGACGATTATATTAATGGAAAATTGGATCGAGCAACAAACATAAAAACACGATTATATGTAAGAGACCACATATTACATTAACCCCAAACTTTATATTTAAACTAAACATATAATATGTCTAATCCAACTCAACCACTATTAAATAATTACATAAATTAATAAACTTAATTCTAGTATAATACAAATTACCTAAAACATTTAATACAACTAGTATTGATAGCTATCAAGATTAAAATCTCCGTTCTCTCCTTTAATCTTGATTTGTGTCACCTAAATATTAAATTCTCATCAAGAATCGTAACCCTTTCACTTTTTACCTTGGACCACACTTGCCTTAAACTCACAATGTAACTTTCATCTCTTGAGCATTTAGTCTTCAATCACTTCAATCCTACCACCTATCATGACAATCGGAATCATAATTTGCATCTTTCTTCCCGTCTCTCATGACGTTATTTATTTTAGTTTCTCCCTTTTGTTCAAAATATCAAACTACCACAACTCTTGATCCATTCACTATCTGAATCATAGATTAATCTTGAACGTCTTGACTCCTTCACAACTCTTCCTTCAACTTATTCTCCCAAACGCATCTTTTACTGGTTAAAAATATACCACACGGGTTCATATCACATAGATCATTGGTATCTCACAAATCAACTGCCTTCATCCACTAAATATGTATCACCCGAATCTAATCACATAACCATTTCTAATAGGTTGATTCAATAAACTTCATGTCGATCCATATCTCAAAAATTTGTTTAATCTTTAACCCGGATCACTCAAGTCTAGTCACACAAACTTGAATCACACAAATTTGGTCACTCCCCTTGAATCACACAAGTTAGTCGTACTTACTTGAATCACTTAAGTTTTCGATCACCTGTTGATTGCTTCACACAACTCGCCCTCGCAACCTCTGAATCGTCTCACATGATTGAATTTAGCTTCTCACCATGATCTTTGTTTGTTTCACACAATCGCCTTGCTTTAATCGTCTTTCGTGATTTTCACTTCCATGGTATTTTTCTTACTTGATCGTCTAACCTCGCTCTGGTATCAATTATTGAAAATTGAATCGAGCAACATGCACCAAAACATGATTATTTGTGGACCAAGCACAAGATCACCACTCGATATTATTAATAACGAAAGACCATATATTACATTAACTCCAAACCCTATAGTTAGAGTACTCACAACAGGTTTTATATTCATATTCTTATAATTACAGCAAAAATCATTACTTTTTATCTTTTCTTTCAGTTAACAATACTTTTATACCTTTATTATTATTTTTTCTTTCCACCACTCACTATAATTTTCAAAAGATATTTAAAATTTTATAAAGGCGAAGAATGTCACATTGAATATATGGATAAACAGTAACATTTTATCTTTCATTCACTCACAATCATTCTGTATAATATATGAAACACACTCACAATAATATAGGAAACCTACTATGAGTGTTCTTATACTAAACATGTATTACTCATACTCCAACTCAACCACTATTAAAATACTTACGTAATTGAACAAACTCAATTCTAGTATAATACAAATTCCACGAGACATTTAATACAACTAATATTAATACTTATCAAGATTAAGAACATATATAGATTGTGATCGATGAGGTGAGCACTTGGAACCATGTTCACCCCCATTCTTTGATTTCTACAAACACACAAACACATTTCCAACGCTCTTGTATACTTACATACACTCACATAGACGATTAAATAAAAACCAAATTCAATCACGATTAATTAAACAATAATATAAAAAAATCACAGTCACCTAGTAAGGTTATTGAGCTTAAGAGATGGAAAAACGTCTCCTTCTTGGCTTTGTATGATCAATCTCGTTTCCATCTTCAAGATGTGAAGTGTCCTTTGATCCATGTTTGAAAGGATTCAACTTTCCTAATTTCTTCGACATTGATGAGAAGAAGGTCGGTTTCTTTGCGTTACCAATTCTTGCGGACGTTGATCCCACTTGATTATTGTTTTGCATACCAGATATATACGCTTTCATTTGTAGTAATTCTGTTCTTAAGGCTTCATTTTCTTTTGCAAGTGACACGTCGGCTTGTACCTGAGACCTCATGCTTAGCGCATCAGGTGTGCTCCTATCGTGTTTATCGCTTCTTATTTGCAGTTGATCAAAGTAAAGTGCGTGTAAAACGATTTGTACGGGCAATCTTTTGTTTTGAGAGGCGTGTACCCTTGCTTCGTAAGATAGTTTTAGTGGATCCATCGCGCTGCAAACTTTCTCTCGCTCAATTTCATCCAAGTTCGGATGAGCCTAGAAAATGCAATTTGTATGATTACTAACTGGTATAGGCAATCATAAATATATCTAAATATTTAAGAAGTAAATCTAACGTACTCAATTAACTTGACCACTATATGTTAAGCACAAGCTTAACAAGCCTTCATGATGTAATCATGAGCTTTGTTACCTTCATAATATAGTCATGAGCCCATAAGCCTCGTGATGTGGGCTTGAGCCCAACAAACATTAATGATGTGAAATTAAAAACTATTTTGTAGTCTTTTAATAATTTTATTAAAAAACTACATCTTAACATGTTTGAGATATAGTGTATTTGTTTCACTTAAAATTAAATCTTAATAGTTTATGAAGTATTTTAATCAATAAGTTTCTAAAACACAACTAATGATTCAAAAACTAACTATTATTCAGTCAAGTCTTTTAATAGCTCAACAGAAGATTATCAAACAACTACTAAGTTTTACTAGCCCTCATGACATGGGACTAAATACGACAAGCCCCACGACGCTTGCTCGCGCTCGATGAGCCTGCATCACTTGGCCATTTGGCTTGACACCTTGAGCTCAATTTCGAAAATTCTAACATTTTATTAAAAAAAAATTTGAATCAGGACGATTACCTTGAGATATATATCAATGGCGCGATAAAGATCATCATCAACCTTCCGAGCATTTTTGGGCACCAAATTCGCAATTCCGTTGAACTTCGAGATGCTCAATCCATCAACCGTCGCGATTTCACCAAGGTACGCATCCACCGTCTTCGCAACCCTAAGCATCGCCGTCGACGCCACTTCTCTGAAATCACCGCCGTTGAACACCGATACACTCTTCTCCTTCTCCACGAATCCACCGATGATCCTCCTCACACTCTCCAAATCAAACAACCTCTCACCGTCAAAAGTGTACGACAACACCAGCAGATCGTCCACGGTGACGTGCTCTAAGATCGCCGATATCCGCTTCTCCAGCTGCTTCTTGCATACGTCGTCGTTTTCCAGGAAGATCGCCGCTCGGAGGATGCAGCTGAGGAAGTTGATCGGAAACGACGCTCGTTGAGTTTCGATCGGGAGGAGTGCGACGATTGAGTTTAGGAGGTCGCGTTGGTGGTCTCTGGTGGAGGAATCGACGGAGATCGGATGTTGTATGCTGTTGCCGGAGCGGTCGCGGACGAGATCCGGTAACGCGCTCTCGGTGTAGGTGATGATTGCGCTAGCGATTGTGAGTGGTTTCGCGCCGCGTGATTTCATCGATGCGATTATCTTCTCGAAAAAGTTTATGTGCACGATTGATAGCTCGTCTGTCCACCAATTCGGTGGTGATCGGCTCGGAAAATTCGCTTCGTTACAAGCCTGCAAATCGAACATCGATTCAGACATTCAGTTATCATCCTCACAATCTCTACAACGATTTCGTATCAGTTGAAGATACAGAAGATGATCAGTTGATGATTATAATTTATAAATAGAACATTAACATCGCTCACGATCTACAACGATTTCGTAACAGTAGAAGATACAGAAGATGTTGATGATTGTGAGTTACCTTAGCACTAGCTAATTCAACGCATCGTTGAACGATGTTGATCTGTTCAGCGATCGGAAGAAGCTCTTCGCATGATTTCAAGACGACGACGGCACCGGAGAGGCTGGTTAAGGCTACCTGAACGAGAAAATCGTCGGTCCGGCCGGCGAGGTTGCCGTCGCAGTAGTCATCGGTCATCTCGAGGTACTCTGCAGCACAACGGAGAGCTGCAACGTTGTGTACAGTGATTTCGAAGTTGACACCATAGCAGAACTTCGCTGCTTTCTCGAAGATCTCAGCTCCTCCAGGGATATTCGACAGATCTAGCCTCGTCATATCAGGTTCTTTCGATTCTATAATCAATCTTCTTATGTAGTTGCTCTTTGCTACCAAAATAAACTAACACCACATGATAAATCACTATAATCAGTAGCTAAATGACAAATTTCATCGTCAAATTTTGCACAATTAAAGCATTAACAATCAATCATACCTTGTGAAGAGGGAACTTTGCTTCACCAACTTGTACAAGAATATCAGTTGGGATATCTTGAGAGAAAATCCTAATTAAGAACAGATTAAAGAAAACAACAATGAGGGTTTTGAAAGTTAACAGTGTTAATTAAGGGTAATTTGTGAGTTGAGTTGTAGATGTTTACCACTGGCCAGTTCTCTCCATTGCTGGAGAAACCCTATTGGTGTTCTTGGTGTGTGCGGCCATGGTGGATAAGATGATGATGATGATCTCTGTGTTATGGATTATATAAGGAAGATAGTAATAGAATAGTAGTGTATTTTGGCTTTTATTAATCCACTTTTAATAGGGCTTTTGGTTGGACACTAGGGAGGAAATATTATATCGTGGTCACTCTTTTAGCCACATTCCAGTACCCAACTTTATATATATAAGCAACTAAATATCAAGTATGATCAGAATATCAGATCATTAATTAACATTAGTTTAATTATCTAACCATGTAATTACGGCTAGTTTTACTTCTATTTTCTTGAATTTCATGGGCGTATCCAAGCCTAAGAAGACGTGCAGGTCGGGATATGTAACTAGTCAACATATTCATGAGTTTGGGTTAAAATGGACTTTAAAAAATATTAATTTGGTTCTAATAAAAATTGGTTGACATATGTTCATGAGCTATAGTTTTTTACCAAGGCTAATAGTAATAGGGAGTTGCAGCGTCGTAGTGATGTCGTTTGCCACCCCTAGGTATATATCACAAATGTGACATCCGTCATTTATTCAGGTACGTTTACTGTCAATAAATTCAATTATCTATTGATACTAAAACCATAAGTGATTGTATATATTTCAAATTATTCATATATATATATATATATATATATATAGGGGAAGGAACGATTGTTAACCCACCTTTATTGCGATAACCCGTTAACACTGATGTAACAAACACTTACACCATGATTATGTAGTTAATTAACTTTTACATCGAGTTACACCACTGGTGTAACTATTTTCCTTTCATTTTTTTAAAAAAATTCCCCCTTTTTTAAAACCGTCTTAACTTTTTTATATGATATTATTTTTTTATACAAATTACACCATTAAATAGATCATTTTAATATCTTTAATTTGAGTATAGTCTTGTTATATTTTTTAAAAAAAAGTTTTAACGTTCATTGTGGACCACTAGTTTACCACTGTAACTATAAGTTACAGTGATGACGTGGCCTGCTGTGGACCATTAGTTTGGTTAACAGGTTATCGCAATAAACAAGGGTTAACATTCGTTCTCTATCCTATATATATATATATGTGTGTGTGTGTGTGTGTGTGTGTGTGTGTGTGGGTATGGGTAGGGTTATCTTGAGAATCATGCTATTTTGTGAGAACTCTAGAAACCATTCTCAGCCACACAATTAAGTCACATGCAACTCACATGCCATTTCCATCTTTTTTTTTAAAACGTTCATAACTTTTTTTCTGGACATTATTTTTTCAAAAAAATTACACCATAAAATTCAGTATATTTTTATCTTTCCAACGTCTATCATATTGATATATTTTTTTTTAAAAAAAAATCACCTACCTGTTATTTACACGTGTAAATCTTGTTATACACATGTGTAAATCTGGTTTGACACATGTGTAAATCTGGTTTTACACATGTGTAAATGAATTTCGGAAAAAAAACGAGTTTTTTTTATTTTTTAAAAAAAAATTATTTTTTTATGAAAGAGGGAAACGAGAGAAATATTTTTGTGTATTTATTTTTTTATTTTCATCTTATTTTTTGTTTTATAATTTTTTATATTATGTTTATATTATTTATCATTTTGCCATTGAAAACTAGTGGCTCACATTGGTTCATAGAGTTCTCGCAAAAAAAGAAGTTTTCATTTGATCCTTCCCTATATATATATATATATATATATATATATATATATATATATATATATATATATAGGGGAGGGTTCCTGAGAAAACCAATCATTATGTGAAAACCAAAGAAAACCACGTAAACCAATAATATAAATCATAACTTTTTTGTTATTTTAATTGTTAAAATGTTTTTTAAATATTTAATACATGTATATTGAGCATACATACGAGAATAAAGAGTTTTACGTATACGTAACAGTATGTCGAATGAAAAATGGTTACGTATACGTAACCTATGTGTGACGAATATGTAAAACCATGCTACAGTGTTCATTTGATTCATATCTTATTTATATATACTCACACATATATATAAAGGATAGTGATAAAAGAATTTATAAATTATGTGACCGGTTTCATTGGTTTTCTCTAGTTTTTTATAACTTTATGGTTTTCTTAGGATCCCTCCTCTATATATATATATATATATATATTATATATATATATATATATATTATATATATATATAGGGTAAGGAACGGTGTTAACCCACCTTTATTGCGATAACCGTTAACACTAATGTAACAATAACTTACACCATGATTATGTAGTGAAAGTAATTTTACAGCGCGTTACACCACTGATGTAACAAATTTCCCCCCATTTTTTAAAAAGTTTCATCTTTTTTTTAAAACCGTCTTAACTTTTTTGTATGATGTTATTTTTTTATACAAATTACATCATTAAATAGATCATTTTAATATCTTTAATTCAAGTATAGTCTTGCTATAATTTTTTAAAAAAAAATTTAACGTTAATTGTGGACCACTAGTTTACCACTGTAACTTTAACTTACAGTGATTACGTGGCCTACTGTGGACCACTAGTTTGGTTAATGGGTTATCGCAATAAACAAGGGTTAATATTCGTCTCTCTCTCTCTCTCTCTCTCTCTCTCTCTCTCTATCTCTCTATATATATATATATATATATATATATATATATATATATTATATATATATATATATATATATAATATATATATAACGTCAAACCGTAAACTTATATAGATTATTTTTAGGCTGATTCTATTTTATTTTATTAACTCGTAAAAGTATAACATCGGGTCACATAATATTATAAGACTTGAGACGCATGTAACTTATTTACGGCACATAACCCTTTTATTTAAAATTCTTAATATTTTTCTTTTATTCAAGAGTTACGTTTAAAAGTTTTGGGTTAAACAAAAAAAAATGAAAGTTAAAGAGGTTTAATTTGTTAATTGAGATAACTTACAGAAATTAATTAGTTATTAGTCTAGGGTTTAAAGTGAAAATATCAAAATTATATACGGCGGAATCACAAATGTGACATTCGTTATTTATTCAGTTCCGTTGACGATGAGCGGTTGCCGAAAACAAGGTCATGGTGGAGATCACCGGAAGCAAGAGATCGTGAATTAGGGGGGGGGGTGGTTGGCCAGAGCCAAGACCGATAGTGGGGAGGATTTAGGGTTTCGGCCAAGAGATGTGTGTGTATATATATATAATTGATATTTACACTTTGAACCCAAGACTAATAACTAATTGATTTTTTTAAGTTAACTCATTTGAAAAATTAAACTCCTAAGTTTCATTTTTATTTTTGTTTAACCCGAAACTTTAAAACGTTACTATTGAATAAAAGAAAATTATTACGAATTTTAAAAAATATAGTTAGGTGTCGTAAATAAGTTATACACGTCTCGAGCCTAATACTATTATGTGACCGGATGTTTTTGCAATTAATAAAATAAAATAAATTTAGCCTAAAAATAAATTATATAAGTTTAGGGTTTGATGTAACTAAATAATTGATGTATACCGAAAACAAGATAAATAATTGAACCTGTTGATTCACAAAAAATACAATAAACAATTTTCTAACTATCGTTGATTCACAAAAAATACAGATAATTAGGAATTTTATACACTAACACATACTTGTGATAGGAAGAAAAATAATTTTCATATATTTCAAAAACTGTTCATCTCTTAATGTTTGCAGGAATATAAAATGCATGAAAAAATTCAAATGGGCCTTAAAACATAAACTAGTCAAGAACTAGGCCATAAACAAAATGCAACAAAAACTAAAAATAACACAATAAGTTAAAATACTCATAGAATAAGACGTTTTTGAGTTGGAACAACGACCCTAACCGCCTGTAGCGTTTGTACAAAACGTGCTAATCAATCCAACGAATGTTTTGACTGGTCATACGCCCAAAACGAAGCCTTATAGCTTAAGTTATAACCATTTTAGTTAAGCCCTTTAGACAAGTGATCTTGAACCTCCAAATATAAAATAACTTGCTCCTTCACACTTGAACCCGCACCAATAATATATACATTTAAATAAAAATATATATAAATGATTTCGGGATATACGATCATTTATGGTATATATATCAACATATAATTGAATTTATTGGGTGGTATGTATCATTAAAACCTTTAATATAATTTTTTGATTAAATTGGGTGGTATGTGTCTTTCTCATTAATTATAGGCGGTTGAAGAGAAAACAAAGTATACTTGGTAAATGGGTTAGAATGGGTAGGAGTGTAGAATTTGCGCTCCCTTAAGGCAATGGCAACGCTCGTTTGGTGCCCAAAGACGTGAAGTGTACACGGGTGTTACAAATAAACGTATGCATATATAAACCCGACTAACAAGTAACATGCTAGGAATTAAAATAATAATTACAAAGTTGTAATCGGGTTTTTTAGCTACTCTAATACTTTGATATCATCAACGTTATTTCAATCCCTTATAGTAACTGTACATCTCTTATAATTCTTGCAAGGTGTACTTCTCTTATTAAAATTGTTCTTTAAAAAAGTTAATCATCAAACTAGTTCATTATAATGAAATGACTTGACTTCATCACTTTTACATACTATAAAGGTTGTTTGTCCACTAATCAAACCAACTCATTTCAAAAGGTATAATTTTTGTGGGATAATAATGAACTCAAAATTTCTAAACTTAACTGCTCCAAAAGTCTTTGTTTCTATTATTAAATATGAATTATCAATGGCGCGGAATTAGTTATGGACTTATGAGTTAATGCATTTGACGCAAATGAATCAGTTAGTTTTGAACGAATCAAACAAAAAACGCTTAAAACCAATGAAAAATCAAACACTTCTCTTCTCCTTTTGTTGGAACTAGTTGAACCAATGAACCACAATAATCTTGTTCATAAAACATTGTTAGCATGTCAAGACATAACTATTCTACGACATCAAAGCATGATCAAACGTTATCCATTTAACCATGGTACGAAAGACTTACAAAATCCATGCACTTTACAACTCTAAAGTTTTTTGAGGTGGTACTCGCAGCATTAAAACTTGTACATTATACATAATAGACATCTTGTACGTATACGCGGTTGCCAACTAGGACTTTGAACAGAGACCTTTTGGTCGGACGTAATGGGGAGTATGACCGCACCATGTGATTATGGTCGGGTTTCTCTCCGCCACACAAATATGTGGCTGAGCCACCTCTAATTTTGATTGAGATCTTGGCCCATGTCATTGTGCAAGTCACTTGGACCTAATGTTGCTTTTCACAAAGGATTACTATTATACTGGGGCCCACCGGGGTATCCAATTATAGCAAATGATGGGGTCACACGTGGATCATTCCATATCTAATCTTTTCAAGATAATATTTTATAATCACTTTATTCATCGATTAGTCTTTCTCATGAGAATTTCTTTTTCATTAGCTAGGAGCATTCGTAACGAAATCTCTATCTTCATTTTCATTTATATTATTGAGAGATTTTTTTGGTGTTTTACATCTTTATTCGAATCTTCATCTCTATTTCTATCTATAAATTTTAGAGTTTTATGAATAGGGATTATTTAAACATACAGATCTACTATTCATCAATCTATATATTTTTTGAATGTCTAAAACAGAAAAATAATAATAAAATAAATGTTTTTAGTGAGATAAAAATGAAGATGACAAATGAGATGTAGAATGTCAAACAAAATATAAAGATATTTTTAGAAAAATGTGATATTAGTTATATTATATAAGTGGAAAAGGAGATGATATTGTGAATGCTCTAAATGCAATTTCTATCCCTAAATGTAGTGTTGAAGTTGATTTGATTGATTCTAAACCTATACGTCTGTATAAGGCTTGTATGTGTTTGTACGTCCTCATATACGCCCTATTCAACTTTTGATACACTCGTATGCTTTTTTTAAATGTCTGGAAATTGGTTGGTTCTATATAGACTAAAGTCACAGGTGAAGTAGGTATGTGTAAAGTAACTTTTTTTTTATTATTAAATTGGCGATAATTTAAAAGGTTAAACTTTAAAAAAAAAAAAAAGAAAAGAAAAAAAAGATGACATTATTTTGGAACCTATGATTTGATAATGATTTATATATGTTTTGTTTTCAAAGAAGGTATAACTTGTGTGAGTTTTTATTAATATAACAAACTATAAGCGCTAGGTGATTTCATCGCAAGTTTGAAATAGGAAAAGAGGGTTCAGCTTTGGTTTTCAACCAAACCAGATGAACATAAATCAATGTTTAAAAAATAATTTACTTTTTAACAACTTGAATTGAACTGAATCGGTTTTCACTCAAACCGATTTTGTTATCAGCAAGTCAACAACTAGACATGAAGGGAGAGAAGCCTGCCTTACAACAAATGTGAAAGGCGGGCAAGGTGTCCATCCCCCTTTGCATCGAAGATGATATAATGATTCTTTAGGTTCATATAAATGCGTGTTTTCTTAGCCGATTACTTTATTGTTTTAATTTCACGTCTTAAATTAATTAGTTTCAAGATTTCAAATAGAATGATTTTAATTGTTATTATGTGATTAACCTATAGTTAAATGATCACCATTTTGCACAAAATTATATTTATGATATTTTTTTATGAATATCTATTGCTAACTCAGAAAATCCCAGCAATTAAAAAAATGTGAAACAGTAAAAGTGCAAAAAACCAACACGCGTAAAGTTTGACAGGTATCATGAGTGGACCCAGATTTTTAACCCAATGTCATGTGACACAAGTAAATTTTATTTTATATTATTCGATGCTTGTTTTCACGTATTATTTACATATATTATACAGTCTAGGAAGAAGGATAATGTGAAATATGAGAAAGTGACCGGTGCATGCTGCATTATTATTTACTACGTATTTTTTTAAAAACGTCGTTTAAGGTAATTTCCACGCATATAACACGTTGTATCTTTTAAACCAATAAAATGCAAATAATGGTTATGAATGAGTTGTTCATTATTCGATTGGAGGAAAAATTAAAAAAAGATATGTATTTATTTGACAAAGAGGTCAAACTGGTCAGTCATGGCGACTAAGTACTAAGTATTAATATGTGGCTGCAATTGATTTTGTGTGCTTGGATACAACAAATGGAGGCAACAATGTGTCACTGTTGGTCCTAGTTATAAGCTGGCTGAAGTAATACGCTTTAATGGTTATGTTGATATTTGATATGGATTCTTGTTTAGGTTTTATTGTATTTTAAAAAGATTGATATTATCTTTATATCGGGCTCGGTCCATCATGTTGATCTTATTTTTAGATTGAAACAACTCGGTGGTTCAAGCGAATTCCTCAATAAGATAAAAACTTGAGGGGAGATTCTTAAAAACAAAGCATGAATCTGTATGATTTTTTGTAAACAAGAGAGGTTTTATGACCAAAAGATTGATGGTGTATTCAAGGGGTTGGGGATTAGAAATTGCTACCAGACAGTTATTATTTTTAATTCAAAATGTATAAATTGGTTTGACCTTAGTCAAGGGCTCTATCCCTTAGACCATGCTCGGTTGAAACATCCGGCCTCTTATACCACCAATATTGTCCGTTTTGCCCATGAGGAGCTCACAGATTTGCTTTTGGTTGCCCATGTGAAAACTTCGCAGGGAGGTCACCCATCCCTGGATTGTTATCACCTGAGCA
This sequence comes from Flaveria robusta, assembly GCA_025506415.1. Taxonomy (NCBI): domain Eukaryota; kingdom Viridiplantae; phylum Streptophyta; class Magnoliopsida; order Asterales; family Asteraceae; genus Flaveria; species Flaveria robusta. The sequence goes on along the minus strand of CM046475.1, from coordinate 4,637,788 downwards.
CGTTTAACTATGGAGTTCTCTTCTCATTCACATCCAATACGCCCAAAACGCATTGGTGATATTAGAGGCAGGACATTCTTTATGAACAAAAAATCCCTCTTGTCCACAACCGATGTGAGATTTGCCTAGTATGTTACATCGGTGTTGCCTGGATCCCCACTCTTTGGGTCCTGCCTTTTTGGGGCATTGTCTTTGAACCCACCAAAGGGGAGTTGCTCCCTTGAGACCTTCATTGCTTAGTGATTGTGTTATTAAGAACCAATGAGATTTTAAATTCTGAAGATCATATTAAAATCAAACAAGTTTACATTTTACACTTCTGGACTTGTTTGATATATGCTAGATTTGCTCTGGTCATCAAGTTAATCTAATTACACAAAAATATCAAACAAAAGAACGACTCAACATGATTGTGATGATTGTTTTGGATCAGCGGAACGCCTTTTTGAGCATTGTTGGAACGCTCCGATCATAGTTGTGTGGTTCTTTGTAGCCACGCTAGTAAATAAAAATGGATAATGATATGTAAACGAGTCTAGTAGTTTTCAGTGGTATAGTTATAGTAATAATATATAGATTTTATTAATTATATTTTACACTTTAATAACTATTAAGTTCAAAAAGAGCACTCGAAGTTACTTGTCTTGTTACCAATTCGCCCAACCCAACTCATTTTGAACCTCTAGTCGCGATGCACTCGTACTTTATAAATTTAATTGAAAAGAAGTGAATGGGAAACTTGATACGTATGTCTTATTAGGTTAATATTAATGAGACACTTGTTATTTGAGTTCTTATTATGATGAAGCCTAATATGACATTTCATATATGGCTCCTGATACATTATATATTATAGGATAATAGTTTGCATGGGTTTCATTATCATGAAACATAATAGGACAACTAACATTATGTTATTATGATGAAATAAACAATAACATGTGTCTTTTCAAGCCATGCTTGTTGTAATGACTAATGAGTGTCTTATTTATTTATAAAGATGAAATGAGTAACGAACACACACAAAGTGTATTAAGAATATATGCGTGTTTGTAGGCGTTAACACAATGTGGGTTCATATAGTATTTATCTAGCTCGAATTAGTCATTACGAAACACATGTACTTATGTTGTTAGTAGGAATCGTGGGTTACGACTTAAACCACTTAGTCTAGTCGTTGTCGAAGCTTCAACCGATATAGATCTCTTCAACGTCTAATATCGTCATATATACTTTGGAGCCTACATATTTGCTAGATGTTCTTTTGTTGAAATCTTCAATCTAATTGTAAAATACAAAAAATAATGGCCTTATATTTTGGTTGATTGCTTTGGAGAAAGCTAAAAAGTTGTATGTCTACAAATTTCAAAAGTGGTGTTTAAAGGTGTGTTTTCAATTTTTTTTCTTATGATTATACAAATTATAATATAAAAATAATTTATTTGAAGTCAGTAACAGTTTAATATCTTTAAATTTATTTTTAAAATTTTGGTCTTTTGCAGCTTGCTATCCGTGATCTACTTCAGAAATTCGTAATGTTGGTCATAAAAAATTATCAAAGCGTATTAGTTTTAGAAAATTAATTATAAATTAACACCATATTATATTTAATAATTCAAACTATGATCTATTACCCGATAATAACCTATATTAGCCGTTTATTTAATGATAATTCTAATTTTTATTTTTGTTGCAAAGGACAATCTAGTAGCATAATCATTTATAGATTTACGCTTGATTTCCATACAATTTTCACGATGATGATCATGAATGAAATAGAGAAATTTACAAAGAAAATTGAGTGAAAATCGAGCGTAAATCAAATATAAATCAATGATGATTAGGCCATCATGATAAAACCTTAGCAACGAAAGAAAAGTTAGGACTATTATTGGCCAAAGTGCTAGTGTGGATTATTATAATCCAATTAGCCATAATTTGAATTATTAAAATCTATTTTGCTTGTATTTAATTAATAACGCTAAATAATGGGAATTAGTAATGTTTCCCACGTCCGCGAGAAATTTTGTTATGGACTTGAATATCAAAAATGCAAACTCAAAAACATATCTGCTAGGAAAGATTATGGTTCTCGAGTATCCAATCAATTAATCCCCCAAGCTTAAGCGGAAACGAAAGAGTAGGGTGAGGCTTTGAACGATGTAAATCCACCGCTAAAACGACCCCCCCAGGCTCGCTCTCTACCGCGGGTCCATGGTCTAGAATGGTCCAATGGTGAAATGTCCTATGGCTACGCTAAACTTTGAACTGGACTAAACGACTACAAAGTGAAGTCGAAGAACAAAGTTTAGTCTAAACAATTTCAGAATTCTCTTTTTACTTTCTAAACAATGGTTAGGCGGAAAGGGTGCCCGCAACATAGTACTATCTTTGATGGTCTCGTTTCTTCATATCCTCTTTCTATAGAAAGTCTCATTCATAGGAAAGCATGCATTTTAAAAATCATAGAAAAAAAAGAACTTATTATTCTCTCTCTAACATAGTAATCAATCAAGGAAATAAAATGAAAGAAATAATGTTAACAAAACAAAAGAAAGCTCTAAAAATATAAAAACACAAGTCTTCATATTTGTTCATTTGTCTATTTTAATTGCAAACTCAATATAAAAAAAAAAAAAAAAAAAAAAAAAAAAAAAAAAAAAAAACCTAAAAGGTTCACTAAAGAAAAAGAGAGAAACTTTGTTAAAAAAAAAGAGTGAAGTAGGGACTCGGACACACACCTGCTGGTTAACACAAAAAACTAACCAACTTTATTGCGACATTTTTTTTTGCATTCAAAACCCACTACCAATTTATATATGTATAAAACAATCTTATTTTTTAAAACAAATAACCAGTTGTCACGTTACATCAGACACTTCACACTATTACAGATTGTTATATATTTCAAACATGAAGACACCACATGTATTTAGTTGTAAAAAGTAAGATTCGGTTTTGAGGTTGGTTTTGTGGAATGTTTGGTTGTAAGGTCATTTTCTGAAAGGCAATAATTATTATTATGTAACGACGAGAATACAATAAAGCATACCAATTGATGCAACTTAACTTGCATACTATAAATGATCTCACTGGACACTATTTTTTTTTAAACAATATTTCATTTTAAAGCTTTATAAAGTACATATAACCAGCTTTGAGCCTCAGTGGCTTTTAAGAAGTCTTTAAATTAAAAATTACGGTATTAGAGCAATCAAATCAGGTTTTTTATCTTTATTCTTATAATTATATAAAAAACATTAAAAATTTTTCTCTTTTTCTCAATTAAATAATATTTTTTTTACTTTTATCATTATATTTTATCTATCCTCTACTCACAATCATTTTCAGAAATGTTAAAAAATTTATAAGGGTTAAATAGTGATTCCCTAAATATACAAATTGAACAGTAACTTTTCTCTTCCCTTTACTCACAAGCATTTCTTAAAATATAAAAAACACACTCACATAGATATAAAAAACCTACTGTGAATGCTCTTAACTACTACAAATACAAGTGGCATTAAGAGACCATATACTTCAAATTTTTGGGAGAGGGTTGGTGTCATAAAAAATTAAATGATATGCCTGTTTTTATTTGAATGATGTTAATCAGTATTTATGACTTTTTTTTTAACTAACGGGCGTTTAGCTCAATGTTATTCGTGTGTGTAATATGTGCCAAAATAAATATTTTTTGTGTGTGTAATATGTGCGAAAAGGTATTTGATATTATTTGCTAAAATGTTTAAACGGATATGTTTGTTGTAACAATGATTGATTAAATGTGATTTTTGATAGAAAACGAACAATGTTCATACTATTATTGTTGGGTCATGGGTGGATAAGTGTGACATAAATATTATGTGGCACAAAACTAACTTAAGAGTTATTGATGATGGTTTAGTTTTGAAACGCATTTGTGGCACTGATATAATAATATCATTTTAAATATCTATTTAATAACAATAATAGAGGTGTTTGTGGCAAGTTGAAATTGATTGAACCGTCCAAACTGAACTAACTTTGCTGGTTAGAGGTTCATATAATTACGTTCATGGTTGGGAGGGCATTTCAAAGTGCAGGTAATGTGTTCGAGTCTCACTTGGTGCAATATGTTTCAAGCGTATCAGGGATTTTACCACAGTGGAACTTTGATGGTAGGTTTCTCCTGGAATTGTGGGCGTGTCTGTGTTTACGTGTGTAGATAACCTTTCGCAAATGAATTTACCCGGGTGGCCAAGTTTAAAAATTATTTGTTGGCTATTAAAAAAGTTTAAAATCATTTTTAACAGTTTGGAACTTACATTGCCCAGTAAGAGTAAGTTGAACCGGTTATTATCATTATAATAATTTAAATTAATGAATCATGTTTATCTTTTTTGTAATTTAATACACATTAACAAGTTTGTTCTTTTAATACCTATAATAAAATCTGAACCCAACTAGTTGCATGTTCATGTTCGGATTTCATATTTGATTTAATTCAAGGACAGCTTTTTATAAAATTTCACCCCGTCGGCTTATATATTTCCATATCACATTAGTTGGTTTAGTTTACGGTTTAAACCAAACGGGTACTGTTACCATAATGTAGATTTTTTATATATTTTATAGTAGTGTTTGAAAACTCTTTAATTATTTTTTTATTTTTATTTTTTTGAAACATTTATTTGAATTGAGGTGTGAAGTTTGTGTACTTATCCTTAATAGTATACATTTATTCATGTATTTTTTTTTTTTGATCAACCATCAAATTTTATTTAAAAAAAAAAAAACTAACAAGATGCTAGATTACAAAGTAGTCCACTATTTTCTCCTTAGACAAATTCTTTTGGTTTTGTTCGGTTTCAGTTGTCATATTTTTTGACAAAATTAACTCAAACTGTAAAATTATACTGTTAGTTACAAGTGGTTTAGTTCAATTGTCAACATTTAGTTTGGATATACAACGATTATATTTTTCTAGTAATGGTTTGTTTTAAATATTGTCCAACCGTACCATGAACACGTCTAGTTTAAATCACCCAAACCACAATCTAAACCATTTTGGCGAACCCACCCCCACCCCCACCCAAAAAAAAACTAACCTAGGCGATTTGATTTGTTGTTTTTGAAATCGTAGTTAGCTGTCGATTAAATAATGTTAAAACCGGAGAAATCAGACCTTGTCCGCCTCGATCAAAAACTCTCGTAAAATACAAGACATCTCAGGCTCTAGCATACCGATCAAAATTTGAAAATTTATGCCAACTATTAAGAGTAAATATGTAAACGATACCATTGAATTTTGCAATAAGTGTCGTATAATATTTTTTTTAACTTTTTTCATAACATCATAACACTTTTCTAAATTCCAAATATACCACTACGACATGGTTAGTTTCAACTCACGTTTTGATATAAATTTTATTTACAACTAAACCCCGTAATATACGACTAAAAACCACGTATCAAATAAAATATATATTTATTTTTTATGACAATATAATGTCTTTTTATGTTACGATTATATCCTTGCAAGTTGCATTGTCGTATATCTACCTGCTCTAGGTATATGTTTTTTATTCAAAATTAACCCTCCGAACACATGAGGAAAATCCAATAGGTGAAGTGAGGTTTTCAATAATGATTCACCATAAGAAACGGGAACATAGTTGTGGCCCAGTTTTTTGGCCCATATATATCGGCCCATTTTTCATGCCACGTTGGTAATTGGTTTATTGGTTCATAAAATAAGCCCGAATCATTTTTGTTCGGATGATGATGGCCCATCTAAACTTTGAGTTCAACATTTGAACCAATGTACTTAAGTTTAACGTTTGTCAATTGTCATATGACGTCGGTAATTGGTTCATAAAATGAGCCCAATATATTATTGTTCGGATTATGATCAATTCAGAATCACACTCTCAAGGGGACATCCTGATGTGTAACATCTTAAATTTAATGGTTTTGTCATATACTAATTTAAGGCCAAATCTAAATAAAAGTAATAAGATTTAAAAAAAATTGCCTGCAAAGTGTACAAATATAATAGAAATTGTAATTAAAAGGGATTACAAAAGTTAACACTAACCCCCCCCCCCCCCCCCCCCCCCCGGCGTGTGCGGGCACACAGCCACAACCTCTCCCTCACCCTCTCTTTGTCGCAACTTCAAACCAAGGAATATTAAATATTGTGTGAATAATTTTTATTAAAGTTTAGGATTTGTGAGTTTTGATTGTTCTATACTATATGATCAAATTGATGATTAACAACGAATTGGATGATCAAAGTGGTTGATTTCTAGGGCTTGATCCCAAACTCCGTAAAGGTTGTAAAATTATGAAACTTTAACACTCGATATGAGTTCCATGGCCCACGTTAAACAATTATGGGTGGCATGTATGCTTAGAAACATGATTAACAATTAAAGTGGTTTTTGAAGTAGGCCTTTTGTGCTTGATAATTGGTTATGCTTATATGATAAAATCATAGTTGAAATCTATGCATAATGTTGATATAATGAAAATGTTTTTTAAAAGAAGGCTTAATGATGCTTTTACATGAAAAAAGGTATTTCAAGTAGCTTAAATGGTCATGTATGTGTGATGTGGGCATTCTATTATGTGATATCATGCGGCTATCTAAATGAGCTTATGATTATGGATCATGGTATGATTATAGAAACTAGAGTGTGTTGTTAGGTATGCCACGTTTAGTAGTACCTGTGACTAGTTATGCTAATGTTTACCAGCTATAAAAGTTGGGTATGTTTTATGTTATTGGGTATGGATACCAATATATGCTACTACGTATGGCTATTAATAAATGATTGGGTGTGTTTATACTTGTATGCGGAGGCATAACAATGCATTGAGTGTTATGCCCGTATAAGCCTTCTTGTATTTGTTGCATGTAGTCAAAAGAACAAGTTTACCTTATGAATAAGGTTATGCAAATGATTGATGAATTATGTTGACCATATGGCTATTGACTGCTAATTATTATAATATTACATGCTATGATTTCATAAACATACAAAGCATTGAGTGTTATGCTCGTATAAACCTACTTGTATTTGTTGTATATTTGTTGTATGTAGTCAAAAGAGCAAGTTTACCTTATGAATAAGGTTATGCAAATGATTGATGAATTATGTTGACCACATGACTATTGACCGCTAGTTATTATAAAATTATATGTTATGTTTTTTATTAAAAAAAATAGAACTCGCACATTAATACTTTTTCTAACATACATGTCATATTAAGTACAACTTAAGATAGGAAGATCATCTGAACATGAAATAAAGTCTCTCTTATGTTTCAAGACTGACATTTCTTATGAAAAGATATGATTTATCATTTTAAAAAAATTATTATGTTAAAAGTCTAAAGCATGTAATTTGGGGTTATGGATAACTTAGTTAAATAGTAAAAAAAAATCTGGCAAAATAATAAGAGAAATATATCTATCTATACTAATAAAACAAGGATTTTGGAAACCACGTGACACAATTCTAGGCCACCTAAATTTTATTTTTCCGCTTATCTCTCCTAATAAATTTAGCATTAACTACTACTGATATCATTTAATTTTTTTTCCTATCAATTTTTTTATTAAATTAAAAAAGAGATCTTTCTACAAATGCAATTTTTTTAAAAAAATAACATTTATAAAATAAGAACTTTTTTTCTAAAAAATATCAAACTTAAAAAAATATATATTTTAAAACCTGTGTGTTCTAAAAAAATAAAATTCTTATGAAACAAAAATAATTAAAATTCAAAGTTTAAAGAAATTATTAAAAATGACACTTTTTTAAAAAATGGTTTTTTAAAACAGTTTGTTTAAAAACCAACTTTTTTTGATAAAAACAAAAAAAATTAACAAAAATTTAAAAAATGATATTATCAGTTGATCACTTGTACGTAATGTATATCATATCTTATATCAAAAGATCGTTTTATGATTCATTAATTTTTATTAATAACTATTAATATTTTATTTATTCAACCTATGTAATACACAGTATATTAACCTAGTGTTCAAATAAAAAAGGGTTTTAAAACTAAAATATGTAAGAAGTAATTTTAACCATTTATCTACTTTATTAATAGTTGAGATCAATTTGTAGGAAAAAGTTTGTTAAATATGTATTTTAGAATAACAACTTTTGTTGACTTTTTACAAGTTCTCTTATTTTTTTAAACGTTTATAACTTTTACATACGACATTATTTTTTAATAAAATTATACCATAATAACGAGTGTTTTTTATCTTTAAAACAAGTACAATACTGTTATATAAAAATATATTTATTTTTTTTATGTTTTTAAGCTTATATATCCTCATTGTGTCTTTTAGTGCATTTCGTTGTATATTTTTGTTAGTTATTGTGTATTTTTAAATGTTATTGTATTTTTTAAAATGAAGAATTTTTAAAAAATACAATGATGAAATAACATTGTTGTATATCGCTAATATGTAAAACATAATAATAAATTAAAAACTAATCTATATCTATATCTATAGTATCTAATAAAAAAATATTTTTTGTGTCATTTGTCATTCTTTTATCCTATTTATTTGCCACTTGTCATTGTTATAGACATCAACTCATCAATTTTTCCTACAAAAGAGTATTATAGTAATTTAAACACTCGTATAACTTTCTCTCTTTTATTAAAAATGAATTTTATTAATTGCTAAAATTCTCTCTCTTATCTAGTTTTTTTTCTAAATCAAGCTATTTTTTAAATAGATTTTATTAAGGAAATAAAAAATCACATCTTTTAGTTAAAATAGAAATAATAAAAAAGCAAATATTTAATATACTATGAAATTTTCTAAAACACTAAACCTTTTTAAAACAAAATATTTAAAATCATTTTGTTTTTAAAAAAGAATTATAAAAAGGTGAATTTTTTAAAAGCAGTCTTATTATAACAACCAGAATAATTACAAATCAGAGTTTTTAAAAACATGATTTTATAAAAAAATATTTTTTTTTAATAAAAAATCTTTAAACGAATTTTTAAAAATGAACCTATTTAGATAAGAGAGTTAAAAAAATTCTTTTATTTCTTTAACTACTATGTATATATAATTTAAATTATATTTTATATAAAAATATTATACTGTAACTCTTCATGTTTATTACTAACTATAATCTGTTTAATAAATGAGTTTTTGGCCTATCCATATATATATGGCTGTCTAAAAAACTAAAATAAACATGATACAATTGTAAGACTCATCATACTAATTTTCTTATTTCTTTATATTATTAATATTAATATTAATATTGAATAATAATAATATTACTCATACCATTTTTAAATTAAAAAATATAATTTAATAAATTAAAAACCTATTTTATTAAAATAACACTTTTTAGAAACAAAATTTTTATAAAATACATAATACAATGAACTTTTAAAAAAATCATTTTTCTAAAACAAAATATTTAAAAATCACAATTTTTTTATAAAACAAAAGTTTAAGAAAATTACATTATTTTTTATTTACTTAAAGTATCCATTTATCCCGTAATTATAATAATATTTTATCTTTAAGCATGATTTTATAATGCATAAAAATTATTTAATATTTTATTTATTCAACCTGTGTAAAACATAATAATAAATAAAAAACTAATTAATCTAATACATTAAAAACAATGACAAAATAACACAGTGTCTCATTGTGTTTTTTTGATCATCGATGTGTTATTTCTATGAATTTTAAAAAATACATTGCTGAAATAACAACATTGTATGCTTATAATTATAAAACACAATGATAGATAACAATAAGTTTATATAATATATAAAAGACAATGACAAAAATAACACATTGTATCATTTTTAACACTATTAGTTTTGATAAATACACTAGTGAAAGTATATAATTATGCACTTTTGATTGTAAAACACAATAATAAATAACAAATTTATATAATCTTTAGAAACAATGATAAAATAATACAAAATGATCTAAAACGTAAAACATAATGATGAATACATATAGCACATGATGTAGAAATATATGACAAATGAACTGATATTTGACACAATAAACGTATATGACATAATGAATTGATGTATTTGACATAATGTCCAAAATGTTCTTCTTTTGAAAACAATAGAATAACACGTGTCAAGCTCACAATTGTTCTTAAAATTTTTAAATTAAATTCCTTTTTACTATAACCCTACTCGAATAATAAAAGAAAAAAATAATTGTTAAATTATATATAATTAACTAAAATATTAAAGCATTTAAATAGAATGGCAAAATAATAAACAGTAAAAAATAGTATGGATAGTTAGAACATTTTAAAACAAAAAGAAGTAAAGAAAATGAGGGGGTGGGGGTTGTAGAACCCCGGTTGAATGCATGGGGGAGATGTTCAAATCATCTTTCAATTATAATAAAAAGATAACTAAAAGTGACACGTGGCAGCATAATACTTCTCATCATCCAAATTTTCTCGTTTTTTTCTCATATTAAATAATCACATTAATTATTAGTAATATTATTTAAAATTTTTTAGATTAAAATAGTTTTTAAACTAAATTAAATAAGAGATCTTTTTTAATGTTATTTAAAAAAATTATAAAATAAAAAATTTTCTAAAAATAAAATTTTTTAAAGAATATTTTAAAATTAATGTTTTAAAAATTAAAAGTTTTATAAATAAAATATAATTAAAATTGCAAGTTATAATACCAATATTTTTTTAAAATGTATCTTTTAAAACGTTTGTTTTAAACAATATTTTATTTTATTTATAGTAAGAAAGATTTTAATCATATCTTATATTAATATATTATGTTATAGTTAATAAAATTTTATTATATTTATATTATAATTATTTAACTCGTGTGATACATAAGTTTACAAAAAATAGTTGTTTTAATATTTTCCTATGGCTTAATATACAAATTTTAATAACCGGAGAAAAAAATAATTAACAAATAAGGAATCAAAGGCTCGTCACACGACATGCTTTAAAGGAGCTTCAAGTTACTATTTACGTACTCACACAAATCCACGGTATTTCCTTATTTTCCTAATAATAACATGAAAGCCGATGGTATTTCCTAAAATAATATTTTTTTACCTTTGATGTTGCACTTGGAAACAATATCGTTAGTTCTGGTCCAAAAAGATCTCCATCCTAATAGATGACAAGACGTAGCATCAGCATTAATTAATATCTAAACAATACACAAATGGACATGTGTGAAAGCGGTATTTTATTTAATAATCTTATATTTATTTCTAGTTTTAGTAAACTCGTGTATTACACGAGTTAAATAAAAAATATTAAATAAAATAAAATTTTATTAATTATAAATCGATATTATAAAATAAGATATGATAGAAATGTTTCTTATAATAAATAAAATAAAATTTTTATTTCAAAACAAACTTTTAAAAAATATCATACCTAAAATTTTTTTCTTATAACTCTCGATAATTATTTTTTGTTTATAAAAATTTTACTTTCTAAAACACCAAATATAAAATATTTTGTATTTTTTTAAAAGTTTTTTAATTTTATGATGTTCTAAAATATTTTTAATTTTATGATGTTCTAAAAGTTTTTTAATTTTATGATGTTCTAAAATATTTTGATGTTTTTAGAAATAACATTAGTAAAAATATATTTTACTTAATTTATTAAAAACTATTTGAATCTAAAAAATAAATAATATTATTAGTAATTAATGTGATTATTAAATAGGAGAGAGAAGCGGGAAAAAATTATTGATCAGGAATATGGTGTTGACATGTGTCTCTCCTAGATATATTTTTATTATAGTAGGAAGATTTTCCTTGCGAATTGATGCTTGTAAGAGCGGGCTCAAGTTATTGCCCTAACAATTTCTTTTGGTTTCAATATACAAACTTTAACATTTAACTGAAAAAAATATTTATTATAATAAAATAGTAAATAAAACGAACACACGATAGCACTATTTTTATTTTTATTATTTTTTTCCGCTTCTCTCTCCTAATTAATAATATTATTTAATTTTTATAGCCTAAAAATACTTTTTAATTAATTTTAAAAACTTCTTTTTATTAATGTTATTTATAAACAAATATATTTTAATAAAATAAGAAATTTTTTAAAACATTAGAGTTTTTAGAAAATACAAAATAGTTTTAAATTATTGTTTTTAAAAATTAAAATATTTATAAAAAAAATAATTAAAATTAGAAGTTATAATAATGAAATTTTTTTAAAACGATTTGTTTTGAAACAAAATTTTTTGTTTCTTTTTAAACAAAAAAGTTTAAAAAGTTGATATCATTGTTTTCTTTCTTATATGTTTACACATACGTAATTTTAGTTATATCTTATCTTAAGATATCGTTTTATTATTAATAAAATTTTATTTTATTTATTTATTTATTTTTTTTAATGGCAAATCTATCCTATTTCTACTCTTAAACTATTCCATATTACACCATGTCTGGGTTTGAACCTAAAAACTCCTTTTTAAAAGACAATACCTCTACCAGGACCTCCTCTCTACAGTATATCCATGTGATACAATATCAAAAGGGCCTGTTAATTTTCCACTTGGAAATAAATGAGAGTTTATTAAAATATCTTGTTAGTTGTGGTCCTAAAACATCTCCATCTTAATAGATGACAAGATGTAGGATCAACATTCTATGTAAAAGTTATATAAATGGACATATGCTACAAGTAGTATGTTTTTTTCATGAATTACGTTATGCTTGTTTATTTTCTTGTGAATTACATATAAAACGTATACAAATAAAAGTAGACCTTTTTGAACTTGTATTCAATACTACTGCACCTTCTTAATAAGTTGGAAGTTAATGATGATGGAAGAAAAACCTTTATGTTGAAAAGAAGAATTTTGAAAGTAGAAAAAAATTTGTTTGTATAAAAATGAGTGTGTTAGATGTAAATTTATATAGTAAAAAAAAAGAAAATAAAAGTATATTTTTATTTAAGATGGGTTAAAGGTTCATATGACCTGGTCTAATGTCGCACTCACAGGTTGAATATCGGCTTCATAAACTTAATTTTGATGCCGCAGTAAATACTCGTGACTTGTTTGTATAAAACTATTATATAAATATTCGTATATATTTAATTCAATATACAAAAGTTTTATAAATCATTTAAGCAAGTCTGCTCGAGTTTGATACGTGAAGCACGGGTTCGAGCTCAAGTTTTAACTCGTTTATTAAACGATCCTTAATAGTACCTTAATCTATGTCTTATTTAAGTCTTATTTGATTCGAGCTTTTAACAAACCGATCTCGAATAACATTACTGCCTCCACTTATTTACACTATGGTGCTGTTTGTTTTTTCTGCAGTAAAAGATCTGCAGTCTGCGAACCACATCTGCAGACATCTGCATAAGAAGATGTGAACCAAACTTCTGCTGTCTGCAATAAAAAAACTGTTTGTTTTTTTAATATCTGCAGACTATAAAAACAGTTTGTAATAACAGTCTGTAATTAAACCAAATCAAACCTTACATCAAAGCAAATCAAACAAAAAACTTAAACCAAATCATAAACCATAATAATCCAACCCATTACACTGTTACTTCTTGAAAGCACATAAAGTTCATATCAATCTTGAAAACAAAATTGTTTTTTATTTGTGATGGAGGATGAAAAAGAATTCGGTTACCTTAGCACACAAACGTTTATTAGCATTATATCAAACAAACATGCATCTTAAGCTTAAGATGAAGAAGAAAGAACCCACAAAGTTCTTGACTTGGAATGCCAACAGCTTTCTTCTTCGGCCCCACGATTTTGTTTTTCTTAATTTTGCCCTAACAAAGTTGGAATTCAAGTTCTTGGTCTTATTTATGAGAATTTGAGGAATTCTGTCACCAAATTGGGGCTTTGGTCGTTGAATGCGACAAATTGTGATATGGGCTGTTAGGGCTGGACGGCGACGGACTGCTAGGGCTGGACGGCGGCGGGCGATGGGCTGCGCTAGTGGAGGTCGGTGACGGGAGGGCTGCTAGGGCTGGACGGCGACGGGCTGCTAAGGCTGAACGGCGGCGGGCGAGGGGCTGCGCTGGTGGAGGTCGGCGACGGGAGGGCTGCTAGGGCCGCGGTGGCGGTGGTGGCTGCAGTGACTGCGAAGATTAGGGGGAAGGAGGAGGAATCCGATTTTGATCTTTGTTTTGAAACTTGAGAATGAGAAGTGGGTAGAAGTGAATGATTTATGTTTTCTTTACGCAGACCTCAGGAAGATGTTTTTTAATGAAAAGTCTTCCAAAAAACAAATACTCTGCAGATCTGAATATTTGCGCGTGGTGCAAACAAAAGAGATCAGAAAGTGCTTTTTAAAAAAAACAAACAGCCCTTATGTGCCATTTACCCCTCGAGGCTGACATAGCTGGATTTCTTCAGACTATCAAGGCCCAGTGTACTAACTACGGAGTCAACGAACCCAAAAGTCTACGTTGGCGAACACCATAGTGATTTCGACAGATAAACATAGCATTCACCCAATTGATAATATTATCCACTGTTCTTGCATGTCATCGTTATAAAAAACATTAAATTTTAATTAAAAAACCTGCAACAGCAACCTACTTCATCTGCATCAGCTAACAAACGCTTACCAGTTCAAAGCTTTATCTTTTATGCTTCTTTGAATCTCATTATCAAACACCCACAAGAGTTTACTGAAGAACATTCAACAATTTCGCCTAATCACACAACACCCTCAAGAATTTACACTCGTACCCATGTGAACACAGTGTAAAAAGATTGTTAATCCGGTATAAAACTGTATGCACTCAAGGTGTTTGATTAAATGCCTCTGTGAAGTGGGAACTTTGTTGGCTTTGAATTGAGATTATTGAGTTATTGTTTGGTGTTAGTTTATGTGAACAGAATATTATTGAACTTTTGGCATTAAATTGTTGTCTTATTTGGGCTCAAGTGGATGGTTTGGATGTTTGGTTAGGTACAAGAAAGTATAAGGTGTCTACTTTGAGCCAAATTTTGGGAATTTGTATCCACCCAACATTCTCCAGATGTTAGAATTAAGGTTATTATGGTTCAGAGTGGTCTGGGCCATGAGTCTGTTGCTTGTTGCTGCAGACTGTCAATCTACTCATCCGGCCGAAGGTAAGTTAGTTGCTTCGTTTTATGATCTTTGCTTTAATGTGTTTGGAAGAATTCGTGTTCAAAGATGCCATAAATGCTTTAGTTGGTGCTGAAAATCTTTGTTTTCTTTACAATATTTTGTTATTTAACCATAAATCAAGGAAATATTGATGATATGGAAGGTAGAGCATGGTCCATTAATTTCTTTACTTATGATGAAAATATTTGTTTTATCAAATACTCATGTTAATCTTGTCTGTTAATATGCAGTCACAGCACTGCAGCTTATTAAGAGAAGCTTTAGAGATCCAGAAAACAGTCTCAGTAATTGGAGACGCGGAGATCCATGTGTATCGAATTGGACCGGAGTCTTGTGCTTCAACACATCCCTAGATGACAACTATCTTCATGTCCGAGAACTGTAAGTACAGCTGGCAATTTGACCCATTTACTTCTGAACTGGTCGATTTGGTTTATGTTTTATATTTAACGGATTAACAGCGTAGAATATTTTTTAGCTAAAATAATGTTTTGTATAAAATTTGCAGGCAGTTGCTGAATTTGAATCTTTCTGGAACCTTATCTCCTGCCCTGGCGCGATTATCTTATATGGAAATATTGTGAGCCAAGTTCCTAATGTCACCTGCATTGCTTTTTTGCCTTCTTATTTCCTGTCCTTAAGAATTTTGCTCATGCGTATTTATTCTTAATCTTAAAGGGATGTCATGTGGAACCAAATAACTGGGAGTATACCAGAAGAAATAGGTCAACTTACAAATTTGAGACTTTTGTAAGTTGATCTTTTAGAGGTTCATTTACATTTATCACCAATTAGATGACATACCAGTTTAAAACATCGCCGATTTATTTCCGTATTTACATTTATTGCCGTCATGATTTTCTGCTTTCCTGATTATGTGCATGCAGGTTGTTGAACGGAAATCAATTAACAGGTTCATTGCCAGAAGAACTTGGTTACCTCCCCAATCTGGACCGAATACAAATTGATCAAAACTTCATATCCGGATCAATACCGAAGTCATTTGGAAACTTGAACAATACAAAGCACTTGTATGGATTTTGTTCTTATTCTTGTTTTCCAATTTCAGTTCGACTTTATAATGATCATAATTACTTATTTGGGTTTGTTTTTGTTTATGTCTTCTGGACAGCCATATGAACAATAATTCACTAAGTGGGCAAATTCCTCCTGAGCTATCTAGATTGCCATTGCTTGTTCACTTGTAAGTTTATGCTTTGACTTTCTAAACGTTGATTTCACCCTGACATATGTTGACATGATATATGTTGCAGGCTGCTTGACAATAACAACCTATCAGGCCATCTTCCCCCAGAGCTCAGTGAAATGCCAGCACTTCGTATACTGTATGTATCTTTCTTTATTAGATTGATGCTGAAGACTATAGGTGGCAAGATGTGTGAGTTGGGTAGCGAGTGAAAACGGGCTGGGTTGGTTTCATAAATACTAAAGTAGTAATTATGATTACATAAAGAATATTATCAGGGTTTTAATAAAATTTTTGAATAAAGCTATTTAGAAGGTTGCATGCATTTAAAATAGATATTGGGTGACTTTCAAACCGATTCCTTTTCAAATAAATTCTTTAATTCGACCTGTTTGCAATAAGACACAACCCAACTCAACCCATTTGCGAGTTAATGGGTCGAAATTGCCACCTCTATTGAAGAATGTGTTGTTTTCGTTGAACAATTAATCAAGGGGTTTGTTTTATTTCTTTTTCAGAAAAATTAGATATATAAAAGTTTGTTTCATTGGAATCATGAAAAGAGAAACCCAAAGTTACCTCATTATGCATTACTAACTTCTAGATTTACCCTTTTATTATCTTTTCAAATTTACATCTAAATTCTGTCTCACCATCTAATAGCATCTTTGGTACATTTTTGTATGCTTATAATTTTGTTCTATAAGTTCTATAATCACTTATTTCTTACATTCATTTGGCAGTCAACTTGACAACAACCACTTTGATGGTATTATACCTCCCTCTTATGGCAGCATGTTTCGGTTGTTAAAGTTGTAAGTTTAGTTTCATTTATCATGTATGCATTTTGATTCTAAAGAACTGTAGGTCTTACAACTCTTTACTGATGCAACTAAATACTAGTCTGTTATGTTGAAAAAGAAGCGCGGAGGTGACATTTTTGACTTGTTACTTATTAATAGGTTGATTTGGGCTGTGTTTCATCTCAAAAGTGTCGATATAAAGTTAGTAAAGGGGGATTGGGTCGAACAAGTTGAAAATTGGCTTAAATTGTGATTCTAACGCACATAACCTCTTAAATCATATTATTCAAAGATTTAGATTATTATTGTAATTAAAAAAATTGTAATAATAATTAATGCATTCTTTGTTTATGAAAACAATAAAAATTGAACAAAAAGTTTTAGTTTATTTTTGTTGAGCGATCTTAATCAAAAAAAAAAAAAAAAAGAAGCTTTAGCTGGTCAACCAGACTGATCTGTTTCAACTGTACCAAAATTGACAAGTTTTGATCTAAATCCATTTTGACCCCAACTTGTCTATCCAGCTACCTCTAAAGAAATGTGTTATAGTTTAGCTAATATAGAACCTTTTGGGATAATCTTAATTTTCTCTTGGATTTGATTAAAAGGTAGGCAAATAAGTTTTTTGCAGCCTATGATGTTTTGATTTGTTTTTTGGTTGGCTGTGGCAGGAGTTTGAGGAATTGCACATTGCAAGGACCAATCCCTGATCTTAGCAGGATACCGAAACTTGCTTATATGTAAGTATGCAATAATTGTTGGATATATAGAGTGCTATCTAGCAAAAGTCCTTGTTTTTTTAGATTTTATCTATGCATCTCTATGACCGTTAACTGTTTATATGAAAATTTTCAGTGACCTCAGTAATAACAATCTTAATGGATCCATACCAGACATGAAGCTTTCTGATGAAATCACAACAATGTAAGAACATATTATTTTTTTCACTGGGTCTATTTTGATCTAAATTGGGTTTTGTTTTGGTTTCTTAAACTCAATAAAACAAAAAATTTAATTTGATAAATTGAGCAGAGATCTGTCAAGGAATCAGCTTACTGGAACCATCCCGCCCAGCTTTTCAGGCCTTCCTAATCTACAAAGATTGTGAGGATTCTTTAACCTTTCCTTTTGCTCTTTTTATTGGCAACTGTATTTTTTTTAAATGGTAAATTGCAGAATGTGAACTTTAAGATTATTGGGTAATTTTCGCGATTCGACCTGAGAATTGAGAAGCATAAACATGTACAATGTAATGGATAAACATCCTTATTTTCTCCTGCAGGTCTCTTTTCAACAATTCGTTAAATGGCTCCGTTCCATCCAATATTTGGCAAAACAGGACTTTTAATTCAACTGAACAACTTACCTTGTAAGACTTGAAATTCAAAACCTATCCCATGTCATCTCTCTTATACTCTCTCTCTCTCTCCACACAAACATGTATGTGTGTGAGCATTCACGCTAAAAGTGGCGAGATGCTCAGGTCAAGAAGGTTGGGTAGCAGGTCAAAATTGAGCTCGGTAGAAACGAGCCATTTTTTTACTGGTCAGGCTGGATGCGGTTGGATTGACCAGAAGCATTTTTATGATACCTTAAACAATATTAAATAATCTTGGAATAAAAATGATTTGGGAGAAGAAGGTAGACTTTGGGAGTCTTTCAACTTGGCTACTTTTTTTGTTTGAGCCATTTGAATTACCGTACAACCCAAACCACCTATGCATAAGTAAAGTGGACAAAATGCCTCCCTCTAGTTCACACAGTTCATTTTTGTAAACGTCTTTTTCTATGAACTCTATATATAATGCATGCACTCTCCTTCCCATGTAAACTACAACATTTGGGCCAGTCTCTTAAATTTTGGATCAAAATGAATACATCAAAGTGGGGAATAATGATGGCAATCAGCATATTGCAATTGCTATGAGGCATCCAATTGGAAATCATTTTTGCACATTCATGGTTAAAGGGAGTGTCATTAATGATAAAAAAAGTCTAATTGTTCCCTAAACTCACATCTTTTTTTGTATTTCAGGGAACTGCAAAATAATAATATTTCAGGTGTTTCAGGCAGCCTTATCCTCCCTCCAAATGTCACGCTTAGGTTTACCTTTTTTTTACCCACATAAGATATTCATGTTATGCTTGGCTATTTTAGGGTGTTTGGATCTGCATATTGAAACTGATTATCTGATTACTATGACTTCTAGTCTCGATAATCGGTATTCGGTGTTTGGATAAGCAGATTGTCTAACGTCATAGACTTTATCCCATCGCACAAGACATCTCATTTTTTCAGAAGAATGAACTTTTTGGTCAATTCATGTATTAATTCCTCAAATAATCAAAATTTGCTAAACACTCAAACAACAATTATCATATTATAACAACTTTAAACAATAAAAGCACAACTGATTACTATCTTCTCCACCCTGTTTATCACAACAGAAAATCCAATCACTTTCAAAGCATACATCCAAGACACTCCCTTGACCCTTCTATATTTATCATAGTTATACTCTACTTTTTTTTTTTTTTTTTTTTTTTTACATTTTCAGCCTTCAAGGGAACCCTGCATGCTCGAATGCCATCATGGCAGATTTTTGTCAATCTCCAATTGCATCAGTCAGCCATCTGCAAAGCATCCCATCAAACTCAACTGATAACTGTCAAGCTTCATGCCCACCTAACTTTGAATATGCTCCAGGGTCACCTACACCATGCTTCTGTGCTGCACCGCTGCTGATCGGTTACCGGTTAAAAAGCCCTGGTTTTTCAGATTTTCTTGCATATTTCTACTCATTTGAGGTTTATTTAACCTCTGCTTTAGAAATAAATCATTTTCAACTTGATCTTACTTATGAATGGCAAAAGGGTCCTCGACTACGAATGCATTTGAAGATTTTCCCGGTATATACGGGTAGTGGTTCTAATGTCTTCAATAGCAGTGAAGTCCTTAGGATTCGTAGCTTGTTCACTCAATGGGAGATTCGGGATAGTGAAATATTTGGACCTTATGAGCTTCTTAATTTCACATTATTGGATCCTTACAAAGATTGTTAGTTTTCTATAACCCAAATCTTATTAGTTTCCTTTTCCTTATACAAGTAGCAATACTATTTGCTAGAGGTGGCAAGATGGACAGGTCGGGTAATGGGGCAATATGGGTTCGGGTAAAATGGGTCATTGTTAATACAGGTCAAAACAGGATGGGCAGGTTTGTCTGGCCTGTAACATTTTTAGATCATAAAAAAAGTAATTTTTTATAAGTAACGAATGCTTTAATTATAATTACATAAGCAATATTTTAACCATATGATTATATAAAACAATCTAAGATGATGTATGCATTTAAAATAGACTCCGGGCAAATTTCAATCCATTTGACCCATTACCCTTCTAGAATCTAGATAGTTATTTGACTAACATAGCCAAAACCAACTCACTCATAAGGCAATGAGTCCAATCTGCCACCTTTACCGTTTGCACATAGCTATCATTACAACATTAATGATCTTGATTTCAGTCTACATCGATTTGTTATTTACTTCTTTGATATCAAACCTTAAGAACTCATGATACCTGTTCAAACTTGGATTTTCATGAATAGAGAATATCAGTTTTATCAAAATAGTGGCTGGTGTTGGTTTTATCCTGTTACTTTGCTATTAATTCTCATTTTAATTGCAGTTGTTCCTACCCCCTCTTCTTCTTCTGGGATAAGCACGGGTGCATTGGCAGGCATTGTGATAGGGGCTATTGTTGTTGCAGTTTTATTATCTGCGTTAGCGTCACTTTATATTTTAAGACTGCACCGGAAAAAATATCACGCTGTTTCAAAAAGACGTCATGGTGAGTGACCTTGTGGATTTTGTATTTTAGTTGTGTTTTGGAAACTTAATAGTCTTATGAATATAAAGCTTTGAATTAGTCATTTGACCACATCTTTGTGCAGTTTCAAGGGCGTCAATTAAAATCGAAGGAGTAAAGAGCTTCACCTATGAAGAAATGAAACGTGCTACAAATAATTTTGATGTTGTTAGTGAGGTTGGACAGGGTGGGTATGGAAAAGTATACAAAGGCATCTTAAATGACGGGACAGTTGTCGCCATTAAACGGGCTAAAGAGGGATCACTACAGGGTGAAAAAGAATTTCTTACTGAAATAGAGTTATTGTCTAGATTACATCATAGAAATTTGGTTTCTTTGCTTGGATTTTGTGATGAAGAAGGCGAGCAGGTAAAATTAACTGCATCATGATTGTAGATGTGGCAAAGTGTGTATGTCAGGTGGGTTGTGTGGTGGGTCAAACGGGTAAATTATTATTGCGGGTCAAAATAGTTAGGTGGGTTGACTGATCACAAAAGGTTCTTTTATCCATTTTACCTGGATTTTTAAATAATTAATGTGCCAAAACTCAAGAACTTTAAACTTCTTATCAGACGTAGGGAGTCACTAATACTATTTGACCAAATTTGAAAACATTCTAAGTTATAGGATTTGTGCATGCAGATGTTGGTTTATGAGTTCATGTCTAATGGCACACTCAGAGATCATATATCAGGTATGCCTCAATAATCTTGCTTATGTTACTCTTCTATAATCTTAGCCGAGTTGATTTATACTATATGTGGAAAAGAGTTGGCTTACAATTCAGAAGGATGTGGGGTTTGAGGGTTTGGATGTGAGTTTGAAATTGATTATTGAGTGTTTAATATTTGGATAAAAACAAACTCTGCTGGTGATTATCTTGGCCAAATTAATAACTTTGGATATTAAGCTTCGCAGCAACATTGTTTGTTTTAATCTATATGAGCGATATTTATTCCAATTTGACAAGAGAATGCCCTATTGGGTCATTTCATATAGAGTTTATAAAATGATTTCAATTTTCCAAACAATCAAATGACTTATTTTTTTATTATTAGATCTTCAAACAGCAATAGTATGCCCAAACACTACTACTACATCCTGTTCCACATTACTTGAACCGATTATCTTATGTGTAGTTTGTTTACTTGTCACAGAAAAGTGTAAAGAATCCTTGAGTTTTGCTATGAGATTAAGAATTGCATTAGGCTCAGCTAAGGGCATTCTCTACCTACATTCTGAAGCTAATCCACCAATATTTCATAGAGATATTAAAGCCACAAATATCTTATTGGACTCAAAACTTGTTGCAAAAGTTGCTGATTTTGGACTTTCAAGACTTGCTCCAGTTGCTGACATGGAAGGAATTGTCCCTGGCCATGTGTCAACAGTTGTTAAGGGAACTCCAGTAAGCATCATAATTTTTATTACAGTATAACTTTTAAGGTCAAAATACGAAATTCTTCGACTTCTAATCTTACAAGATGGATATTTTTTTGATAATTTTGATGGCATATTTTAATTATAGAAACAGCTTATTTGGAAACAAAAAAAATTGGTGTTAAATTTGTTGCATAACCCAAATGAAATTTGAATATGACAGATTATGACTTTGACCTAAAAAATCAGAGTGAGTCTTTTGTTGTCTACAAGCTTATGCTACTTCTAGACCTAAAAATGGGCAGTAAAGTATAAAGTAACAGCAAACCAGAATATCATGTTGAGTTATTCATAGAACTGTAAACAAACCGAATGGGACCAAACGAAAACTTGTTGATGTTTGTTCGCTTAACATTGAACTTGTTCACAAATGTTCGTAACCAAACTAAATAATTGTTAAGGTGCGTTTGTTTATTAAACAAATGAGCGTAAATGCACTTGCTACCTAATTGCTCATGAATGGTTTGCTGAACGTGTAGTTCGAGTTATTCAACTTGAGTGACAATCAAAGTTCTTTTTTTGCAGGGTTATCTTGACCCCGAGTATTTCTTGACGCATAAACTAACAGACAAAAGTGATGTGTATAGTTTGGGTGTCGTTTTTCTTGAACTCTTGACAGGGATGCATCCCATCACGCGTGGCAAGAACATCGTTCGAGAGGTATTAATTTTCAACTTTTTATACTCCCATTCCGGAGAGGAAAAACATTTAGTTTGACTTTCAAGGTCAAAGTCAAAAAGATCTTGATGCAATACCATAATAATCACTCTTTTTAGAATCTAGCCAGGTACCAGCTAGTCGGACCAAGAAGTGGCTCCATATTTTGTTAACATTACAGATAAAACAAAAAGATAAAGTCGTTCCATATTTTGTTTTAAATTAGTTATATGTGCGTGAGTTTAATTTTTAAAAATTTAACCATGTTTTTTTTTATTTTATTTGTCAGGTTACTATTGCATATCGATCAGGCCTAGTATTCTCGGTGATTGATGCAAAAATGGGATCTTATCCATCTGAATGTGTGGAAAAGTTTGTGACATTAGCTCTCAAATGTTGTCGGGAAGACACCGATGAACGACCATCAATGGCTGAGGTTGTCCGGGAACTTGAAAACATCTGGCACATGATGCCAGAATCCAAGTCACGAACCAGTGATTACATGGTTTCTGAATCAGGGAAAAATGTGTCATCTGAACAGTCTTCGTCTTCTACAACAAAAAACCTTTATGTTTCCTCGGATGTTTCGGGCAGTGATCTTGTTAGTGGTGTTGTTCCTTCAATTGCACCTAGATGAACAGAAACATAGACAACAAGTTTATGTTTTTATAGTTGATTTTCAGGACACGTATGTTGTATATCTTGATTACTGTTGTAATTATTTGTGAAGAATATACAAAAACATGTTATTGTATGTAGTGATAATCATTTTCTAGAGCTATCATGTCACAGTAAATTTTATTTAAAATAATAAAACCCATAACCATAAATTATAACCATAATCAAACATACTAAATCTCATTGGGTCTTGTGAGAATGAGATGTAAGTAAGTTTTACCTTTGTTTCACTGGATAAAGAGGTTGCTTTGTAAGTTTTTTTCTCGTAGTTCAGGTTATTCAAAACAACATGTATGTGAATTTGCAAATTCAAGTTAGATTTAACCTTAAAAGTTTTCATTTGGTTAATCTCAAAGCATTCACATTAGTTTCCTTATTCTTAATCTTAGAATTACATTAAAAATCATTATATTTTCTCTCATTTTCAGTTAAATAATATATTTTTATACATTTATCAATACATATTCTTATCCACTCACAATCACTTAAAAAAATTAAAAAATTAATAGAGATGAACAATGTATTGTCAAATATACAACTGAACAGTAACATTATCTCTCCCATCCACCTACATCCACTTACAATCATTTCATATAATATAAAAACACACTTACAAACATATGCATATATACATCGATGTAAAAGATTGATCCCTTTGGATCTTGGTCTTTGATATTCCAAATATTGACCCATAAGTACTCTAGCAAATGTTAAAACATGTTTAAAGAGTTGTTATCGAATAAATTTTTAGATAAATAAACAACTTAAATGATAGGGATGGTATGTTACAAAAATAAACAAATATGAGATAACAGAAGTACCGCTTAATTCTTTTTAACTTGGGAGTTGGGACATTGGAGAGTTATGATACTGGGTTAGGTTAGAGATGTACAAAAAACCGGTTTGAAACCCAAAACCAGCAAAATGAACCTGCTGCCAAGCTGGTTTCACTCCAACCCGACCCAACATGTAGAGTTGAGCTCGAGTCTCAACCCTGGTGAGACCAATTTCAAACATGTAAAAAGCGTATCAACTTGATTTCAACCTGGAACCGGTTTTGTCTTTTGTTAATCCAGTTCGAGCCGGTTTCAAAACCCAACCTGATTTTAGCACCCGTTTAAATTGGGTTTGCATTTGGCAAAATACACCAGCCAATCCACAAACCAATTTGGGTTACGAGTCCAGAAGCCCAAAACTATTAACGGCCCAATTGAACACTCAAATGACGCATCCCCTTACGTAAAGCCCACAAAGCCCACCTAACAGCTACATAATATAATCATTTCTTCCTACCCTAATCAGGGTTGTTGCGTCCGATCATCAACAGCAGCATCAATCGAAGAAGAAATCAGCCATGGGAAGAAGTATGCTTTATCCTCATATTCTTTATTATTAGCACCACACGATTCTATTCTAGCTCTGTATATTTGATTTGATGTCGTTGGTTTTACTTGTTAAATCACTTCATGTTTTGATTAACAGTTACACGAGTTCCATTGTGTTTTAAGATGTTTTACTTGCTATTTAGTTAGATGTGTATATGCATATTTTATATTTGTAATCAGCCTATCTCTGCATTGGATTACGTTAGAGATGGTCTGTGACTCGAAAATAAGCGGTTTTAATTGTATTGGTTGAAGCAGTTTAGTTATGAATTTATTTTCTGATTGTTACTAACTTTTGATTATCGGTAATAATTGTCTGTTAATTATGGAAAATGTTTTTTTAATCATTCTTTGGTTTGGTACCCTTTATTGTGAGATTAATCATGTTTACTGTAGGAATTATAATTTGAAATGATTTTGTATCAACTAATTATGCCTTCTTGCCCTGCACTTTTACAAGAGGCTTTGTATTTGGCTCGAAACAGCCTCTTGGCAAAGGATGTATAAATCTGTTTCACAGTGGCCTGAAATTTCTTTGGAATCGTTATGCGGAAGCCTTGTGCATTAGGTTTCTTCTAATCAGTTAATATAAACATAATCACTAAGATTCTCTCTACTAATTATCATGTCCATATGAAAGAACCGTTAAGTCTGTCTACCTAAGCGAATTAAGTGTTAGAAGGTTTTTTAGTGTGTCAGCTGATGGAATTGTTGCTAAGTTCAAATTGAAACCTGAATATAGGTGGACCTTGTTTGTTTATTTTTAGTCTTCTTTTGACTATTCTTGGCACTTATTCTTTAAAATTGAGGCGAATAAATTACTGTATAACTGTATGCATGTTGAGTAACATGGGTGTGTATGTTTATATGTTGTATTTAGTCATGATTCAAACAGCAAGTCGAATACGCGACTGTTTGCTGACATATAACTGTCTGTATTACTCAGGACCTGCCAGGTGTTATCGCCAGATCAAGAACAAACCGTACCCAAAGTCTCGCTACTGCCGTGGTGTTCCAGATCCTAAGATTAGGATCTATGATGTTGGCATGAAGAAGAAGGGAGTCGATGAGTTTCCTTTCTGTGTTCATTTGGTAAGTTGGGAGAAAGAAAATGTCTCAAGTGAAGCTCTTGAAGCTGCACGTATTGCCTGCAACAAGTATATGACAAAATTTGCAGGAAAAGATGCTTTCCATTTGAGGGTTAGGGTTCATCCTTTCCATGTGCTACGTATTAACAAGATGCTGTCATGTGCTGGAGCTGATAGGCTCCAAACTGGTATGAGGGGTGCATTTGGCAAACCGCAAGGTGTTTGTGCTCGTGTAAGCATAGGGCAAGTTCTTCTTTCTGTCCGTTGCAAAGACACCAACAGCCCACATGCTCAAGAGGCTTTACGTCGTGCTAAATTCAAGTTCCCTGGCCGTCAAAAAATTATTGTCTCTAGGAAGTGGTATAAAACTTTTCTTTAACTTTTTTGTTTCGCATAAATGTGATGCTACACATAATAGAGTACGGGTGCTTAGTTTTTGTTATGGATATTGCAGGGGATTCACCAAGTTTAGCCGTACTGACTATCTGCAATGGAAATCTGAAAACCGTATTGTTTCCGATGGTGTTAACGCCAAGGTATTTCTTTGTTATCATTAGGAAACAGAATCCGTTTATTTATTTACTTATTTGGATGGTGGTTAATGGTTATTTCGTGCATCATTTCATTAGTTGTTTGCTTTTGGTGAGTTGGTCTGTTCTTTTTAAACATCTTGCATTTTGTTCAATATGCAAAAAATCTTGATTGCAAATCAAGAACTAGAAAGTATGTTTATTTTGAGTTGAGTTTGTCAAATTTAATTATATACATTCGTATGAATGTTGTCGTTTAGAACATTAGGTACAATCTTGTGATAATTATTTCTAGCATTGATGATTGATCATACATCTTATTGTATTGCAGCTTCTTGGTTGCCATGGACCTCTCGCTAACCGTCAGCCTGGAAGAGCTTTTCTGGATGCTGCTGCTGCTTAATGGTAATATCCACATCAAGTTTTTCTTTGGTGAACCCAGGGTCAGTTTTGTTAATTTTCAAGATTTGTTACTGTTATGTTGTTTCAATGGAAAGAGATTTATCATGTCGCTCTTATGTTTTGGCTACATCAATGAAAGAACATATTCATGTTTTTTGTTTAAGTCATCATTTTGTTAGTTTTCTGGCATGCTTCATTCTTAATAGTCACCTATACCATCTATAACTCCAACGATGCAGACGAAACCAGAACCCTAGATAACAGGTTGTTTTTTTTTTTTTTTTTAAAGTTCTAATTTTTATTAAGTATTCTTACATTTTTTGTTTAAGTCATCATTTTGTTAGTTTTCTGGCCCGCTTCATTCTTAAAAAAAATTATTTTTTTTTTAAACTCTAATTTTTATTAAAAGTACATTCTTTAAACAATGTTATTTTTAAAAGTTCTTTGTAATGAAAAACTTTATATTTCATAATTTTTTTATTAGAAAAATTATGTTTGTAATAAAAAAACATCTTTTAAATTTATCAATAAAAATATTTTATAATTTAAAAATTATGTAAATAATCTTTAGCATTTAATATATCATTAAATGATTAACTTTCATTCTATTAACAACACGTGTTTAAATCGTAGGTGAAAGCCTAGATGGACAGTGTGAAAAAATACCATGTGGTTTTTAAACATTTTGATTTATTAGTATAGATATATTAGTTTATGAATCAAACATCATGATATATTTCTGTTTCAAGTATCCAATATATATGTAATTAGAGTGTAAATTCGCAATATGTATTTAACTGATGTTAATTCAGGGTGAATCTATATTTAATGTTATGTTATATTAAACCAAAGTCGGTCTATATTATATGTATTTATTTATGTGAATTTGCATAAGGCTTCGATCCATGTATGCTTATGTGAATTTGAACTTCAAATAACTTTTGAAACGCTAAGTATGTATATAAGGATGATGCCTAATTCAAGAAAAAGACATGTTTATTTTATGATATGGTTTATTTGATTCACTTTTGATTATTGGTTATGCTTTACTACAAATAAATCAGTTAATGACAGGTTGTATGAGAATGCAAAAAATGGCCATATGGGTTGTATGGTCTCATTAGTTACATACGTGGTCACATTAGTCATTTTTTTCACTTCATATAACCCATATGATTACGTGAAAAATAGTCATTTGAGCCGTATGGCTTTATCAATGGTAATATAAATGTCAAATCAGCACAATATAAAGCTGCATGCTTGTACAAAATAGATCTAAATAGTTTGTTAGTTTTCTGTTAGATTTTATTAGTTTAATTTTCTCTGTCTAATGCCGAAAAGAAAGAGAAGAAAGTCATTTTAAAGAGTATTTTAGTAAGCGAGATGGATTCATGATTTCTTTTTGGTCACTTTTTGAATTTTATCATTTTTTCGGTCACTGAGATTTTGCTAACTTGATCTAAAACCCAACAATGATGCACACTTTAGAATCAAGATATACAATCAAGTGTAAGCACAAGCAATATCTCAATTCAACTCCTGCTACAAAAGTTAAAAGCAAACATATAATCCCTCACTTCTATTTCTTTTGGGCTAAAAATAGTATCACTCAGATATTATGTACATATTACATATAGAAAATATAGGGCGCGACGCGATCATCTTAAAATATACAGTGTTACTCAGATGTTATATGCATACATACTTACATATAGAAAAATTACCATGTTGAAAACCCAATCTACCTGTGATGGTTTAATCACTGTAATTATATATACTTTAAAAGCCATACAACAAAGCTTTTAAGCATAACTTACAAGTATTCAATGCAGAATGTTGTTCTTTAATTTTACAAAATCAGTTTGAGTTCGGCTTTTTTGTGCTTCAGTTGGAAGTATTCAAGCGACGTTATTTAAACCACGCTTCAACCCACCATTCAAAGTGGCGTCATTCAAGCGACCTGATTCGCAAAGACTTGAGGCCCTGTTGAATCTCAAGAACAGGAGATTGTAATTATATGAACCAGAAAGCTACAGACATTTGGGAAAATATAAACTTTGGAATATTAACACTTGGAGTATTTGAGTTGTCTTATTAACATATTAAAAACACATATTGCAATTACATAATATTAATTTTGCAAGTGAAATGAATAGTGGGTTTGTTGTGGTTTTATTTTGGCCACAAAACTTTTGTATTTTTTGTTTTTCCCCTTGCTCAAGTTTATAAAGGAGTCTCAGAAGAGATGGGATTTGTGAGGGTTCCGCTCGGCGTAGGCGGTCACCGCTTGATTATGCAAGTTGTGTTAGTAGTAACAGTTAGCATCAACGATCGACATGAAATGACGATAAATGAAGATGTCATGTTTAATGGTGTGACAAACGTCCGCCTGCAGCCACTAATAGTTGTTTTGACAGAGTATACAAGTGTCCGCAGCCACAACGACTCTCCGTTTCAGAGCCCTCTAATATAGAAATATATCGTTACGAAACCCCCAACTTCCTAGTTTCATTAAAAGGCCAATTGTTGAATTTAATCTTTGTACATAATATCAAAGTAAAAATGGCTTTGAAGAGTTTAGGTTGAAAATTAGTTTCAAATCAGGTTAGATGCGTATATTTCTGATTAAAGTTAGATACATTGTATATATGTATATATCTTATTAAAGTTGTTAGGTATGGCGGATGTAACTGACATGAATAGTTTCACTTAAAGAAACGTAGGTACATTTCTGATATTTTTCTTGAAGAAATGGACGTTGTACGTTAAGTATCGTTTCGAAAGAAATCGAGTGCTCGACACGTCAACGGATAATAATTAAGCTTCTTTCTTTGATTTCCTGGTAGATTAGATTTGTGATGCATTTAATTTGATGAATTGTTTTTGTCTGTAACTATTGTTTGCCTTCAATGGAGTTTATTTAACGATGACGAAGCTACTAATGTTTTGTACTGCATCAATTTAGTTTTGGACAGCTTTCATTTGTAAAGCGAATCAGTTGCAAACCATCAGTTACAAAGTCTAATTGAACAAATTTCATATAAATACAATGGTATTTGTTGTATTGCTATCAATCGAAATAAAATATTGTATATGATAATAAAATGTTACATGAACTACTTATTGTTCCATTACACATCATAAAAGTCCGCTGCGAAGCTCTGATTTGTTTACTAGTTTGGGTATAATTGTGAAAGGGATTGTGTTGTATGAAAACATGTTTATCTATTACTTTCAAAAAATTGATTTATGAGGTATCATGTATTATTAATACATCATGGTGAACTTTTAATCCATCTAAGTTGTTAATATACTGAAGCGGGTCAAGATCGAGCTTGCCTTAGAGTCAATCTAACTCTTATTTCAGATCATCAAACCACAGTTCGTTTCGGTTCATTTAGAAGCTCAAAAACCGTTTGTAACAGGAAAACTTAGGTAATGTCAATAATAAATAAATCCAATAACTGTTTCTATTTCTCAACCGAAAACAAAATCAAAAGCCATAATAAGCTCTTTCTCTTTCACTGGTCATCACCAAAATGGCACTGGTATCAGCAAGATTGTATAAACCAACCCATTCGGGCCCACGAACAATGGACGCGCATCAAGGGTTGTGCATTATGCATAGAAGGAAGTACAGGGCCAGTCACCAGCCTGTCTTGGCCCTTTTCATGCCACTCGACCCAAATGGCGACACACTGCCTCTGGGCTGAGGGCTTTCTTCTTTAAAGTTGGAGTTTAGCATAGCAAGTTCTCGTAACTGTTGTCTCTTGTACAAATCCTGTGACTCATCCTGAGACAGGTAAAAGACAATTAGAGGTGGCAAAATGAGTGAGGCGGGCGCGTTGGATAACGGGTCAAACGGGTAATTTTTAATATGGGTCATGTCAATCATTTTACCCAGAACTTCTTTTTTCTACTTTTAATATGTATTTTGTTGTATATTAATATTTAGTATGGGTCTGATTTTCTAAACAAAACAACCTAAGTATAAAAAAGTAATAAAAATAATAAGTTATGCTACTTTCAACCCGTTTTCTTTTTAGCTACTTTTTTTCTATATTCTCCGTAAGAGATAAAGCATGCCTGAATTGACCCATTTATATGTAAAAAAAAACAGGTTGAATTTCCAAATATAGAGGTTGTACACATGTGACTGCATGATGTACAAGCCCAATCATGCAGGAAAAGAATGTTAACATACCACTGGTTTGAGCAGTTCTTCGATGATTTCTTGTGCTTGTCTCAAACGTACATCAACGATGGCTGCAGGCAACTCGGCCTCTATCAAAATGTGAAGTGGTTCGTTAAGGTGCTCATAGCCCGGTCTACCTCTCAAACTCTCCTCCTTTTTTACACCAAAAAAATATATTTAACACAACTTTAAAAATTATGTACAATTTGCAAAGTACCTAGAACCTTTAAAGACTTAGAAAAATCATATCTTTCCGTGTTAAGAGTATTCGTGGCTTGTTTTCACAAAAATATACGGTATTTAACTCATAACTCTTAAAAAGATTGGATTTTTCCATTCTTGGAGTTCTTTCATCTCCATCCATAAAAACATAAAGCCATAAAGGCGAGAATATAGTAAAATACTGAACGGGTCGATTTGAGTTATGTTTTATCTCTAACAATCAGGTCAAATATTTAAAATCAGCAAATCTAGTAAAAACTGGAACGGGTCAAAAGGTACACAGTGTATTTGTATGCATACAACCTCCAAAACTGCTTTATTAAAAATCAGACTATTATAGTTACATTTCTATTTTGTAATAATATTTAACAAATAATTTTTTATAGAAAAAACATAATAAACAAAGTTAGAAGTAATTTTACCTTTTCGGGGTCTTTAATGGAGCCCTGACCTCTGATGAAGACACGACATCCGGTTGAGGCTTCCACTCGCTTCAATGAATTCCCTCTAGGACCTAGAAGCCTCCCAACAAAGTTGAACTGATGATGATTAACAGAAAAAACCTAATAAGTTTTTCCATTTTATGCTAGAATATGAACATAAAACATGACATATATTCCAATGATTTTATTTAAAGACGTATAACATACATTAGGGAAGCTGTTTACGGGTATATCCAAACGCAAGATCCTCTTTGTAATGAATGAACCCGGGCTTGGTGGTGCTGCATTCCATTGATCCATTGGCATTCCTTGTGGCATACCTAATCTCTATGAAAAAAAGCATATGATTGGTAGGGATAATTGTGTAAAACACAACCTACTTTCACGTTTTTCCGGTTCATTGTAGGTCAATAGATAAGTTTTAAACAGGAAATAAAAGGGAAACAAGTCTAACAGTTTAAAAAGTTGTCAAAAGCATACTCAAGTGTTTACAACCTTCTAAATTGTTTTCTTCAAATAAATTGGATCATTGTTATAATATTAGCTTTTATAATTATACATGATATATCAATTCTATTTAAAATTAAAAATGGACCGAAATAGTGTTATCATGTCAATCCACCCATTACAAAATTTTGACTCAGTAACTAGGCTTTACATATTTATGACGAAATAGGCTGGCCGAGCTAGTAGAGTAGCGGGTCAAATGGGCAAAATTTTAGTATTCATCAGCTTAGGTCGATCCCCAAACACTTTGAGTCTATTTTTTTATACTTTTGGTGAATAATTAGTGCAATTATACGATTACAAATACTACACTATCACATGAACAATCTAGCGTTTTGAATGAATCAATTTATGAGGTTTTATGCATTATAAAGACATTTCAGCGACTCCCCATTGTTTAACCTATTCACGTTCCTCAATCAAGATGCCTGTTTTAGCCATATTCAAAAGAGAAGACATTGTATATATGTAACTATTTTACAGAACGAGCCGGGAGTCTCTCTGGGTGCAACCTCTCTATCCCTTGGTGTAGAGGTAAGGTTTGTCCTCATCTCACCCTCCTCAAACGCTACTTCATGTGGGATTTTACTGGGTGCATTAGTTTGTAAAATATTGTACATAAATAACTACAAAATTTTAAAAAAACTTATATTCACCTCATGTTGAAGAGGACTCCAGCCCGCATTTCCATTCCAACGGATTAGACCATTAGCATCAATATCAGTAATAACGTCTAAGGGATTCAAAGGGCCCGGGCTACCACGTTGCAGTCTATCAAAGTCATTAAAACCTTGATTTGGTATCGCCGATGAAACCCTGAATATCTCTGTGAATGAAACAGATTAATAACATTACTAATAAGTGGAATAACTTTACTGTTTTGACGAAATAATCGAGCAACTTATAGTATGTTTATAATGACACATTGTAACTTCCAATTGTGTAGTAGAAAATATTCCAAGCCTTAAACACTACATTGCAAATTTTATTTTCAAGGCGGTTCTAGTTTCAAGATGATGTTCAAAGTAATGAACTTTGATCACTGAATTGAACTTACAACAAAAAAACATTCCATTAGAAGCAACAAATCAATATACATTAACAGATTAATTAAATAACATATCAATAAGAACTTGGGTATCTCTAGAAGCAGTCACTCTGAGTGGGATTTACTCCATACGGTTGTTGTTGTTATCAAAAAAGAATTTAGGAAACTACAAAAGATCTTGAAATCAACATCTAAATTGATAATGTATCATACAAGTTCAAGATTCATATCAAAAGATACAATTCAGAAGTCCCAATAACAGATTGATTGTAACTTTATGCATATTTATCCAAAAAACAAATAGAAGATAATAAACTAGATCCAAATAGTGCAAAAAGATTGAACCTTGATTCAACAATTTACTGCAAAATGGAAGAATTCTCATGAAAGGAGCAAGCTTCATCTTTTCTTCAAGTAGCTCTGCAAGATATGAACTGCAATCATATAACACCACCAAATTCATACAAAATCATCACAAAATGCATAAAGATCAATACTTTTGAAGTGGGTTAACATCAAGAATCCAAAACAAAATCAGATTTCTGTTTCTTGAAATGAAACAAGATCATACCTATCAACATCTGGGTTGGCCCATATGTGTGGAGAAGAAGGGGCTCTTGCCGGTGAATAAGTTGAGTTTTGAGTGTATAAACTTGACATGATTGGTGTTCTTTCTTTGCCCAAATGGTGTCGCCGCCGTGCACGGCGGCAGAGAGGGCGGAGGTGGGATAATAAGGCTTGTGTGGACTGAGGAGTGAAGAGACAGAGGTAGGGAAAGAGAAAGAAAAAGGAGAATTGGAGAGGGGTTGTGTTGGAAAGTTTGGTGACTTCTTTATAAAGGGGTGTTTCACGTTTGATGTTTAAATTTGAGGGCGTGTAACGAAAGAGGTAAAAAGGACGGTGTATTATACTATTACGTAAGTTCGAAGAGATCTCAGGTTTGAATCCCAGACCCTTCGGTTATACCGTGTTTGACGGGACTTTGGTACGTTTTGTCTTTGTCCAGCGTGTGTGGCCTTCGGGGTATTGGGCACGAGACAGTCAGTCACTGACGGTTGTATGTCTGGTAAACATGTTTTTTTTGTTTAGGATTTTGGTAAAATGATAGTTTTGGTCCTTCAACTTTTGACTTGTGATGGTGTGATGTGATGATCAGATGTTAAAGATCGAACTGTCTAGAAACCTGCTTATATGTGTGAGTTATTGGTTAATCTTGCATATTCTTTGAGAGAGTGTCATCCATTAATTAGATGTGTATTATGATGCGTTTACACTTCTTGTATATCACTGATTGAGAGTTGGGTCACTCCTTTAATGAGTATGTGGCAGGATGAAACTAGCGTTCTATAATCATACGTGAAAAAAATACAGGTAGCGCTTAAAGATTTAAGGACGCCACACGGACCATGAAAAAACTACCCTGTGATTGCAATTTGGATACCTAACCATGAAAGATGGACTAAATAGTTAAGGACACTCCGAGCCATGGCCAAGCCAACTATGTAACAAGAAGGTGGAGGGCTTGCATGTAACATCTTAGGTAAATTTAAAATGGTTGTATATAAGATAGTGGAGGAAACCTCATTGAAGATGATGATTCCATAAAACGTATTAGTATACCTTAGACGAATCTTACATTGATTTTGTACAAGAAAGATTATTTGTTCATATGGAGCAATGATCTCTAATATCATAAACTCCATAACATGATACATAGATACACAATTGTTTTCGTAAGTTTAGAGATCATATGGATGTTAACACATTAAACACACACAATCATTTTAACTTAAATAATCAAACACTTTTACAAATACAATAACTATGAGAGAAAACCAGGTGACCTATATATTTTGTCCTTTCACTTTCTTGGTCCAAGAATACGACAAAGACAACAAATGATGGTTTTAAACGAGTCTACATTTAGTCAATTCTAGTTGGCTTGGTTATATGAAATTCCAGTTGGGTAGGTGTTATATAGAAGTACAAGTACCGTGATGTAAGGCGGGTCAAAATTGAGGGACCAATCTGGTAAATATGTGAATAAATAACTTTAAAATATGCTTGGAAAAAATGTGTTGGGGTGCGTGTAGAAAGTTATTATTTTTATAACGTTTTTTTACAGTTGCTAATAGTGGTGCGTACGTGTGTGAATTCTCATATTTTTATAATCACGTCAACTTATATAAAGGAATCAAGAGAAAAAAAACCATTGGGAAAAAACCTAGAAAATTGCTTCTTTTTCTTAAAAATTAATAACTTTTATATGTTATTACCTTTTAATATAATTGCATAATAAAATGAAGGGTTTTGTCTTCTTAATCTGAGTGAGTAAAATATTTCAATATTAGAAAATGCTAGCGTGCCGAACCGATTATATACTACTGCATTTATTTATTATGATAGTATGCATGTATCTAGTTGATAGATTTTCTATTTTCATTTGTTTGGTTGGTTAATAGAAACCGAAAGGTAGTGAAAAAAAAGAAGCAATCGTTTAAGACATCCACTATTGCAGGGCTTTGAATTTTTTTTTTTAAATATACTTGCATTATGTCTATATAAAATATGTGCTTTTGATAGTTTATGATGAGAAATAATCAAAACAAGACAAAACAAGGTGATAATTTATCGAGGATATTCATATCATGATGTATATCTTATACAAGTTTTTACTTTTATGGTCATGAATACACAAACAAATATTGCGTTTTCGTATTATGTTTATAAATTATTATAAATCACTTGACGTATTTGATAAAAATATATCAATAAATACGTGAAACCATATTAATATGATAAAGAGTGATTATTTTAATGTGAAGACATAGGATTCCTAGAGTTGGACGGTTGGAAGTAGACTGTTTGTGGTAATGCACGTTGGGCCTGTGACAAAACAGTGTGTGAATCGCAACAAAAACCAATGAAAAAAGCTGCCGAAATTATATAAAAGAATCTTGTGCACATATGCTTGAATAATGAATGCTATTTCTTTAATAAATTAAATAGACTTGTATGATATTTAATCTTTTGTTGAAGAATATATCGTTTCTTGAAATGATTTGTATGAATATATTACATTACCTATATATGCATTTAACTGGATTAGTGTCTGGCGATAATACTTTATATTTTATGTTATGTAATTTTTTTAAAAGAAGCTATGGTTATAGATATTTTTTTACTATTCTCCTAAAACCTGTTTTGAGTTTTTGAGATGTAAATAAACGAGTCCGGATTTATTGTGCACTTTCTGTATATTTTTTAGTTATCTGATATAGATTATATTTATACTAAAAATTTCATACAATAATAACAAAGTTTCTTAAATGTTTCACTTGAAACACATAGTGTGAGTGACTTAAAAAAAAAAAAAACACTTTAAATGATTTTTGGTGAAACATTTAGAAAACCTAGTACCTATGTTGTAAAGTTACCTCAAGATTATATAGATTGCACTTGGGAGTTTTAAGATTATTAAAATGGTACTAGTGTTGAAAATGGATCTAGTAGTATAGGTTTCACTACAATAGTATTGTGATTAAATCTCACTTAAAACATGAATTAGATTTATACTGGAACGGAGTTGGTTTATACGAGGGTGATTAAAGAAATAAGAGTTAATTTCAATTATGCTTTTTGAGGTACGACAAAAATAACATCGTTCATTCAAAAGTTTAAAAACATCAATTTAAGTTCAAAAGTATCATCATTTGTTTTAATTTCAATCCAAAAAATTTATGTTTTCGGATTAAAACTTAAACAACTAATAAATTTTTTTTATTGAAACTGAAAAAACTTATAAAATTTTTAAAACTAAATTAATTTCTTTAATCTAAAAAATGATTATTTTATATCTTTTTTGAAAAGCCAAATCGAGTTAGACACAAATACACAAATAAATAACGTGGGTGTCTTTAGAGATGGGCATAAAAACCGGGTCCGAACCCGACCCGGTGGACCCGACCCGGACCCGGACCCGGGTAGTACCCGATGGGAGGTGTACCCGGGTTGGACCCGTTTGAAACCGTAGGGTTGGAACCGGTTTTAGATTTTGAGTTTTTTAGTGAACCCGACCCGAACCCGGTTTCGGACCCGACCCGGTTGAACCCGATTTGAACCCGGTTTTGGGGACACACACAAGAAAGAGAAGAAGAAGAAGAAAAAAAAAAAAAACTGAACCCGATTTGAACCCGGTTTTGGACCCGACCCGGACCCGACCCGACCCTACCCGGGTATGCCGGGTAGGGTTTTGCATTAGGTGAACCCGACCCGGGTTCGAACCCGGTTTCACCAAAACCCGGGTACGAAAAAACCCGGTTGGGCCCAACCCGGTTTCAACCCGGTTTCGGGTATTGGGCCGGACCCGATTTGCCCACCTCTAGGTGTCTTAACTTTAAATATTACTGAAAATGGGCCTAATCGTTTAACGCAACATGATTGGGCCAACTATTAACGTTGGGCTTATTATTTAGTACTCTTTCTTCATTCTGAACAGATAATTTGTAAAAACCTTTTTTAAAATTTAAACTGCTACACAAATTTGTTAATTGTTACTTTTCAATATACATTTCCACGTAAACGTGTTTATCTTTTCGGCTTTCAAATTTCTCAGGTTATGCGGTATGTTTCCTCCATGTTAATTTTCTTTTAGGTCAAACCGAACAGAACCAAAGTTCAAAATGTTTAAAATCGAACCAAATAACTGAATTTAATATCGGTTTGGTTTTGGTTTCAAACCCAAGATAAGGAGTTTTAACAAGATGGATGTTATTTGTTAATTGATTTGGCTTCTCGGTTCCTCGGTTCAATATCCTCCTTTTATGATGAGCTAAACGGTAAATGGGTTGTACAAATAAGAAAATCCGTAGCTAAATATATGATTTTGGTTTACTTTGTTCAGCCGAATGAAATTTTTTAGAAAAAAGTTATTCGGTTTGGTTGATAATGGAAGCGAAAAACAAA
The DNA here is from genome assembly GCA_025506415.1 of Flaveria robusta. Classification (NCBI taxonomy): domain Eukaryota; kingdom Viridiplantae; phylum Streptophyta; class Magnoliopsida; order Asterales; family Asteraceae; genus Flaveria; species Flaveria robusta. Next base: position 4,599,182 of record CM046475.1, on the reverse strand, counting down.
AAATTTAATTTTGTATTACTTTAAACGTATTCAATTTGGTTTGGTTTCTAGTTTAGTCGGTTTGTAACCGGATATTGAACTACAACATGTGATAGTCACCCTTCTTAATGACATACGTTAAGTTTTTAAAACAAAGTTACATTACGAATATTCAGGCCGGACCCAGAAATTTTTTCTCCGGGGTCAGTTTTTTTTTTTTTTTTTTTTTTTGTTTTCGAATAAACGTGTATATTTCAACTCAATGTTGAAATTTTTTGTTCGGGTCGGGTCGGGTCACACAAAACAAATTATAATCATATTATAAGACATTTGACAAATATACGATTTCATTGGAAAGTAAAAAACATTACAATTTATAGTTTTTGTTTGTGTCTTTATCTTTTGAAAAATATCCACTATACCATCAATCTAAACTTTCTTAAAAACGTCTTTCTCAATGTAACAAATGCAAGTATTGTTTAAGGTATTCTTCTAAAAGAAATTTTAGAGATAAATAAGGAATGTTAATGGATTAATGAAATATGTGTTGGGTGTTTAGTTAAATAAATGAGCTTAGAGATTTTATACAAAATAAACTTATATTCTTAACTAAGTGAGCTATTATTTTAACTTTTAGTGGCTTAAACATTCCAATAAAAATGGGGTTTAGGGGTCATAAACTTTTTTTTATTTGGGTCAGTATTAAAAAATACACGGGGTCAATCGAAAACCGTCAATACACGTTACATATAGGGGGGAAAATCTGCGGGGTCGGTTGACCCCTCCCCACCCTTTTTAAGTCCGCCCATGCGAATATTGTGTTTACTAAGGGGTTGTTTTGTAATTTTGTACTGAGGCATGACTAAATAAAAGATAACATCTAAATCGTTGACCGTGTTTTACAAATTTACCCATTAAAAAGCTTCATAAACTATTTAGATGTGTGTTTTTTAAACGAACAAAACACATTTTAGATCTTACCAATCTAGAGATAGCATTTTAATGAAATTATTAAAGAACTACCAAACAACCCTCAAATATGATTACAATTTACTAAAATATAAGTAACATTTAGTTAATTAATATAACATTCTAGGTAAAATGAGACTCTAAAACACATCTTGTATATTCTTTAGGTCATTAACTACAAAAAGATACATTAGTATTTAGAGTAAGCAATATTTGAAGATTAAGTTAACCTAAACCTAACGCTTCTAGTTGCTTCCCCTCAATGACGGGAAGCAATCTGAAACTGTGTGAATTATAGCATATTGGACAATCAAATTTTACTGAAAATTTGAGGCTGTATACATCTACTGTAGTGTGTGGTGACATGTGAGAATTGCATCGCAATTTTACTTGTTAGGTTTTGCTTGCAGATATACGACGACTATAAATGTATCTTCGATTGTTTGAAGATTATAAAGAAATAAAAACAAAAAATGGCGCATGCTACGTAATGTATTATTGTATTACATGTTTTGATAATTGTTTGACCAACCATTGAATGCACATTTACTTCAGTGTTTCGTTACAAACATCTTGTGACTTTATTAAAAGTTAATTAGCTAAAATAAATATATTAGAAAAGCCACCTGTGCTATATATAGTGTAAGTGTAACACACAAATTATTAAGAACTATATTATTTTTCACTTTAATTTGGAGACGATGAATGAAAATAGTTGGTTTCAAGTTTAGTAAGATGTTATAGTGATTTCGATAGGCATTTTGTGTTGGAAATAAAAGTTTGAAGAACCATTGCACGTTGATGAAGCATGTTAATTCGATGGACCTAGAAGTGTTTAACGCGTAAGGGATGGTCTTACCTCAACATTAAACTTGGGCGAAACAAACATACGTATTTTTCTGTATTGATAGCCTAATATATGTAACACTAGTTCACACGTTACATTAAAGATTGGCATATGAGTTCTATTGAAAAGGATAGTATGTGATACATTTTCATCTTCTTTTTTTTTTTTTTTTTTTTTTTTTTTTTTTTTTTTTTTTTTTGTTGTTGTCTTTGCCACCACTCAATGCTTTTGGATGCTGAAAATAAGATAATATAACAAGAAAAAATGTAGAAAATCAAGATTTAAAGCCAACCAATGATTTAACCAGATCGTAAAATAACATACATGAATATCCTGAAATTTTAACCGATTAATAAAAGGGAGGAATAACAATGACTAACAAATTTACACTAGGGTAAGAAAACATGGGCACTAGCCTCCACAAGTCATATTAAACAAGTTGTTTGCCAGCTTTGTTTTTGAGCATATATTATTGTTGATACGACCGTCACAGTTATAAGACATTTAGTGTATTTGGGCCCGAGGGTAGTACGATACTTCAAACGGGGATCGTTTAATAACATCTATGGTGCGTAGTCACTAATGTTGGTATCAAATGTTGTTTACCCCTAACATAGGTAAGATGAGAAATGTACATTTTGGCCTTTTGGGAGAAGCCATTAGGCATCACGAGATGGTTTAATATTCTCGTCTTTTGCTACTATTGTAACATCTAGAAGTAAAGTTATATTTCCAATATATTGGTTTAAAAATTGCTATATATTTTACATATCTATTGCAATATATTATAAGGTTGCCGTTATAATTTACATTCAATAGCTAGTCAAACAATTAATACAAAAAACAAAACACATTAAATTCAAAAACCATCAAAGCTAAACCATTTTGGCCAGTCTAGCACATCTCGCCGATCTATAAATCAACAATCCGTCAAAACCAAAACATTTTCCAGTTTGACATGTCCGACTGACCTAGAAACTCATACCTTTTTTTTAACGGAAAATCTATCCTATTTTTAAATTACTTCATATTATACTATGTCTGGGTTTGAACTCAGAACCTCTACTCTAAAAGACAAAGCATCTACCAAATAGGCTAGCCCCACATTGGCTAGAAACTCATACCTGTTTGGTTTATTTTTATCGAAAGATGTAATCGCCTATCCTCAAATATTTCATCAAAACCAGTTAAACCGAACCATAAACACCCGGGATAAAAATCTTTTATGTGGGAAAAATAATTATCATTACAAACTTTTAGTAGCTAAATGTTGAAATTAAACAATTACAATAAAGAATGATGCATACAAATCAAAAGATCTAGCTTACAAACTCACTCTCCAAAACCGGTTTAGTCCGAGTCCCCATCGCCACCGGCACCTCCGCCCTCCCCACGGCGGCGACGGCCAACGGAACACCGCGCTCCGCCGCGTCCTTCATCTTCTCCATCCTCTTCGTCCCCCTACACCACCGCACCCACAACACCAACACCACCACCAACGCCACCAGCAACACCCCTCCGGCCACCGACCCACCCACCCACCACCCTCTATTCCTCCGTCCGCCACCGCCACCGCCACCACCTCTGCCACCAGCAATCGGATACTCCATCGGCGCCGGCGCCGGCGAACTCTTTTCAACAGCAATTCCAACATGCCCTTGAGTCACAATCGAACATACACTACCATTCAACACCTTATCAAACGCAACCCCACCAAACAAATCAAAAAACACACACACCGGCGACGCCGGAGACACCATCTCCGGCGACTTTTCCGGCGAACCCTTTAAAGCATCAAACCTTACCAAAATGGGGTCCTCCGACGCCCGGAGATCGAGCTCCGGCAGCCCTTTCGCCGTCAAATCCACCGCATTGTACGCCAACAACCCCAACACCGGCGACAAATACACAAACTCCGGCAACGGATAATAAACCTCCGACCAATTCCCCAAATCATGATACACCAAAACAACCCTCTCAACATACGGATTCTCAACAACACCCTTTGGGATATCAAACTCTTTAAACCCAATAAACCCTCGTTTCCTCAAGTTACCACTTCTCAGCCGGAGGGCGGCGACGGCGGATCCGGTGAGGTTCTCCGGCACATCGCCGTCGTAGACGACGCCGGTTTTTGGTCGGTGACGGGGGAATGATCGGAATGCACGATCTTGGAGGATGGAATCAAGTAATCTTGAGGAAAACGAGGGTTTTGGGGTGGGTGGTGGTGATTGAGGGGTTAAAGGTGGGATTTTTGTGAATAAAATTGTGAGGATTATGCAGAAAGATGATGAAGGAATCATGGGTTTCAGTCAAAGTGAGTTCTTTTTAGGTTTGAGCATGAGGGTTTGGGAGTGATGAGGGTTGGTGTGAGAGGTGGAGAGTGTAAGTGCGTAACGGTTGGTTTGTTCTTGGAGTAAGTGTGAAATAGTTATTGTTTTGTCTTTGTGATGGAAGGTAATGGTGAAGATGATAATGAATAATAAACTTGTAGCTTTTATTAAATTTTAAAGTACATTTTTCTGTGAAAATGAGCATGAGTTGTTTATGAGTTGCTCGATATCGGTTTGTTAAAAGGTAGAAACGAGATGGAGGTTAAATGTGTTTGAGGTTTTTTTTTTTTTTTTTTTGGTATGTCTAGCTATATCAGATAAGCAAGCTTAAACTCAAGTTTCTGAGTTTTTTTTTTTTTTTTTTTTTATGTCTAACTATATTAGATAAGCAAGCTTAAACTCAAGTTTCATTTATCGAGTTCGAATAGCTCAAAAGCGTAAGCAAATTATATATATTTTTATTTAATATGTTAAATTCATACCAAGATATGAATTTTTATTATATATAAAATTATGATAAAATAACTGAATAATATACTTTAGCTTAGCTAATGATCTCTTGGCCTAGTGGTTAAGGGGGAGGTGGGAGGTGGGAGGCTTTGCCTCTCTTGAAGGTCTAAGGTTCAAATCTTGGCATTGGCGAATATTACTAACTTGACGATACTAACAACTAATCACTAACCAGCCGTTTAGAAAAAAATATACTTTAGCTTAAATACAAAAATAGTAATAATATATAATTATATATATAATTAAAAATGCATGTAATTAAATTAACAAATAATAAACTAGTCAACGTTGAGTTTGAAAACTACTGTGTTCGGTCTTCACTTGATTCGTTAACACCTATGTGGCTTATAAATACAAAAGAAAATTGCTATGAAAATTGTAAGATGGTTGCACTTTTCTAGGTTTTCTATATTCATTTAATCAAGAAATAAGAAATTACAAATGTGATATGATTTATATTCGATGTGAAAACATTGTTTTGGGGAAAAATTGGCAGCTTTTATGTGTTGGCGTGATATAAAAAGTAAGGGGCATGTTTGTCTTTTTAATATAGTTTTTTTTTTTTAAATCTGAAAAATCCTTTCATATCCAGGGTAAATTAAAAAAAGTAATCCAGAAGACGATATCAAACAAAGATACAAAAAAAAAAAATAATTAAAAAAAAAACACTATCCAAATTGCCCACATGTAATTACATGGATCAAAGATTTCCCCCACTCTACGTATACAACTTTTATAGAATAGTATCATAATTGCTTTTATTATTTCACTATATCTGGTTTACATTATTATTATTAATTTACATCAAATTGTCATATATTAGACTTGAACCTTTACCACAACTAAATTCTAACAATATAGGCACATAAGATTGACGCACCGTTGTACGGTTTGGCGCAACGCGTAATGAGCGGACACTAGAGTTAAACGCACTTTGTGACTGGTTCATTAATACATCGTCATATGCACCAAGTTTTTCTAAATTTTCTTAATTGACTCAAACCTCGTATGATAATCTCTTGTTAGAACCCCAATTAAAAGATTATACAAGAAATGTAAAAATTTAGATTTAGAAAGATAAAAGCTATTTATAGTGGTTTAAAAGGTTGATAACTAATCCAACCTGCGTCCTCTACTCGATCTTCAATCAAGAGTTTGGTCCACTAAGCGTTTCTCTTGAACATAATAGATCACCTGCACACCAAATGTTTTAATACTAGACAAAGTGAGCGATCACCTTATACAACGTTTCACTAATTTCAATAAGTAGTGATCACCTCCCACTAATCACTAACAAGTATAGTGATGCCCCTCGCAAATATCACTAATACAATGACAGTAATCATCAAATTATTACAACACAGGAATATGAATAATATAAGTTTTAATATAACTCTTCTTAAGATTTTTTTACTCTTCGATTTTTTACCTTCAATTTCTTTCTCTTCAATTTTATGCTAATATCACGGGAATTGAAAAGATGTATGTTATATGAGTATATGAATAGAGTTTATATCAAAAGTGGTGAGTAACAATGGTTAGAGAATGCTTCTATTTATATAAAAAAAGAAAAAAAGAAAAAGAAAAAAAACTTTTTGTCACATCTGAGGTCAATGCATCAAGCTTAGTTCACCTAGATAAGTTTTCTTTTCCTTTTTTATTATGAACGTTGTTTATTGTTTAATCAAATCCTCAAAACCTATTTTCACGTATAAACACCTCATTTTGAAGCTTAAGAAATGTGTATATGACTAATATGCAAAAGTAATATGAATTTATATTAAGATTAACTTTTCATTTTGTAAAGTATGTTTGATATTTTTCTAGTTGGTTTTAACTTTCCTTTTTAAACCGGTTGTGTTTTCACAAACTATATTAACATTACGTCATGATGGCTCAATTTCAAATCGTTTGTAAACTAAGCATGATGCATCGGTATATTAGGGGTTTCATAAAATAGTATATACAAATTTATTATATTGAACTTAGCCATTTTCAGTAAAAATTTATACCAAGATGTAAATATGCATAAAGAACTTCATAGCGATGTATTCGAGCCTTTTATAAAATATTATAAAAGAAAAGTTATAAGAGAAAAAACATGTAAGATTCAATGTATTTATAATATTAAAATGATAAAATTAAGAAAAAACAACTCTCACGAAAAAGAAAAAAACCTATTGTTCACTCGGTTGTAATCCTGTATATATACAATTTTTTGAATATAATTCCGTAATTTTGTTTCTTTGCACCATTAAAAGCAAGGTCAAAATGAGTAGAATATACAACTTAAGATATCATTGATGGTCATCAATTGTTTCTTGACACAAGCAATTGTTATTTAAGTTTATTTTTTTTCTTATGGTCAAAATTGGTTCAACATCTTTCCGGATCCCCCTCACACACAGAAAATTTGTAGCACTAAGTTTGCTCTTTATTTTTTGAGGAAATAAAAAAGAAAAAGAAATGTAAACTAGAGGATTTCTACATAGTTAACTGTTAAAGTAGAGTGTGGCATCAACTTGCCTTTCAACATGATACATTGAGACGATAACATGGCTTTGTTCCGCAATCCATTGATATGATTTGCCTTTATGGTTCCAAATAATTTTGGACCAACATTAACCTTCATATATCCACTCTTTTTGTTTAAAATGTTTAAAACCGGTCGGATAATCTGTATTTAGTCTATAAACTTGTAATTAAACGGATAATATCGATAGTTATAAGTTTGGATTGATTATTTCAATTCAGTTTTCAAAACAATGATATGAAGATAGAGATTGCTTGTCATATTTGTCAAGTTGTATAATTATCGATGAAGAGATATAGAATGATATGTTATGATAACTTTATATATAATGTCAACTGGATGGGAGTTGTGTCTAACGGTAAAGTCACTAGAGTCGGTGGTGATACTCCCTTGAGTTTAAGAGCATGAGCTTCGTTTGTAATGAATTAAAGAAAATTAGTTTTGTGTAAATTTAAGAGTAGATTTAGAATGTATAAGTTTGTTGTTCAGTATATATATAGTAGTATTATCCAATGAAACATTTGATAGCCTAAAGTGAGAACCAATATCTTTTTTGCTATTTCAATCATGTGATGATTAGACAACAAGAATATTATTATCATATACATTATTTTTGTTGACTTTTCACATTATATATTAGCCCCGCCCAAGTTTTTATAAACCAAATATAATATTTTTAAATATTTTATTACTTTTTAAAATAAATTATACAAAAAAATCAATCATTTTGTCTCTTTAATATGTTTATATCTTTTTAATATGTGTATAATATTTTTTGATAGTTTAAATAAAATTTTATTATTTTTATATAATTTTTTTACAACAATGTATGATATAACTGTATCATTATACGATCTACATTGTGTTATTATGGCGTTTTATGCAAAGTATCCATATATGCTATTATAGAAATTTCACTATGCTTTATAATAGCATGATATAAATGGCATGACGTAATTGTATAAATAGTATAATAACATAATTACTTTTTATTAAACACAAGAGTTAAATGCGTTTTACGTCCCTGAGGTTTCATATAAATTGTCATTTGAATCCAAAAGTTTAAAAGGTTGCCATTTGCATCCAAAGGTTTCACAAAAATTGCCATTTGAATCCACTTAACTACTCCTAGTTAACGCCGTTAAGTTTTTCCGTTAAGTTTCCTACATTAGAGGTATTTTAGTCAAAACAATTACAAAATAATAAAAATAAGATCTACGTGATAAGTTTTAGGCGTTCAGTGTATTTTGGTAATCATCATTGTAATTTTAATTTACGAGAAATGATAGGTCAACAGTTATTTTAGTTTATCAAGAAATTTATCTCTGGACGTCCTATTAGATAAAATAAAATATAAGTTTAACTAACTAAAAGTGATTCATTTCCAACTTTATAAAACATACAAAACAAAAAAATATATAAATAAATAAACAAGTTAAATAACATAAATTATTTGAATTATAACCATAGAAGACAGATTATCATAAAAGTATAAAAACAATTAATAATATGACATTAACTACCATGAATAATAATCATAAAATATCAATTATCGTAACCATAATTAAACTTTAAATAAAATAAATCTATGTTTAATAAAACGGGCAAAAGTAACACGATTACTAAACCAAAATACATTAACAAGACAAAACAATAAAATAATATTATAAAGTCAAACATAACTGCAATTATCAAAAGAAGCTAAACATATAAAAACTCTCACGTGAGTTGGTGTTTTATTTTCTAATTTTTTTATTAAAATAACTCTCATGTTGGAAACTTAACGAAAAAAGTTAACTGTGTTAGTTAGATGTAGCCAAATGGATTCAAATGAAAATTTTAGTAAAACCTTTGGATGCAAATGGCAATTTTTGTGAAACCTTTGGATGCAAATGACAACCTTTTAAACTTTTGGATTCAAATGGTAATTTCTATGAAACCTCAGGAACGTAAAACGCATTTAACTCTAAACACAATTATAACACAGTAGAAATTGTATAATACAACTATTATATCCCACATTGTCTTAAACCTTTTTGAAGGATGTAATTTTAGAACATATAATAATATTATAAATAAAAATAGAAAATTTTAAATTTATGGTATAACTATTTATAAGATAATAGAGTATATAAAAATTATTTTTGATTAAAAAATTAACGCAACTAGAATCTAATAATTTTATAATATAATAAAAGAAGGCTTTCTTAGAAACACTTGCCAACTTCTAATGAAGTTTAAGCTTTTGTTTCTGTATCACTCTCCTATTAAATACAATAATTATAAATAATTAAACTAAATAATTAAATATTAAAATATAAATCTTTTTAGTCTAGTAAATTATTAAAACACACTAAATTATAAGATTACAATCATATCTATCTCAAAATATAATTTTATAATTCTTGATTTTTATTATTTGTTATTTATAATTTCTTAAATTTTCATTATTTATTATTAATTTATTGGATAAAGACATGCAATATATAAAATATTAATAAAACCTAATGATTTTAATATATTGTAAATTTTTTTATTTATGTAATACATGAGTTTATAATATAATATCTAATATCAAAGTATTTAGTATTTACATATATAAGAACGTAAATTCACAAAGGTACATTTATTGCTTGATGTGTGTGTTTATTAATTACCTAATATGAAAAAAGAAATGACATGAATAGTAAAGTTTGTTTTTTTTTTTATTTTGACCACACAACTTGGCTTTGTGATTTGACATGATCTGGCATTTTGCCCTCCTCCCTTTAAAAGCTGATTAAAGTGAAAGGAAGAGGACCCACCTTTTATCACATCCGGTGTGTTTGAGAGAGAAAGTTCTCTCTTTTTCGCCGCTGCCTTCAGCCTGAACCGCCACCGCCTGCACCGTCACAGGCTTACAGCCACAGCCTGTACCGTCGCAACCACCGCCTGTACCGTCGCAGCCACAGCCTACAACGCAAATCGCATGCGCCATGATTGCGATATTCGCAATCGCTGGAACCAGATCGAAACATTGCGTTTGGTATGTCAGGCCGTCGGCCTTCCGTTTCCGGCTAGATCAGGGCGGTGGGCTCGCCGGCTGTACCTATCGGTTTAGTCTTTGTCGTAGCTAGCTGACTTGGAGGCTGTTGTGGTTCCAATCGTTTGATGTTCCTTGAAATCGACATCTGCTCCGGGGTTTGGACTCCTGCGACAATCGGGTCGAATGTCGGAGGCTTCCGCTCGCTTGGGGACAACCGTCACTCGGCCTCCCGTTTGCGGTTGAGGTAGAGTAGGCAGTTGTTTCATGTCGATGGCTTGACAACCATATTAGCTTGTCCTCATCTGTTTCTCTCTGATGTCCTTTTTTTTGGTCGATTGAGGCATTAGAGTACCTTATGCACCTGGTTTTTTCTCATTTGAAGCTTTGATGTTTAATGCCTCATTATGTCGATGATGAAGATGACTATTTGCTCATCTGAGACCTTTAGAATGATATTCATCTTAGATGTTGAAGATTTGGGTTTTGCATGTTGTTAGGAAAGATATTGATGATGACGACTTGGCTCATCCAAGACTTACCTGAACTCATCTGACCAGATGCATCCTTTGGTTTTGTTATTACATGTGGTACTATGACGGGCTGTGATGATAACTAATGATGATATCGGTTGTTTTGGTATGGCTACTATTCGGGGTTAGCAACCGCAACTGAAAGTTTGTTCTGAGCCCGATCTATCACACGCACAACGCGCGTGGATGAATACACACTAGTTACAATTTAATGCACATTAGTCTATACATAAAATGTATGTTTTTTAATGTCAAATTTACTCTATTGTTACTCTTAAACTATTTCAAATTATTCTAACTGATTAAAATGTAAACACTGTCTCTAAAAAGTAAGAGTCTCCATCAAATAAGGTAGCAAGGTAGTATACATTCACCATAACTTAAGTGTTAATACAACAAGGACAAATGGTGTGACGAAATACCCCTCGACTTTATGTCTAAACTCTAAATTGTACTAGCAGCATGGTTTTGATTATAAACAAATATACTAATATATTATATAACTAGGTTATAATATCGTGTAATACACGGGCTAAATAAATTTATTGTTACATGGTTAATAATATAAAAAGTTATATTTAAATATTATGTAATTATACTGATTGATAAACTCATGTATTATATATTTAAAAATTTGAAGTTAATATATTTAAAATTTTAATTATGGATAGTTATTAATTAGTGAATAGCTATTAATTAAGAGGAGATAGAGGCGGGAAAACCAATTATTAGATGGCATAGAATGGTGACAAGTGTCCGGATTTATTTTTATTTATTAGTATAAAAATATGTTAAAAATATAATTAGTTGTTTGAAGATAAAAAACGCCTTTATTAGAAATGTATTAATAGTATTATATTTTAAATTATTTTAAAATATTAAAGACTGCTTTAATATCAAAGTCTGCTGTTTTTAGACTGTATTATTGGAGTTTGCATGAAAATGATAGAATGAACATAAATCACAATTTAAACTCGTAAAAGTTGTAATAGTTACCAATGATCCTCAGCCTAAATGATTGAGTTGGGGTATTTCAATATTTTATTAAAAAAAAGGGAATATTTTGGATTCAAGTATCATATAGGAAAAAAAAAATCAGCTTGGCCATGAAATTTTCTCACCTCTAATGTGAGTTTCCTCCTGAGGGTGATCTTAAATTTGAGATTGATAGGGACCGACTAATGGGACGGATTGATGTATAAGCTTCCTTTCATGGATATGCCAACCTAGTACCCTAAGGTTCCGTAGTCGAGTAATGAAGATGATCGGATGAGCTAATGATCCGTCAATAGTCTAATTAGCCATTCAAAATATGTTGTAATAGTTCAAAAACATTAAAACTTATATATTTTCGAGTGATACAAAACTAGTGAATTAGAATAGTTTGAGATAATAAACAGGCCTCAATCCGCATAAAAAAAATCCAAAATCCTTAATAGTTATGGAATAAGCAGTTGCCCGATGAAATTGAAACAGAACATTAGATACAATTTTACATTAAAAAAACGAGACTAAAAGTACGTACTCATATCTAAAACCAGATCCCTTTTCATCACTAAATATTTTTATCTATGCATTGAATATTTTGTACATGTGTAACACTTTTTTGCAACATTAATTTAGTGTCAGACTGGACATTAAACTTTTTCATAAACATAATAAGTTGAAAAAAAAAAAAAAAAACCCGATTCAAGAACATTGAATGAGGAAGTAATGTCCCCTTCCATATGTTAGATAACTTAGGTCTGACAACATTTAAATAATAAAACCACCACCACCACCTCACCTCCCTAATTAACTATATAAACACAATGATTCCACCAATAGCAGCTTTATATTTTAAATCTTTAAAATTTATAAAACTACTAACACAAAATGATCCCACCAATAGCAACTTGCCAACTTTATATTTAAATCTTTAAAAATTATAAAATTACTAAAGACAAAATGATTCCATCAATCTTAACTTTATATTTTAAATCTTTGAAAACTTTATAAAATCACTAACTTAATATGAACCAATAATCTTATCACACCACCAATCGAGCATATTAAACTGGACAACTTTATAAATAATTATATAAATAACTAATGTGACACAAAATACGAAACTACTTGTGATTTTTTTCAAAATTACGATGTTAAGAAAGAGTTTAGAACAAATAAAAATATGAAACTTAAAATGGCAAATAACATTTTGAAAAGAAAACACTTTTTTCTTAAAAATCCAAAGCACTAGCCAATCCAATTCATCAGTTCAAGCAACCAACGCCATAACTAGCCAGCCCAAATAAAAACGGTTCAGAAATACCCAACTAGACCATTTGCGTAGATGGTTCACGGTCCAACCAGTTAGTCGAGTTGTAATATATTAATAATTCTGTCGCACAGAATTCGAGATTTGACCATTAAAACATTTCCCAAACAACACGTCTTTCTAATAATATCAAAAAGTACAAAATCTGAACATGTTGGTCCCTGATTATTAAATCGTTTAGAAATAGATAAGAAAAAAAAAAAACAAAGTATTTACACAAAAGGGCCCTTGGGTTGGGCCTCATGTTCCTGTTTGTTTGTAATTGAAGTATTTGAAGGTGTTGGTGTCAATGAAGGGGGTAAAGTTGGTATTACAATGGATTGTAGATTATGTGTTGAAAGATTGTTAATGGGGTATACTTGGCTCACCTCTTCATTATTTTCATCAATGTAAACAACATCTTGCATTGTGAGTTGATGGTATTCAACTATTTCTCTTAAAAATCGGTTTTCTCTGGCGTAAACCGAGTTCTCCTGGGCTAACCGCGCTTTCTCTGCTAAAAGCGACTCCAGTTGGAGCCGAATCTGCAACATAAATGAAAGTTTTCAGTGACGTGCCCATTTGGGTTGTGTATTATGTTTCACGGGTCAAATGGGTCAAATCAGTAAAGATGTCGAGAATGCGTACAAACAGTCTAAATCACTTTATGACAAAAGTAAAGATTAATATTGTGTTCCTGTGTGGCTAACAATTGATACTCTGATATTGTATCTAGTTGTAACTTGTAATTTTCTTGGGACAGGAAACCAGAGGGTTGATGCTATAATATGATATTTGGGTCACATGCTCACATGTGCTGAAGATGATGTTGTCATTTTCAAATGTAGTGGAGATGCAGAACCCATCACTGGTGGGGTAATTTTCAAACATTTATTTAAGGTGAAATATCATATGTCAAGTAACAATTAACATACTATTTAGAAAGAAAGAGAAATGTTATTTCTGTCTGCTTGTGAGTAGGGGTGTCCAAAACTTGGCTTAGACCGACAAAACAAAAAACTAAGCCAGGACCCGACAAAGCCGGACAGGAGCCAGCTATGTTCACTTGGTTCTCGGTCCAAATTTTTTTGTAACCTCGGGTTTTCTAATCAGTTATCGGTTTGATATTTTTCAACATATTGATTCTCGGTTTTGGTGAGGTATCAGACTTGACTCAAACTAGTTTTATTCTGTTTGGTCTGGTTTTGGACGAATTTAAACAGACAATGAAAGCAGTTAAGATTGGTTTGGTTTTTGGTTCCACTATTTTAGAACTTTTCGGTTTCTGTTGGGCCTGGTCCAGTCAGGTAACAGATAATGGTAAAGAAACCAAACATACCAAATCATCATCTTCGGGGTTGTCTCCATCTCCACTATTCTTCTCCCTTAGAATTTTATTTTCCTCTTCTAACTGTGCACAACGCTCCTTTGCAAAAGCAAGATCAGCCTTAACAGTTTTCAGCTCCCGAAGTAGAAGCTTTGCTTTGGCAGCCATAGCCATTGAAACCTGTGGTGAAAACAAAAAAACATAGCATGCATCTTACATATCAAGCGAAGAAATTCAACCTGTTTTGAAAGTATAATCACGTTTCCAAATGCATTACGAACCACATTTAAGAATAATATATACAGACATATAGTAATGGATTACTTATAGCCATTGAGTAATCAAGATTCAAGCATGCATAGCACTATCACAGTAGAGGTGGGGCCGTGGCAATTTGGGTAACAGGTCAAAATGGTTCGGATTGGGTTGAGTTAACTCAAAACGCTTTAAGCCCAACTTGTTATCTTTTATTATAAAATATCTAATGAGCTAATGTGATTACAAAGGTTATATCATCATCATCATAAAAATCTACATTTTTAAACAAAACAAATTTAAAAGGTTGTGTGCAGAAAAGTACAATTTGGGGTTTCTGATACTTTCAACCCACTTCCTTTTAAGCTAATTTCATTGGTTGAACTATTTGACCCATTCTTAAGTAAATGGGTCAAAATTGCCACTTCTACAAGAAGGGTTTGAATGTAAACCAATGATACATATTTTAAACCTTACATCTCTAGATGCCTTCAATTGAATTTCTATATCTGTCTGTGTTTGGGATTGAGTTTGCGTGCGCATCTGCTGTAATTGATTATTTATCTCAACATTAGAAGATGTACTCCGAGTCTCATGAATGCCACCTTTTTTCTTTATATGTAGTTTGCGTGTTTCTTGAATGATGTCTGCTGTTCTGTTCTCCACAATTGTCCTGCCTTCCTGTTAGAGTAAAACAAGCTACACAAATTATATGAGCGCCATATATAATATCAATTATAAATCCTTTTTATGAAAATCCGAATTCAAAGATAATATGATGCTTATGGAAAATATGACACCAGAAGTAAAAAGATTGCATCTTTACAGCAATTGCATACCTCAAGAGCATTACCAATATAATTAAGAGATGATGCAATCACTCCTAAACCCTTCTGTAAACCGGGATTTTCTGGCTTTTGATGACTTTCAGGCAACTGATGCTGGCTAGAATACTGAAAAAAGACTGAGAATTATGAGGTACATGCTATTAATTTGAATGGGTCGATGTGCTCTATTTATCTCACACAGGTCAAAAAAATAAAACTAGCTAAATGGGGAAAGGGCGAAAAGATTTGAAAAGATTAAAAGTCGCCCAAAATTTGTTTTGTTGCATAATCGTTTTATTAAAAAACTTACTGTAGTGTAATAAGATTGTTTTCAGATCATATAGCACATCAACTATTTATAAACACAAGTTAAAAAGAGGTGGACAAAAAGTTTTAGCCGGTCGATCCAACCCTAACGGCCCATTAGAACCAAACTTGAAAAGACATGCTTAAACCCGAACCAGTTTTCCCCACTAACCCACCCATCTTGCCATCTCTATATGCCAGTCATAAAAATTACTAGTACAACAAAGTTATCATCAACAGTTGGGAACCCCCTTCTATATATAATTATTACCTGACCCCTTGCCTCTGCATCAGACATTTGCTGTCTCCTTCTTTCTGGTGTTTCATATCGTTGAGCCACATCATCGTCATCCTCAATAATGGATCTAGCTTTTCTAGCCAATACACCCCAAAATCCACGCTTTGGTTTTTCCGGATTTTTCATTGATGTGTAATCATATTTCACAGGATCATCCTATAACAGCATAGACACTTGTTAGCTTATCAAACAAAATTAACCAGGGAGCTAAAGATTATGCATATGCTCTAAACTTTTATCGATGTATATTTGTTTTCCTTTCTATTTGGGTTGCCTTTTCGAGCAGTGACTTAAGACAAGAACTTAAGGACATTATGTTCATCCTTGATCTATTGTTATAGCATAACATATTTGAATTAAAGATTAAAATCAATGCCCTATTTAAAACGAGCTATTGTTCTAAGGACATTAAGCAAAAACCAAAAACAGAGAAACTTAACAATCTAAAAGTCACTAGAGAGGTCTATAAGTACCAACTGTAACCCTTCTTAAACCAATGCATATCAACACACCATATGTCTACTGTCATAACCAAAATGATGTCTTCAACATTTTTGTAAAAGATGAACTCTTTCATCCTTCGCCAAACACTTAAACCCAACCATTTCGAATGCAAACAAACCACAAACAAATCCATCAAACTCTCAAATGCAGAAACCTAAACGACATCTTCTGCAAAACCACTACTTCTTCGCGTTACAAGTGTTAAAGTGACAGAAAAAACTCCTTCAAAACAGTAAGACCATCACAACATCCTTCAAATAGCATCAATTGTACATTTGCACCAACAAATCACAACAAACAAAACCAAAATAAAACTAAACAACACACATCACGAATTCAGAAACACCAAATCCAATCTTTAAAACAGTAAATCATCCACATACACATACACAAACATCATACCTACAGACACACGAACCCATATCCACAGAAAACCAAAATCAAACCTTAGAAGTAGACGAATACGAAGATCGAAGCGGATTCGACTTCACGTTCCTCGGCGAAACCGCCGGTTGACCATAAGCCGACGAGAGCGAAGAATCACGGTTCGCCGACGACGCTCTGATCGCTTTAGCCGCGAGCGACGGCGTCTCGGACGCAACGGCAGACGATGAATCATCATCTACAGCAGCCGGAGAATCATGAAACCTCGAATTAGGGTTAGGGATTCCTGATTCTTCAACAGACGTTGAATCGTTTGAAAAACCTTGACGTCTCCTATACGCCATGAAGTTGAGAGGAAGAATTAGTCAACCACCACCAGTGCCACCGGAGTCAACGGCGGTTTAGAGAGGTAGATGACGGTGTAGAGATGTTAATTCGGTCAAAAACTCCGGTGAGAAGAGTAATTTCCGGCGGTACGTCTGCCACCGACAGTGAATCTGTAAATAGCTTTCGAATGGTCAACTTTTCATGTTTGAAGTCGTAATGAGCCTCGGGTTCAAGTTTTTTTAATGCTTTAAAATTTATATACTATGTTGATGTTCATTAATCATTACAAGATTTAAAACATTTTATGTTACGTAGTAAGATATTGTCAGATTACTATTATTACAGGATTTGAATTCTCTCGACCTCTTAAGAGGAGACATCATTTTACATTGTACATGTTAATATACTGCCAAGTTAAAGTCGCATTTGATAGCTATTGCGTATTGGTTCAACTAATGACTGATAAGGTTCAATCGGGTTATTTAAGTAAAATAAACAAAAATATTCTTGAACCCTTGATCGTAAGAGGATGGACACCGATTTAAGTATTTAACATACTTTAGTCAATGTTAAAATGGTACTTCAGGACATGTAAGGTATTAAGATTTATTAGATTAGTTACGTTGGTTCGTTAAAATCATTACCAAAAAACTTAAAGAGATAAAATTTGGTGATGGGAAAAAGAGTGTAACATGTTATATTAGAGCTATATTTTGTTGGCTCATGTGCTCAGAATGCGATGTTTTGTCTCAGCATATATTCATTGTGTATGGTATTTCTTACTAAGTATATTGTCGTTATCTTCTTAAAGGCTCTAAGGATCTTTATATATGTACGTCTACCAATTGCACGACCATGGTGTGTTTAGCGTATAAATTTTGTCAATATTAAAAGATGCTAACATCCTTTTGATGTAGATTAACAGACAAATCAATATACACTCAATTTGCTGGTCAATAAATAATAAAGTTGTGACAATGTTCGTTAAAGTTTTCTATTAAGTAGCCCGATGCTTTCTTTCTTTCTATGAAGAGATCCAATGATACTTAAATAATTGACTTAAACTATGATTGCTATGTGAACTTTTAAAGTAACATTTTGTAAAAAACATGTGGTTTTATCAAACTTGTACATCTTTTAAAAAAATTTATGATTCGGTTTTGGTCATATAAACCAGATTGCTTGAAACCATAAAGGGCTCTTAAGATTTATAACAGATATTTCATAATGTTGTTTATAGTGCTTCAAAGTGTTTTTAATTGATTAGGAGTTTTCACTTAGACGACATTATCAAATGTCACGTACAAGTATGTGGTAATGACATCCGTAAACTCCAACAATACTATTAAAGTGGTATGAGGTTGATAAATATCATAGGGCTACTGCGCATATTATAGGAGAATACGTTTCTTCATAAACGACTAGTATGATTTGATGGAAAACCTTTGTGCTACGGATTCGTGTCATGTTGCACACAATCTCATTCTTTACGTTTCTATCTATTTTGAAAAAGTTTATAAATAATTTTAATTAAATTATTTGAATATTTATGCTTTATTCAATATAATAAAATAAGAGACAAATTGTTTAAAAGTATATTCAGCTTGTGGTTAAGACAGAAAGACCATAAGCTTGAACTATTGCAAGAAGTTATGATGTCGATATGCTAAAAGATTTATAATTCTAACATACAATGTTATATCGCAGTCAGCATCACAAGAAAATCAGTATAAAACATTTAAAGCTATACAAAGAACCCGAAACCAAAATCAAAACCAAAATTAAATTATTTTTTGTACCTATATCTGCATCACATAAGCAATGACTAATGTATTTTGAGATTTTAAGCCTCCAATTTGATGGCTGCATCAAGATCATCAACTGTGTTATTTTGCTGTGACCAGAGTTGTGCATATCTACCACCGTTTGACAATAGAGCTTCATGAGGACCCTGCTCGACCACACGCCCCTTCTCCAGAACAATAATCTGAAATATCGACACATTAACCAACTTACAGGTGGGTGATTCTTGTATACTCATTGAACCATGGAACAGGTTTTTTGAAAAAAAAATTAATTATTTTTATAATTTTAAGACAAGTTTTATTGTGATCTGGTTTGGAACCAAACCGATTTAAGCTGGTCCAATTTTTGGACCTTGTCATTTACTAAAATTCGAAACTGGAACTAAAGCGGTCTAAGTTATTTAGATTTATCTTCTCCAGCAAAGCAAAACACTAAGTGATGGTGGTGTTAAAGCTCATTTACATGTGGGCAGACGTCGGCTTTTAGCACATACTACAGGTGGGTGATACGAGTATTGGATCAAGAGATACAACGGAGAAAGTACATAACTATATGCTAGAAACCAGAAAATATTTCTCTCGGATCAAATTTTGGTAGAGGTAGCAATTTCTAACAATTTACTTATGAAATGAGTTGGGTCAATTCAAGTAAAGTTTAATATCAGAAGATCAAACGCTTAAAGAAACATTATTTAAAAATGGAATGGCAAAACACTGGCCAAAGTTTATTTTAATCCACAAAAACCACCAGAATAGTTAAATTAAAAGAATTACTTTGTTGTTGAAAATTTGCAATAATGTAAACATTTTGTAATTATATTGACACACTAAGTAATTATAGACAACTTTTGAACATAAGTTTGTGGGATCAATATGACCTCGCCCACCTCGACCCGTACCACAAAGTTACTTGTTTGACCAATTACCCAACCTGCCCAACACGCCCATTATGCAACCTCTAATTTATGTGTACCACATTTGAGTTAAATTGTATAGCAAAATAACTTTGTTTTAAAAAAAAAAAATGGGCTTGCCTCATCACACTGCATTGCAGTTGTAAGTCTATGTGCAACAAAGACTGCTGTTCGGTTATTGGCAAGTGACTTCAAGGCAGTCAGAATTTCTGCTTCAGTTGTACTATCAAGTGCACTTGTTGCTTCATCACACAACCTTAAAAAAAGATCCAAACACAAACTTCAGAGAACTAGCTAAGGGCTACTTTTTAGTCTTTGGTTTCAATCCACGTCACAAAGGCTTTAGAAAACGCATATCCAAAAACAACTTTTTAGTCTTCAGAGTCGGTACACTTTTTCAATCCAAGTTGACAAAGGGAGTTTTAATAGTAAGCACCAAATAAGTCAACTATTGAATAATAAATGTAATTGATATGATAATGTGAACTGACTTACTAGGATAAATAGCTTTTTCTTTGTTGAAAGTATGCAAGTGGAAATGAAAATGAGGTTTAATAGTTATTTGAAAAATGGATCAAAAAAGAAACTTACAAAATAGGAGGCGCTTTCAGGAATGCACGAGCCAGTGCTACTCGTTGTTTCTCACCACCACTAAGCTGTAATATTAAACGGAAAATGTTATGAACACCCAAATTCATTGGCCTGCTATCCAATATCAAATTGTCCCTACAATATTTTATGTTCATAATTTATTTTTTTAACATTTATTCTGTGAAATCTTTAACTTTCTTCACTTTAAAATGTTAGAGTAGGAAATTTTATTTTAAGGATGCATTTGAATTTCAAGAACCCAATCATGGGTAAATGAGTCAATATGGGTTATACTTTCTTCTAGCAATGAGTATAAATAAATATAGATTAACAAAAACAAAAACAGGTAAACAGGTCGACCGAGTCAAATAGGTTGAAAGCCACTCATAAGGGTATAAGACCTCCGTTTTATTCATATATAATAGATTGCCATTTTAATAATAAACATTTAAGTATATATTAATGTTTTGACAAGTAACAAACAATATTTATTTTGACCAGTTGCCCATCCTGCCCTGCCTGGCCTGACATTTTGCCATCCCACATTCTGCCTTACGCCAAATATCTATATAATACATAATAACCTAACCAAACTTACCTTGAGCCCACGTTCCCCTACTAGAGTAGAATATTGTTGTGGGAAGTTCATTATAGTATCATGAATTGCTGCTTTCCGAGCAGCACCGTACACCTGTTTGAAGTAAAATGGTTAGTCAAAACAAAGCCTCCTGCTTTAGTATATTATTTCTTTTGTACTATTAGCGGCATACAACAAAGAAATGCAACATTTACCTCTTCAGGTGTAGCTGAAAGACGGCCATAGTGAATGTTATGAAATATTGTATCGTTAAATAACACCTGCTCAAAGCAAAGGGTGTTTGAACCATGTATGCACCAATTAAAAGAAATGTATAAATAGCCTCAAATTTGAAATCACACTAAAAAGTTAAAATAAAAATACCGTATCTTGTGGGACGACGCCAATATATTTTCTAAGGCTTTCGAGTGTAACTTTTCGAATGTCTTGAGCGTCTACCCTCACCTGTCAAATAAAAAGTTTTACGCTTCAAAAATTTGAGCATATCAACCAATTTAGATGAAAATGGGTCAATTTATAAACGAACCAAATGATTTCACAAAGCACACTCAGGTGCTCACAGCCTTCTAAGATTGTTTCATAAATGAATGGATTGTCGTTTTGGTGAGAGTTTTGCATTCATGTTTACTATATTATTAATTAATTATGAAATACAAAAAAATAGATGAAAAAGATGCTGGTAGGTAGGGTTATCAATTTCTAACTATTTGCTTATGAAAGGGTTGATTTGGTTCTGTATGATTAACACATAAAATCAAAGTTTTTAGCTGAAAAGAAAACATTCAAATGAGTCGAAATGATAAAACGGGTTAAAAGTTGACCAAGTGTTCTTTAAGGGCATTAACCTCTTAAACAACTTTACTCATTATTGACCCATACCAAAACTACCAGTTTTGACCCTTACCAAAACTACCAGTTTTGACCCATTACCCAGCTGCCCACCCCACCTATTTTGCCACTTCAATATGTAAGGTCAAGCCTGTTGACACTACCCATTCACCCAACACGTCCATTTGACCACCTATACTAAAAAACACATCATGGATGTTAGACCTTGCTATAATTTAACTAAATGGAGTTTTGTGACGTGTATAGATGTATTATTCCATCTGACTGAAAATAATTGCCCACAAGGAGAAAACTCACAGTTTTAAGAACGTACAATTAACGGAATTTTTAGAGAAAATAATTGCCCACAAGGAAACTCATAGTTTCAAGAATGTACAATTAACGGAGTTTTTTCGCTAGTTAAACATCAGTTTTACTTTTACCCTTTAAAAAAAAGATTATACAACTAAATAGATTTCTGTGATGAGTATAAATGTATAATTATGTGTAAAGTGCGAAACTTAATAAGTTATCATGCAAGTGGACAATGTGTTGGGACTCGGTAAACTAGAAAAGTGGACAATAATTAAGTGTCACAAGAATTTAGCTTGTATGCTCTATAAATCCAACTCGCAAATCACTAAAGCATGCATAAAACATAATCTTAAAAAGAGAAGATTGAAGAATCAATTACCGTGCCAGAATCAGTGTCAAAGAACCTGAATATCATTCTAAGAATGGTTGATTTACCTGCACATAACTTAAACTTATGATAAGAAGCACAACCAGAAACAAACAAAAAAACAACATAACTACAAATGTCCATTTGCCTTAGTTTAGCCATGCCCTAGCGGCTAGCGTGTTCCTACACTTTGATTCCCTTAGCTTCATCATGCTATCTCATTGTATGCCATTTAGATTACTATCTGTCCTTCAAAAAAAGCTTTTCGAGGCGGTGTTTTCATTGGGAGTGGCCTCTCTATACCTGGGAAAGAGGAAAGGTTTGTTTGTTTGTTTGTTAATTAAAAACAGACTGTTCGTGCCTTTCAACATGCTTAACCCTTTATACTAACTTCCCAAACCTAATTCCACCCATTCATAATTCAATGGATCAAAAATTCCCACCTCAAAATATATCATTATAACTAGTGAACTGTGAACCTGATTCAAAGCTTTTATGCTTATATGAATACGTGAACAGAAAAGAAACATTACCACTGCCACTAGTTCCAACAATAGCCACACTTTTGCCAGATGGCACCACAAAGGATATTCCGTCAAGAATCTTTCTTTCTGGCAGATAACTAAAAATATGGGAAAACAAACTACCCTCAGCAATTAAATCCACAAACTGCTTATATGGTATGTTATGCCTACACACAAATATAAAGTTATTTTTCATTTTCAAAGATCTTTAGGAAGTCACTTAAGGGGTATTTGGACAGCTCAAAATAATTACTGCGACTTTCGCTAGTCATTTTATGATTTATCTCGATAACTAAATTTCTTGCAGCAGCTTCCCCAAAAATCTGATTTTTTAACCAAATATTGGAAACAACATAACCAGACTGCATGTTACAACACTCAATATAAACACACATTCCAAGTCCCCCTTTGTGGATAACCATGATAACATCTGTATATGATGATTGCGTTCAAAAAAATGATGATCACAACCTCACAACTCACAAGAAGAAAAAGAACTTGTTTGCATTACTGGCCAAACAAAATATTTTCACCTGAAATGAACATTTTCAAATTCGATGCTACCTCCGCCTAAGTTTAGAGGCTTTGCATCAACTGCATCTCCAACTTCTGCTTTTTCCTGAAGAAAGACAACAAAACTGTTTCACTGGCATACTAATAGATAAATGCTGATTATACATCCCAATTTAAGGTAATAAAGCATTAAACATGACACACAAAACCAATTAAAAAGCAAAAAAAAAAAAAACAGAGAACTTCAATCCAGACACCCCTTAACGCCTTCCTTTTAATTTACCATATAAATAATTAGATATGATTACAATAACTATTATCACAGTGACGACCCAATTTTTTTATAAAGAAATTTAGAAGGTTGCAAACACTTGTGGGTGAATTTTTAACTACTTGACTCATTTCTATATTAGCAATAAAACATACCAAATCGACCTATTTTCACATAGATGGGTTGAAATTTCCACTCTACTAGTGTTGTTTAAACTAGAGATTCCACAATTCACCAAGCACAAGGGTCCATTTTGGTTATGTTCTACCAACAGGTAATCAAGCAGAATAAAAAACTGAAAAAGCAAGGTTAAAAGTCGCCCAAAGTGTATCTTCAATGCATAGAACCATCTAATCATTTTATAATAAAATTATCATCAAAAAATATATTTTTATAATATTTCACATGCTAATTATTTATACAAAATTCATATTATTGGACAAAAATGCTTCAAGATAACCCAACCCTACCCATCTCATACTAAATTAAACGATTTGACAGGGCCCATTTTGCTACCTCTATTTGGAGCATATCTTAGATCAAGTATCCATTTGAACAGTATAAATAAAAAATTTGAATCTCTAACCTCTATTTCACCAACAAACGATTTATCAAGATCTAGAGGATAGCAAACATGCAACAAAGAGACGATTCATACCTCAAGCAGTTGAAACATGGATTTCATGTCAACAAGAGACTGCACGGTTTCACGATAAACACTTCCAAGAAAGTTGAGAGGAAGAGATAGTTGAAAGAGAAGTCCATTTACCATAACCTGTGCATGTTAAACCATAGGATATTCAAATTTTTAATTAATAAATTAATTTGCGGGGAGTGTAGGTTGAAATGAGACCATAAAAAAAGTATACCAGATCACCAACAGTCATTTGACCATTCAATATGCCATTTGAAGACAATATCATAGCTGCTGAAAGAGCAATACTGAATACTAGAGTTTGACCAAAGTTTAAAACAGCAAGACTGCGTTGTGTCTTCAAGGCAGCATCCTCATACCCTGAAGTAAAATTTCAGTTTGATTAGGGAATATAGGCCATTCTGAGTTATATTTTACTGCTAACAGGCCAAACAAAAACTAATAGCCACAATGAAAACGAGTTATAAAGGTTAAAAAGCAGCACATCCATGGGGATGAGTGTCAACAACCTTCTATGTTGCTTTCCTAAAAATTAGATCATTGTCTTAACAATAGCTTTTGTAATCATAACTAATGTAATAATTATTTATTATATCTTAAGAAAAGAGAAAGAAGTGTTAGCATATCAATGGAACCAACGATCATTGAAAAACTTGCAAATTATATGTTCATGAATTTAAAAAATGTAACTTTTCCAAGTAATGTTATTAACACGAAGAATAGTGGGTGAAAAGTTCTAAAAATGACGCAAATAAGTATTTTTTTTTTCCTTTCACTTGTATAATCAATTTTGTTACAGTGAATAAGAACCTGATTATTGGTCTATATAAATAGAATATCATAATCATAGTTGCTTATCCAAACACTAAAAACAGATTATTCCAACTTTAAAGCCCAGTAATCAGATAACCAGCTTCATAACACACATCCAAACACCACCATAACTATACCACTTATAAACACCCAGTAATTTCACATATCATAAACTCGTGTAAGCAGACAAACTACTTACTCTGTAAATATTTATCATACTCCTCAGCTTCATAATGCTCATTGTTAAAATACTTCACGGTCTGACCAAAAAAGATTATTACCTCGGTTAGAATACCAAAAGGTAAAATGATGTTACACATTATAATTGCACCAGAAAACAACATATAATATAGTCAGAAACTCCTTACCTCATAATTTATAAGAGAATCAACTGCCCTAGTGCTTGCATCGTTATCAGCTTTATTCATTACCTTCCTGAATTTAGTTCTCCACTAAAACATTAAAATTTGAAACATACCAAGTAAATTAGTACTTATTTATATTAAATAATCAAACTCAAATAATCGGCAATGAAGAAAGGGGCTGTACAGAATAGTGTCTGGATGTGCTCAAGTGTTTTATAAATTTCTAGTTTTAAAAAAAACAGAAAGGGGCTGTAGAGAGAACTCTTTTAAGTTGGAAAAATCAAATAATCAGTTTTTTGAGTGTTTATAAATATCTGGTTTTAATTAACTTCAAGTTAGGTTTAAAACGAATCCGTTTTGTGGAAGCTGGTATGAAAATGATTAAAACTGATTATTGTGATTTCAAGTCTTAATAATCAGATGAACATTTCCAAAACACAAATTTTAAGCCCCCCTATAAAAGAGATGGCATACTTGTGTTATAGTCAACGTGAAGGCGACATATGCAGCAAATGACAAAGAAGTGATCCATGCAAATGGTGCACCAAATTTGTATGCCAGAATACTTGCTACCATTGAGATCTGAGAACACAAGATGATAAACTTAAGCAACCAAAGATTTGAATACGAAAACGGGATATAAAGTTGAATAAACATGTAACATTTTAAAACAAAAGATACTTAATACTTTATAAAGATGATAAAAAAAGCAGTATACCATTAGATTACAGAGTATAATAAAGAAAATGAAAAAAAGATTACCTCTAATACTGTTGGTACAACATTGAATACCATGGCCGAAAGGATGAAATTAATAGCTCGGCTACCACGATCAATAATTCTGTTTAAGGCCCCTGTTTCTCGACTGCAAACAGAAAAGTATGTGAGAACCATCATATGATCACATGGTACATAAGTTTATATCAAAAAGGAGTGTTTGAATCTGTTAATTTAATGTAAACACATGTTTGAGTGTTTGGCAAAATATGACAATTTAAAATTGAATGGCTAGACGACCAAAAACATCTTTTTTTCTGAAAAGGTAGAGATGGTATGCGAAATGCAAATAAAGTCTCTTGCTTTAGGTTAAAATAGTGATTTCAGTTTATCCTTAAGTAATCAGCTTTTTCACACCTCAAAACTGGTTAAATCAGAACTGTTTGATAGAGCTCATAATAATCAGAAGCAAAATCTGTTTATCCAAACATTAAGTTTGATTATCAATGCTTCAAGTCGCAATAATCAAATCCATACACCACAATATAGCACCCTTCTATGTGCTTTCTAGTGAACAAAAATTACATATATAATAACCTTGAATATATAACATAAGAATAAGTTCAGCGAAATTAATTGACTTCTCATTTTTAAACATACCTTAGATGGTATCGTAGATCGAGCTCGTGCAAATGTGCAAACACCTGTAATATACCAAGTATATGATAAGCCTCATTTCTCTACATAGATAAACCCTATTAATTAAATGCACACCCAGCCCCCAATCCCCAAGTTTTTTTTTTGGTTTAAGGAGGAGGGGGGGTGTTCAGTACGGCAGTTACCTTCCTCGAAACTGATCTAATAGTCCGCAATGCCACCTTTGAAAACACTGCAGTTCTCAACTCTGGAAAAATACATACGAACAAGCATTAAAGAGAAAATCAATAGGGCAATAAAGGTAATTCGTGTACAAATACAAGGAGGAAAACTAAGGTCATATTTTGATTTATTATTAAAAATTTACATCTAGGTATAAAATTATAAAGACAAGCACAAGCAATTACATCATAATGAAGTACCGTTGAAAGCGGAAGCCCCTGACCGTGCTATACCATAACCAACCAACACAGCTGCAGGGCTGACAAAAAAAGCTAAAGCCGTCGAATTAGTAGCTGCAAACTCAGCAATTGAACTAGGATTTCCTGTTGCTGCTGTTAACCAATCAATGGCTAGCTTGAATAAAAATGGAACCTGAACATTCATTACCTGGTTTCACAAAAAAAGGTAATTCCTTTAGCCATACGGAACCAGTGCAATTGGCAAAATGAGAGTTGTGTAACGGGTCAAAGTTTGTAAACTTTTGCAATGGGTAGAATCGGGCTGGATCAGGTTGACCAGCAAATGGTTTTTTATCCTTCCTTTTAATAAAGATGCTAAGCTAAACATAAACATAACCCTTGAGGCTATAATTAAGACTTGAAAGTGGTTTTAGTGGTTGATGTACTAAGTGAAGCATGGACAGTTAGCAGTTTTCGCATGGTTGTAAAATGGTGGTAGAGTACCGTAACTTAAGTATCAAAATTGATGAAAACTACCTCTTAAACATAGCCCAAATAGCTGAATCCTTTTTGTCATTATAAAATATAAACTAAATATCAAATATGATTACAAAATCTTCTACTTAACTTATGATCCATTTTCTTGAATAAAGCAACTAAAGACATAGGAAAATGTAAATACTTGAGTATAGTGTGGCAAAATGGACGCTCAAGGATTTAATGAACGCGATTAATGGGTTTGGGGTCTAAATGGATCATATTGGTCTAGTTGGAATGGCCAGTTAACTCCTTGTCATTCGAATTGTTTTTTATTTCTATAAATAATTAATGTATTAAATATATGTTCTGATTAATAATCTATTTTTCTAATAAAACTTAGAGATTTTAAGCATTTAAATATACTTTCGAGTTTGGACAACTTTCAACATGTTTGGACCATATAGCCTGTTCCATTTCCAATAAACTTATTTTTAATTTGCTTGGTTGACTTATTAGAGAAAAAGTAGAACTCAAATCCGCCAGCTTTTAGGTGAATCGGTCGAAATGGTCATCTTTACACGAGTATGCTAGCCTGCTCGGGTTGCCTTTTAAACCACTTGACCTGTTTGTTTTTATCAATTTTTTTAAATTACCCATTGAACCCGTTAGCAATAGATTATAATCCATATGACCAAATCGACTAGTTTGCTAACCTTGGCTCCAACTAAGAAACCCAATGCAGTGAGTACACGCAATCTGAACTCCATGTTATCTTTCATCCACAAATATTTTGCTAGTGTACTGAGAATCTTTGTGTTACTAATTTCCTCCCCTTTTGTAACAATATTATTTTCATCTTTTTTATTATGCTTTGTTCCTTGCGCTCCACTTAATGTTGTTAATGAAGCAAACCCATTTGGCACAGAACCCTGCATATTACAATTATATACAAATGCATCATACTATTATAAAAGAAAACTTGAGTCAATGTAATTAACTATAACAATAATGGATAAGTGCTTATATACACATTATCTCAGAATTTTCTTGTGATCATATGTTCAGAGAATGGATCAAGTTCAGCTTATGCACAATGATATTCATAAACCAGCAAGATCCTAAATTGATTACAGAATTTCGCTTTACAAGTAAGCTTTCAATCAAACACGGTGCATAAATGATAAATCCACATTCCACATTAACCTCCTATCCTCACAGAAACTTGGTTTGAACTTCGAAAACTTTCATATAAAGTGATTCTTTGTGTAAGCATTTTCGAACTCATTATTGTTTTGAGGCCAAAAGATAAACAAGCAAACGTTTTGCACATATTCAAATAGTCAGTCTTTCATACAAACTTTCTCATGCTGAGGTAGTGACTAGCGAGGTCCCATTTTCTGTTCCATTTACAGGCAAATAAACACCAAAATTAATCAACTTTCAACAAGAAAAACAATGATCAACCAACATAAAATCAGCTTGACTCCCCCTGCTCAATCAACTCTCACTTCTTACACTCAAACCAATATCAAAACTGAACACACACCGTTAATCAAACCTAAACACACAAACTTACAGGCTTTTGCGGGGGATTAGATGACAAATCCGATACAAACGCATTCAAACGCCTAAAAAAGTGCGTAGAATCCCTCGAAACCGCCCAATTACGCCGCCGGACGGCAAACTGTCCGGTCAAAACACGACTACTCAAACTCCGTGAACCACCGGTGAAAGTTTGTCGAAGGAATGAACGAGAAACAATACTGCTGCTGCTGCTGCTACAGGTGTGGGTCGAGTTCATCATCGTCATCATCGTGTTGTTGTGGCTTGTGGTCCGGAGGATGAGTTGACGAGCCCTAGAACACCTTGTGGCCATTGTT
This sequence comes from Flaveria robusta, assembly GCA_025506415.1. Lineage (NCBI taxonomy): Eukaryota > Viridiplantae > Streptophyta > Magnoliopsida > Asterales > Asteraceae > Flaveria > Flaveria robusta. The sequence continues at coordinate 4,569,238 of CM046475.1, read as the reverse complement.
GATTGCATGTTGGTTCAATTTAACGATGGTGACATTGGATTGAAAAGTTGTTGACTGTGATGTGAACACGTAGGTGTGGTAGAATGATCGGTTGAGGCCCTAATTGAGTTAACGAGATGATAGTCGGTGAGTTGGGTTTGTGGCGGCGAGTTAATTGGCGGGTGAATTCAGGGTTTGTTTGTTCTTGAAAACCCCTATTTTTTGTGTGTCCACAAATTTTTACTTAGTTACACTTAAAATGTATCCTAGCTTATTTATTATCAGGTTTGAAACTGAGTTTATTATGTTGAAACTACTTCTCCCTCTCTCGCTTTGACGTCTCACCCAAAATACCTTCTCGCCTGCATGCACTTCGTCCATTATTATGCAAAACCATGGTACGTGTCATATTATTCATTCATTTAAATGGAACGTTTTTTATCGAGTGATTCAATTTAATCGATCTTTCTACCCATGTAACGAGCAGTTTTGTCCGGTTTTTACATTTTAAGTGCTTGTTTAACATTTTATGTGTGAATAGTATCTTTGCGGTGTGTATAGTTTGTTTCGAATTATTAAAGGGGTTGGCTAAACGTATCCTTAAATTTTCTTTACACTTGAAAACATCAAATTAGAATATTGTTTTTTGTCTTTTAATATAAAGAAAAAGAAATTTTATTAGTATGATAAGTTGATAGTACGATACAACAAATAAAAAACAAAACAAAGGATACATCAAGACAAAGTATGGCAATCAACTCTTATAAAACTTGTATATTTATTTTCAGTTATTAAAATGTGTTGCACCTAACAATTTCACTTCAATCACACTTGCAGTATAACATGTTGTAAATCTTTTGTTACACGTCTACCTTTATTCTATAAACTAGGGTCCGAATCCTGACGCGCGGTAAACCAAGCCTTAGACAGTTGTTAACATAAAGTTTCCTTCATCATAGTCGCAACATAACAGTTTAACAAACAACACTACATCACGTATCGTATCTGGTATAGCGCAGCTCAAAACCAGGCATGGTTATGGCTTCACACAGAAAACGGTTGCCAAGCCAGGGCGACCGACGTTAGTTATCGTGTATCATCACAGCCACGGAACAACCAGAACAAAGGGCCTCAGACGGATATATATCCATCATCATCCATACCAGCAAACAACTGTCTCACTCAACAGGAATAGATCGCCAACAAAACTAACAAAGTCTTATCGAACTATAACTTGTAAACCAACAGTCTAAGAGAGGTAAGGTCCAACATCAGAAGGGTATAAGATGAACAACGTCCATCATCGACATCAGCAAATAACAATAACAAAGTCTCGCCAAATGAAATCATTATAGCAACGGTTCATTCAGCTTAATAGATAACAAAATGTAATATAAAGCGTGTAAACCAACGTCTCAGAAGAGATAAAGCTCAACATCATCGACGACACGTGTAACCAGGTCTTGGATCATGAAGTAAGGACCAAAATATCATCAACAACCACTATCCAAACACCAACTCAAACCAGATCTGAAAACCCCTAATATCAAACAAAAAAGACCAAATCATCATCAACAACCATAATCCAAACACCAATTCAAACCACACCTGAAAACTCCAATATCACACAAAAAAGACAAAATCATCATCAACAACCATAATCCAAACACCAACTCAAACCGCAACTGAAAACCCCAATATCACACGATAAAGACTGAAACATCATCGACCAACAACAATCCAAACACCAAGTCAAACCAGATTTGAAAACCCCAATATCATACTAAAATAGAACTATACCGAACCTGAGTCTCAGGTAACCCCAAACAAAGAAAGGAGACAGACATGCAATAATCGAGGCCATCGTCGACAAGAAGGGAATCAGGGAAACCGGGATATCAATCACAAATCAAGCCTTGAAACGACCGGCAAAAACGCCAATCGATGGGTCAAAACGGAGGCCCATCGGCTATTCAACTCCCCCTTCTCGCTGCCACACCCAAGAAACGTCTGTCTCCCCATCCACCACCTCAACCACCATGCCCGGAGAAGTTGGTATAACCGAAGAGGTTCTTGAATCGACGCCAACGGTAGACAGCGGCCCTATGATGTGCTCTGGCCGCCGCTACGCACCTTTGGAAGAAGGGTATGAGGCGGTAGAGAGCAGCGATATGAGGCGGTCTAGCCATCGCTACACACTGGGAAATGAGTCTTGGTTGCAAAGGAAGAAAAGAGGCGGACATACTATTTTATACTCTGAACGCGCATCATGCACCTATACACAATGCTTCACAACCTGCGCTCGCATAAACAACTTATACATAACGCCTAGCAATTGGTACAACTATTTATCAAGATGCTTTATTAATAGATAGGTAAATGTACCATACACAAACAAAAAAGCATACGTAAATCTATATGTGATACCACGTAACATGTTACATTAGCTTAAATCATGTTTGATAGGGAAGAAAACAAACATACAAGTAAAATTTGATACGCGTCTCCCATTTGCATATCTCATAATTAAATGAGTTTTGTTTTTAAGAAAATTGTTATAATACATTAAGAAAGATATCAATTTTATCTTCTTTTGCCATTTTAAAGGGTTATTGGATTTTAATAATCCTAACTTTTCATTTATCGGTCGAGATTAATCTCAACTAAGGAAATGTTTACAAACAATCACAACTTTGAGTTTATTTTCCTTCAACGATTTCTTACTAACTGAGAGTTAACACCGTTAGTTTTTTGATAACGTGGATTGTTTATATGCCCAAAAAACTAAGCAAAAAGTTGAAATCAATTATCTGGTCCGTCAATCTGAAACTTTTGCACCCTAAAGCCCGTCAATCTATACCTTTTGATCTGAATCACTTAACTCATTGGAGGTAGATTTCAAGTGTCGTTGGAGGCTAGATACCAAAATAAAAAAGACTCGATAGAGGTTAGGTGGCGGCGTAGTTATAAAATGACTTAATATTGGCCCCATTTCATCAAAAAAACTAACGGAGGTTAACTCTTTATTAGTAAGGGATTGTTAGAGGAAAATAAGTTTAAAGTTGAGAGTGTCTGAAAACATTTCCTGAGTTGGGATTAATCCCGGCCATTAAATGAAATTTGAGATTATTAAAATCCAATAACCTTTTTAAAAATAAAATCTCAAATTTATATAAAAAATGCAGTAGCGAACTCAAATTATATTATATATTAAAAAGCAACTTCACTGCTACAGTGAAGTTTGCTTTTTAATATTTTGGTCACACAAATTTACAAAATGTATATATAAGTTTGTGTTTTTATATATTGACCACATATTTTTACAAAATGTATTTAAAACCCAAATTCTAATTAGGATTAACAACAAAGTTTTATATTTTTGTTTTTTGACACAAAAATTTATTTTTTTTTGTTTTTGGGTTCAAACATTAGTATCGGTATTCGATATTATCGGAGCCGGTATCGATATACGCTTTTGTGGTTTCCGATAAGCCGACCCGACAACGAAGTAAGTCACGGTAGCGTAAGACAAAGGAAAACAACCAAACTTCGTTACGCGTAACACAGGTGAAGTTTGCTTTTTGACCACAAACTTTTATTTTTTTGTGTTTTTGACGTCAAACATTAGTATCGGTATTCGGTATTTAATCGAACTGGTATCGGTATATGCTTTTGTGGTTTCCGATGAGCCAACCCGACAACGAAGAAAGTCACGGTCGCGTAAAACAGGGAAAAACAACCAAATTCCCGCGCGCGTAGCGCGGGTTAAAACACTAGTTAAATATAAAATCACAACAAACTTTCAATTTAACATAGTCAAACCAAAAAAAACACAACATACAAACTAAACAAGCTCAATGTATGCCATGGGTGCATTATCCCCTCTCCTAGGCAAAGTTCTAATAATCCTTGTGTACCCTCCATTCCTTTCACCATATCTTTCAGGGACCTCAGCAAACAATGCATGCACAATTTGCTTTTCATAGATGAACCCAAGGGCCTGTCGCCGTTTATGAAGCGAGCCCTCTTTAGCCAAAGTGATCATCTTGTCGACATACTTTCTCACAGCACTGGCCCGTGCTCTGGTGGTTTTGATCCGTCCGTGTTTTAGAAGTTGAGTGGTCAGCCCACGTAGGAGAGCCTTTCGCTGGTCAGGTGGGCGGTTGAGCTTAGGGACCCGTCTTCCGTGTCTCATGGCAGAGATACGACCACCATTGTCAATAGTGGTGAAGTTGTGCTCATAACTGTTATTTCCTGGTAAAAATCGACAAGATTATAGTTATGTTAAGAGCAATTATTGCAGAGGTACACAAAGCATAACTTTTTCATAAAATAAGTTACAGGCAAGCAATTGAAACAAAAAAAATTCAGTAGAGTAAATAGAAGGATCACAAGGCATGATCCAGACATCCAGTTGCTGATTTTAACGAAAAGAAAAACAGAAACAAAAAATGTTCTTTGTGTATTGTTGCATACGATATAAGGATTTGTCGTATGAGAGGTTCTTGAACTGCTAGATGAATGAACTTGTATGTTATAAGTAAGGTTCTATTATGTTTACTTGTTAAGGCCATCACTGGTGTCATGCTACCTAGGTCGCATGAGCTTCTAACAATTCCTCTTTTCGGTGGTTTCAAAGTTAAATTTACTTATTAACCCAATGGTCATCATGAATAAATTGATGGTACTTAGTTCGGATCTGCAAGATTCAATCTTTTGTCAAATGCTATCCTAAATTACATGTCAGTGCAATTTCATTTGGGCTCTTCCTTAGCAATGTACACATTCTTTAGAGCCTAAATATTACAATCATGAAAATGATTGATCATTAGATGATTCTTCACAAAGAAGTTGTTCTCCAGATTTCAATTTCACACATATTTGACAGAACTACATGAAATTCAAATACACAATCTATAATTCCCTCACAAACTAAACTAGTATTTTAACTATGATACATTAGGTGGTTATGTAACCGTTAACACTGGTCTATTTCTAACTCCCTTATAAACTAAACTAGCAATTTTTGCATTAATTCTTTATATAGAAAGAGATGGACATTCAATACCAAACCAATTTTAAGTAACCACATACTAACTTGTACCTTTTGTTTTAACTATAATACATAAGACGATTATGTAACCTCTAACCTTATTTCTACTGAAAACTACATACAAATGTTGTTCGTGTAATTCTCTTATTAAATTGGTTCTGTATCGAATACCCCTATCTTACCAAAAACAGATTCCTATGAACAAACAAAGGCCACATCCAAACCTGATATCTCCTAAATGTTCTTGTTATAATATGTGATATTAAGTTTATACAAAACCACAAAAAGCGACCATACTACATCTCATACTATTCTCACTAAGGCATTCATTCAACAAACCCTAGAATCCCACACAGAAGCATTAGCAACCACTAACAATCTGTTCCTATTACAACATCCTTCCACAAACAAATCTCAATTCATCATACTATCAAACATAAACAACCACCCACAAGCTTCACATCCAACAATTGTAAACAACTTTCACAAGTATACCCAAATTCACATCAGAAAACACGTCAAAATCATTCAAACCCACACCAGTTCACCATCATTCCACATAATACATCACGCGTTTACCTGAAGTGAGATTCGGAAGCGGATTAAGAGGTTTGAGGCCAAGAAAAGACCCAAACACAGGCTTGCAATTGGGTTTAACTCGAGTGACATTTGGGGGTCGGAATGAGCAGCGGATTGGGGGATTTGAAGTGGAAATCGAAGGAAGTGATGATTTCAGAGACGACATGCTCCATGTGGTGGTGGCAATCGCCATTGGTGTGATTGAATTGTGGGGAGATGAAGGGGATGAGGGGCTTCTTCACTCTGCAATTGGTGAATTGAATTTGTTGGTGATGGTGAAGATGGTGTTTTGTAATGGATAACTGGATATCTGCCCCAATTCAGTTTTATAACTTTGGCCCCCAAAGTTAAGATTGCTCCAATTTAATCCCATCTAAAGGAAGATTATTATACTCTCCTCAAACTCCACCACGCGCATTTTCACATTAAAAATGAAATGCATCGTCAATTGTATGATAGTGTTGTAGGTAAAAAGAAATTTGTGAAACAATAAGCAAAAAACTGTTATGTCATGCTTACTCGGTCTACATGTGAAAATGATAAGTTGTAGTGTTACATATTAGTCAATATTATATATTAATATAAGTAGAGGGTTCTGGATGTAAATTTGATATCTATTTATATCCTTGTATTCTAAGTTGACAATACGTACAATTCCTTTTACCAAAGTTAATTTGGTATCAGAGCTAGGAAACCCTAGTCTCTCTTGCCGCCCACCTGTTATCACCGGAACACAACTTCCGATCACAATCCCTCTTCTTCTTCTTCTTCTTTTTTCTGAACAAAAACCTCCTGTTACATATGGCTATCACAACAGATTCTCTTCCTACCTTCACTTCTGCTGAGAAGACAGCCCATAACTCACACAAGTTTGGGTTCACGTTAACTCCTACCAACTACGGTCATTGGAAAGCCATGATCAAGCCGTTTCTTGTTACCAATGGCCTGTTCGGCTATGTTGAAGGCACTCTACGATGTCCACCTTCTGTAATTAAGACAACCAACACACCTGAGCAGGCTGATGTTGCTGCTGCAGATATCCCTAACCCTAACCATACAGCTTGGGTATCCAATGATGCTCACGTCCGGATGTTACTCATGTCCACTATATCAGAATCCTCGTTTCAGCATGTTCAAGGGGAGACCTCTCGTGATTTGTGGTTGTCTCTTGAACGTGCTTATGCTCCACACACTTCGTCACGGGAATTCACCTTGAGAACACAACTCCTAAAGATTATGATGAAGGAAAACGAGACATCTGCAGCCTATCTTACTAGGGCCCAGGAGTATTCAAATGCCCTGGCCAATATTGGAGCACCAATGCCAGAAAAAGATATCGTTATGCTTGTTCTCTCCGGCCTTCGTGAAGAGTACAACTCCCTCAAATCCAATGTGCTTGCTAGGCAATTCCCGACAGCTTTTAATGAACTCTATAGTTTACTTGCTGATCACGACTTCATGACTAGGAAAACAGTCCCAGAAATTGCTCCAACCCAAGCTTTTACAACCTCTACAACTGCTGAAAATTCTTCTGTTCAACCAGAAGTGATGCAAACCCTTCAACAATTGGTCAGCAAATTGGGTTTACAGCTGCAGCCCACCTCGGCATCACCCCAACAATCCCCGCAGGCCTATTATACCAACCGAACAGGAAACAACAGCCGAGGCCGGGGTGGACATTTCAACCGCGGTCGCGGTGGGCGTGCTCAAAACCACAGTTACAATCGTAATCAAGGAGGGGGAGGCAATCGGAGTTCTGGTCAATTTAGTTGGGCCTCGAATCAAAATACGGTGTATGGGACGTGTAACAGGTGTGGAATAGGTCATATCCCATCCCAATGTCCGAATCGTGACCCATCCACTCTCCGGACACGACAACCTTCTGCTAATTATGCTGACTACCGCTCACAAGCATCTACTTCGTGGATTTCGGACACCGGCTCAAGCAACCACGTAGCACAGGATCTGTCCGGATTTGACAATGCTGAGCCTTACTACGGTGATGATAGTCTGCATGTTGGTAATGGTACAACCTTACCCATTTTACATATTGGTTCCTCTCGTTATTACTCACCAAACAAAACTTTTTCCTTTACCAACATTCTTCATGTTCCTCAAATCAAACGAAACCTTCTTTCTGTTCAAAAGTTTTGCCATGATAACAATGTTTATTTTGAATTTCATTCCACTTTTTTTGCTGTGAAGGACAAGTTTACACACAATACCTTCCTCACGGGTCCAAGTGACGGTGGTCTCTACTCTATCAATCCTCCTCCCGCTCAACTGGTTCCCAAAGTTGCTTTTTCAACCTCTCGTGCTTCTACCACCACATGGCATCAACGCTTAGGGCATCCACACCATCAACTTTTTCAGACTATGTTATCTAAGTATTGTTTACCTATTTCCAATAAAACATTTGATTTACATTGTAATTCTTGTTCTGTTGGGAAATCTTCAAAACTTCATTTACTATCTTCTGATTATAAAAGCACTCATATTCTAGATTTAATATTCTGTGATGTTTGGGGACCTGCACCGGTCACCTCCTTTGATGGTCACAATTATTTCTTATTATGTGTTGATCATTATTCAAAGTTTATGTGGTTATTTCCTTTAAAGCGTAAATCTGATGTGTTTGAGGTGTTTAAACGTTTTGTTACCATGGTAGAACAACAGTTTACATCAAAAATAAAATGTGTTCAAACTGATTGGGGTGGTGAGTTTAGAAATCTTTCTCATTTTTTCTCCACAATTGGCATCATCCATCGTCTTTCGTGTCCTCACACCAGTGAACAAAACGGTGTTGTGGAACGTCGTCATCGACACGTTGTCGAGACCGGTCTCACTCTCATGGCACAATCCAATGTTCCAAAACATTTCTGGCATTTTGCTTATGAAACAGCAGTTTACCTTATTAACCGGATGCCATCACGTGCTAACTCAGCCATTTCCCCGTTTGAACTTGTGTTTAAACGGAAACCTGATTTTTCCTTCTTATGAGTTTTCGGGTGCCAGTGTTATCCTCATTTGCGCCCTTACAATCCTAACAAGATGAATTTCCGTTCCACACCATGCATCTTCCTTGGATATAGTACATCCCATCACGGGTATCGTTGCTTTGATCCGAAAACCGAGCATATGTACATTGCACGACATGTTCGGTTCCATGAAACATCATTTCCATTCCGCATTAAACCCATTGATCTCTCTTCCTCTTCTTTTTCCAACCCCTATTTCTCAACCTATCCCAATCCTCCTCCTACTTCCACCACCACCGACCCGGTTCCACCTCCCACTTCTGTTACATCCACACCACCATCACAACCACATATCCCACCACCTGCTAACACCGACCCTTCTCCCATACCACCACCACCAACCACTTCACTTCCCGCCCAAACTTACAGCCGCCGCCCTACACATCCAGCAAATCCACTCCAACCGCCCACTTCTGCCTTTGATAAATATCGACACTTTCAATCTACCACCACTACCCAACAGTCGGCTGCCCAACAGCCACCTTCTACTCTTCCACCACAATCTAATCCTACCCAACGCTCTCGCCCGTCCAATTTGCGACAAAATCCTAGGCAAACTACACCCTTTCACCCTACTTCACATTACACAACTTCCACCTCTAATGTCACCGAACCAGCAAACTTTACTATTGCCAACTCAGACTCTCACTGGCGTAAAGCTATGGCCGAGGAATATTCGGCACTTATCCGTAATGGTACGTGGACACTTGTGCCTCGTCCTTCTGGGGTTAATGTGGTTGATTGTAAATGGGTTTACAAGCTCAAACGGGATCAAACAGGTGCAATTAAGCGCTACAAAGCGTGTTTGGTTGCAAAGGGTTTTAAGCAACAACCAGGAATTGATTATACAGAGACCTTTAGTCCAGTGGTGAAATCCACCACTATCAGAGTTGTTCTATCTCTTGCTGTCACTAAACAATGGCCTCTACGACAACTCGATGTCCAAAACGCTTTCTTGCATGGCGATTTGGTAGAAACAGTGTACTTACAGCAACCACCTAGTTTTGTTGATCCCACCAAACCTGATCATGTATGTTTACTTCATAAGTCATTGTACGGCCTCAAACAGGCTCCCCGGGCGTGGTTCCAGCGTTTCTCTCAGGCTTTATTTGCTTTGGGGTTTAAGGGCTCTAAAACCGATCCCTCTCTATTTATTTACTCGGCTAATGGCATTTTGTTATATATGCTTGTGTATGTCGATGACATAATTTTGACAGGTAACCAACCAGAAGCAATCGAACAGGTGGTGTCAAGCTTAAGTCGTTCCTTTCCAGTACAAGACATGGGCCCCTTGTCGTATTTTCTAGGAATTGAGGTGGCACCTAAAGGGGATGGCATTGTCCTCTCACAACACAAGTACATTCATGAGCTGTTAGATCGGACACACTTGTCTCATTCCAAACCGGTCCCATCTCCATGTACCACTAACGCTCGTTTGACACTTGGTGACAGTGCCCCCATTTGAGGATCCGGTTAAATATCGTCAAGTTGTCGATGCCCTACAATATGTTACTTTATCAAGACCCGACATTACTTCTGCAGTTAATAAGGTTTGCCAATTCATGCACTCACCTACTCTGAACCATTGGTCAGCAGTCAAACGCATTCTCCGGTACCTTCATGGGACTGCAACTCATGGTCTTCTCATCTCCCGTTCCTCATCCTCCACCTTACATGCTTACACCGATGCCGCATTCAACTCTTTGAGTGCCTTTTCTGATGCAGACTGGGCTGGGTGCCCAGATGACCGTCGATCCACGGGCGGATATACAATATATCTTGGATCTAATTTAGTTAGCTGGTCTGCACGAAAGCAGAGAACTGTATCTCGGTCATCTACAGAGTCTGAATACAAGGCGTTAGCCAATACGGTTGCAGAATTGACTTGGCTCGAGACATTATTACGTGAGCTTCATATTCCAATGAAATCGGTTCCAACATTATGGTGTGACAATTTGGGGGCTACATATTTATCTGCCAATCCAATTTTTCATGCGCGTACAAAGCACGTAGAAGTCGATTTTCACTTTGTTAGAGAGAAGGTTGCACAAGGGAAATTATCAGTTCAGTTTATCTCAACAAACGATCAGATAGCCGATGTCTTCACAAAGCCGTTGTCTTCTCAACGTTTTCTCTTTCTGAAGTCCAAGCTAAGAGTCGATACCCGGCCTTAGCTTGAGGGGGAATATTAGTCAATATTATACATTAATATAAGTAGAGGGTTCTGGATGTAAATTTGATATCTATTTATATCCTTGTATTCTAAGTTGACAATACGTACAATTCCTTTTACCAAAGTTAATTTTACAGATAACTTTATTGATATATGCATATAATTATCAAAAACCAAATATTTTTAAGATTTATAATATTTTTTCTGACACAACAACCGCATAGGTCTTCCAATCATTAGATTTATGATATGTCGTGTACTTTAACTATGCGACTTCTTGTGGACAGTCATTTGAACTAAAATATTTTAATTAGAAGTTTGTAATAAAAATGTTTTTATAGTTGGTGTACATGAATGACCTCTTATACAATATGATGTATCAATGCCAGCCCAACATAAAGATTTACTAAGCTAGGATAATCTTAGTTTTTATTCCATTTATTACTTGTTATGCTCTAATACTTTCTTCTACTTGTTAATCATATCGGTTCCAATCATGTCATTAATTGTTAAACTCTTTTCGCTTTTATAATATTGTTTTCCTAAACCATTACAACTTGATTGGGTGTATGTGACTTGGTGTAATCGATAGCCAATTTGGTTTGCATTGCTGGGTACAAACCTAATTAATCTTTTTAATTTAATTTAGTTAACCGGCTCCATCCATCCGACCCTATAATATGTTATTAAGTTTTAAATGTTTATTATTTGATAGAACGTTCTAGAACATATAATCACTACACAAGCCTTAAGCGGTCACCCACCCGACCCACTATATTATCGTCTGATAATAATATTATTGTTCGATATACTTTTTACGTGGTTTTCTTGGAAGTTTATTGCAGTTGTTGCTACGTCGTCTTCTCAAAGTCTAGTCTTCTAAATTTAAAAACAAGAAAACATAAAAACGACGTCGTACACAATTTTTATTAAAAGCATTACCATGGTTACTTTCACATGATCCACTATCATCTCATCACTCTGATCTTACGATTAATATTCTTCTAAATTCTGATTACTAATTTGATCTTCGTTGAAGATCAACGTGTTTAGATGGAAGACGATCAACATTACAAATTCGGACAGTACATGATTCACCAGAAGGAGACGTTTTACTGCACCGATCATTCATACGCTTTCGTCAATCTCCGCCCCGTTCGCCCTGGTAATTGTTCACTCTTCGATTTCTATTATCCTGATTGTGGTTTTCTCGCATCTGATAATGATATTATTACGTATACGATCGGTAAAACCTCTGCGTCTGCTGTTATACGTACGTTAAATCATTGATTAATAGTATTGGATCTCAACCCAAAAAACTAGTCTGCTGGGTGAGAGAACCCATTTGACCTATAGAACCCACACCAATTGCCCATGCAACCGATGTGGGACAAGTCCATACCTTACATTGATTTCAGTCCATAACAATATATAAGTCCTACCTACAAGTTTGATTACGTTATCACCCGATGATATTATTGCGTCGCGCCTAGGCACACTTTTTAAAACCAAGATTATCTCCGTTTTATGCTTAATCAAAAAAAAAAAAAAGTTTCGTACTTTCATAAGCTAATGTAAGGTTAATTTTAAAAAAATAGGATTGTGATTTATTCTCATTGTTTCTTTGGCAGGTCATATCCTTGAACAAAATGCACTTTGGTGTAGTATTACAATATTATGATCAGAAATATTTTTATGCATCTTTTGGTCCCTGTGAATATGCTTATGGTCTCCCCTCATGCTATTAACTGATATAAATATATAATATAATAACAAAAAAGCCTAATTATAATAGATCCCTGGTGTGGTGCTGCAATATTAGTACCATTCCACAGATATAATAAATGGACTAATAGAATCATCAAATTAATACCAAAAGTTCAAAACTGAAACAGTTCACAAACAATAAGCTAAGCTCATTGTTCATCATCATTTGTCACCAACCAAATGGTTAATATTTGAATAAAAGCAATTAGAAATTTGAAAGTTTGCAGATAAGCGGGTCAATTTGAGTTATTCGAAACGCATACAGCCTCCTAAAATGTTTTGTTTCAAATTTTGGTTTATCATTGTAACTATATAGTTTCTTTAACCACGTTTTACACATTCATTATTTGTATGACTCGATATAAAACTATTTGTGGGTTGGCGTGGCTCGGCTACTCACAATGTCTGATAATTTCACATTTTTGGTTGACTTGACAACGAACCACACGTGCTTGTTTGCCCAAGGCGTGAAGTCAAACGCTTTATGGACCTCACCGATGAGGAGACTATTGATTTATGGATATCAGCCAAAAAAATTGGGAAACAACTTGAGAACTACCATAAAGCTTCTTCACTTACATTCACCATCCAAGTAAGCTCACTACATAAATCAATTCAAATTTTTGCTATTTCATGCTTATGCCTTATATATATGCACATTTGATATATAAGGGTTATGCATTTGAGAATCAATAATATATTAAGAATTGTAAGAACCACATAATGCACTTACTTATAATGCTTTAAATGTGATACATAAGACAGTTATGTAATTGTTTAATTTTCTCTCTCTACTGCTTTGATTATCTTCTGTGTGCTATACACAGATGAATTATGTGGTTTTTATAGTTCTGAACATATTATTGGTTTGGAAATAAACATGTCTCGTGATATCTTATACAACAACTAATGCTAAATTTTAACTTGCGCTTTAAAATTTTTATCCATCATATTGCAGGATGGTCCTCAGGCGGGACAAACAGTGCCGCATGTTCACATCCATATCGTCCCTCGAAAAGAGGGGGATTTTGAGATCAATGATGAGATCTATGATGATGTAAGTTCGCACACATTCTACTTTCGTTAAATTATAATCTTCAAAAAACACGATGTCTGTAAAGAAAACCATGATTTGATGACTCCTTGGTATTATATATTTGTAGATTACTGAGAAGGAGAAGAGACTAAAGAAAAGACTTAACTTCGAAAAGGAAAGGAAGGATCGAAACAAGGAGGAAATGGCTCAAGAGGCAGCCGAATACAGAAAGCTTACCTTCTAGTTAATATACACCAAAACCGTCACCATCACCATCACCGGCTTGGTACTTAATCTTCAATCTTGTGACGATTGTTGTCACGTTATGCAAAAATCTAAATAGCTAGATGAAACGTGTGTTTGTATTGAATAATAATGCCATATTTTGCTTGGTTGAATCATAACTTGGTGTTAGATAATAATTTCATTTAGACTAATATACATATGGGTTTTTTCAATAAGCAAAAGTCACTTTTGTCACTACCGATCAATGGGTTATATGAGATAAAGAAGGGTCAGATCAAGCAGAAAATGCATTAAAGCGTCTTGAATGTTGATACGCGAAAGAATTTATACCTGTGAATATATTAAAATCAGTAGTTTTTTTTTAATCAAAATAGTCTTTGCGAAGGTTTTTGACATGGAATGAAAGATGTTTTTTTTGGGACAAAAGTTATTATCTTTTAAAAGATTAGCCATTATGAAGGACTTTTGCATTAATTTGGAAATTCTTTTTTACTTAATAAAAAGCTTTCGAATAAGTTTTTTTATTATTTTTTTCAGAGAAGATTTATAAAAATAAGATACATCACATAATATGAACGATTTTGAAGCTCAATTGATTAAATTAAAAACGTAGTTAATTTATTTCAACTTAACATTTGATTTTATCTGTTCAGTCTTTTTAAATTTTTATACTTACAACTAATACTATCATTTGTTTAAATCTACTTGTTGAGTTGTCTTATAAAAGTAGAATAACGTATTTTTTTAGTTATTAAAAGTATAGTAAGTGGGGTTATATACCGTTATCTCTTGCAACTCATTTACTCACAAGTGTTTGAAGTGAAAGATCCTTTATGTTGAATATAAAAAAAATTAAAAATAACAAAAATAAAAAATAAAAAATTTTCATTTCAAACAGTTATGAGTTGCAAGGACCCGTGAACCTGTTACTATAGTTTTAAAAACCAAAAAAAAAAAAAATTTTAAAAACTTTCAAAGATTGGTTTAAAAGGTACATAACTTTTAAAAATTCACCAAATATTCAAAAAGTAAATTAATTGCAATGAAGTGAGCTTGAGCAATAAACATTCCAATTTCATAAACAATATTAATACATATACCAATTCTGTGAGCCAAAATAAAAAAATGGCTTAAAGATGAGAATAAAATTATGCACAATTTGAATTACACAGGATGTAATAATTACATAATTACCCTTTCTTTTGTACTGAGTGAGGACACAAAGTAGAAATCAGCTGGTGTGAGTCTTCTTCCTGAGTGTTCTTACCATCCCTTTCGCGATTTTAAAGAACCACAACAAATTCATAATTGCCAACACAGGCGGAACCATATGCAACCCGTAAAAGGTGATCATATGAACTTGTTTCACCTAAAGAACATTAACCCGATGTCATATCAGAAACAAATAGTAAATTTCTGCATAGTTGTTGAAGGCGCAAGATGCAAAGGGTCAGTCTTGGGCCTAGGCGCAAGATGCTTAAAAAGCAGGAATTCTTTTAAGCAAGATGCATAGTATAAAAGTATTATTTTTAGGGGTCTTAGACATGTTTTAGGCTTCTTTTGGGCTAGTTTAGGCAGTTATTGAATTATAGGTCGATTCCAAGCTTGTTTAGTGCTCGTGTAATCGTTTCAGACCTGTTTCAGACGATGTTTTGCAGAATTTGGCTGAAACTTGGCCTGAAAATGCGTCTAAGAGCCTGACAATGGGGCTTTAGAAGCGATGCAACAAGGTTGCACCGCTTCTTGTGGGCTTTTGACAATGGAGGTTTTCTGTTACTTGGGTCACAATAATCATGACCCAAGTATCTAGAACCTTAATCCAATAACTATTTGGTTATGATTCTTGAAGTTGCATCTTGCAACAATTATTCTAACACACATCCAAACAGTCTTAGTAGATGGTAGTACACGCTTTACCTGATCAATGTGATTATACATGTGGTAAAAAAAGAAGCCAAACAACACGATTCTTGCAACCTGCACACATCAGAAGCTTTCACGTCAAACATTTTAGTATTTTACTATAAAAACAATGAAAATTTTGTCGTAACACGTACCAACCACCCTAAGAACATTGCAATACCATTCAACAGATAAAGCTTTGAAGACTTCATACCAGCAACATCAAAATACCTGCAGCCATGTGTTTTATGAACTTTCGGCATATGAATGCAAAAATATAAAGATTTGAAGCACTTTGGTTACCATCTTAAATTGACAAATGGTGTTGTGCTTTCTGTGAAAAGAACCATGAAGATGTAATATTCAGCTTCACCACTTAAAACAGATTGCAATATCGAAAACATTGAGATCCCATGGTGCAATATCTAAGAGAGATAAACACAAGTTGGTCAAATAGTTGACCTTTTTGGTCAAAGAGCCCATGAGAGCACCTCATACTCGTTTTATATATATAATTCGAGGGCAATTGCAACCTCTTATGGGTAAACGTTCATGTTATAGGTCATCACTAACGGGTCAAATGAATAAGTTTTATATATGAACTAACATGTAAATGAATCGAAAGTCAAACAAGGAATATCAAAAATGTATAGAATGTTCTAAATCATTTTCTTTCAGAAATTATATAATGATTGTAGTAATATAGTTTTTAATCATAATTTACACAAACTATTGATAAAACTCAAGAAAAGGAGACAAAGGGCTGCCACAAATGGATCCATTTTGAGTTTTGACCGATTAATCAACTCCCTAGCACTACTTGGTGCCTCCAATTGACAGGTTGGTTATATGTATTCAAAATAAAAGTTTTCATTGATTGGTTAAAGGTGATTGTAATTATGATAACTATGGTAAAAAATAATCAGATTTAGAGAATCTGAATAAGCAGTTATTATAAGAAACAATGCACATTAGCTAGCCATACAACAAAGCAGAGTTGCTTACATATTCAAGGCCGCCTAAAGTTGGATACGTCCAGATAATCATGGCCAGATCAGACATAAAATAACCGGAAGACATCTGCAGTCGTACGATTGAAAAAAAGCAGGTTACTGCGTATTTAAGGAGCAAATTTTATAACACAACATATGTTATTAAGTCACATAAAAGTGAAATGTTTTACACTCACACAATGAGTCATGCACCACCACAAATAAAAATAAAAATAAAACTAAAAATAAAAATGTAATTTTTTAGCAACATAATGGAGAAGAAAACAGTCACAGAAGAATTTAAAGAGTTAGTTTATATTATCTTTCTTGACTCTTGGTACTTCATTTTGTGCATGTATCACATTAAGTAAATGGGACCCACAAACATTAAAAGGAAATCTTATATGCTATGGCTTATATTAACTGCTTAGAGTGCAATAAATACCCCAAGTATGGTCTCTGATAAGGTTGACCTTCTATAAATGATCAATTCTTCATTGGCATTTTCATCAAAAAGATCTGAAAATAGCAAAAAGTAAAGAGAAGCAATGGCCACAAAAAGTGCATGGAAGGTGGAAAAACCCCTGAAATAAAAAATTAATGATACATTAGCTAGATGAAATTAATAAAGCCTCATATCTGATAGCGATACAATGATGAGTAGCAGTGACAGAACCAGAACTTATTGGTCAGGGGTCATCATAAAGTTTTTTAATCTACCGACAACAATTATGGAATCCAACTCATGTTTTTTGTTTAAAAAACACAGATGTTATTTTTTTAAAATCCGACAACTACTGATAACCAAAAGGTGAGTCGACCCCCTTGACCCTCCCTTGGTTCCGGCCCTGATCAGTAGAGAGAAAAGGTAAATAACCGATTCATCCATTCAAGTTTCTGTGCCTTATTGAGTTTGTTGAAACCTTTGTAGATAAAGGGTGTCACCATTCCTGTAAATTCATAACACTTCAACAAGAAATGTATGATATCAGAGAATTTGGCATTTAAATCTCAAGTAAAAAAGACAAACACAAATGTAAAGTAACTAAAATGCAAACAACAGAAGTTAACTGTATTTTTTCTGAAATTAACTTGCCTTTTAATATCGATTGATTGTTAGGGGGTGTTTGGATGTGCGTCAAAATGATTATTGTAGATTATTTACCAAAAACTGATCATAATTGCGTCTAGAGAAGTAGGAAAATGGGTACTTATAACTTATAAGAGAGTTAACTGCTTAAATAAACAAAAAAGTTACCTAAACATATCATCATTAATCAACTGATGATTCGATTATCTAATTCTAATATTGAACATAAAAACAATCACTTTCAAAACGCACATCCAAACAACACATTAACACATGTACAAACTACTCCATCCCTATTCAACATCACAACTTCAACATAACAGACAACAATCAAGATTTCATTAACCCACTGCACAAATGCAAAATCAGCAACACAAACTTACAACTTTACACATGATGATGCCCCCAAAAGCCGAAACCAACCATCGTCTCTCGGTACTTAAACTCGAATAACCATCAATCACATTCAACCAAATGGAACTATAATCCAACCCCAACATGATTCCTCCTCAGTTCTTGATCCCAATCTTCAACAATCAACAAACTACAAAAAAACAAACACAACCCACAAATCAGCATCCAGAAAACCACAATCCCAACATCAAACAATCACATAACCATTAACCAATCAAATCAAAAGTGGGTATTGGTTATAAACGATTGAATGATGCATGAATGGGCGTTTGAATTGGGTGAATTTTTGGGATTTTAGGAAAGACGACGACGGTGGTTGTGGTTGTGGTGGTGATGGTGATACCTTGGTCGGAGAGCAACGGCGGAGAGGGGTGAGTGGATTGAGCGAGATAGAGGGAGGTGGGTGGCCCATTTTGATGGAGCCGGAGATATAAACGGGATTACAAATGGTGATAATCGGACCTTTGATCGATTTTCAGATGATGGATGATTCCATTCCCTTACGTTTGGATTTGGGTTTCCGTTGAAGATCTCTTCAATCATTAATGCTCACGTAATTATATAATAAACGGCTGATTGAAGATACATTTAATAAAATAAGGTTTAGAGTAAATTTCAATTATGTTCCTGAGTTTTAAACAAAATAACTATTTTTTTTTATAAAAGATTAGAAGTATCAATTTATTTTTAAAAATTTCATAAGTTGTTTTAATTTCAGATCAAAAACTTTATTATTTTAGATTTAAGTTGAAACAACTAATAAAACATTTGAACTGAAATTGAAATAAATTATGAAACTTTTAAAGGTAAATTGATGTTTATAATATTTTAAAGAAATATAGTTATTATTGTCAAACCTCAAGTAGCAAAAACAAACTTAACTCCAAGGTTTATAAAAGATACGTCACGACTTGTGATAAAATTTAAATTTTTGTTTCTCGTCTCCCTCTGTTATCAAATGAATATAATTTAAAATAAGGAAATTAAATAATTAAATATCTAAAATATAAATATTCATAGTCTAATATTTTATTAAAACATGTTAAATCATAAGATTTCAGTTGTATATTAGTTTCAAATAATTTTATAACTGATTTTTATTATTTGTTATTTAGAATTTATTAAATTATTATTAATTATTATTTTATCAATAACTAATAACATGTAACATGTAACATGTAAAATATTTATAATGTCTAGTGGTTTTAATATGTTGAATTTATTCTGCCCATGTAATACATGGATTTCTAACTTAGTATTGATAATAAGATGATGTATTCAGGGGCAGACTTATCATAAGCGGGGAGGGGTCAACATACCCCGCGGAAATTTTTTTATGTATGTAATGTGTATTGACATTTTTCAATTGACCCCATGTATTTTTTAACTTTGACCCATATGAACGAAAAAACCATACATGGCTACTTGAGAACGAAAAAACTGACACCGGAGAAAAGTTTTTCTAGATCCGCCGCTTGATGTATTGTAGAGAGATTTTGGTAATCTCTTAATAATTCCATTAAAAGATAATTTTTGAATCGAAGGGTAGAATGTGTTTGATTTATTAAATGATATTTTTAATGGTTTATGAAGATTTTTAATGGGTAAATTTTAAAAATATGTTGAAAGATTAAGATGTTACTTCTTATTTGATCAGACATCTTAATGACTCTGTATTATATTGTCAAACAATCTTAGTTTATGGATTTAAATTTTGTATAAAACATATGTTATTATCTTAGGAGTAGAAAAAATATAAAGCATGGTGTGTATTTGTCGGTTAAAACTTAAAATATAAATAATAAAGCAAGATAAAAAAATAAAATTGTAATAACTAGAGTTAAACTAGAATTACTAACCCGTGTGTTACGGCGCTTAAAACCGCAAAAATGTAACATTTTTATTCATTAAATAAAAAACAAAATTTTTATGTAAACTTTTGTGTTGAGGTACGTTAAACGGTAAATACATTAACGTATGTTTTATTGTAAAAAAATGTACTTTTGCTTCCTATAGTTTTGCTTTATGTAAAAAAGCAAGAGGATGAGAAGTAGAAAACCAACCGGTAGAGATAGGTAAACTACAAACTGGTACAGAGGAGGAAGTCCAGCGAGTGGGCCGCAGAGATTGGTGTTCGGCATCAAATGTTACAAAACCTTTACGCATAAAAAGGTTTGTAATTAGTATTATTTAAATTTGATTTTTTTTTTTAAGATTTGACAAAAATGTATATTTTGTTTTATAAGTTTAAAACATTAGTTTCAATCCTAAAATTTAATTATTTGTTTTAATTTCAGTTCAAATCTTAATCATTTGTTTTTATACTAGTACCAAAATGACGAAATGATGAAAAAGATGACGAAACCTTTAAACTGTAAATAAAACAATTAATGAAACTTTTATAGAAAATTTGATGTTTTAATACCTTGGAAAAAAATGATTATTTTTCTTAAAACTTAAGGTGGAAGAAGAAGTTTAACTATAATCATTAATTTAAAAAGTTCCTTAATTGAGAATTGATGATGTTAAGGTTGTGGTAATGTAACTTCTATATCTTATTATAAAAGCATATAAATAATCGTATATGAAAGTACAAAAAGTCTTATATGTGCGTATAAGGTCTTTTACGGTTTATACAAGGCTTTTGCGAGGTGTATACTAACGTATAGGATCAAAATTATTAGAGGGTGTATTTAGTAAAAGTGGATGCATTTAGCTAACTCGTAAAGTTTATTACATAGTGTCTACATTTATTTGCCAAGTTTACGCCAATTATTATTTTCTTCAAAATTAGTCTTGTATTTCTTTACTATCTTATAACCCCATGTATTACACGAGTTGAATATAAAAATTAGAGTCAAATGTCGTTTTCGTCCATGACGTTTTGTTAAATTTGTCATTTCAATACAAAAACTTTTTTTTGTCATTTCAGTCACTGTAGTTTACTAAATGTTGTCATTTCCATCCACACCACTAACACCGTTAAAACTCTGTTAAAACTCCGTTAAATATGACGGTATTTTTGTATTTTTCAATACTCTAATTAGAAAATTAAAACAAATTAATCAATTAATATTCAATTAAAACAAAAAAACATATGAAGCGACTCGTGCGACCGGTCGCTTGAATTAATTCTCACACATGTTGTTCGATTAAGGTCTGCTGTGATATTTCAATTAATCTTCACGTTTTGTTTGAACGTGTATTGTTGTTCGATTGAAGTCTAATATTGTCACGTTTTGTTTTATTGAGGTTTGCTATTGCCACGTTCAAAAACCTCAATCAAATAAAGCATGTTAAGAATAACCCTCAATCTCACAACAGACCTCAATCAAATAAGTGTACACGTTCGAATAAAATGTGAAGATTAATTGAAATCCCATGACAAACCTCAATTGAACAACATTGGTTAGAGTTAATCGAATCTTTTAATTCGAAGCGTCTGGTCTCATTAGTCGTTTCATGTGTTTTTTAGTTTAAATTGAATATTAATTGATTAACTTGTTTTAATTGGACAATTAGAGTGTTCAAAAAGACTAAAATACCTCATTTTAACGGAGTTTTAACGGTGTTAGTGAAATGGATGAAAATGACAATATTTGGTAAACTAACTGAAATGATAAAAAAAAGTTTTTGGATTAAAATGACAAATTCAACAAAACGCCAGGGACGAAAATTGTATTTTACTCTAAAAATTACTATATGTTTATTAGTGAAGAGTTAGGAATCGTAAAACGTTAAATATAAGATATGATTAAAATCACGTATAAATAAATACTTTGATTAGTTCAAAAAACATTTTAATTGTTTTTAAAAATTTCGTTTTAAAATTAAATTGCTTTAAAAAGTTTTCAATTTTTATCAATATGTCATTTTTTAAAAACTCCATGTTTGTTTTGCCAAAATTTTTTATACAAAACTTTATTTTTTAAATTTTTAAATATTTTATAATTTAAAAAAGTTTTGTTGTTTTAGAAAAAACTCATAGTGTTAGACAATTTTGGTTTTAAAAAAAATATATTTTTAATCAAAATACAAAGTTTTTAAATAGAAAACAAATTATTTAACTTTTTGAAATGAAATAAATAGTTTTGACAGAAATATAAATGAGATGGTGGCTATAAAAATTACATATGTCAGTAAGTGTAAAAAATTATTAAAATATATATTTATCGTAATTGATCTCTTTCTTGAACGACGTTACTTGTAAACCATTAAGCAACCGCACATGCGTTGTATGCGAAAGCATTCTAGTTTGTTTGTCTTCGTCTTCAACCACTCAACAATAATTCTTGTTCTTTAGCTTTTATGTTAGGACAAAATTCATTAAAGTTTAAACAAATAAAGCCATATATCATTTTCACTTTCACCTTTAGTCTTAACAAAATCAAAATTTTGGAATTGACTGCTCATATCTTTCATTTTGGTAAAAACGATATCTTAATTTATGGATGATGACATCTTGATTTCCATTTAAGTTATGATTGTCTTAAATATTTCCTGTACTTGTTGAAAAATTAGTAGTAATTTATAACAAGTTTTAAATGTTCATTAATTACCATTTCATTAAATGTAATACCAGTGAAGTCGTCATAAATTATTTTATAAAATGTAATATTGTCAGCCTTAACTTGTATTTTTTATTTTAATGAGTAAAAACGAGTTGTTGAACAATAAATTGATGTGCTGGACATAAAATTATTATTAAATTTTATATATAACTATAAAATATAGATAAATTACTTATATTAAATTATATATATCTATATATAATATCGTGTATATATATATATATGACATCATCCGTTTCTTAAATCCGTTTCGATCGGTCCGACCACCAGACCAATAATACATTTGGTTTGACGTCCGATCCGGTTCTGAAAACATTGCACGTGATTACCCGTGCTCTTAGTACTTCATATTTGGTGTTTTTGAACACCAATTTTTAGCATTTAAACACCATCTACTTTGTATTTTATTTGTAAGGCTTTAAATCTTTTTCATTTTTATAGGGGATAAACATCATATCACTAGATAAGATCATAAGCTTTTATATCTAAATAGTTTTATTAAACCCGGGTTGAATAAATAATCTATTGTCTAGAATGAAAATTTATTAATTATAAAACGATATTATAAGATAATATAAGATTGGAATCTTTTTTATGATAAATAGAATGGAAACTTTGTTTCAAAACAAATATTTTAAGTAAAATGTAATTTTTAAAATTTTTTTATTATAATTCTCAATTTTATTTTTTTCTTTGTTTATAAAAATTTTACTTTTTAAAAACATCAATTTTAAATATTTCATATTTTAAAAAAAGTTTGCTATTCTAAAAGTTTTCTTATTTTATAAAAATTTGTTTATTTAAAAATAACAATAACAAAAAGATCTCTTTATTAATCTATTAAATACTATTTTAATCTAAAAAAGAATTACGTAATATCGTAATATTATTAATAATTAATTTGATTATTTAATATAAAAGAGAAGCGAGAAAAATTTGATGAGAGGAAATATGATGTTACAACATGTCACATTTAGTTACTGTTTTATTATATTAGTAAGATAAGATTATTTTAGTATTCGAATTTTACGTAGAGTCATTTATTATCATACTTTTTATCTTAAAATGTCAACATTTAACTTAGCGATAACAGAATCTATGTGAAAACTTATAAAAGCATTTTATAATAGATAATGTAATAGTTAAAAACATGTTTTGTAGAATTAAAAAAAAAAATACTAGTTGGATCATATATTATTGCATAAATTTCCTAAAGAACTTAAGACAAATCAATAATCAAGGTTTCTCACATTTGATGTACAAATCGGGTTGAAAATTAGTTTTAAAACCATATCATGTTGGGTCAACAAAAGTTAAAGCCGTTTTTGTAACATTTCTAGGTTGAGGCCGGTTTGAGTGTGTGAAATGATCCCTTTTAAATCGGAGTGAATCAAGTTAAAACCGGGTCGGTACTGGTCGTACCAGGTTGAAACCGATTTTATCAAATAGTGTTGAGAACCTATCTCAAATAGACATGTCGGATCGGGTTGGAGTGAAATCGGTTTAACAATCGGGTGGGTCATGGTTTCCGTTTCCATACCAATTTCGTTTGGGTCATTTCTAGGATGATGTAGGATCTGCATTTATTTTATTGGGTTAAGGCCCATATATTAGTAACGTATATGTTCTGTTTCTTTCAACTCCAATAACATACTGAATTATACGATTATTTGAAGACAAAATTACTGAAACGTTTTTTAAGTTTATTTAAAATTACATGTATTATTTTTTATTTTTAAAAATTACTCTAAACATCATTTATGTTAATATTTTAAAACAGATATCGTCTTTTATACTAACCGTTGTTAAGTCAAAGATAATTTGGCCTTTTTACCTCTAAAGGACTATTAGTGTAACTTTTTTCAACTATATAGGATGTTTTTTGCAACTTTTTTATCTTTTACTTAATTTATGTATTATTACAATTATACATACATATATGTTTAAAGTACTTCTTATAGATAAAAGATAAAACCTATAATTTTATATAAACTTAAATGATGTTTTCTGTAATTTTGTCTTATTTGAATTTTGGTTTATGTGTCATATATGAATATAAGGGGTTGTTTGTTTCAGTCTCTCAATGGTTCAAATGTTTGAATGGTTCAGAGTGTTTGTTTCGTAAGCAAATATCTGAATGGTTAAGCATTTTTGCCTCTGAATGATTAAACATTATAGTCTGAATGGTTAAAAACTCTTATCTGAATTGGTAGACATTTGCCTCTGAATAGTTAAACAATATAATAACTCTTAATAATTCAGATATTTTACTGGTTCAATACTTAATGGTTCAGACCTATTAATGATTCATCACTTACTAATTCAGAAGTTGCCAAACAACCCTTAACATATAAACTTGTTAAAAATAGGGACGAGGATGGTTCGGTTTGTTATATACTAAAACCAAACGTACAATGAACGTTTCACCATTTAGATTTTCTTAATTACCCTATATATTTATAAAGAAAGAGAAATAAATAGTATGTTTTTGAGTTTTGTTTTTGACCACATGATAAAACCATATTTTTTATTTTGATCCCTACTATTTGTATGTATGCATAGATAGAGAAATTATCTATCAAAAGTAATAAGGACAATTTTGATAAACTACATGTTTGAAAATGAACCGGGCTAAATACAAAACGTTTTTGTGTTTGTTCAAAAATATGTTATGGGTTGGTCTACGTTTGAACGTGAATTTTGTTTGAACATGAGTCAGGTCAAATATAATATGTTTTTATTTGACGGTATAAATTTGAGTTACTTTACGTTTCGACAGAAATTTTTGAAACGAGTCGAGGCGATTGTCGTCTATACTTTATCATGCCACATATGGCCGCCGCACGTGCTTATTTTTATGTGCGTTTTGAATTTGTCTAAGTTACATTTTGAAGTTGTGTAAAATATAATACGTATTCGACGGTATAAATTCGAGTTACTTTACTTTTCGGTGTAAATTCAGCTCGGAAACGAGTCGGGTCGATTGTAGTTTATACTTTATCAGACCGCGAATTGCGCCGACGCAACGCGCGGCGGGTTAAAAAACTAGTTAATAGTTTAATACCATATTGTATCGGTTATAAACAGCTCGATAGTTCGTTTATGCTAACCTTATGTATTTCAATGCGAATCATTCTTAACACGTATACCGAACCTAACGGGTTCAAGTATTTAGCACAATCAAAAGGTGTTAAAAGACAACAATTGTCACAACATAATCCATTCGAAATATAGAAAGATCAAATGATAAGAAGCTTCAAAGCATCTAAAAAGTTTGTTATTATCACGTATCTCAGGTGACAACATCCTCGATACCAGCAGAAGAAACGCGAAAAACGTTTGGAAAATATTTACACACGCCTAAAATGACTAGCTTGTTATTGAAGTCGAAACATACCACTTCTGGTTAACCATTGATTGCGGTTCAGTAACCGGATTTAGTAGCCGCCCTGTATGAATGCATTCAAGCGGTTAAGCTCTTCTCTGTGTTCACTCACCACAGCACGAACCACGTCTCCTATGGAAACCATGCCCTGCATTCCTTTGTCGTCGATTACTGGAATGTGCCTGATACGGTTATCTGCCAAGTGCCAAACCACAGGAAGTTATCAAGATGTTCAGACACAATAACAGAGGTGTCGATACGGGTAGGGCAATTGGGTTGTGTATTAGATCAAAACATGAAGTATGTGTCAGTTTACCCAAAACACATTTATACCCATTTGACCCACACCGTCTAGCGTGTTTTCTTTGTAACTATTTTTACTATCTTATCAACCCGTTTTCATATGAATGGCTTCTGATATACCTGTCATTAGCTGCATTGCTTTCAGAACTTTGGTATCAGGCGTCACGGTAATAAGTTTGTTCTGCAACCAAAACCATACATTGAAAATTTTATTTATGAGCAGACAAATAATTAATTAATTGCGTCGTGTCAAATTTCAACATTTTTATACCTCTTCCGTCATGATATCTCCAACCTTAGTCGACTTAGATGATCTGCCCTGCACAATGATTTTCCTGAGATAATCTACAAAACAGAACCTGTTTAAGTAATAAACCTTTTCCTGTAACAAACTTCAAATTTCTTTGTCATAACTTTCACCTCTTTCTGTGATGATTCCAGCAATAGACGATTTCTCGCCAGGTTTAACCACAACCAAAGCACCAACATTGTGTTGTGTCATCTGTAACACATGATTTCATTTGGTCATCACATCAAAATAAGAAACGCTTTATAGTTTATAAAAATTGGTGTTTGTTTGTAAAACTTGGAGTGACATCATACCGATTTGACAGCATCATACACGGAATCATCAGTGGTGCACCAGAGCCATGAGCCATCCGCACCTTTCCCCTTTGCTTTCAAGACATCTGCAATCTTGGTGCTTTCAAAACCTTGTTCTTCAATACGAGCTGCTGAAGTTGCCTCATGGCGTGATATAATCAACGGTCTGAGAGGGTTCGCCAGCCGAACGTGCTGCAGAACTGCATTCTTCACAATGCTTCCATGTGATACAAATGCCCTAAGTCCTCCTTGCATATCCTTTAACTATTGCAAAATAAAAAAAAAATTAATAATAAAAAAATAAGTCTTTTAGCTAATAGTCCATATGATACTAATGTTAGATTACCCTAAAGCAAATCAAAATGCCAATATGAGTGAAATATCAAGATTCCAGAAACCAGTGTAAAGATTCTTGACTCAATCTCATTGATAGATAACTACAGTGCACAAACAAACCAACATTTTCACCATTTTGAATATCAATAAACCACATTCATTGATATCACTATACAACATGGGCGATTAATCATTATACGAGTCAATATACATATTAAGGAAAAAACAAATAATTTAAGTGCAGTTTGAATGGTTATAAGGTGAATCTCATATGCATATATCACTACTGGTAGTCATAAAATCCAATTAAGAACAAAACAGTATGAACACAGTAGTCTCAATTAGGGCCGTTCAAAAAGCTCGTAGCTCGAAACTTGCTTGAAACCATCTATTTAAATCAGCATGGTTCGAAGTATATATATATATATACATAATTTTCTTTTGTAATGGATGCTTTTGGGCAGTTAGTTAAAAGCAATAATGATATTTGTATTTTAATTTATGTCCTAATTTTAACCTAATACTAATTATTGTCCACCAACAAATACTAAGTCTAGCAATTTTCAAATAGCCCATGACTCTCAATCTGCCTAAAAAAACTTTGATTAAAGCTCGTTCGAAATCTGCTTGTTTACAAACGAGGCTGGTTTAACTCGGCACAACACGCTTACAAACAGCACGAGCTGACCCTAGATCGGCTCAGTGGATCGGTTCAACTATTAGTGGCATGTATGAAAATACCTACATAAAAAAAAAAAAAAAAAAAGTAAGAACAAGGTTCTAGACCAAAATCAAAGTTGGTTACAATAGTTGTAAAGATACACCCGATTAACAGATATATAGAATCTCTTGTAACTTTCATGGCAAAGAAACGAGTTCTTAAGCAGCATAAATAATATCAAAACACAAAAAAACGAATTCAAAATCGTACTAGTTAATGATGTTAAATCGCATCAAATTAACCAGAGAGATTTAAGCTCTGCAACAACTGAATCCATTAATCAATTAATCATCATCTTCGTCCTCTATCGAAGATCTACAGTTCACATAGATTCAACAACTAAACCCTAAATCAATCGACTGAAACTCACAACTGTTTAACTCATTTCTGATCTCTTCTGTACATATTCGAAGCAAGAGATGAAGAAATTAAGATCTGTAGATGGAAGTAGAATGCATTTACAGAAGGATATGAAGTGATATACCTGATTTTGAGAAGATCACACACAGTGAAACACACACTGAAACACGCAGTAGCACAGAGAAAGAGAGAGAGAGAGAGAGATAATGGAGTAGTGAAACGAACAAAAAGGGTGGTGGTATAGTATGGTGTTAAATAATATTGTTTTCAGGCAACACTCAGGTTTATCCATTTTGTAGTAATTTTTCTTTCTTTCTTTTTTTTTTTTTTTTTTTTTTTTTTTTTTTTTAAGGCTCTGTTACTCTGCATGTGATCTACACGTGTATTTCCCTGCACCTTCACCTACGATTACTCTTTAGTGTTTTCCTTTTTTCAATTTCTTAGATTTTTTTTTTATTGTATTTGGAACACCTCTCATAATATTCAAGTGAGTTTTTATGAGACTATTAATTATTAATACTGATTTTAACGTTCCAAACCTAACTCGTATGGAGAAACACCATCAAGGAGAAAACTCACATTTATAAAAAAAACACATTTAGTCAAGTTTAAACCTAAAACCTAAAAGATCCCAAACGCAAAACCAACTCCGCCATGCCATTGGACCGTAATGCAACTTGTTAAGTTATTGAAGGTGACCTAGACAGCTAGTGGTAAAGGTTAATTAACTTAAGATGTGTTGGGCATTAGTCTTATTTGACAAGTGAAGTATATTTGGGTTGAAGTAAGTGATAAAAGTTACAGACTTTTTAGAGACAACTCAACTTTAAATATGATAAGAGTAGTTTCAAAGTTTTTAGAATGAAGGGTTGATTAAATAAAGATAATGCTACTTGTTACAGGGGTATGTAGCTCAACGATATCAAGGTATATAAAACGTAATTTTATTCGCATGAAGTTGAAGGTTTATATTCTATAGTGAATAAAAAATATAGATATAATATATAGTCTGATTAGATGATGTGTAAGCTATGTCTTAAAAAAATGATTATTGCAACTTGTTGTAAAACTATTTGTTAATTATTATTAACTATTTTTAAAAAATAAAAAAAGCATGAAAAATTTTAAAAGTTATTGATTTTAGAGAAGTATGAATGGTAGTTAACAAAACTAAAATGAAGTATAAAAGTTAACAACTAAGAATAAAGTCATCTCAAGAGCAATAAATCAAAGAATCATAATCTATTTAGTTTTATGAAGATATAGATTAATACCATAAGAAATTAACGTATTTTTCCAATTTATACGAAAATTTTTTGCGACGAATAAATTTTGACTGGAGTTTGATACAGTTGTATTCCAAATGTACAATAATAATAACATGGTATGTTTTTATCATACAACATGATATTAACACGTATGACAAAATTTGTGGGGTAATATTCCACACTAACAAAAGAATCTACATGATATATACATTAAACTTGTTTATATTAAATTATATAATTTTGGCATACATAACCATTGCTAATAGCTGACGTTTATCGTTTTTTTTCACGAATCCGGTTATTCTAAACAAATTTATCATCTTAAATATTTTAAAATAAAATTAGAAGGATATTTGGTAAAACTAAAATTTTACAAGTACACGTATTTAGTTTAAACTTAAAAAAACAAATACGATTACCATTTTTAAAGAGCGAGAAGGGCCCACATCATCACACGAAAATTTAGGTTGATGAGTCATCACGCACCTAGAACATATCTCTAGACACCTAGAACATCATCACATGATATTGTGGTTACCCGACCCGACCCGGCACTCGCAAGATCTAATATTTGGTATAGTTTATTACTTTATTGATTTCGATGATATTGAAAACAACTCATGTGATTATATCTAATCTATATATTATATATTAATTTATGAAGAAATAGTACCTTATAGGATTCTTTAATTTTGTTACTTTTAACCACCAAAGTTATTTTTGCGTCAATTTAAAATTGTATTTACTATTTTCATAGTTTATTTAACAATTACTCTGACATTTGGTATTTAATCTTATTAAATTGGAGTAAGTTTAAGAATCATTTGTGTGTCAGCCGACGGAAAGAAAATTAATACGTAAGATACTAAATTTCACATCTATATTGATAAATGATTACATGTGATGACACATGTTATCACCAGGTCTCATCTCACAAAAACTTTCCCGTCTAAACTTTCTTTAACAAATTTTTCACAAATCATGTTATATTTCTTACTTGAAGTTTTTTATTTTATTTTAATATTTTTTGAACGACAAGTGTGAAGTTTTTATTTTTTTAACTACTTAAATCACACTAACCATTTCTAGAGATTTTGAATCTATGATATCAATCATCTCAAACCTTATTTAACCCTTTAAACCTTATGATCACAAATTCTTATTTTTATATAATCGATTTAAAATAAAAACAATAGAGTTTAAATATTTTTGTTTACATATTTGAATTATATATTTATAACTTTTAACCCGTGTGATACACGGGCTAATAACCTAGTGTTATAATAAATGTATTCCAGTAACATTTAAACAACTAAAAATAATATTTAGTAAATAAAATAAAAATACTTCAGGCCATAAATAAATTTGTTGTTGAATTTTGTAATAGTTCACTTTTGAAACGGTTAAAGGATCATTGACAGTTCATTGACCTATCCAATCATCTATATTACTTGAGTACGGAACCAAAACTATTTTTAAAAGAAAACTCATATTAGATGAGAAAATCTTATAATTCAACCTGGAACCTCTTTTTGTTTTTTGTTTTTAATTATAGGTGTACTTAAACCTAGGACTTTTTTTATTTTAATAAAATTTTAAAACATCTCACCTCCACCCACTCGAGGTGATTGAAGATTTGAAGATGTACATATTGAAAAGTGAAAACATAAAATATTGTTTACGTTAAATCCACTAAATGAGATATCATCTTAATAAATTATCTTACAATACCACTTGGTAGAGAAAACCAATTTAATTTGTGAATTTTATAAAATAAAATAAAAACTTTTAGGCCATAAATAAATTTATTTTTGAACTTTTAACTGTTATTAGATTGATTGTAGATTTACGGGTGGCTCTCCCTCGCCTTGAGCTGCCACGGTGTGTCACACTCACTCATGCGTTATGTTGATTTCACGGAAGCTTTATCATGAACCATAAAACATAACCTTACCTTATTTGGCTTAGATTTGATATGTGTGATGGTTTTTAAACATCTTTATCTCTGTCACTTATGGTTATCTTTCACATGCTATGCACAAATGTTTATACGGTCTTCATATAAAAAATAAAAGATAGATAAAATCATAAAATACTAATCAGATATTCTGATTTTGATAAATCATTTATATATTTTTTACTGACAACAAGACCACTTAAGTTTTAATATATGCATGGTATTGTTTTGTAAGTGTTGCGTATAACTTAAGTGTCCTAAATGAAAGATATACATGCTTTGTTATTGTTTGAAGCTTTTCTTTTTAAGTTGACTTAAATGGTACAATGATTGATTTGATTATTGTATAGTGACTTATTTTTACATTTACCTTCTATTTAGGTTAAACTTAGAAAAGAATAATCACTATACAGTAATCAAATTTCATATATTTTCTTTTCGGTTCGTTTTATTAAAAAAAGAGAGAGTTGTGAGTAACTTCGGTGAAACACTAAATAAGCTAGCTATAGTTGTTTTTGTTTGTTAGAAAATGAGTGACTATACTTTAGTAAAACATTAAACACACTTTGTTACTATTAGATAAAATATTTTCTTATAAGAAAAAACTCAAGATATAAAATTAGTGGTCAATAATAAATATTCTTAATTCACAATTTTAATAGTATATTGTGAAAATTTCGGACTTTATTTCTTTAATAACAAATTATGAAATTATTCAAGTGTTTCATACCTATATTAGGATATTAAGGATTCAATTAGTTTATTTTTTAGAACAACATTTACTTCATTTATGTAACATTCTCCTTTAAGCATGATATATCACGTGTTCTCCTATGGTTTTTGTTTTTAGGTTTGGTAACAATTTGATCCCTCTAATGACTAGAAGAACGTGATGTTAATCAAAAGTTTAACATGTGACAAGTATGCTAGGACATTAGGTATTTAATCATCTTTTATTCAGCTACTCTCAACTCCAAAGATCTAGACACAAGTTAAACCGAAAGCAACATTATCGCATACTCAGTTACACACAAACTGGTAAAACTTGATTAAATCGGTGAAAAGCCTCTTATGCTTCCATCCTGAAGATAATCATATATAAATAATACATCGAAGCCAAATATCATCGTAAATCTTTGGTAAATACAATGGATATCAAATGTCACGAGAACTCTAATATGTCCACTTAAGTTAGACGTGCCAAAAGATGTGAAACTTGGATGGGTAAATGTCAAAACGTGTGGAAGGATACCTTTTGGTTAGAAGGTAGCTTGTACAATAGTAGGAACACAACAAATTGTAACTAGTAAGACTTAGAGCTAACACCATATGCCGTATGAAATGCAAGTCAATCTCAAGGTATTTTGTATTTTGATGGAGCACAAGATTAAGTGCTAAATATGTGATGCATGTGTTGTCACACCATAATGTGGGTGGACTAGTAAGTGATATATGTAACTCATGAAGTATAGAAGTGATCCAGCAAATCTTAGCAGCAATATGAGCAAGAGCACGATATTCCACCTCAATATTACAACAAGCAACTTATGTTGTTTCGTGAAACTCCAACAGATGAAATTGGGTCCAAGAAACAGAAAATAACCAATGGTGGATCAACTATATAGTAGCCATGAGGTAGCGAAGAACACGCTTGATCTACAAATAAACATAAACATCCATTAGTAGAAGATTACTGGCGGTGGATAGACGATATAACTCAGTCACCCATTGTAGAAAATCTACAAATAGCTAACCCATGAGATTTAGTACCCCAGATGTACTGAAGAATACACCTTATCACGATCCAGTGAGAATCAGTTGTTTCTCGAAGAAACTAAGGAACCTTACTAACTGCATATGCAAAATCTAGACGAGTCAAGATAAGATATTGTAAGACTCCATATTTGATGCAATATAATAGTGGATCTTCTAAAAGGATAATAGAATACTAGGAAAAAGATATAGTCCAAGAGAGACATGGATAAATAAAGGTCGAAACTAAGACCTATATGAGTGATAGATCTCGTAAATAATTCTGGTGGGAAAAAAAATAAAGAGTGTCAGTAGAGAATGTAACTAGAATACCTAAAATACAACTTGATGTGCCCAAACCCTTAAGAGAAACTGAGTGTTTAATCGCGTAACTAAAGCAGACGCAAATGATAATTAACTATCAGTAATGGTAATAGTGATATCTGATGTGCGGGCTTGATGCATGCATAAAGTGTGTGTAACTTTATAATTTTAGCACATAATAGATTGTGTAACATGTTATTTTGTTTAGTTTTATGTGTAAGAGAAGCTTTAAAGTCAAGACACACACTTATGGAATGTTGAAAATCAAACCGAGACATGCATACAAGTGAAAGAGAATCAAAACATCAAGAAATCAACAAACTAGACCAAAGTGAGCGTAGCCGTAGTCTACGGCCATCACCATTTCATTTGGGCGTTTTGCACACCGTAGGGCAAAGGACCTTGCCCGTTTTTAGTGTGACTCGTCCTAGTCTAAGGCCACCTAACGATTTTCATTATTTTTGGACGAGTTTTTATTGGGGATTTCGGGATTTTGATCATTCTATCAAGGGAGAAATCTAGGAACTAAGGAGAACGAAGAAATTCAAATGACAAGTGATTACTTTCAGGTGTTGGGTTTGTTTTAGTGGATGTATTCAATCTAAGTTTTTATCATTGTTAGTTATGAATTATGCTTTGCACATTTGAATTATTTGATGTCTAAGTGGATTCATGTGTATGATGTCGTGTTTAAAGAACAATTTAAGGTTTATGAATTCAATGTAGCAATCAACCATTTCTTGGTCTTGAATCATTAAAAAGCATGACGTTATGTTGGTATTTATAATTTTGTTTTGGTAATTATATGATAGCATCCTAGTATGTGCCATTCTTTGGTCTAGGATTGCTAAGTAGCTACATATCGGGTCTCATTGAATGAAATTATGTCTATGTAATTTACTAGCATTGATAATTAATATAGGTTATATGTTATGCTTCTAAATCCAATCCAGGTATGATCATCTT
Source organism: Flaveria robusta (assembly GCA_025506415.1). Classification (NCBI taxonomy): domain Eukaryota; kingdom Viridiplantae; phylum Streptophyta; class Magnoliopsida; order Asterales; family Asteraceae; genus Flaveria; species Flaveria robusta. Next base: position 4,534,423 of record CM046475.1, on the reverse strand, counting down.
TTGTTTAATTGCAACCAAGTTAATACTTTTGAGTGTTTAGTTTTCAATCAACAAATCAAAAATCAAATCTTTTTCTTTATGTTTATTCAAAGCAAACAATTTGAGTTAAATGTCAGCCACTAACTTTTTATGGTTCGACACTTTTGTTTGTCCTAGCTAGTTTAAGAGATAAATAAGACATATTCTCTTTATCTTTGATCGGTTCATCGACTCCGATTAATATCATCCACATATACAAGCACATCGCATATTATAGGATGCCCACAATATATTAATACGGATGCATCAGTTGCACACTGAGTAAAGTCAAATGTAAAATAGTTAGAACCAAACTCTCACGGCCTGCTTAAGATCATAAAAATCCTCATGCAGTAGATAGCCATGATGTGGGCTAGATGAGTCAACAAAACCAAAAGGTTGTAACATATAACAAAATCTCAAATCCATACGGAAACGCTTCTCATGCTCGCATGCCCTGCTTAAGGTCATAAAGAGCCTTTTGTAGTAGGTAGACCGTAGACATGTTATAGGCTGGATGAGTCAACAAAACCCAAAGCCTATGTAATTCTTATATAGATTCCATGTAGAAACGCAATGTTAACATCAAGTTACCGAATATCTAATCCTCAAGAAAATGCCACTAATTAAATGAACTGGATAGTGCTTGGTTTGAACACCGGCACCAAAGGTCTCTATTTTATCTATTTCCTAGGTCTATGAAAGCCCTTGACAACAAGTCGGGCTTTATGTCGATCAATAGAACCATCAAAGGGGTTCTTAATCCTTTAGACCCGCTTACACCCAATAATATTAACATAAGGAGTGCTTACCAACATCCAAGTGCACAAAGCATACCACCATACCAGCTAGCGTTACGCTTAAAGGAAGGTAAAAACCCATATTCCAGTTTTAAGAAGATGAAATAACTAATGTGCTATGAGATGAGTACTTCTAACTCAACCAAATAAAACCCACTTAACCCAACCAGACCACCAACTTAACCAAATGATGCATTCATAGACAACATATTATAAGGGGGTTAGTTCCTGTCTTCCTGATACGATCCGGACAACCCGAACCCTACATAAAAGTTTGAATGTTTTGGGTTGCCGGGTCTAATCATTTAATAAACGGTCAGATTCATGTGCTAAAAATCAAGCAGATTGATCCATCAATCTGTACCAAATTTCAGAGACCTCAACAATACACAGCACAACAATATTGAATAACTTACGCCAAAACAAATGTATTGTCAAATTGCATCGTCATGCATTCTACAGCTTCAAGTAGAAATTCAACTGAATTACATATCCAAGCTGCAAATTTGACAACTAAGGATTATGTTATGCTCTAAACCGTCTTGCAGTCGATCAGCCGCCATAAATAATGCTGTTTCAAACCAAAAACTGAATCTGTCCATAATATAAGACAAAAGGATCACACTTGGTATGACAAACTGTCACTCAAAAATAAATTTAAATCCTAAAAGTTTGCATCTGAGCTCGCGTTTTTGGATCTATTCTCCAACCGTCAACCCAAAACCAAACTTGTAGTCTTTCTTCTTGTGGTCTATCTGCAATTACATAATCCACAACAAGTGTTACAAACCTTCCATTGTCTCAACAAAATCTACCTTTCAATTTAAAGGTCTGGTTTTGAAATTCAAATACAATATATACAGTTTTAGTTGTTAAGATCGACGAGTAGAAACATGACAGCGATGAAAAAATGGATAATTTATGGCATGCTCTCCCCACCTCCAGTCCCCATGCCAACCCACCTCACCACCACCCACCTACCCAACCAACCATAAGTACCTAAACTTCATGATTATGGTTGAGGAGGCGGCGGTGATGGTGCTGAGGGATAGTGACAGTAGGCAGAGGTTGTGGCTGTAGCAGGGTTTGGTGGCATTGGAGTTGGTGTGATGAGAGATTTAACGGGTCATGATCAAGCCAAGTGTTAGTTTGTGTAAGTGGAACGATCCATTGGATCACTTGTAGCATTAATCAATCATTTTTATATCAATTGAGGTCTAAATGGTTCTAATCAGATCAGATCTATATCTTCACCTTCTGTGATATATTCAGTTCACTTTTTTGGACATCAGTTTCTATTATATCCGTTTCAGCCTCCTTCACTGATCATCTACTTCTATGATTATTGATAAGGCCCTTAAACCCCATCTATATAAAGTAGAGGATCAATGATGGAGGCTGAGACAGGTTTATCAAAAGCAGGCATCCAAGAAAGTGAGAAACCAAAGCAGATGCAGGTGCCCCTAAATATGAAAAACCAAGACTTCAAAAATGAGTTTATGCTTGAAGAAGAAAGTAAGTTTATATTAGTCTTTGTGGTTTTGAGGTAGGCTGATCTGTTGATGTTACAAGCTCTACTATGTAGCCTTCTCTAGACCGGAAACACTTAACTCAAAAATGTCGGGTGGGACATAGGCACATGGCCCACACTACACTTAGGGTAGCTATGTGTCACGACCCGCCAAAACGCAGATCGCAACACCCTAATTTTTATCGATTAGGGGCACTTTTGAAGCAACCAAGGCTGCCCGGAAGACTCCGGAACAGCCCACACAATTCTGCAGCAACATGGCAACATCGGAAGACTCTAGAACGTCCCACACAACGCTAGAAAACGTTGCTCGAAAGGCTGCCATGAAGAAGCAACTTGTGCAGCCCTAAAAGATCTTGGAAATATCTAGAATACACTACAAAATTCAGCCATGGAACTACATGGAAAGATCATGAAGGAAGCTAGATTGTTCCATGGAAATATCTAGTCCAAGATATTTCTAGTACACTAATAAATTAATGTATACATACATCTAGATATAGAACAATCTAGATCATATGAAGGTAGTATAAATAGGATGGTGGTGCTTCATTTGCACACACCTAAGTTCCTTGTAACTCAAAGCCTTGTACTTGTGTTTAAGTAATACAAGCAATCTACTTGTGTTGTAATCACACACCACAAGCATCTTACTTGCATACTACAACTCTAACGTTCCCTTACAAAGACTTCCGCTGCGAAACCCATCCAAGCGAGACCAAGAAGGCTGACTTAGAACCAATCTAAGTGCCGCACGGGAGCTGAACAAATCAGTCCGTGACAAGTGGTATCAGAGCCGCGTCGATTCTTTGGGATGGCATCTAATCCTGAAAAGGTTGTACTCACAAGTGTCGCCGGAGACGAGACCCGTGGAAGGGAGGATGCTCGTAAAGGTGACAAGAGAACCCGAAGCATGTCCAAAGACTTGGTTGCAAGCATGGACAAAAGAGTTGAAGATGTCGAAATAGCATTGTCAGATTTCAAAAACGAAATGGATGAGTTTAAGGCTGAAGTAGATATCTTCAAAACACACACCTATGACTCCTTGCAACACGTTGAGTCGTTAGGCAATGACTTCGATGAAATGAGAAGCGATCTCAAACTCGCCCTCTCCTTGATAAAGAAGGAGATGGAAGAGGCATTTACAAGGGAGTTGGGTCAACTCAAAGCTAAATTTGAGAGTGAGATCAAAGACTTGCAAACTGAACTAAGTGTTTGCAAGCGCGCACTAGCAACTGGAGGTGACAACATAATCCATGCCTCTACAAAGGTAGACATCCCCAAACCATCACCATTCGTAGGTAAACGAGAGGCGAGGGCTGTGGATGACTTCCTTTGGGAGATGGAGCAATACTTTGAGGCCATTGATATTGTTGATGATGCCAAGAAGATCAAGACGGTAACTCTTTACTTGAAGGAGACCGCAGCTTTATGGTGGCGTCGAAAGCACTTGGAGATCGATAGAGGTACGTGCACCATACAAACTTGGACTGATTTCATAAAAGAAATCAAGAAACGATTTTATCCGGAAAATGCTGAACACGAAGCAAAGATCCGGCTTCGTAATCTAAAGCAAAAGGGTAGCATCAAGGACTACGTCAACGATTTCACTACCCTTGTGCTAGAAATTCCGGACTTGTCACCAAAGGACTCTCTCATATACTTCATCGATGGCTTGCAAACATGGGCAAGAACTGAACTTGAACGACGAAATGTTCAAGACTTGTCCTCAGCCGTCGTTGTTGCTGAAAGCCTGATCGACCACAACGAAAGGCGATCACAAAAACCCATCGTTATGGAGGATAACGATGAAAAAGGTGGGGGAGCAAGACCCCATAATAATAACCAAAATCAAAATCGGAGAGATGATACTCGAAGGCCACAAAGGTACGGGAAGGAGGTACAAATAATCAAAGGATGTTTCCTTTGATATGGGCCACACAATGCGCGAGATTGCCCGGAAAAAGGCTAGACTAACAGCATTGATAAGATCTGATGATGAACCATCAGAACCAGAGGAGGTTCGTTTAGGAGCAATGCAACTTCAACTACTTAATACTTTAAGTAAAGTTGAAGGCAAGCCCTTGGTGATGGCAAACCAATCAAACCCAACCACAATCAAAGACAACCCGAAAAGAGAATCAAAAGGTCTTCGGCTAGTAACTATGGAAATAAAGGGGCAACATGTGAAAGCGTTGGTTGACACCGGAGCAAGCCACAACTTCATCTCACCTGAAGAGGCTCGAAGACTTGGCTTAAGGATCACCACGCAAGAAGGATGGATCAAGGCCGCCTCAGGAAACGCGAAGCCAATTGAAGGAGCAGCATGGGGCGTGAAGACAAAGATTGGATCATGGTCAGGCAAGTTGCACTTCTCAGTCGTTCCGCTAGACGACTACGACATCGTACTAGGAATGGACTTCTTTCAAAAAACGAAAGCCTGCCCAGTAACGTTCGTCAACACCATGTACCTCATCAAGGGAGATCAAGTACACACAGTTACCTTGGAGCCAGATACAAGGCGTCAAGGCAAAACCATCTCTATCCTACAACTCATGAAGACAAATCATGGGGCATCAAGACAAAACGACGAGGACGTCGTGGCATTAGGTGGGGGAGAATGTCACGACCCGCCAAAACGCAGATCGCAACACCCTAATTTTTATCGATTAGGGGTACTTTTGAAGCAACCAAGGCTGCCCGGAAGACTCCGGAACAGCCCACACAATTCTGCAGCAACATGGCAACATCGGAAGACTCTAGAACGTCCCACACAACGCTAGAAAACGTTGCTCGAAAGGCTGCCATGAAGAAGCAACTTGTGCAGCCCTAAAAGATCTTGGAAATATCTAGAATACACTACAAAATTCAGCCATGGAACTACATGGAAAGATCATGAAGGAAGCTAGATTGTTCCATGGAAATATCTAGTCCAAGATATTTCTAGTACACTAATAAATTAATGTATACATACATCTAGATATAGAACAATCTAGATCATATGGAGGTAGTATAATTAGGATGGTGGTGCTTCATTTGCACACACCTAAGTTCCTTGTAACTCAAAGCCTTGTACTTGTGTTTAAGTAATACAAGCAATCTACTTGTGTTGTAATCACACACCACAAGCATCTTACTTGCATACTACAACTCTAACGTTCCCTTACAAAGACTTCCGCTGCGAAACCCATCCACGCGAGACCAAGAAGGCTGACTTAGAACCAATCTAAGTGCCGCACGGGAGCTGAACAAATCAGTCCGTGACATATGCCCCTAGTATCAACATAAAGACTCACAAGCCGGCAAAGGGATCCATTCTTTTTCATTTCACAATATCAACCACGATATGCAAAACTAATGTGCTTTTCTCGAAATCTGATGATGATTATTTAGCTATGTAAACAACATAGGCACCATGGTGGCAAAATGGGTGGGCAGGATAACATATCAAAAGTCAAAACAGGTGTTTTTGGTCTGGGCCAAGTTAGGTTGACCCAAAACACACTGCAAAATTTGTGAACCTCTGTAAATAAGGAACTAATACAAAAAAAATTACTTTTTGAACAATATGATCTAGACGGTTTACGCAATAACAAAGGTGACTTTAAAACTGTTTGATAAGTTTTGTTTAAAATACAACAAAAAATTTACCGGATTGACCTGTTAGAGACAAAACATAACCCGATTCAACCCATTTATAAATAAACGGCTGAAATTGCCACCTTTAGTAAGCACCAATAGAAAGTGACGTCTTTTGGATATATCGTCTATTGAATTTAATATAAAGATTCAAAAGCAAGTGAAAATGTGCTCACCTCAGCTGACAGAATGAAATTAAGACCCATATTCAACCTTTCTTCAAGAAATGCAGATGTACATCCATTTGAGTCAATCTTTCCTCTAAGACGACACTGTCAACATGAAAACAAGTTAATCATAAGACAAAAAGATTGGTCAATCTTTACTAACAAGTTAAACTAAAAAAGTGCAGTAACAAAGTAAAATTGTTTCCATAGGTGTGAAACACAAATCATATATACAGCATGCATTGTCAACCATAACCACACATCACATGTAAAAGACATTAAGCACATATTACACTTTCAAACTATGAAAATGAAAAAGTTTAAAAAATAAAATTTAAACATAAAAACTAATTGTCAATATGTTATACCCATATTTTTTGTTTATTTATCTGATATGGTGATATGTTTATTTATGGTATTTCTAGTTATTAGATAGGTAATATTAGCAGATGCGTATTAGTTTTAATCTATAAATAAGGATTAGTAATAGTATTTTGATCGTTCTAGAATTCTTAGCTAGGCTTTTATTCAGATAGAGATTAGAATAATTGTTTTGCTATGCTAAGTTGGATTATAAGAAGTGAACTGAAATCAAACTGGCCACGCAGAAAGCAGATTACCTCTTGAAAGTTTAGCCATGCTGATCACACTTATTGTGTTCGTTATTATGAGTTTTTTCATTCGTAAATTATAGTCAGATCAAATTACAATATGAAATTTGAACAGCAAGAACTCCATCAACTTGGATTTCGTAATTTTAAGAATAAAACTAGAAGCAAGGGAAATATTTATTGGCAGTGACCGCTAATGAAGGATTTGTTATATTACCTGACGGAGTATATAATCATAGCCAAAGCTGGCAGTGGCATCTCTTGACATGTAGTTGTACATCATATCTGTTGCCAGAGAAACCTATACCAAACAAGACTAGAATTATGAGCCCACTTAATCATGGTTAATAACTTAATATATTGTTAATAAGTTTAGGTTACCTACCTTTTCAGACACTTTCTGAACATAACCAAGAACCACCATTCCAGTGCTAGCAATTTGTCCTGAAGCAACCTGTTTAAAATCTGATTAGTTAGTTTTTCTGAACATAACCAAGAAACACCATCCAGAGTTAGCAATTTAGAATTTAATTTGTCCTGAGACAACTTGAGGTCATTTTGACTCACTTGGGAGGCTGTATGCATTAACAACAATACAGCTTGTGATCCGTTACCCTTATAGCTAAATGGTTCGCATTTGACCCATTTGACATGAAACATAACCCATAGCGACTCCATTCACAACTGGGCCAAAATTGCCAGCTCCAGAAATAAGAATTAAAAGATGTACAAATAAAATCACAATTTACCATTTTATCGGTGCTGTAACGTGCGGCATAACCAATACCAGACTTCCTATGCTGACCAGCCCAAAACACTTCCCCACCTAAAGACAGGTGAGGTGTCACACTCTGCAAGCACAACATATCACTCATAAAAATACTAATACTGGAAAAATGCTTAAGATGACAGATATATGCATAAAAAAAGAATGAGATTTAAACTAATAATTCATACAACAACCTTTTATCTTAATCCTTCCATGTATGCAACTGAACTTACTAAGTACATTTCTGCCACTAAACAAGAGAAGATGGACCTTTTACCTGAATATAACTAGCTCCAATCAGGCCACCATTTCCTAGTTGTAACTGAGTTCTGTAATCCGAACCCTGAATTAAAAAAAAAAATTTAGACAATAACAATGTTCATAGCTGCAACCTAAAGTGTGTTTGAAAGTAAAATGTCATGACTTACATAAGTTACAAAATATAAAAGCATATTGTCCGTATCAAGTCAAACAAGATGAAGAGGTTACCTTATAGTCAAAATTGAACATTCCATGTGACATGTGAGGCTCATTTGTAAGCTGATAACAATATCAAACTACATTAATGAAATGATTTTAAAAAACAAACATTCAATTGACAATTACATATCATTCATTCTTAAACCTGAGCATTGGCCTTCATTGTAAGATTCTCAGACAAGTCACATTTCACTCGAGCACTTAGCCGCCCATCAGTCAAGATCCTTCCAAAAAGCATCAACTTTGACAAACAAAGACCACTACTAAAGTGAGATTGCTTGATATATACAAACATAAACAAAATTATGTCAGTGGCGGTAAATTTATTAAATAACAAACCTTTGGGTCTATAAAGTTAGCACCAAACTCATAATTTGCAGTAGGAATTTTGATTGTTTCGGCAGATTGAGAAGGAACTTCAGTAGGTCCCATAACAATACTAGTAATTTAAAAGAACATGATCATTACAATAAAGAAAAATACTAACTTATTCAAACTCAAATGCAATTTCAAAATGTGTACCTGTGACTTAGAGAGAACTTTTGATTGAGACCCTTGGTAAAATCAACACGCATACCCTCAAAATGATCTGGCTTCAATGACACTGCATACAATTATGTTTGTTAAATATAAGAGGTAATAAACATACAAGATAAATTTCAGATTATGTTTTTTACTCCACACGTCATTAATATCCAAATTAACTCAAAATCACATTGTCAAACACAACACTATATAATCTATATACAATATAACAGTCGGTCGGTTTTTATCTTCAAATGCGCATATCACATAACACATTGCTATACAAATTGATCATTTATGTACTTTCAAATTTTGATATTGTAACTCATCCCACCAAGTTTCTGCAAATTTTAATTCTCAATCTATCACACCTTCAATTGTCACATACCAATAACTTATAATCTTATAACCAATCTTCTCCACTACTATATAACTTACATTTTATAAGAAATCTGAATCTAGTGCCCTCCAAGTATTCCTCTTCAGTATGCAAATTAAACTACTGACAATAACCCTAAATAACACACTTTTAAAACAAAATCAAATATTTCCATCAAGACTAGGGTTTAAATTAGGGTTTAACAACACTCACGAATCACACACACACAGACAACAACTTCACACCATCACAAACTCAACCAGCTACAAAAACCAATTCACAATCAACAACAACATCAAAACAAACAAGCGAACTAGATTGAAGATTATCGAGATGCTAACTCATCGCCTCGCGGTGGATCTCCTCGTACGGAATTGGACACGGCAGGTCCATGTAATCAACTTTCTCCGGCTTGATAGCTTCCGCCGCCGGCGGCGGCGCCGGCGGTGGGACGGTTGCAGGCGGAGGAACACGTGTTGCCATTGTTATTGGTGGTGATTTTGGGTGGATTTTGATCGGATTTGAGCGATGATTGAGAGTACAATGGTGAGTTGAACTTTATGTGTTTATGGTTTTATGTAGTGATTGTGGGCATTGATGTTTGTGAGGGTTTTGTGTGTGTTGTTGAGGAGAACGATGAGAAGCGCCTCCTTCTGTGAGTTTGCAAAACCCTTGCGAGCTGGTTTCGTATAAGAAGCTGGCTTGGTGTAACTCGCGCGGCTGAGGGTCGGCTCAGCCGTATAAATACTTGGAGAATAAGAAAGAAAATAATAACCTTGAGTATTTTGTAACATGAAGTTGAAATATACAATGAAATAACGAAATAAATAATTGTTTATTGCTATTTAACGAAGGTTGGTGGCGAAATCGATAAATTTATATCTTATTTGGAGGTTACGATTTGAAGGTAACGATTTGTATATTATGCATGTGTTTATATCTGGGTGTGTAGCGTATTTGACTGTCAATAGATTTGTTTTTAATATTTAATATGTGTTTACATGTGTTCGTTTATATGTGAATGTGTTCGAGTGTGTTTGTGTGGATATTTTGATTCTAGATGTTTTATTTATTAGATGTTTTTGTGTAGTGAACTTAATATCTCAAAACAAATTTTGGTTTCATAGAGTAACACAACATTGGCGTGAAGAAGGTCTTCATTCAACTACGTTTGAGAGAGACTTGTGATTATTGTATCATAAAATTTGGTGTCGAATACAAGATTCACTAAAGTTAGAAGGAGATCCAAAACTTTATCAGGAATTTGAGAGTAATGCCTTGGTTTTCCTGTTCCTACAAAATGAATAGTCGTCAAGCTCGCCACAGAGGACCCCTAGAAGATGTTGTTGTGATCAAGCTCCAATGTGAGAACAAGATCGGTATTTACAAAAGGAATTTAGAAGTAAATGTGGATGGATAAACATAAATGAGAGGTGATTTAAATGTGCTATTCTCGGAGAATGGCGTTTCTTTTATACTTGAATATGTGTCGTAGAATTTAATGAACTCCATTATTCTTTTTGTTGTCGTTGGCAAGCGGTTTTCAGCCGATTGAAGTTAGTTTTTGGACATGTGTTTAGTCTAGGGGATTATTCCTTTTAATCTTTAGAATGAAGAGATTATGAATTGTTCCTCCATTAAATGATCGAGAGAGAGAGATGTCGAGCATGCTCCTTAAACGCATGAATGCATCTTGTTATTGAGATACTCACCAACTTGTTGTTTTGATTGTGCGAGCAATTTTTTGTTGTGGGTTGGGTTCATGTTGGGTTTCAGGTTCAGTTAAGGGAGATGAAAAGAATGGTAACACGATTTTGTGTTTTTCGGGTACCCATTGTGTTTATGAATCAGGTAGATCCCAACAACCGCCCGAGTGTTGTTGGCATGAGTCAAACTGAACGATGGTCATTAGTCACCTATTGAGATATTTTTTTATGAACTTTGAAGTTGATAATATAAAAAGTTCTAGAGATAATAATTTTTTAGTGTGTCGGGGTTCGAATTTTAAAATGTAGAGTTTTTATAAGTGTTTAAATTTCTTTTTTTTTTGTTGCATTTTTAGCTTAAACGGTCAAAGATTAAATCCCCCCGATCAACACTTGATTTCTAACAGTAGCCCCCCCCCCCAACCCGGGTCATGATCCGCCATCTGGCTAAAGCCCTACGCCCGCACCTATGCCAAGTTCTGGTAGTGTGCAAGGGGCGCGAGTGTTGACGTAGCCTCTTATGGTGTGTCACTGTGTCGCTAACACATAGTCTAAACGTAATTTATGTATCGTCCTACGTCATACCCCCTATGGCAAGAATATTATATTTTTAACAGATGAGACATCACAAAATATGTGAGAGTAGGGACGTATATAGTTGCACAGACATGATGAAGGGTTAGGACTAATGATAAAGTGACTTGAAGTTAAAGTTGTGCAACTATCATCGAGATAAATAGTTTGAGTTTTATTTATGATAGATATAAATTAATTGTAAGTATTAAACACATCACGTTACGACAAGAGATAACAAGTTTGAGTTTTATTTATGATAGATATAAATTAATTGTAACTAGTATTAAACACATCACGTTACGACAGAGACGTAAAATCGTGCTAAGTAACACTAATGCCAAACCACGGCCAACGACAATCATCACCGGAAAAGATCGTATAAAAAAGAAATAAAAAATGAAAAAAATAAAATTGAACGAAAAGAAAAGTAGACGTATAAACGTTAAACCGCACATGTGAAATGTAAAAAATGAAAAACAATAACTAAGTTAGGATCTGCACGTTACGACAAAGTCATTAAACTAAAAATTGAACCACACACGCATGTTGTGACGTGTTAACTCGCAAAATTTAAACCAAAACGAATAACAAAAAGCTGTAAAAGATAAAATTTTTTAAAGAACATAGTTGAAAGTGAAAAATGTTAAAGATAAATTATAAAAAATTGTAAAAATAAACCCTAAACCCTAAGTTATAAAAAATGTAAAAATATATGGTACCATTGTTGGAGCAGATTGAGCAAAATCATCGGTCGGAAAGTTGCTGATTTTCCACCCAATTCCTATTCGGAGGTACTTTCTTCCTCTCCGCGTATGAAATGGCAATAAATTCAGTAAAATTACTTGTGATTTACGCACGGACCACGGTGGTTTATTAAGAATCGATTAAAACCCTAGAAACTTTGCTATTGTTATTTTAGTCTCTGCCTGCACCACTTAAATTTGTGTCCATACATTATATCTCCTTTTCACTCACTCCTCTGATCTTAATTGTTTGATATATGTTTAAAAGAATGGGCAGTTTCACATATCCTCGGTTCATACTTGAAGATCATTGTACATTGTGCGTTAAAAAATGTATGTAATTTTACAAGTTTAGTAGGGATATATGCAATTCTGCAAAAAAAGAATAAAAAAAGAGTTAGCTTTAATTTGTTTATTGATGCAGGGAGATTAAGGGAAGGGAAGGAGTGAAGGACACACTCTTGAGGACATGACCAAGGATAAAAATGCTAGAGGCTTAGGCACATCAAGAACATACTGCAAATTGCCACTAGTGTGGATTAAATTAGAAATGACTGGTGGGAATTTACTTATATATGTTTTGAATGCTTTGAAACAGTTATGAAGTATTTACAACATCTGTGCAGGCTTTGATGTTGAGGTAGATAGAATATTGGAGATAGCTTGTGTGATTACAGATGGGAAATTGAGGAAATTGGTAGAGGTAAGGTGATAGTTTGCTTTCTTTTTGATAATTGTGAACAATACGTATGCAATAATCGACCTGTTTCCTTATGAATGGGTCAATCCGGGTTTATTTGGGTAAAATAAGTAAAGTATGCTAAAAGGGAAACACAAGTCAAATGGGTTGAAATTGCCCAATGTGTATCATTCATGCATAGAAGTATAAAACATTCTAATCTTTGTATCCAAAAAGTTAGATTACTGTTAAATAACATAGTGTTTGTAATATATTTGACACACTAATTATTCATGGAAGGTTTGGACAAAACCTGCTTCTGGTCCACCCAACCCCACCTGTACCAAAAATGACATGCTTTGACCCGTAACCAATTGGACGACCCGTTACAAAAGATATATGCTTTGTGACCTGAAACCATTTGGACGACCCGTTACAAAAGATATATGCTTTGACCTGAAACCATTTGGACTCGTTACCTACCACAACCACGTGTTCTTCTATATCTAGTGAATAGTGTTGGCTTTTTTCACAAATTCATTATGTTTTCAACTGTAGTTTGTGTATCTTGATTGTAGCAGGCAATCTGTTAGTGTTACCGGAACTAAAACTGACTTTTTTTTTACTTAGGGTCCTGATTTGGTAATTCATCAAACAAAAGATTTTCTGGATAAAATTGGCGAACGTTGCCAAGATCATCATGCAGCAAGTGGTAAGGCTAGCAATTACCTCGTGCATTACTTTCAACATAATTATCATTTACCACGATATTGGGAGGACATGTATGAATGACAGTAGAGGTGGCAAGATGGGTAAGTTTGATAAATGGTCGAAGCTGATCATCCTTTAATACGGGCCAAAACAGGTGGGGACATGTTGACTTGTAAACACTCTTTTGTTTTTCATAAAGAAGTTTTAAGTAGTTAATTTATTAAATATTAACTAATATTACAATCATAATCTGAATCTGAATAAATGCAATTTAGGAGGATCATTACAATAAAAATAGACTTCAAGCGAATCCCCACTGGTTTGACCTGTCTCCCCTTTAACTATTTTTTGTAAATGGGTCCAAATTGTCACCTCTAATGTATGCACTTTTTGGTTCAAGAAACCAAAACATATTTAGTCCTAATTAACATGCCAATGTATACTAGGGTTGTTTGAGAAGGTGACACAAAGTAGAACAAGTGAAAAAGAAGCTGAAGAAGTAGTGAGATCAAACTTCTTCGTAGTTCTTAGAAACCAATGATGACAAATTTGTCAATTTGTAATGATTGCAGTGGCTCTTCACAATTTATATTTAAATCAAAGTATCTTCCTTTTGTATTGCTGTAGGTTTTAGATTTTGTGAAGGGACATGTGAGTGCATATACTCCTTCACTTGCAGGAAATTCAATTTATGTCGATTTTATGTTCTTGAAGGTAAAAAATTGCAGACTTCAGTCATTTTGCTTACACTCTTCATGTATAATCTTTATACAAAACACATAATAAAATCAATATTACACATTGTTTTCTTGCAATTGTAATCTACCATGGTTCTTTCTATTGCAGAAGTACATGCCCGATTTGGCTAGTCTTTTCTCCCACGTTGTTGTTGATGTCAGCAGTGTCAAAGCTTTATGTAGCCATTGGTTCCCAGAAGGTAGCATCTAAAACTATTTATGTAAATTGCTCCATTCACATAAACATGTTTAAGTAGCTCGGTTTACTCAAACTTGTTTGATTTGATTATATTTGATTTTGTTTACATTTTGGTTTGTAGATAAAAAGGCCCCTTTAAGGGAGAAGAAGCATGGAGCCATACTAGATGAGATCAAAGAAAACATAACTGAGCTCAAATATTACAAGGATCATGCATTCAAATCATCAAAGTCTAGGAGGTAATGTCGATGTAGAATGTCGACGCCATGCATTAATTTTGTCACTCTTATAAGTTATACAATCAACAAAACATCTTTGGTAGGACCAACACCAAAAATATGTATTTTTGTATGGATTTGCTAGTAAAGTTTCCACAAAATCTCATGTGAAGATTCAAATTGGTTTTTGGGTCAACGCCTTGTTTCACTGGAGCTGACGATGTAGTGGAGAGTGGAATAGAATGTATATTTATGGTAATTTGAAAAGGTTTTTTTTTTTCTTTTACATGATAGTTGAAATTGATCAAGCATTGAAGAATGCGCTCCGTGAGCATGGTCACTTGATGATGGTCATGCGCCAGACTCGTCGGGGGTGTTATGGTCGATGGGGTGCGATGGGTGACCTTGGTCAAGCCCCTGTTGTACTTCATAAAAAATAGCCTTAGGTTTAAAACTGTACTAGCAACCGTCATAAATATGGTTTGGTCAGGATTAGTAACAGTCACAAGTATTAAACAAGCTTTAGATTGTCGTGTTGTTTCTTCATGGAAGAATTTTATTATTGTTCTTGTCAAAATCCCAATAGCCCGGAGTGTGATTTTGCTAGTGTTACACCTTAGTATTGTCTTGTATTTTTAAAATTACTAGAATATCTATAGTATCTAATAAAGCAAGCTTTCTAATGCCACATGTCATGCTTTTAACCTACATTTTTACCACTTGTCATTCTTTTAGACATTATCACCTTAATTTTCCTTCCAAAAATGTATTATAGTAATTTAAACATTAAAACTAATTTCTCTCTCTTATTAAAGATCAATTTTATTAATTGTAATATTTCTCTTTCTCGTCTAGATTTTTTTAAATCAATATATCTTTTTAAAGTTAGATTTTATTAAGAAAATAAAAAATCACATTTTTTAATTAAAATAGAACTAATAATAAATTTTTTTTTATATAATATGAAATTTTCAAAAACACTAAACCTTTTTGAAACAAAATTTTTTAAATCCGTCATTTTTTAAAAGAATATAAAAAATATAAACTTTTCTAAAAACAATCTTATTAAAACAACCAGAATAATTACAAACCAAAGTTTTTAATAAACAATATTTTTATAAAAATAAATTCTTTTATAAAAGAATCTTAATACGAATGTTTAAAAATAAAACTATTTAGATAAGAGAGTTAAAAAATAATATTATTGTTTTATTTTTTGAACTATTACGTATATAAAATTCATATCTTATATTAAAATATCATACTGTAAATCTTTGTGTTTATTACTAACTATAATCTGTTTAATAAATGAGTTTCTAGCTTATTTATCTATATATCTATCTGTCTGTTTATCTATCAATCTATCTATAATAAGGAAAAAATAAGATAATACGTGACGTACTCGTAAGCCTAATCATACTAATTTTTTTATTTCTCTCTATTGTTAAAACTAATATTGAATACTAATAATATTAGTCATACCATTTTCAAATTAAAAAATGTATAATTTAATAAATTGAAAATCTACTTATTTTAAATTAAAAACACACTTTTTAAAAATAAAAAAGCAACGAACTTTTAAAAAAAATCATTTTACTTAAACAGAACAAACCATAATTTTTTTTATAAAACAAAAGTTTAAGAAAAATATATTATTGTTTATTTACTTAAAGTAGCTATTTATAAATAATTATAATCATATTTTATCTTTAAGCATAGTTTTATATTTCATAAATTTTTTTACTAATTATTTAATAATTTATATATTCAACCCGTGTAATACACGGGATACTAACCTAGTATCCTAATCTATACTACTATATAATACATATTAGAAGGATAAAATTGTAATTTATTTTAAAGTGTAAGACACCTATACAACATTTTAAGCATAGAGTACAAGTGATTTTTGCAATAATTCCACTTTTGTCCCCATTTAATTAACTTCTTCTAATTATTGTATTATTTAATACACATTATTAATACATTATTTAATAATATGATATTATTTAATTCACTTTATTAAGTTGTATTTTATTTATAATAATATAAATTGACATTTAAATTTATAATTACTAACCATATTTTTAAAACTAAAGTTTTATTTTATTTATAATAATATATACTGATATTTAAATTTATAATTACTAATCATATTTTTTAACTAAATACTATTTAAATTAAGTATTATTTTATTTAAATACTTATATCTATACTAATTTATAATAAATCTCTTTGGATAGAGATATAATTTTGCCAAGCATACAAGTTTTGAATCAACATGTACAAAGGAGTGCAAGGCATTTAAAAAAGATAGAATAGAGAATTGATTAACATTTTAAGATACTTTAGGGGTAGTATGGTAAATTTATCAATTAAATTTTATATAACTTGATATTTTTGCCCTTGTCTATTTAATGTATTTAATAAACATTATTAATTTATTATTAAAAAATATGATATTATTTAATTCACTTCATTAATTTTTTTTATTTATAATACTATAAATTAACAATTATATTTATATTTACTAATTATATTTTTATAACTAACTACTATTTAAATTAAGTATTATTTTATTTTAATATATATATATATGTGTGTATATATATATATATATATATATATATATATATCTTCATGTTTATAATAATAATTTTGCCAAGTATACAAATTTTGAATAAATATGTACAAAGAAGTGCAAACCATTTAAGAGAGGTAGAATAGTGAATTGATTAATATTTTAAGACAATTTAGAGGCAATATGGTAAATTTAACAATTAAATTTTATATACTTTGATATTTTCGCCCTTGTCTATTTCATGTATTTAATAAACATTATTAATAAATTATTTAAAAATATGATATTATTTAATTCACTTTATTAAATTTTATTTTATTTATGATAGTATAAATTGACAATTAAATTTATATTTACTAATTATATTTTTATAACTAAATATTATTTAAATTAACTATTATTTTATTTAGATATTTAATATATATATATATATATATATATATGTATATATCTTCATGTTTATAATAACTATAATAACAATATTTTTCTAGGGGCATATTATGAGTTTAATAATTTTAATATTTATCTATATCGTTTATAATAAAAGTGAAAGTAGGAGTGAATGATAATTTTACATATGAATTAAGACACCTATATGAAAAGTCATGCTTAAAATTCAAAAATTTACCATTTTATTTCATTTATACACTTACAATAAAATATAATATATGATGCTTATAATACAAATGCTAAAGCATATACACGTGGCCAAACAAAAGCACCATTTATTTTCAATTCCGTTCATTCACTGCGATTGAGCTCTAATCCCTCTTCCCCTTTTCCTTGCCGGTTGTTAAAAGCTCAATAACAACCAAAATGGTAATTTGTTATGACAATTTCTTCATTAACTTTCTCCGGTCTATACAAATCACCACCGAAAGCTGCCTCCGATGATCATAAAACTCTAGCCTACATTCATAAAACAAAACCTCCTAAAATCTAGCTAATAAGTGATTTCCGACCACAAATATCACCCATGCTTTTACTAATCTTGTTAGGATAATATAGTTGTAGTAAAGACTTTTGTGATATACGTAATTGTTTTCTTTCATTCAATTTTTTTAATAAATATATTTTGATTTTTTAATTTACATCAGAACGCACCGAGCCGATGCTGACTACAATCGAATTTCCAAAAAAATCATGCAATAGCCGTACCGCTGCAACGCGCGAACATTTCAACTAGTAAAACAAAATGTCTATATGTCACATGTCATTTTCTTACTACCATTTTGTCACATGTTACTAGCATAACAATTTAACCATTTAATGATCATATTAAATGCTTACGATATTATTGATATCTTTTTTAAAATATAAAATAGTTTTTTTAATAAATTAAACAAGTTTTTTATGTTAAAAAACATAATTATTTTTAAAAAACAAAATTTTAAATTGTTGGTCGACGTCGTTAAGTTACGCAATTACTTATTTATCTTAAAAAGTTAGGATAAACAGTCGTTAAGGTATGCAATTACTTAATTATTTTAAATAGTTAAGATAAATATAGTTGTTTCAGTTTTTTTTCATCCATCTTAATGACCTTGATATTAAAATCCTTGTCTTATGATTTTTTTCCTTTCATTTCTAACTCAAAGTCGCTTGTCTTTGCATCTAGGATGGTCCAGTGTTCATCCTAATGTTTTATAAACTCTACTTTTTCTCTCCCATTAGGTTTCTTCGCAAGCTCTTTTGTTTCTTTAGTTGCTTTTCAAAAAAGAAAGTTCGCTCATAAGATAACGTGTGTTATTTATAACGAGAGAGATGCATATAAACGCAGTTATTTTGACTAAGGGTCTATCCACTAGATTGTTTAAAGAATTTTCATTCCAGTCTCTACATCTGCAAACCAAATGCTTTGAATGAGTTGCATGTTCGAATATTCCCATTGATTGTCCCTTTGATCGTCTACCGATTATGTTTTGCCATATTGATCAAAGACTATCGAGTTACGTCTTGACCAAGATCCTAGTCTCCTAGTTCAGCTCTTAGTATATTCTTATATATAGCTTAATCTTTATATAGTTTAGGCACAGTTAAGTAACATGCAATTCTATTTAAATTTGTATAAATCATATATTTGGTTGGTGTCTTGGTTGGCTTAAAACATGTAAGCTTGTGGCTAGTGTTTGAAGTATATATTAGATTATTAGGTGGTAATCCATCACAAGATTGATGAAGTCTATTCGCCTAATATTTTATATTACTTTGGTACGACAATGAAACAAATGTAGTTTGTCTCATGTCTTATGGATTGTGTTTTGTATATTAACATCCAACAACCCTTTGCATAACTCTGTATCTTGTTAACATTTTATAATAAACGTATAGCACCTCCATCGAGCGTCCATAGACCCGTGTGATGTTCATCTGCGTTGATGGATTGGCGTAGGAGGCCTCTGTGTCTGTGTTAAGGGATGTAGGTCAAATGGAGTGGGTCGATTTTTATTAGTTTATTAAGTTTTAAATAATATTAATAAACTATTAATATCTATATGCTATTAAACTATTAAGTTATAATTTTTACATTTATATATACTTGCACATATTTATTAATCGGTTCTCTTACGAGCAATCGAAGGATACCTATACAATGCAGCCGACGACTTATATCTAAATAAATATTCATCATAAGTCTAAAATCTTTAACCACATAAAGTAGAGTTATTAAATTTTAATAATCCCAACTTTTATTTATTGGCTGGGATAATCTTAACTCAAAAAATATTTACAGACAATTCCAACTTTGAACTTATTTTCTTTAAATGATCTCTTACTAATTAAGAGTTAACACCGTTAGTTTTTTTGATGACGTGGACTACTTATATAGCCAAAACACTAAAAAGAAAGTTGAAATCAACCATCAGCTCCGTCAATCTAAAACTTACGCATCCTGAAACTCGTCAATTTTCACATTTCATCAAAAAAAATCTAACCGTGGTTAATTTTCGGTTAGTAAGGAATCGTTAGAGGAAAATAAGTTTAAAGTTTAAAGTGTCTGTAAACATTTCCTGAATTGATATTAATCCTAACAAATAAATAAAAGTTAGAATTATTAAAATCCACTAATAAAACGTCTTAACTACATATAGACTATCATTCCTTTACTTATTTGAAATAGTGTACACGCTTTCAATTTAAAATCAATTTCAAATTAAAAATTATAAGAACCATATAAACACTTATATACTCATAATTTCATACCAACCAACCAATCTGTTAGTTAATAATTACAGATATTACAGTTGTAGCCCCTCTAGTTATGACATTTGACCAACAAACCTTAGTCTATCTATCATCGTAACGTCTTTTCTCCTATTGTTTTATATAACCCGTTAGTCCGTTACATATACAAACAAAGTTGCTTGCAGCTTATTACAAGTGGTGTCAAATCCTCTAAAGCTATTTGTGGATTACATTAACCAACTTACCCCCATCACTCTCTGCAATTCAAGCCCTAACAAATTTTATTCAGCTTCGTGTTTGAATCTCATTTGATAACGATGATGAAGCTGCATGTATCAACAACATCATCATCATCATCATCATCATCATCATCATTATCATCATCATCATTATCATTGATTAAAATGGCAACCACCGGAGGATCGATTACGTTGCCGAATCTGAATTTGAATTTTCCGTCTTCTCCGTACTGCTCTCGTGATCCAAAATGGAGTTCATCTTCCTTCCCTCTGGTAACGATTGATTGCAGTTAGTTAACTCGTGAACGATTCGGTTTCTGATTATGTGTGTGTAAGTTGTTGATGTTGATCGATTGTTGGTGATTGTGAACAGATTGCAGCTAAATTCGTCATTTCGAGTCGGAACGCTGTTTGCTATGCGGAATCATCCGCGGCTGCTGCCGGTAAGTTTCACTTGTTAATTTTGTGACAGTTGATCGATATAATCGTTGATAATCGTATCTATGGTTTGTATGATGTAGAGTATTGTGGATTTGGTTCATGAGTTTCGTTTGTTTATGATGATTTGTTGATGATGAGTTGTTGAGTGTAGTTGCTGCTGAAACCAAAGAGGAAAAAGAGGGGGAATCAACTGCTGCTGCTGCAAAAGAAGATACTGATGCTCCGGCGAAGCCGAAACCGAAGCCGAAGCCTCCGGCGAAAGCTCCTGTTAAGGAGTTGCCGGAGATGATGGAAGAGGATGTGATTCCAGCCCTACGATCTACTCTTGAAGCACAGCAAGATATTGAAGAACTGGAGTTGTTTTTCAAGGATAACAAGGTAATCAATCTTTTGCATTTTCATCATATTAAGAATTGACATTGATAGTAATTTTATTACAATTAAGTGATTTTAGAGGAGGACTGATGAAAGTGGTTAGCTTGAATGGTATAGGGCAAACCGGTATAAAACCGGCGGTTAAGTTTCAACCCACACCGGTTACATTATTGGGTCGGGTCGGGGTTTGGAATCGGTTTCGGTTTAGAAATAGTTTTTTCACCTTGAACCCGAAAACCTTCTAACCTGTGTTAATATAAAGAGGCCCGGAGGGCCCAAGTAGACTTAAATTAACTTATGTAACAAAGAGTGAATTTCTGACATGACATGAATCTAACATGAAATTTACGAATTTAAGTTTTAGTCTATCTGGGTTAGGGTTAGTTCCCGCCCGAACTAGCAAACATGTTTACCTAAAGGGATGTGGTGGGTTCATGTGTTGACCCGATTATTTTTATAGATTTTTAAGAAACTATTTTGTATGTCATAATTGTGTACGCTACGCCAAAGTATGAAAAGAGAGATATGAGAATCAAATTTATAGTTTAAACCGTAATTATTTTATAAATGTTAATATTTTTGGTTCTAAGATTGTAACTTTAAAGAATTAATATGCAAAAAGAAATAAAAGAAAATAAATTTTTGGGTTAGACATACGTTCGTGTCAACTTGCAAAACTCATGTACGTGTTTGGGTTAGACCTGCCAATGTGTAGACATAACCCGTTTTATATCCCTACTAGAGCATTCACTGTGGATTCCTTAAAAGTATGTGAATGTGTTTCTTATATTATAAGGAATGAGCTTGAGTGGTTGTAAATGGATGAAAGAAAAAATGTTAATATTCATCTGTATATTTGAAAAAATACTGTTCAACACTTATAAATTTTTTAATATTTTTAAAAATGGTTATGAGTGAAGTACAGAGAAAAAAGTAATGATAAAAATATAAAAAATATTATTTAATTGTAAAGAAAAAAAGAAAAATTAATAATTTTTAGTGTAATTATACGAATAAAAATAAGGATTCCACTGTGAATGCTCTTAGCAGTATTACATTACCCTCCCAAATAAGGCCTCTCCTTTATGTACAGCTTGAAGGTTCATTTCTGAAGAAGGGCATCCCTTATACATTCTGGGCATTATTCCCAGATGGTAACTTAACTGGTGAGTTCTTCCCTCTTCTATCAACAAATCAATAACAACACAAAATAACCATCTCATTTCCAACAGGTCCAAAAGGGTTTTCACTATCATCATACGGGTCAACTGCAAGCAACGTTGAACCGTTTCTTGTTGACGAGAAAAAGGTCACAGCAAAACTACTTGTCTTCTGGGTCGAAAAGCGTTTAGCCGCTCAAGGAATAATTCCTGTTTGGACGGACTGATCGAGTTTCTAACAAGAAACTGTTTGAACTCGAGAATCATACGGCATCATTGTCCATTGTAAAAGTTTTTTAGGTTGCTGATGCTGTAAGCACAATGTTTACATATCTAATGGCATTTATTCACAGCAGTTTATACTTTATAAAACAAGTCATAAAGTTTATTCAAGAATGGTATATTAATATAAAACAAATGAAACACGAACAACAAATAATCCTCACATAACATACAGCACAAATCCAATTTAAGAACACATACAACAGTAATTGTGATTAACATGTGCTGAAAGATAGAAGAGCCAAACAGAAGCTCAAACTGTGTTCCAAACTTGATAATTACTTGTCAGAACTGGGCATTTGAGTTATGCATTGCTTGCCTGAGTTCAGTTATGAAATCCATTTGAGGCCCAGAAGGCCCTCCGCCTATCGGGGATATCATCTGAAAACATTTCAGAAGAAATAATGGTTTTAGATAGCGAAATAGAGAAAACAGATGGACAATTTATTGTTTATTTGGCTGAAGCAAACCCAAACCCAATATAAACCAAAACAGAAAAAAAAAAAAATGCAGAATGTTCTAAAACTGTTCCAGTCCCAACCCGAACAGGAAACAACATATAAACTCAAGGTTTTCTAATTTGAAACATAAATTTATAAAAATGGCGAGCTATAATAGTGGAAAAAGTTATATTTTGGAACCAGTTTGGTTCCAGCTCCATATGGCACCACACCAAAAACCGAACAGTATATGCCGGTTCAGTTCTGGAGGCCCAGATCGATTTTTGTACACCACTAGCTTATAGTTTAACCTGGTGCGGAAGTCTGAATTGCCCCCATGCTGATGCAATGCTTCCTGAATACATAACAGGCCTCTCTGCAAAATACCAAAACGGGAAGAATAATGAGGTTCTATCTGTTTATACTAATTTTCTTGTTATCTGGGTCAAAACTTGGCCAATTCCCATTGCAGCTTAAACTTTGAAGTTTGCCCATTTGTTCTAATAAGGTAATACAAAATCCAGATCGATCTATATTCATAACTATACGGGTCAATACCGCACCTCTACTTAGTTGCATCACAAAATAAGGGCATAGCTACATTAGAGAATCACAAGAAACTACAAACTTCATGAAGAGGTTTCAGTAAGGATCTCATAAGCTATTAGAATAGGCTAAGAAACTACTGTTTTCATAAAAGATCCAAAAAAGAAAGCATAACTATATAAAAAATGAAAAAGAAAACATGTCATACTTTGGAAGAATGAATGAACTTTGAAATAAGTATCGAGCAGAATGATTTTCTTTACATCTTAATTAAATAACTGCAACTGAAACTTTTTATCTTGCAAAGGATGGTGTGTTTTTATTCTTTTGACATATTCATAGCTGATTAAGACTTTAAAAAATAAAAAAACCAACCAGTTTAATGTTATTTACAAGTTATAACAAAAGGCGGAAATTGTCTATCTAAATTCAGACTTTTTTCACTCACCAGCTAAATCAGTTGAGGGACTTTCATATGCATTCATAGCAGCTGCCCAACCTGTTATAACAGAACGCATGCAGCAATATTACTAGTTAGCCAGTAAACACTCGCATACAAAATTTGTCTCACCAAATTGTCACAATTCTAGAATACCCTTCAATAAGACTATAGAGAATGATATCAATATCATCTACGCGTGTGCAATGATATAATGAGAATATTACAGAATTAAACTGAAAACCTACTGAAACAAGAATATGTTGCAATTTTCATGGCAGATAATGAGTAATTAAATACATACGATTGTTAAGAAGTTGATAAGCTTCACTGTTACAGCACCCTTGCAAGCCAATTAACCGCGGTGGATCTGCATGATCCATTATAGGAACATTTCTTAAAGCAGCAGCTTGATTTTTCTCTCCATCATTAGCATAACTACTTGCCCGTTCCAACCTATCTGCAGATACAGACCAATCAACTTATTAAGGCATCTTAAGGTCATCTCCACAAATCTTTTTACCAAATTACCCTTTTGGCATTGAAATTTAAATATCAATATAACTGCATAACCCTTCTGTCATCATGATCATTATGATTAACATAATTCAAAGCAAGGCAACCAACTGAACGTTGGTGAAGTAGAGCCTCAGAACTTATGGAAATGAAAAATAAGCAACTAAAGAGTGTCAGTGTGTCACCTATTACCCCAATACCCTGTAAACCAATGAAATTAGCCAAACCACAGCTCAAACTAAGCAGGTGGTCTTCAAGGGGGTTAAAGGCATTAGCTAGTGGAAGTTGAATATTAAACCTAAGCTAAAGGGACTTAAGCGCTTACCAGTTACCACTATACCACCCCTTTAACATCATTTATTATTACTTGTTTACATGAAGAGTGTAGTAAGAGGGCAGAGGTAGTATTTATAGTGTCCAACAATCACGCCCACAAATTTAAAATCAAACGAACAATTTTCGTCGAGGATTTCAACTACCAACCCAAAATACTTTTAGGGGAACAAACTGTACAATTCTCATCAACAAATTGATGATTGGCATCTCTCCAATCTAGAAAGAAGGTGTTTCAGATCTTCTTCCAATCCTTTAGCTTCTAAGGTTTCAAAAAATCCTCAGATCATGACCTCATGTGGGATAAACATCAAACCAAAGTTTCCAAATCTCCACAAAATCAAATGAAACAAATTCACTACCAAACTGTAAAAACAATCAATAAACCTGATAAAACCCTAAGTCCTTAACATCACATATTCCAAAACCCAAATATGCATCTGAGCAAGTAACATCATCTTCGTCAACCAACAACAATAATTAAAAAAAAAAAAACATACTTAGAGAACCAGATTTACCTCCCCCAGATTTCCTCCTTCCAAGAGCCCGATTTCTAAATAAACAAACAAATAAACAACATCGTTCATGTCAAAATTCAACCAAATTGATCCACCACAAGAATCAATGTGAAGAAATACAAGAGGCATACCTTTGATTAGGCGGAGCATAGCGTTTGACGGTGGCTGTGGATGATGAATCGGTGGGGTTTTCGAGCATTTTTAGGTTTAATTATTTTATATTTATTTTAGCAGAAACAAAACCCCCAAATCACCAGCACAGCTGCTGTGTGAATATATACAAAAGCGAAAAAGAGTTGAATTTATGAATGTGAGGAGTTACATGTACGTTGAAGGAGGTAGAAAATTAGGAACTAGGGTTCTTAACACCGCCGATGTACAAGACGCAAATAGATTTCGATTATGCAGCCTAATCCACGCGCTTCATGTCGCGTGATGGAAGGACGTAAAAGGTTTGGTTATTCACATGTGATCTCAGATAATTATTATCGAAGTATTGTAAACGAGCCGAAGATTCGACGAACTGTTCGTTAAACGTTTGACGAAAAGTTCGTTTACTTTCGCTTATGCAATAAACGAACGAACATGAATAAAAAATCTGTGTTCGTTTAATTAAATGAACAAACATGAACACTTGTTTCGTTCGTTCTTTTATGTTCGTGAACGTTTGTTTATGTACGTTTAAGTGTTCGTTTATGTATGTTTGTTTATGTTTGATTATAAACAACATTTGCATCTTATAACTTATATTACTAAATAGTAAATATATGTGGTTAATGTTTTATATTTTTTCATATGTGTTCGTTTGTGTTCATTTGTGTTCATTTATGTTCGTTTAGGTTTGTTTATATACGTTCGTTTATGTTAGTTTAATTGTTTGTTTATGTTCGTTTATGTTCACGAACTGTTCGTTTAGTTCTTAAACAAACAAACATAAACGAACATGAACATGCTCACTTTTTAAATAAACGAACACGAACACATATTTTATGTTCGACTAACTGTTCGTGTTCGCTTAAAGTTAAACGAACGAACACGAACATGCCCATATTCATATTCGTTCGGTTCTTTTACAGGCCTAGAAGATAACCAAATATATTTTTTTTAGTAATATAAGTTATAAGATGCAAATGTTATATAAAATTCAGTTCTCGATTCAATTAATGGTTATATAAAATCTTTTACATCTTATCTTACTACTCTAATAAAAGGGTAACTAAAGATGCCACGTGTCAACACCACAATTAATCTCATTAAAATTTTCCCGCTTCTCTCTCCTATTAAATAACTATCTTAGTTACTAATAATATTATTTATTTTTTAGATCTATAATAGTTTTTTTAATAAATTAAGAAATAAATCTTTTTTATTAATATTATTTCTATAGAAACAAACTTTTACAAAAGAAAGTTTTTTAAAATATCAAACTTTTTTTAAAAATTCGAAATACTTTAAAATTAGATTTTTAAATAGTAAAATTTCTATAAACAAAAAATAATTAGAATTGAGAGTTATAGTAAGGATTTAAAAAAAAAATGGTTTGTTTTGAAACAAAATATTTAATTTATTTTTAAAAAAACAAAGAAAAAGTTTAAAATTTGATATTTTTATTTTATTACTTATAATTATTACTCATATGTAATTTTAATCATATATTATCTTAAAATATTATTTTTAATTAATAAATTCGTAATATATTTAATATTTTATTTATTCAGCCAGTGTAATACACGGGTTTACTAAAGCTAGTATAGTAATATAAGTTAATGGTTATATAACCATGTATAACGAACCGAACCGAATTTCCAAGATAGCCAATTGACCAAATTAATTTACAACAATAGCCGTTGACCAATGAATTTTTTAATCTAGCCATCATATCACCACGTGGCGATACCAATTCATGTGGTATCGCCCACGTGACTTTTATTTTTATTTATTTCATGTTCGGCGATACATCAGAGATACACCAACCATGGTGTGTCGCCTCGTAAACAAGCAAGTATATCTAACGTACCGCTGACGTATCGCCCTTTTATATCAAATCAAAGATTTCTTTACTTTATTGAAAATAGTGGAACCAATAATATTCAGACACGTCAGGGATACGTGGGTCAACTCATATAGCTGGCATATCTCCTCGAAAACAATATATGTATTTTTTTTATTTTTCAGCGATACCTTAGCGATACCAAATGCATTGATATCGCTAGACAGAAAAAGCTGGCGATACCACATGCATTGGTATCCACTACAAAGAGATATTTGAACACGTGGAACAATCTTATTCATGAAATATTTTAGATATTTTGAAAGTCAAAGGCTATTTTTGTAAACTTATTTGGTCAATTGGTTATTTTGGTAATTTTCCCAACGCGAAATCGTATCGGTATAACAAGAAAACAAAAAAATAGAACAGGAATGTGAATTCAATTCTCGATTCAATTAATGGTTATATAAAATCTTTTTTTAGTTTGGTTATGTAGATAAACTAAACAAAAACCAGTTTAATCAAATAACAGAACCTGATAAACAAAATAAATTGCTTTAAATGGTTCAATCAGTTAAATTCGGTTTGGTTAGGTATATTTGCAATTCAGTTAGGTTCGGTTCTCGATAGGCTAAAAATTTTTCATAACCGAAAAACGGTTGAACACTTATGCAACTTGATCGAAGCAGATTTAAGGCAGCTGTTAAATATATAGTCACTTACAAAACTGATAAACCCACGTTCATTAAAAATTAAAAATTATCTCATATGTTATTTAGTAGAAGGGGCACATTAAGTCATGCCTGGATTTAACGTATATGTCATTTAAGTTTTATATCGAAGGGTTGTAGCATAGTGGTATCAAATTCATTCCTAGATGATTATAGGTTATGTTCTCATGATGGATATTAAATAGAATTAAGAGTATGCTTAAAAGTATGAGTTCACGTTCTAAAAAGTTAAGTTTTGATATAATTCTATTATTTTAAATTAAATAGTTTATCCGATATATATATATATACTAGTTTTAGTAAACACGTGTATTATACGGGTTGAATAAATAAAAAATTAAATAGAATTGAAATTTTTTAATAATAAAAAATATTTTAATATAGTATATGATTGAAATCTTCCTTTTTATAAATAGAATAAATTTTTTTGTCTTAAAAAGAATATTTTAAAAAATATCATTTATAAAAACTTTCTTATTATAACTCCTAATTTAATTATGGCAAATTGGATTTTAATAATCCAAACTATTACCTATTGGCCGATAATAATCCATATTATCAATTTGGCCGGTAACACTCCCAACTTTCACTTGTATTACCAACAACAGTCCCAATGACATAATTTTCAATTTTTTATGTTTGATTTGGACTCGATTTGGTTCGCAACAATAATTATGAACGAATGAAGAAACATACAAGCTAAATTGAGACTAAAATAGATACAAATTAAGCGTTAAAAATTGAAAATTATGTCACTGTGACTGTTGTTGGTTATAAAAGTAAAAGTTTGGAGTGTTACCGGCCAAATTAATAGTATGGATTATTATCGGCCAATAGGTAATAGTTTGGATTATTAAAATCCAATTTGCCTTTAATTATTTTTTGTTTATAAAAGTTTTACTTTTTAAAAAACACCAATTTTAAATATTTCGTACTTTTAAAAAAGTTTGATGTTTTAAACTTTTTTTTTGTTTTATAAAAACTTATTTCTTTAAAAATAACATTAGTAAAAAGATCTTTTACTTAATTTATTAAAAAAATATTTTAATATAAAAAAGAATTAAATAATATTAATAGTATTTAATATGATTATTTAATAGGAGAGAGATACGGGAAAAACTTAGTGAGTATAAATATGGTGATGTCCCGTATCATATGTAGTTATATTTTTATTAGAATAAAAAAATTAAAAGAGAGTCTTTCTGTATAACATTAACGGGGTATAGTTAGGTTTAGAGGAAGGGCGATTATAGTTGTTATACACACTGATTCACGTGTGATTTAACACTGAGCTGCAGTTCGGACTTGGCTTATTTCATAATATAAATTTAAATGTAAGTAAATTGTATGTGAATTTACAATATAACGCAATATAGTAATTAGTAATATAGTAATATACTAATATACGAATTAAGGGTGCTTATAACAAGACACAAATGTATTTTATGCATATCAAATATGTTAGTTTGTAAGTAAATAAACATAAAATTAAACTAATTGCTAAAATACCTTTTTTCTTCATTGATGTAGGAAAAAAATGTCTTTTAAGCAAGATGGTTAACAAGTTTTTAACAATATATCAAAACTCGTTAAAGTTATTTCAAGCTAACATGAATATTTTCTTACGTCTAACATAATCTATAACCTAAAATGTGATTGTATATTCACTAAAAAAAATTATATTAGATGTATCCATTTATCATTAGTCAATTCCACATCCATTAAAGAATAATATACTTTCATCTTTATTTAAAGGTAGTAGAACATATTTACTTTAATATTAGGATAAAACAAGAAATTTTACTTTATATGGCTTACCCATAGATCTTTGATTGAATAGTCGATAGCTGAATCTTAAATTGACGAGAACAAAAGTTAAGATTCTCAAGGTGTCATTTTCTCGACGACGACTCACTTGTATATCATTAAGAGCACAAGATTCGAATAGGAGCAGGCAACAAGAGCAAGTAGAGTGAAAGTCTCCTCATGGGTCAAACAAGAAGAGGTTTAGCCCCAACATCAAATTAATGCATTGATGAAAACAGTGTAAACATCGTCTATCTCTCTCTCTCTCTCATCAAGTTTCTCTTAGGGATTTTGTGAAAGGAGATAGACTTCAAGCTACATAAATCCTATAAAGATAGAGAAGGAAGGGGCTGATAGTTAGCTGCACAGCAACCAATCCACCTAACGAGAATCAATCCCAGATAAAGTACTAAAGTACATGTGGTCTCGCGACGTATAAACAAAACACAAGAACTCATAGTCAAGAGGTTGAATCAAATAGCCGTATACTAACATTCTTTGGTTCATTCATTCAACATCGTAATAAAGGCATCAGAGCAACTGCTTGTGCCGCTTTAGTCATAGCCACTGTTCATTGGCTCAGGTCAAATAACTAGCCCACTGTACCCATGCTCCAACGATACGATTATCTCATTATTAACTGTTCATCCAAGTGAAGAACCTTCCACAAAAACAAACAAGGCCATGTGGTCGGTCACCGTATATATGATATTGAGTATATGTATCATAATACAACAAAATTTGAAATATATGGACCAGCTAACTCAGTTCATTTGATTTGGAAAATACCAAACTAGTTGACCGGTTGTTGAACTTTGGTTGGTTTCTACAAGTATATAATTGAAAAATATATTACAAAGATAAAAAGTACTAAATTACAATCTCAAAAGTATTGCAATCTTGACACTCCATGTACATGGCAGTAATATCAAATTTAGACTGGATACAGAATTTTGGCCTCAACCTGCACCCCCTATCAAAATGTTGTCCATGAGCTTCAGCTAATCGATCCCGAAGAAGCTCCAAAGTGACCTGATCATGAGTCACAAAGGATATTAAATCTCGATAGAGAAAATAAAATTCATGTAAAAATAGAATGTTAAGTGATCATATGAAACAAAACCTAAGAAAATCCTGATATGTTAAACATGCAAAATGATCATCGTAAAGAAGAATAAACAAACGAGCATGAGCAGATCGGTCAGGTTAAAAAACGAGCAAGCTGGGAAAATTTGGATTTGGTTGAAAAGGGTCATCTTTGAGTTTTAGTCAAAATGGGTTAGGTAAGCCCATCAACACCTTTTGCTGATCTTTTTTGGATTTTTTAAATATTAATATCTGTAAATGTTAACAAAAGACCATTTTATCAAAACAATCATATTTTTTTTACAAATAAATGATTTAGGAGATTTTAAGCATTTGATTACACTTTTGACACTTTCCAACCAACTTTAACCGCTTGGGTTGCATACGACTTTGTGTTCTAGATAGAGATTAACAAGTAATGTACTTCATCCGTTCCATGAAAGTTGCAAAAATTCCATTTTGGGATGTCTTATGAAAAATGTAATGTTTCTCTCTCTCTTTTTTGGGCCTGCTCTAGTTAATAAAACCTATTGATGCTATTGATTTTAGTTCACAGGATTCCCTCAGTTTTTGTCATAATCTAACGAGCGTTTAAGATAATAGCAGAAGTTGAATATTATAATAACATTACATGTTCATCTAAATGTTGCAACATTTATGATTTGTGGAACATATAGCCATATCTGGTCATAATATACTAGAGGTGATTGTTTCAACCCATTTAAATACAAATGGGTCAATTTGAATATGTTTCATCCATATGGGTCAAATGAGTTAAATTAAAGGATTTAACTAAATGAAAACTGGTCAAATGTGTCAAAAAGTCAAACGGATTGAAAGTCACCCTCAATGTACTCAAATGCACAGAAGCTACAGAACCGCTTTGTTAAAGAAGCTTTAGGTTATTGTTGTAATAATGTAGTTCTGTAATCATATTTAGCAACTATTAAAAAAACTTAGTCAGTCTAGCCTGACCTGATAGCCTTGACCAGAACTAAAACGTTACCCGATTTGACCTGTTACCAGCCCCACCCATTTGCCATCCTATATTTAATCAGCTACCAAATGCGAATGCAAAGATAGAGTTGTTAGGACCTCATCGCCTCTGTTGAGTTTGAGTTCACAAAGAGAACAAAAGATAAAATGCCGGCTCTGTTGCAACACCCCTTGCTTGCAAATGGGACACCAAACCTCTTTTCCCACCTATTGCCAATATATAAAATTAATAATTTATAATAATTATGCTTAAAACATTGTGCATGATTTTCAGGTGATATATCGATACTCATGCGCTTGATAAGAATGTTTGAGTTGACTTATGATTAATATAATTTAAAACTTAGGTTGCATTGGATTGCTTAAATTGACTTAAGCTAATTTTATGCTCTCTGTCTTCTTTCAAGTTTGTAGTTGTCCTCTTAAAGTATATTATTCATGGAATTAGTAATGTCTTCTTTGGCTCTAGGTGGATAAATTAGGTTCTGATTATGCCTTTTTAGTAATTTCAATCTAGGAAATTGTTAGAAAGGATCAAAATCTAGGTCAAGAAAGACATCAATGGAGTATCTGCATAGAAATTAGAATAAAATTATAGAATTGTATGACGGCCATACCTTTTCATCATTCAGCTGCATATTCTCGAAAACAGCACGAGCTAGGTATTCATCTTCCTCATCTTCCCATACTTTGATAAAGCTATCCGGTTCTGCAAATAGGAGAAAAACAAACAAAACTGTAATAGCCAAAGAATATAACAAAATGAAAAAAAAAAGTTCAGATTTTCTTCAAGAAGGACCCACAATTTTGGATATACAAAGGAGATAACTATATGCTTAACTGAACCTTACCTTTTATAATTTGTTCACTTTTAAGATCCTCATAAAAAATCTTTTGCATTTCCAACAAAATTTCTTCACAGTCGCCTTGGTATGCTGCATGAAGACCATCATATTCCCATAACATATCATCACTAGTTTCTGAACAACTTTTCATTGGTGACTCTTTAATTTGCCTAAGTTCATCAGATACGATGCCTTGGAACATTGATTTAATTAACTCCTGCAATGGAAAACTATATTTGAAGTCGAAAATCTAAGCAACAGCATTTATTCGATTAAGGAAAACAAACCAGACAGATATCCCAAACGGAACAACTTTAATTATAATAGCAATATGAAACCACAATAAGGAACATGAGGAAATCAAAAGAAAAGAATATTACATACACACACATAAGTTAGAAGACAAACCTCATGCCCAATAGAATGGTCCCTAGAATCAGGTATCCTCATTTTCCACAAAAGTCGACTCCTGTCAGCTCGAACTCTATTGTAACAGTTTTCCCTGAGCTACAACGCAAGAGTATATACTTCAGCAACCTAGTAGTTTCTCTATTCCTTCCAAATAACAAGTCCACCTTTAAAACATGAGGTCTGATAAACAATTGCTCACATAAATTCTTTCCTTTAGAGTTCCAAAAACATGTGATCAATAAACTTTGCACACATAAGCCTAACAGCACTTGCTGTTCATCTCAAACCAAAAACACTCTTTCAAAATACTATAATTCTACACAAAATCTTCTGTTTCATCACTAGCATATATCAATTGATACCATACTAACTAACAAACCTAAACAAACACACAATCATGCAATCTATAGACTAATTAACTACCGTACGTGTCATTTAATCAACATTCAACTACAGTTCCTGTGATTCATCGACTAAATAACTACAATTTGTCCGTTCAAACCTAAGACAACAGCTAATCGACAAAACAATCATTCAGAAACCGAAAACAAACTGAAAGAACACGAACCAGCGAGCAAATTCATAATATCAGAGTCGATGTTGCCCTATTTTTCATGGATGGTGATCGATTCATACCTTGTCTTTCCATCTCGGATAATTATTGAACGGACTATGGGATTTGATAGAAGATCGTGTGGAAGATTGCTTATCTTCTTCTCCGATAGCCATTGATGGCACCAGTGTTGATAATTATTGCCTAAATTTGTGAGTTTGTGAACGAGGGTTTGAGGGAAAAAAGTTGGGATTCTGTGCAGTTCTCGCGCGCTACAGAATTAGGGTCCGAATAGCGGGTTACAAACACGGGTTGACCTGTTTTCTCACATTGATTTTAAATTTATATGAACTAGACAGCGAACCGAACACTTTACTGGTTTGGTTTAGTTGTTGGACTGATTGAATTGGATTTAACGAAATGACGTAAAAAATAAAAGGACTATTAAAACTGTTCTCATATATTTAACTATGTTACCACCCCGCATATTGCGCATGTTTAATAAGTAAAAATATTAATAGTTAATAATAAAACTTTATGAATTATAAAACGATATTTTAATATATGATATAATTGAAATTACGCATAAGTAATAACTTTAAGTAATAAAACGATAATATAATTTTTTAAACTTTTGTTTTTTAAAAATAAAGTTGCTTTTTTTAACATTTTGTTTGAAAAACAATAAAAAATATCAATTTTTAAAAATTTTCATATTATAAGTTTGATTTTCAATTATTTTTGTTTCATAATATTTTTAAACAACAGAGGTCTTAAAATACTTAGTATTTTGAAAAATGTTTGACGTTTTAAAAAAAAAATTTATTTTATAAAAGTTTATTTTTTTAGAAGTTGCACTTATAAAAATATTTTTTTCTTAATTTACAAAAAAAATATTTTTAATGTGAAAAAAAAGTTAAATAATATCATAAATTAGTAGTTAAATTAATTATTTAATAGCAAATAGAAGTAGAAAAAAAATAGTTTTAAGAGGTCTAGAATTATAGAATGTGTCTCCAAAAAATATTCTTTTATTATTAAACAAACTATAAGAATACTATATGTTTTGATGTGAATTTGTAATTTAAATAAAATATAAACACTCATTTTCAATATAATATGGATCTTAGAATACTAAATTACTTAAAAATAAGTTTTTTAAGAGGAAAAAACCAATAAAAAGTTAGAAATCCTATCTAACCACTCGGTTCATCCACCAGTCGACCAATAACAGACCGGTTCAAAAAGAAACAAACACAAACTTGCATACCAGAATCAATAATATTGGCAAATTATAGTGATTTAACAGATCAAAACATGATATCTCTACAATCTTATTATTATATTGTAATATATACATTCAATCTTTAAAGTTTCAACTATAATAATTGAAAATTAAATTAATATACAACGATTGGAGTATAGACTTTTGCCTTGGAGCTCATTTTGTCTTACGATTTGCACCAGGCCACAAGTGAAGAATTTTGTTATCATATATCCAAACCAATGGTGGAACCACAGGGGTATTTCTATTTCTATTTTATTATTTTTATTTCAATTTCAATTTTTATTTTTTATGTGGTGAGTCAAAAGATTTACAGTCTAGTTAATTCATTGCTTACTTTTTTGATAGGATCAGAAGCATCAAACGTTATGTAATAGATGGGTAAATCTGAATTTTAAGTTTTTTTTTACTAACATGAAGTTAATAAATATTCGACTAGAATTCAACATTTTTAAAAAAAATAAAACCTTATGTTTTATTATTAAGTCATTAGATCAAAAGACCATTAGCCTTTATTTTTTAGTGATAAAGTTTGTTTTAGTCTAGAATGACTATGTTTTTATTTGGTTATATTGATATACTAGCTTTAGTAAACCCGTGTATTACACGGATTGAACAAATAAAATATTAAATATAATAAAAATTTATCAAGTATAAAACGATATTTTATGATAAAATATAATTGAAATTACGTATGGTAAGAACAATATGTAACAAAACAATTGGATCAACTTTTTAAACTTTTTAGAGTATAAGGTAATTTTATCACGGATATTTCAATTCAAACTTGCTTGTTCCGTCACTGCATATATCCATATCATTATACTAGTGGAAATGCCTGCGTGTTGCGGCGGTACGGCTGTTGCGCAATTTTTTGGAAATCGATTTTAGTCGGTATCGGCTGGTGCGTTATGATGTAAATTAAAAAATCAAAATATAATTATTGAAAAAATTAAAAAAACAATTATGTATATTACAAAAGTATTTAAGACAACTATATTATCCCAACAAGATTAGTGAAAGCATGGGTGGTATTTGTGGTCGGAAATCATTTATTACCTAAATTTTAAGGGGGTTTCATTTTATAAATGTAGGTTAGAGTTTTATGATCATCAGATTCAGTTTTCGGTGGTGATTTGCATAGACCGGAGAAAGTTAATGAGAAAATTATCACAACAAATTATCATCTTGATTATTATTAAGCTTTTAACAACCGGCAATAGAAAGAGGAAGATGGATTAGTGCTCAATCGCAATGAATGAATAGAATTGAAAGTAAATAACGGTTTTATTTGGCCACGTGTATATGCTTTAGCATTTGTATTATAAGCATCATATATTATACTTTATTGTAAGGGTATAAATGAAATAAAATGGTTAATTTTTTGAAATTTATGCATGATTTTTCATATGGGTGTTTTAATCCACATATAAAATTATCATTCAATCCTCCTTTTATTTTTATTATAAAAGATATACCCCTAGAAAAATATTAGTATTATAGTTATTATAAACATAAAGATATACATATATAAGTTATATACTTAAATATTTAAATAAAATAATACTTAATTTAAATAATATTTAGTTATAATATATAATTAGTAAATATAAATTTAAATGTCAATATATAGTATCATAAATAAAATAAAATAAAATTTACTGAAGTGAGTTAAATAATACATATTATTAAATAATGTATTAATAATATTTATTAAATACATAAAAGAAACAAGAGCAAAAATGACAAGTTATATAAAATTTAATTGATAAAATTATCATATTGACCTTAAAGTGTCTTAAAGTCTTAATCAATTCTCCATTCTACCCCTCTTAATTGTCTTGTATTTCTTTGTACATGTTGATTTAAAACTTGTATGCTTGGTAAAATTACATCTATATCCAGATAAATATATTATAAAGTAGTATTGATATAAGTATTTAAAAAACATAATACTTAATTTAAATAGTATACAGTTAAAAAAATATGATTAGTAATTATAAATTTAAATATCAATTTATATTATTATAAATAAAATAACACTTTAGTTTTAAAAATATGATTAGTAATTATAAATTTAAATGTCAATTTATACTATTATAAATAAAATAAAACATAATATTACATAATTAAATAATATATTAATAATGTGTATTAAATAATACAATAATTCGAAGAAGTTAATTAAATTGGGGTAAAAATGGAATTATTGCATAAAGCACTTGTACTTTATGCTTTAAATGTTGTATAGATGTCTTATACTTTAAATGAAATTATCATCTTGTTCTTTTAATATATATTATATAGTAGTATATGTATAGATTAATCAGAGTAGAGATTATGATTAAAACTAGAGTTAATCAGTTCACAGCTTAAATCAATTTAACTTACAAATAAGTCTATTCATGTTATGCTTGTTTTTAAGAGGTTAACTGGAAAAATCATATATGTATTAAATTTATAATACATACGAGAACGATAAAAAAATAATTTTATATAATTTGAAGAGTTTAAGTAACTATAACTTTTAAAAATTTAGGGACAATCGTTTAAAGGATTATTATGAAAACATTAAATTAAAGAGTTATCAACCAACTTCCCCCATGATATTTAGATGACTAACTTTTTTATACGTTAATTTCTTTAAAAAAATTACACCATAAAAGCGAGCTTATTATTCAATTTAATTTAAGTATGGTATTGTTATATCTTTAATTTAAAAAATTATGTTCATAGTTGCATCACACGGACACCCCTCTAGTATTAGCTAATATGGTTGAAAGTCGTCCAAAGTAATCTTTTAAACACTTAATGGAGTATTGTTAAAGGTATTATAATTATGTATATAAAAGCATTCACATCCTACTTTTTATCATCATCTTTATAATTGCAGAAGTCATTATTTATTTTCCTTCTTTTTCAATTAAATAATATTCTTATACATGTATAGAGACGAATAATATTTTACCAAATGTAAAGATAAATAGTAACTTGTTTTTTATCATTCATTCACATCCACTTACAATCATTTTCTATGATATAGAAAAAAAACTCTTAAAAATATATAAAGAATAAAATGTGAATACTTCTAAGATTTTCTTAACTCTAATGATGATGTGATACATATGAAGTGAACCATGTGTTCATTTTTATAATGAGACGATACGCATGACATATCATGTCACTTTGTATGTTAAAAAAGATAGTTTTATATGAGATTAAATCTGACGTAACACGTTGATTAGGAATTTTATGACTTAAAAAACCTATAAAAATTTTTGCTACACATAAAAGAACTTTGATACAAGAAATAAACGTCTTAAAAGAAAGATCAGATAAAGTCAAATGTCATTATGATTCAATAAGGACTTAATCAAATTATGAAATTAAATATCATACATCAACAAAAGTAGTTGGGATAATGATTGAACATATAAAGCCTTACAAATAAAACAATAATAATTTGTATTTTTCCTCCACACATAAAACCTAACTTATTCTTAGAAAAATGTCTAATTTTTGTGTAACATTCTAAGCTCTAAAATCACAATGGTTATAATAAATATCCCGAGAATGACACCATAACCAGCATTCCATGATCTTCCCGCATTGGCTAGATGGATTCCATAGAAAAGATTCACAATCGCAAACAATATCATAAGTCTTCCAACATTATGATGATACCAGTTCCAGTATTTTCTTGTTTTCGCATCTATGGAAGGACGAAACAATAATGCTAGAATCTGTAAGAAAACAAGATCCGTGGTTATGTAAACTCAAATCAAATTATATCTCTGTCTTTGAAACCAAATACACTAACAAAGAGATCGATAACATGTTAACCTGAAGACAACCAAGAACAAAAATGGTTATTCCAAGCCCTTTGTGCTTTCCAACTCTAGCATCAAGACGATCATCTAACACAATTCCAGCAATCACGCCTGCTAATCCAAACACAAACCCTAATGACTGGATCACAAAGTGCATATAAAACCACAACGGGTCCATATGTTTCAAATAGCGCGCAATCATCGCGCCAATAGGGATCAATATGCCCCATCCCATCATGTTCAAGATTCCATGAGCCCTCTTCAAATTCGAGTAAGGGGCCTTAGTTCGGCTACCTTGACCTATCACATGATAATTAAACATATACAACAATATCAAAAATTTATACGAAACAACTCGAGAAACAAAATTTTCAATCATAATTCATATCTTGCTCTCATTTGTCCATAATATGGGTCGGGTTTGATAAACTCACCTGATGCATAATTCAATCTAAGCGCGATCTGACTTCTATGTCGAGTCAAGCGAAAGCTTGGCGTGCTTGGTGGGGGATTACTGCTGTCCCCCACCGAATACACAAGCTGTTGTCTTGGTTGGTTTGTGACCAACTGAAACGCCATGTATAACCTACCCGAATCCAAAAAGATAGACGACGTGTTTCCTAGAATTTCTAGGTCTCCTTGATCCACCAACACTTGACTCGGGGTTTGACCACCGAGGAAATACTTCTTCATGCTGGTTGTACCATCTCGAGCCACCCAACCCACGACCGCACTAGACCCCACCATCGCGCCATTGGGCGAAAACCCCATTCCAATATAGGAATTCGTGTTTGGTGTTGACAAGACAAAGTTCCATAAACTTGCGCCTGCTTGTGAATACTAATAAACAAATAATAAGATCACATTATTACCCGTTTAAAGGACGTGTGAGTTAGCTGTTTAAGATTAAAGAATCTTACTCGAAGGATGAAATCTTCAGATGGCCAAACAGGGAAACAATTGAGAGAAGAAGTGTCGAAAAAGAATCGACCGTTGAGATTTGCAAGATTTATGTTGGAACTACATGAATCTTGAGATGTTTGTGCATGAATCATATGTAATGAAAGATGATGACATGCTAAAATCAACAAAAATGGAAGATTTATGAGTAATCTCATCATAATAAGATGATGATGATGATGATGGTGGTGGTGGTTGCGGTGGTGGTGAAATACTGAAATTAGTCGTGGGTGAGTGATGGTGGATGGAACATGTTTGAAAATGAATACTTGTATATTATATGGTGTATAATTGGGTCTAGGTGGGGTTGACTTGGTTTAATTATTTGTTTAGTATGATGTGTGTATATATATTAAACCATCCATTATTCCAAATATAATTTAAGGCAAATAAAATACTTTATCTATCAAAAGCATCGTTGTTAATCTTCTGTAATAAGTGTACACATGCTTGAGGAGTACAAAGGCAGTACAATTAGTTTGAGAAAGATAAAAAATAAAACTTTTATAGATTTTGATATATAAATTAACTAATTTTGATTAGATTTGGGGTATGCATAGCATATAATTAGATATTTGTATGTAGTTAAAATATTACTTTTGAGTTACTATTTTCTTTTGACGTAGGATTAAACTTACACTATTTTTATGAGGGACCAATGCTGATAATTCTTGAGGTACTGGACGAGTAGAAAAAAATGGGTCCTTTTGTATCACAATGGCTTTTTTTTGGGTATTAAATTGGGTAATTGATAATAGGATAAACTAATTAAAATGTTAATAAGCTCCAAGGTTATAAAATTGTTATTGGGTTTGTTAATGACTTTGTTAATGGACTAGATTGTTTTTCCTTAAAAAAATATCGATTCATATATAATATAAAAAAAATTAACGATTTCGAGCCTCACAGGAGATTGGGCCCTAAACGTCACCCAGCTCATCCCCGGGCTGCCGTGGAGATGGATAATTGGTGTTATTAGGTTATAAAGCCATAGGTTAGCTTTGGCTTATTTATTGAATCAAAATATTATAGTTAACTAAAATTAAATATTATAGTTAGCTAAAATGTCCAGATACAAATGTAAAATGTGACAATATATATGGATTATTGCAAGTACAACGTGACACGTATGCTCTTAGTAATTTAACTGATCTTACATTTTAAAATCACACTTTACTGTTACTTTTAAACTGCATCAATTTTTAATATATTTCATGCTAAGATTTACACTATAAATTTTTTTTAAAAATATTTAACTTTTACCATTAAACTAACAAACCAAATGGCTTTAATTAATCTTATTGAAGTGTTTTTTTTTTTTTTTTCACTTAAACTTTAAATGCTATTTATTCCAGGAGTGAAATCAAGGGGTCATGAGAGTCCATTGATCCCTAGTCACCAGATTATGACGACTTTCTTATTGATAAAGCTTATGTTTTCTCTAAAAAAAAACACGAATTGAACTCTTTAATTATAGTTGATATAGAAAAGAGCTTTATGCTCACTCTCTATACAATAAGTCGTAGGTTTTGTCACTGATTATACCATAGATTTTACTATTAACAAGTCTATTGTTTATGCTTAATAATAATAATATAAAACTACAAAGTTGGACGAGTAATTTAATAGTTTAGACAACATGGTTGATAAATTAATCATCCATTTGTTTAGCTCCCGCTCTGTTATTAATCAGATGCAATAATAAACTACGTAATTAGTATACATTTTCATTAAAATTGCAGCTAAAACCAATGAAATAATACCATTCTATGATTTGTCTTATATATGTTGTAAGTTGTAACTATAGACGGCAAAAAAATAACCAAAAAAGTACACATGGAATCAAATTGCTCAACCGTCCATGCCGTTTATTCAGATCACGGTGAACATAAGTTTATATTTAAAGTTTTAATATTTATGTAAATATATGATTGTATTTGAACTATAATTCGATTAATAATGTATTTTTTAAATAAATAGCTATAAATAAGCTCTTAACCATAATCATAAAGGTTTAGCAGTAAATATATAAATAATAAAAAATAATATAGGAATATTGCAAACATAATTCAATATGCTATATTTTATTGTTTATTTTATTTTAGTATATTTTTTTTTGTTATTTGAGTTGATAGCCTAATAATAAAATTCATGGTTTTTTAAATATATATTATGAGTTCAAATCCTGTCAAGGTTTAATTAAAAATATGATGTATTTAAAAGTAAGAGTAGATGAGTGTGAGTCATCATTAAAAACATTAACCTATTTTCTTTTAAACCAATTGTATTAATCTATCCTCAAATATACTACCAAATTCTCCCTCCAAGGAAAAGATCATACTTGTAAGATTTTTTTTTTCACTAAAACCAAACCACCTTCAAGATTACTAAATCTAGAAAGCAAATCCAACATCAACACGAGACAAACATGAATAATAGTTATTAGATCATCTTCAACACTAATATGTGAAAGAAATCCACATCCAGTGTGAACGCGAGATATAGGCAAGGAGGACGCGATGAGGAGTAGAGGACAGGCGCAAATTGTGAGAGGGGATGAGAGACATAAGGGAGAAGAAGGGGTGAGACAAGGCGAGTATGTGGGCTGATATGAAGGGGGTAGGGTGCGCATATAGATAGTAGCAATAGAGATGGTCAAGCCACACCATGGCCATCATACAACAAACCTATAACATTTTTTGGGAATGAAAAGTGTCATTTTCAAACTCAAACTTGTGCAACAATCATCACATCATTTCAATAAGTCCGATCAACCAATCACTGACTAGAGGTGATAATTTTGACCAATTTGCATCATTTCAATAAGTCCAATTAACCAATCAAATAAGCTAAAACTCACCAAAAACTCACCCAAAAGTTGTCAATACTTTAAAAAAGATAGATTATTATTCTAGTAATATCATATTTAATACACTAATTATAAATAAAACTGGAAAAAGAAAAAGACAAATGTGTTTGCAACTCCAGGCTTGATTCGACTCATATGAAAAAACTACCCACTTTGCCACCTCAAAATTAATTCGACCAATATTTTCTTACTCACACCAAGTTAAACTATAAAAAAGGAGAGAAAAGGAAAACCACAGGAAGTAAGCCATAAAACATCCGATCAAATATAATTAGTTAAAAAAAATCCAGTTATTTAAAATATTTTGGACTCAACAATCTTTCAAACCTGCAAAACCATATAAGTTTTTGGTAAATTCTTGAGAACATCAATCTGGTCTCATCTTTAATTAGAAACTGTTGTGAAATAAGCTTACGATTGAACATACCGATATCACTTTAGGAAAATGAGAAGCTTTAAGCTGACGAAGAATGAGCTCCACTGCTTACCACATCACCATCAGTTTTTGCCCTCCTGTAGAATAACACATAAGCAGCATTTGACTTCACATCATCTTCACCAATGGCTGAAACGTGGTTATCATCAAAGTTGTACCATTTGTTCTCATTAAAATGCTGCATGAAAAAAAAAAAGTAAAAACTTAATCCCAGAATAAATGTTAGTACAAGTGAGTTTATTACACTTAACTATCTGATTTTGATTACTCAAGATCACATAATCACTTTCAGAATGCAATCCCCTACTTTGAGGTGGGGAAATGCTACAAGTGTTCCAGATAGAGGTGGAGAAATGGGTGGGTTTGCTAACGAGTCAGGTTCGATAACAACGGGTAAAGGGTCAGGTCAACCCAATAGATTATTAAAATAAAATTATCCATAACTAATTAGTGTACCAAATGTGGTTAGAAATATTAAATTATCTAAGAAGTAACATAAGATTTTGAGTAAAATAATTTAGGATGTATTAATGTAACTTCTGAACAATTTCCTTTACCTGTATGACCCGTTAGGCTATATAAAGCGAGTCAGCCCTTTCACAAGTAAATATGTGGACATTTAAAACCTTAAGATATCAAATTTCAAGAAAGTAAGGAGCAAACCTTGACATATGCAGTATAGTGTCCACTTCCCATGGTGCCATAATGATTAGCTAAGGCATAAAGTTCATATATTTGAGGACGATTATTGTTTTTGTTAGCAACATATTTTGTTAAGTCAAAGTCATGAATAGGAAAGTTGACCAATGTCTCTAGTTTACTTTTCATGGTTCTGCTATATGAGAATCTTTTTAAATGGATCACAAGCACCTCAGGAAGCCTCCAAAGATCCAGCTTTTTACTTGCTTGCCTACGCTCTTTGCATTGAGGGCAGAACCTTCAAGGAATAAAGAGATAGCATATATAACAAAAAATAACTAAGAAAACAAAAGACAATAGCAACATAGTTAAGTAGTTAACATAAGAAAAATGCCAACAACTTAGGCAGATAGTGAATCAGGCGGGTTGGGTAA
The DNA here is from genome assembly GCA_025506415.1 of Flaveria robusta. Taxonomy (NCBI): domain Eukaryota; kingdom Viridiplantae; phylum Streptophyta; class Magnoliopsida; order Asterales; family Asteraceae; genus Flaveria; species Flaveria robusta. The sequence continues at coordinate 4,490,008 of CM046475.1, read as the reverse complement.
TTGGTAAAGGATAAAAACATATTCGGGCAGGTTAAAATGGGTCAATCATAGTATGGGTAAAAATTGCGACAGATCAGGTAGGTAACCTGAACGCTTGTTTTTGTCCAATTTCTATCATTACAAAAACAAAAATGGCTTAATAATAATCTAAATCCTTGAACATAACGAGTTGGGAGATCGTATGTAAAAAGAAGTCTTGTTTGGCACGTTCCCGTTTTAGCTATTTTTTATTTGACCCATTTGGAATAAAACAAAACCTTATTCGACCCATTCACATGTACGTGGTGGGTCAAAACTGCCACCTCTATTGTTGAACAAAAGAACTGTTGAAAGTTAATCCTAATTGTGGTTATATGTGGAAGTTTAGGGGGAAGAATCGTCAAGAGTCTAAAGATAGGTTTGTTTTATTTAGTAAGTTTTAATTAGCTTTATTTAAGGTATTTAGTGTTTATGTTTTGGCTGTGAATGGGCTGTCATTCCAGCTGTGTTTTAGTGGAGTTTTCATTAGTAATTAAGGTTAGGATTAGTATAAATAAACGTCATTGTCTAAGAGTTTAAGGTGTGAGTTTTGGTTTAATAATATTACTAGTTAAGAGTCGTGGAGTCCCACAAAGATCACTGGTGTTTCTGTGTTTTGTGGTTGTTTTATTAAGTTTTGGGCCAACAATTGGTATTAGAGCTTGGTGAAGCTCATACCAGGGATCAAGAACAACAGCAGCAGCAAGTCAACACCAAAGAATAACAGCAGCAGCAAGTTTGACATCAAAGGAAAGCAGCAGTAGCAGATCTGACATCAAAGAATAGCAGCAAAAGCCGGTCGACGTCAAAGAACAAACCAACCAATACTCACCCAATCGTGGCCTGTGTGGGACGATTGTTAAGAAGGAAGAAGTTTCGAACCTGTGTGGATTGCAAGCAGAAGAGTTAGAGAACACCTGTGTTGTTCAAAGGAAACCTGTGTGGAGCAAGAGAACCTGTGTGGTGCAGCAAGAGAGAGAAACCTGTGTGGTGCAGCAAGACAACATCCTGTGTGGATCACGAGACCTGTGTGGTAAACTGGTAACAACTGAAGAAGATCGAGACTACCTGTGTGGTACAAAGTAAAAAAAAAACAAAGAACCTGTGTGGTAGAGGCAAAATGGCAGCGGAGAAATTGATCAGCCTGTGGGACTGATCTGGTTAAAAGAGACGAAAAAAAAAAAGGAGCAGCAACCTGTCTGATCCGCATAGTCAAAGAAGAATGGCTGAAGGAGCAATTACTGTTAGAGAGCAGCAGCAAAACGTGCCACTGCAGTGCCCAAAGTTGACAGAAACAAACTATTCGAGTTGGTCTGTTATGGTAGAAGCAATTCTGCAAGCCTATGGTTTATGGGAAGCTGTTGACCCGGCTACAGAAAGGCCTGTCGAGGCCAAGAAGAATCTGATGGCAAGAGCATTTGTGTTTCAAACCCTCCTTGAGGATGTACTCTTACAAGTGGCAAGATACAAGGATGCAAAGGAAGTGTGGAAGGCATTAAAGGTTCGATATTTAGGAGCCGAAAGAGTACAAAAGGCAAGATTACAAACTCTTAGATCCGAACTTGAGATGTTGAAGATGAAAGAAGGTGAGTCCATTGATGAGTTTTCAGGAAAACTTGGTGGAATTGTTACAAAGTTTAAAAGTCTTGGGTCAAGTTTAGAGTGGTAGTGAGAAAACTCCTAAACTCGGTTCCAAGGAAGTATTTACAAATTGTGGCATCCATAGAGCAATATTCAGATTTAGAGAAAATGTCACTTGAAGAAGCTATTGGAAGATTAAAGGCTTATGAAGAAAGAATTAAAGATCTTGATAAAAAGGAGGAAGATCAAGGTAAGTTGCTGCTGTCCAGAGGAGAAGAAAAGGAAAGACAAAAGCAAGGTGAGCTCAGTTATGATGGGAATGGGCGAGGACGTGGGCTTGGCAATCGTGATCGCTGCAGGGGTCGTGGAAGAGGGAATGGTAGAGAAAAGAACGGGCGTGGAAGATGTTTTGGGCGCGGGAATTTTAGAGACAAAAGTGAATTGAAGTGCTACGAGTGTGGGAAGTATTGACACTTCGCATATGAGTGTCCCAATTGGTATGGAAAAGAAGAGGCCAACTTGGCTCTAGCTCAAGAGGATGATGAACCAACATTGCTTTAAAAGGGTGGGATCCGACTCTACTTTAGAGAAGGAAGACCACATTAGGATTAAGGGGGTGATTGTTGAAAGTTAATCCTAATTGTGGTTATATGTGGAAGTTTAGGGGGAAGAATCGTCAAGAGTCTAAAGATAGGTTTGTTTTATTTAGTAAGTTTTAATTAGCTTTATTTAAGGTATTTAGTGTTTATGTTTTGGCTGTGAATGGGCTGTCATTCCAGCTGTGTTTTAGTGGAGTTTTCATTAGTAATTAAGGTTAGGATTAGTATAAATAAACGTCATTGTCTAAGAGTTTAAGGTGTGAGTTTTGGTTTAATAATATTACTAGTTAAGAGTCGTGGAGTTCCACAAAGATCACTGGTGTTTCTGTGTTTTGTGGTTGTTTTATTAAGTTTTGGGCCAACAAGAACAACAATGGTGAATTTTTTTGTGTTCTTTATTTTGAGGGATCAGGAAAGACCATACTTACCCCATCCCCCCCAAAAAAAAAACTATATGCCTGACACATTATGTAATTAATATTTCTTGACTATTTGCAAAATATTTGATATATCCTTCAATAGATGACAAAATATCTAACCCACACCACTACCATCAACTTATTTGCAATATGATAGTCCACAAATAGGTATTCTAGGTTTAAATAAATCTTTCCTAAAGAAGGAAATATGATAATTGTCATGAAGGCCATAGTTAGCATTTGAGTAAGCTTATTTATTAGAACTAGCAAAATGGATCGGTCATACGGGTCGGGTAACAAATCAAAACGGGTAACTTTTATTGCGGGTCAAATGAACATTCAACATTCTATTGTCCACTCTCTACAATTGTCATAAAAAAAAAACTATATTGTTAATATACTTATCTAATTTTATCATTCAAGCAATTTAGAAGGCTTAAGGCATTTGAAAACATGCTACGTGACTTTTGACCAGTTTTCTTTTTAGTAAGTCTATAAATCGTCTCAAATGACCCATTGGAGATTAAAACAGCCATATCAGAAGACAACAATTAGAGGATTTGTAAGAGAAAAGCTAACCACATGTCTTCAGGTACTAAGGGTTCCTCACGTAGGAAAGCTTCTATGCAGGTGTACAAAGACAAAGGTTCAACGCGTGTTTTCTTTGACACATGCCCATTTCTAGAAACTTCGGGCAAATTTTCCAAATACCGCATCTCAAATTTCTTCACAAGTTTTGGAGACCAATCAATATAAAGTACCACCGACACTGAAGATGAAGATAAGTTAATGGTTTTCTCTTCTCCAATTGAGATATCAATCAGGTCATTGTTTCCATTGACCAACTTTAATGGAAGTTTGCCTAACGAGTCACTATTTTCCTTACAAGGTGAATATTCTTTTTCACTACCATTGGTGGTAGAATGCGGGCCTGATGATGTAACGAGAGCAACGTTCTCGCGTTTTAGCATGGGAGAGAGCATTGTGTGGGCTATTAACTGGATATCACCTCTTGTAATAGTTGCATCATTAGAGACTGGAAAAACAAGTGGTGTTCCATAAGGGTTCCACATTCCTTCCCTAAAATTAACAAAGAAATATTGAGGAAAAAAACAATACTATTGAAGAAACTTTACAAATAAACAATGGACCACAATTAAATACTCATAAACATAGAGATAGGTGGGAGGGTTAGATGATGGTTTGTAAAAGTTTTGGGTCTAGATGGGTGATTTCTAGTTCATGTCAGTCAGGTTGGATCCTGACAACCCACAATACCTCTTATCCAGCTTTTTTAGAATAGTTAATGTGTTAAAAGTGATTACAAAAAACTATTTTGCAATAATAATAATCCATATATTTAAAATAATACGATTTAGGAGGTTTTATGCATTTGACAATATGAATTATTTGATGCACCGGCTTTCAACCCATTTGACCTGTTCTTTTTTTGGTTGAATCTTTTAACTTTACTGATTTGACCCATTGGAGATAAAACATAACTCAAATCAACTCACTTTTAGCCTGATATGGCCCAAAATTGCTACCAAATATATTAAAGAAAAAGAAAAAATAAATACATAAATGAAAGGAAACTCCGAAGATGATAGAACATAGCCAATTTACAAACTTACACTAAGGCTGCAACTTATGTGGGTTGGATTGGTTTTAACTTAACCAAGATCCAACCACCCCTAGAGTATTATAATATAAAAGCTAGATTTGGTTATTGTAAGTTGGCCTATTTGTTCAAAACTTTAAAAACAAATAAAAATAAACAACTTACGGGTCTTCACGACGGTTGACCAACTGAAGATATCTACCGTTTGTCATTGATTTAAGGATTTTGTAAGCACTAAGGCATGCATCATCCTTGATGGAAGATAAAGAGATGTGTGGGTCTTCAAAGAACCGATGAATCACATGATTTTGAATCTGCAAAATATATTTCTTTTTACAAATAACACAAATATATAACTTAATATAATCATAGAATCATGCAATAGATGTGGCAATTGACCCCTTTGTGGGTAAATGGTCAATCTGGGTTTTAGCTCTTCTCTAAGGGGTAAAATGGGTTGAAAGCCTCCAAAAGGTAGTCAAAGTGACCTCCTCAAGTTTTTATTTAAGAAAAATTAGATTGTTAATGTAACAGTATAGCTTTTATAATGATAATCAAAGCGGTGTTCTTTTAATTCAAGAACAAAAGACAAAATATTCACTAGTCAGCACAAACCAAACCGACCCGTTTTGACCCATTACCCAATCCGCCCATTTTGCCACCTCTATCATGCACATGTTCTCATAATCAACAACAAACATGAATAAAAAATATTCACCTCAGCCAGCAGAATTCTCTCATTTTCTTTTAATGAACAGGCATTGCTAAGTGCCTGTATCAAGTCTCTGGAATGACCTGATTTTGGTACAGTTACTGTGCAAGTAGCAGGAATCACACTGCCGTCACAGCTAAAAACTGTCACTGTCATTGTACGAGGTGTGGCCGATTGAAGAGGCAAGGAGAGATACATGAATGGGTCAAATGTAACTGAGATTTTATAACATACAGGACAAATTAAAGTCGATTTGTACTGCCCCTGTTAAATGGAAAAGAAAATGAAACTGATTTTATTAAATTTTGCACAGATACAAGGAAATAACTAAGCAACAAAGGTGGCAATTTTAACTCATTCACTTATGAGTGGGTTGATATGGTGTATCTTTAATGGGATCAAACAGGCTTAAAAACATTAGATTAAACGTAAGTGGGACGAAAGTTGCTCAAACCAAAGTGTCCTTTTAATTCGTACTTTAAAATAGTTTATTATCAAAAATTTGAGATGATAGAGAGTTTGTTTGTTATACTTGTTGATTTACCTCAAGCAGGTAAAATATAAAACATTAGTTCAACAGGGGCCACCTAAAGTATATTTCTAATGCATAAAAGCACCTAAACCATTTTAGTAAAAAGTTCCTTTTTTAATAATACAATTTTTCATCATACGTGACAAACTAAATGTTTATAATAATTTTAAAAATTGGGGCATAAGTGTTTAACCAAACTTAACCCGCTTCGGCGCGTTACCCAAGCCGTCCATCTTGCCGCTTCTACTAAGCACTATATCTAAAATCATGATTTAACCATACACTTCCAAGAAATTACCTCTAAATACTAGCAGATTTGAAAAATAAAAAATAAACACCATACTCACTTGGCAGACATCAACAATTATAGAATCATTGCGAGAGATATGGTTAGCCCAATACTCATCAGCAACTTGTTCATCGGGACGGCCATCCGCATCTCTAGACTTGACATATGGTTTATTTTTCACACGGTTCAGATCTTCATGAAGTCCATCAAGCAAAAAAGCAAGAAGTTCCTGACCCCCAAAAAAAATGATTTCATAGTTTCATCAAATGTATCAGCCTGAAATTCCTGAAAGCTCAATGTCCCACAACAAACCTGACAATCATGCTGATTGTGTCCACCAAATTGCGGTGCAAAACGAGCAAGTTTTGCTTTGAATGCCCGTGGAGCAAACGCAGTCCGTCCTGGGGCCCACAACCTCCTAAGCAATTCACCAAATGCCATGGCTAGCTCCCCCTACATGTCATTTCTTTTTGTTCACATGATATGTTATGTAATAATACATTTGTACTAACTTCTTTGGGTTATGACTGAGAGTTACCTCCATGCCTAGAGGATTTTTCGAGTTTATTTCTTGATGAAAATCACCATTGAAAAATCTAGCAAACTCGGGTGTATGAACGAGGCATTGAATTGCACTGTTCATGAAACATGTGTTCCCTAAATTCAACAATCCAATTTGACCAACGCAAGAACCCCTAGTACTAACACCAAAAGAAGTGGGGCCCTTTTCTGTTGCAAGAGACATGCTCTGAAATTGTGAAATCTCTGAATTGTAGCTTCTAGAAAAACCACTGTTTTTAGAGGAACCTCCCGCCATTGAATCGCTCATTCTAGAAGGTTCCAGAACGGTAGATGGACTGTTCACCACAGAATTGTTAACTTGAACATTAGTTGTGTGGCTGCCACTGTGATCAATGACTTCCACCAGAATCTGTAATCACCATGTTGACATAATAAATATTATCAAAATGAGTATCACAAATTCATAATCATACTAGTAAAAAATAGAAGGAAACACTAAAACTGCTACTTTTGCTAATTCAGATGTATGTTAGAGTTTCCTTTTACAATTTAGCAAGTTCAATGGTCAGCCTGCAACAACAACATTACTAGTAAAATGATTAGAGAACTAAAGCACTCTTATCAAATTCACAATGTATATATGTCAAAAGTGTAATACGCATAAGAACTTATTTTTAACTCTGCCAAATTAACAAGCGAGAACATTTACATATTAAGTTACATCTTGCAAAATATGAAATTCAGCAATGCTTAAACTGCAGTAAGAAATTCCATCTGCAGTAACTTGTGAATCATTTCTCAAGTAAAAGACATCACAACAAGAAAAATATGTTCATGTATATTCAGCATAAGGAAAGGCTACTCAATATAATCAACAATTTTGAAATATTTCAAACAAATTTAACTGCATTACAATTCAAACGATCGTATATGAGTTATGTAACAAACTAATACATATCAAGTGATGAACAGTAAATATGAAGCAAAATTTAACCTAAAATATTGTTAGACAAGATAAAGTAACTCACATCTTGATCCATTTGTATGTTGGCATCATCAAGTGTTTTATCTAGGTCATTCAACAAAGCATGTTTTCGACGGCCATAATAATCCCAAATGTTTACCTAACATAGTATAGGAATATAATATGAAAAATAAGGGTGCTGATTATTAAGAAAGATAATCAAAAGGAGAAAGTAGAGATAGTTTTGGCCCATATACTTATGAATGGGTCAATTTGGGTTAAGTATTATCTTAAGCGGTTCAAATGGATAAAATGGGAAAATATAGCTAAAAAGGAAATGGGTAGTGTTGTTGCTCTTCATAAATAAACCTGCAAAATCATTTTATCAAAAAAAAAAAATGATTATTGTAGTTATAACCATAAATCATCTATTACTAAAGTTTTAAACATTCAAACAAGAACTGTTCTGGGTCAACCTGGCCCATAAAAAGTTTACCTATGACCCAACCATCCCATTAACAAACTCTAGGTGAAAGATTCATGTGAGACTCATTACCTGATCTGAATTAAGACCAAATATCTCACAAGCCTTCTTGTGTAGTTCTCCAATCGTTTCCTGTCCATAAACATTTAGCATCTTGTGAAAAGCAGAATTGTTACATCTTTTCACAAAAAGAGACAAGACAGATTTTTTTATTTTTTAAAAATTACTGAAGATGGCTATCATATTAAAGACACAGATGTACCCTTCTGCTCATTCTTATGCAAGACTGGTCAATCCTTGGCGTCAAGTGCAACTGAAGGCGTAGAGGATAAACTTCTACAGTTAATTCTGCTTGTGATGAACCACGAATTATAGCTTTCCTAGCTAATCTGGGACCCCCACCATACCTGCACCCCCATAATCATAGAACCACATCTTTGAATAACACTAATGGTGAAAAGTTAAAATAATTTGTGTCGAGGAAAATTCATTTTATAAAATCCAATTACTATGCTCTTAGCTCTCTTGACCAATGGAAAAAATTTGCCCCTTGTGGCTGGTACTACTAAATGTTCCATTTAAAGATCATCATTTTATTAGCTTAATGGTCATTTTCCTAATTCTTCTCAAACTGGATAACTTAGAGTACTATTTATATTTACATTAAACGAATGGATTCCCATGTTAATACAGCTCTAGTAGACTAGTAATGCCTACAGAGTCACTTGGCATCTACTATCTACTTTTCTGTTCCGTACATCAAATAATACAATGACAGAGAGGGACAAGTTAGGCGGATTGGGTAACGTGTCAAAATGGATTCATGTTGACACAGATTAGCTTTAGTATTATGGTCACATGTCAGGTCGGGTTGAAACGCACAAACTTTTTTGTCCCATTCTAAAATTTCTCAAAATAATCAATGCATTACATATGTGTCAGAAAACAATATTAGTACAATAATAATCTAAAACATTGAATTAATGATTTGGATGTTGTATGCATTCAAAATTGGCGACTTTCAAAGTTTCAACCTGTTCCATAGGTCCCCCCCCCCCCCCCAGCTAAACCCTTTAATTTCACCCATTTGACAAAATTGAGATAAGAAACAACCCAAACTGACCCATTCCTAAGGATGTGGGTCAAAGTTTCCACCTCTAGTGAAAATTAAAGATAAAATAATCATGCAGGTTCAAACTAACCATGCATAAAACTGATTCCAAATTTTATCCGTGACCAATATGTAATCAGTGCCCTCAACTAATGTATCATAAATATCAATAGCTGAATTATCAGACAGAGATTCACATATTAAATCAGAATTGTCAATGCTTGGTGGCCTTTGCAAAATACTTGAGCTGCTACTAGTTGCAGGGTCCTGATTAACAAATGCAGACCAAGTCCGCCACCATCTATTAGAAAACAGTAAAAAGTATGATAAGTACTCGAAATTTTAAGGAAAATATAAACAAACATATGCATATCAGAATGCTATACAATTGAACACTGCCAATAAAATCAAGAAAAACTAAGTTGAATGGGATTTTGAGACGGACTCGCAGAAAAACTATGTCTTTTCATATATAATTTTGAAGACTAGTCCCTTTAAAAAATTATCTTTGGGATCCACCTTTAATTGTGGTGACATGCTTTTCAAGTAATAAGAAGCATCATATCTCAGTAGTAGAGATAAGATTTATTTCAGATAAAGTTTTAACATCTTAAAAGATGCATAAATTCACCAGAAAAGAAAAGGAAAACAAACTCAGATGTTATTGCACCACTCCATCTTAATGTATAATGCTCTAAACCCAGCTTATACATTAATGCAATAGATAGCATTACAGTTGTAGGTGGCGTTTGATTTGCAGATGTAAATGGAAATGGAAATGGGTACGGTATTGACATCAGGGTGGCATGCAAATGGGTATGAGTACTTGAAAACTGATGTTTAATTTATTTGTTGGGATTAGAAATGTATATGAACTTCAAAGTAAGTAGCCATATTCCCTTTCTTCAATTCATCATTCCTAATCAATCTTTTAGGATGGTTGTTAATCTGAACTCCATGAAATTTATTCTGGTATTAACCTCGTTAATGCCATTCAATTGCAAAGTTCACTCCATTAACTGTCTCCCATTTGGACTAAATGTTCCATACTTAGTCTGTTGGTCATGGCAGAAACCCTTTTTTCTCCCACTTAAAAACCCCATTTTTTTAATTTACTTTACCATCACTTCCAGTACCTAGCTCTATGACTTATAAAGGTTATCCACACTGAAATGAAGAAAACCCTTCATGAGTTTGCTTTGTGGACACAACTCATTCCATAATCTCACCATAAACTCGTCTTTACAAGCTTCTATTGTAATACTAGAAACGGCTGAAACTATAATTTTATATATCATGAATCCAGCTTATGCATCTTTTTGTCAGCTGCAGAATTATAAACCCCATATTGATTGGGGGTTTAAAATATTCTAGAACCTTTTACTTGAGGGTTGAAGTTTTGTGTTTGTATCTGATTGCAAAGAAGAGAAGGGAAAGAGAAGTCAAGCAGAAGATGAAGAATCTATTGGGAATGATAGAATCAGTTTTTCATACGCACTCTCTTGGGGGTTTGGACAAAAACCAACTTCAAGGGTTTCATTTCTAATTCTCAAGCCATAACCTCAAACCAAACACCTGCATATCATTCCTACCACCATTTCTTCATTCCCAAACCCTTGATCTAAACACCCCTTTATTTCAGTAGCCAATAAATAGATGGAATCTTCTCCCAAGCACTTTGAAGGATGGATTCAAGTTCCATTTATAACCAAACTCTTCTTTGTTCTCATCTTGATTGGAAAATAACTAAACAAATAATCTAACACTATCTCCTTTCATATATTCCATCCTGCATAACTTCTCAGCATGCATAATTCCCTCTTTCCTTACTACATTGGATATTTTAGGCAAGATCCAAGTTCTAATTCTTCTTTAACATCATCTAGAAATATTTACTATACCTTATTTCCACTAAATTAATATCTTAGGAGTTAACATTGAATGTGGATACGTACAATCGTATAGATCTACGTAATATTAGATTTTATACCCTCGAAATTCATAACCACTTCCAAATACATACATTGATGGTTGAAATATAATGAAAAAATTAAAATCCATGGCTTCAAAAACTATCCACTTTGCACTTCTTTGAATCAACACCAACAATTTACGACTTTTCGAATTCAGCTAATGAAATTCCAATTACACATGGATTATGGACAAAAACATCTCACATTCTAATGAACACCAAAACCCTAAATTTCTAGGACCTTTACATTCAAATAGATAAAGAACAAGAAATTCAATCAGCATCTAAAAGAGGTATGTGTATTGCACTTGATCCACTAAACCGATATAAAAACCCTAATTTTTAAACTACCAAAAAAGGATTAACAAAAACCCTAATTTTTAAACTACCAAAAAAGGATTAACAAAAACCCTAATTTTTAAATTACCAAAAAAGGATTAACAAATTCAATTACCATCTCAAAAGATCTATTCATGTAACAGAAGAAAACGAATTCACTATAAATTTACATGTATTCCAATTACCTATAGGAAATCAAATAAAAATTATCGCCTTCTTTAGCTTGCGATTCATCCTCTTGTACAATGCCAAAAATCACTTGTTTTTCATGCTCCGGCGACAGCACTGTCACACTAACATTTTCTGTTGAAATCTCTCTCACGCCTTCAACCCCTGACATGTCTAATTTCACAAAGATTGTTGAGCTGATGTCGAGGATATCCCTCAAGAGGGTGTAAAGCTTAGTAAAAGCGCTGAAGCGGTGCGACAAGTATAATTATAGCCTCTGCCGAACACTAATTAATTACACTCTATAAAAGCCCACATTTGCTTTTTCGTCACAATAAAGTTTTTTTCTTAACTTAGTAGTCCAAAAATGAACAAGGTTGTTTGTATACTAGAATACCAAGCGTTAATATTAACATGAAAGTGTAGTACAACAAGAAAACAAATTTGAATCTAGAACACTAGAAATTAACATGTTAGTTTCAAATTTGAATTTTAGGCAGTCTTGAGTTTTTTAAAACATTGTTTTTTGGAGTGACTTAAGAAATAATACTCCACCTCAGAAAACTCTCATGACTGGGCACAAAACATATTATAGATGTTTGGCCATCTAAAATCTAAGATACGCTTTCCTTCTAATGCCCCAAGTCCAATGCAGAACGCATACAGACTGCATGTGGGCCTACGGACATTAACAAGCTGAGAGGCAATCTACAAAATCAAACCTAAGCTCATACACCTTTTGTAATGGCCTAAGCCCAAAGCAAGAAACTAGCCCAAAGAAATTCCAAACCACAAAAACCAGGAATGGAATTGATTGGTAGTGTGTTAATCATCCTCATAGTGAGGCATGAGCTCATCATTAATTATAATATCAGATATAGCGTGTAATGTTACATTTGTATTAACTAAAATACTAATTAAGGGAACAGTATACTAAACATAGCTTGGAACTAGCACGAAAAACTTCCTAACAACTAAAACCACGGTGGGAAGTTATTCGTAGCCTACTACCACCAACTCATAGCGAACTCAAGAGTAATAATTACTACTCGGATATAGGTGCAATGCCACCTTGATCATAACAAAATCAGGGGAAAGTATTATAGACTAAAACTAACATTGCATTTACTTTGTAATAATGATAATTAGGCAAATGGATAAGCTTAGATCGTAAGCCTCCAATAGGTTTAGCCATCTCTGAGTATGATGTGAGTGTGTTTTTTTGTTTTGTTTTAAGAGAATAGATTTTGGATTGTTTTGTATGCCTGCAAGCTCCCACCCAACAACTTCAATTATTGATTTAAGTAGAATTATCAATAAACACATTTATTAAAGCATGAATATTACACTAATCTATACAATATACTAATAGAACCTTCCAAAACAAATAAAATAAAACCATTCTTGTCAAATGTAATTAAAACTCATGAGGTTTGTTTCCCGTGATCATAATTTAAAGTAATATTCACTCCATCTAACGAAAACTCAACAATTAAACCAAAATGCATATTAAAAATTAATGTCAACTAAATTTGGTGTTGTACATATTTCGTGGCGATGACTATGGCAGAAAAAGGATATTAACTAGTAATAAAGTTGTTTAAATTTTAATTCATATGAACTATACCAAAGCAGAAGTTCTGCCATGTGAATGAGATGGAGGAAGTAGCAAGACATTTTAAATATAACTAATATTGTTATGGTTTTAAAATTCTCTTATAGAATATATCATTTCACCCAAAGACTTCCTTTCTTGAATTTCATTTTTTATATCTTTCATACAATAGCCACCTTTTTCTTTTCATACAAAAAAATAATGCTACAGTATAATTGGAATGTGCAAGCACAAATCCATACTTTTTTTGCATTTTCTTAAGAAATGTTTTTGTATCAGCTAATTAGAATGCATCTCTTTCTTTTAAAACAGTATATTGATAATTTTTCATCTGCATCTCTAGTTTTAGGAATAAATTTGTCCTCCTCTTCAATAAGACCAGTTGGTGAAGTGAAGTTTCAGGTTGATTATAAAGAGCCTAAATATAACTGGGATGAAGGCAGCTTCAGAAGGCCAATAAGATTCACAATAACATGTGGCAAGTGGTTCTATTCATGAATATGGCCAATACAATAATACAAGTATATTTTAGTTATTGGGATACTTTAAGTTAGATAGAAGATAGAAACACAAATAAAAGAATTTTAACATGTAAATAGAAACAACAAACGGTAAACAAAGTTAACATCAAAAGCTAATTAAAAATCAAAGTTCACATCAAAATCAGAAACAACAAAGGAAGAATGGAAGCTAAAATTAAGACTTGTTTCGAGTATAGTTATCAACGTTCATGATCAATATTCATGCATATAGATATCAATTGTATAAATCAAATCCAAAAGTTAATTTTCATGGTGTCTACTAAATTGCTTTCTTTAAGAATAAAAGATTGAGGATTCCCTGAACTTCTAAATCTGGATAGGTGACGCATTCAGTTGTATAAACGTATATGCATTCAATCTCAAGCCATAGAACTACATCGGTTATATGCTTCACCATACCTAAACTCATGCTTTTTCAATGGCTTAGCTTCAGAAACTATCAAGTTCAAAACTGTTTCCAAGACCAAAAGCAGCTACACTATAGCAAATTCACCTAATTAACCCCAAATCACACAGAGTGACAACACAAAATCCTCAACATCTCCCACATCAACCACAAAATCATTTGTTAAAACCTTAATCTTCCAAAACCTCTAGATATTCAACCATAATCTCAAAAAGTCAATACATACACTACTCCTTCCTTCCCATAAGAATTAAAAACTGCAACCTACAGTGATCACAAATTGTTCCTGTTCTCCAATCAAAACTCCACTGTCATCATACACACAAATTAGCACCAAGTAAAACTACTTATTCATCATCTAATCTATTCACATTCAAACAAACTCATCAAACTAAGTTTGGAGCAGGATAATGAAGCAGTAGATACAAATTGACGAGAGATTCAATACGTATTACAATCATCATTACCTTTGAGTGATTAAACAAAATGTATCTCCTTCTTTCGCTTGAGCTTCGCCGGAGGCTATGGCAATGTCTCTCATCACCAGCCTTTCTTCCTCCGGCGACCGCACCGGTGGACTAACGTCCATCATCAGAACCTCCGTCATATCTTCTTCAGTTAATTAGTGAAGAGAGTTGAAAGAGGGAGATATGATCATCGTTTGAAGTCGGTGAAAGTGAAAGATCTCCGGCATGTGTGATTTCTACCGGATTTTCAGATGCTGTTGATCGATGGTGTGACGCCTTGATGAAGCATCACTACGACGCCCAATTTAACTTTTTCTTATTATTAGAATCACTAGTCGAACCCGAACCCGAACCCGAAACCGATCCGAACCAGAACCGATAATGAAACTAGTTTGGTATAAACTGGTTAGGGTTAAACCTGAACTGGTCAATAATTGGTTTGTAAATTGTCATGCTTGGATTGGAACGAACTCGAACTTAATTTATAGAACTGAACCTAATTATTCAATTTCATTTTTAAAATTTAGTTCTATCAAGAGCATTTTGTTGATCCAAATTATAATCGGTTACCGGTTAGAACTAGAAGACAGAAATGACGGGGTGTGTAACACTTGTAAGCACGACATGAGTGTGCCATGAAATAAACCTAGGTTATGATTATTAAAAACAATGGAGATTTTTTTAAGGTTATTAAGTGTGAGGAAACATTGTATATTGTAAGTGTTTGATATCATAATAAATAAAAAGAATGTAGGGTAAATTATATTGTGGATGTTTGGTCTCCTAACATATTAAGTGTTAAATGACGATGACTAATCTATTTTCTTGTTGAATTTGTCATCTATAACAACTGTAACAATAATCATGACAGCACGCCCTAACTTGTAGACCGTCTCCTTGTTGCTAAAACATTGATTCTCAAGTAGAACAACCCTATGTGCTCATCTCGTAGTGGTTTGACTAGACTCCAATCAAGGTCGTTCCCGAGAATTCATAAAAAAATTTAAACTCTAGGTGAGTAGAAAAAAATAGAATCTTATAATATAAAGTTAACAACCCGTATAAAAAAATATATAGAATACAACAATAGTTGTTATATCAATAAACAAAAGTATTAAAGCAAAATAATTAATTTACTTGCTTAAGCAAATCGTAAGACTTTCCTAGTATTTTTGAAATAATTTTAGATTAGGGAAATAATAATAGATTAAACTAATTAAAATGTTAATGACCCTAAGACTTAATAAATTAAAATTATTAATTGCTGTTAGTCAAACTGTAGTGAAGTTTTTTGAATCATGTATCATTTCAGTACATGTAATGAATAATGTTATTAGAGACTAATCAACCAACCAAAAACCCAAATTAACACAACCCATATACAAGTCAAACTAAATGACTTTCTATTTAACATACTACATATTCAAGGCATACCAATGATCTTTTGGTCTGTTGATTAAGAGAGTGATGAAAGGATTTGCCTTTTTTGAAGGTTTAAGGTTCAAACCTTGACACTAACAAATATTACTAACTTGATGATACTAACAACTAACCATTAACCAGTCGTTCAAAAAAACATATTCAAGGCATGATTTAGCTTCTATTAGCTTCAAATGAGTACACATTTTCCTTATCTCCCAGGGCGATGACATGCTAATTTGTTCACAAACGCCACCTAAATCTAAACTTAACCTTAATCAAGTCATCCCCTTTTGTTGTATTGCCTTCGATTCACGGAACAACAAACTTTGAACCAACTTGAACCGATCCTAGCTTAATTTACAGAATCTTTCTTTTGACGCGACTACACACATATTCACAAACATCTAGCATAGAGACACAAGTAACCAAAAAACAAAACCATCTAAACGACGTTTCGACAAGTAACTGGAAATGACATCATCATCATCATCATCATCTCCATGTTTGAAGTAAGAACTCTAAGAAAGATAAGGTTTCAAGTTTTTTTCTGCAAAGATGTTTGAGGAAGCATGGAGTTGGTGAGTTCTTCATTAAGCTTTACAGGAAGTGGTGGCATTTGCTTCATTATCTCCGGCATGTCGTTTAAGCTGCATTTAGCAACAGTATTATATAAATATTTCATAAATTAAGCCATTGAAAATGACAAGTTTAATTGAAAAATGCAAAAGAAACACTAAATTGGCATAATTGATTGTTGTTTTGAATTTTTTATTAATATTTGCAACTATTTGCAAGTTGATGTCAAATTATGTTAAAGAAAGATGACATACTCATTCAAGATTGAGACAATATTATTTTTTGCCTGGCAGAAGAGACTGATGTTCTCATGCACCTGCCACAAAAGAGAAGAGAGTATCATACATGGACAAAATAGACATTTTACTAAAGTCTAAACTGCGAGTAATTCTACGCATCCGCATAAAGACGGCAAAATGGGAAGGTAACGGGTCAAAACCGTATGGGTCAAAACAGATAGGGTGGGGTACATCCTAAATGCTTTTTGTCCATCTTTTACAACTTCTATAAAGTATTAGTGTGTTAAAAGTGATTACAGTATTATTGAATATATTCAATAAAACACTTTAAGATGGTCTATGCGTTAAAACTTTCGACCTCTTAGACCCACTTCCTTTTAGCTAATTTTTTACTTCAACAAATCGACCCTTTAACGAGTAAATTGGTCAAAATTGCCACCTTTACACCCACCTGTTAACCAAATCAACTCCATATTCCACATACGGGGGGCTATCTTGATTTCTGATCAGGCCCAACATAATAAACATGTTAAATGCCCTAAACAGATGGTACTAGCTCTACTTGTATGTTTGGAGCAGTGATCAATCAGCAGAATTTTTCTTCAGAAATAGATTAATATGTAGCAAGATTTTCAATTGGAAGAAGTCCAACTGACCATAAATTTGATGGTACTAATTCAACTACACTGCATATATTTACCTTAAAAGCAGCAAAATTTGCAGAAATTTGATCAAACGCCTGAGCATTCTGCTCAAGAAGCTGCCCCGCCGTACCACCAATTGCTGCAGATGTCAAACAAACAACTTCAGTGGAAACAGAACTCATATGCATCAATACAAACCCACAAATTACAAGTTGTTTAGTATCTGATGAGAATTAAACAAAGACAATGCATTGATATTGCTGCCAAAAGCAAACATATTGTATAGTAAGTAGGGGGCATATATATCACTTGTTTGATCAAAAATCCTATTTTACATAATATGATTAGACTGGAAGATGATATATTATATACTAATAAATTATTAAAAATGAAAGGATCACCAAGACATGAACCAACCTTTGTACGAGATACCATCATCACTATCCATAGATACTGCTGATTGAGCATATGGTGGGCCGTTCGCACGGTTTGTAGTATGAGATGATGACTTTGCCAAATGCTCAGTTACTTTTTCCTGAAGTAAAAAGAAGAAAAAAGGAAAAAGAAAGAGTACTTAGCCTACAAAATGCCCTTATTGCTTCACAATTATATATTTATATAACTCATGCAAAAAGAATCCCCTTTGCTTGTTCACTTTACCTATTTTGGCAAAAATATAATATATCAAAAAGCTAGAAGGTGTACCTTTTTATCTTTGTTTTTCCTTGATGAATTATTATCCTCTTTCCTTCTCTTACCATTTTCCTTTTTCTGGAAATACATAAAAGAAAAAGTAGTGAAAATTTAGCAGTGTATAATAACAGAATGTAACTTGGTGTTGTTTCCTTCAAAACAATGTATTATGCAGTTCCATACTTGAAATTGGTTTAGCATTAAACATACCCCTACAAATATTGGGAATAAAACTGTCTTGACGACACTTCCACATAACTTAATATGGCAACTGTGCTTTTTTAGAAATGATTCATTTTTCCGTAACATTCAAAACATAAATTGAACAAGATTATTATGTTAAAATGTCTTAAAATAGAAGGAATATAATGTAAAGTCTACTTAAAATATGATCTCTTGAAGACTGGAAAATAAATGTGAAAGGAATTCAATTTTATGAATTATGACCAGCATGAATAGTGAAAAACTTCTTGATAAATTTATATTTAAGCAAGTATTTTAGCAAGGACACAAAGTTGTAAAGTCTAATAATGTCTGTAAATTGGTTTACTAAATCAAAAGAAAAATCACTTATGGTTGATCTGGAATATGATTTTGATATCTATAATCTATAATTATAAAATATAAAAAGAAAGAGAATACTCGAGAAGAAAATAAGAAAATATATCATACTGTCATCCATCTACAACGAAGTGCCACATCCCGAACTGTTTTGTCTTGTAACTTCTTTGCTATCTTTGCATAACGCAATACATTACTATCCGAGGCATATCTGCATTATATTAAAAATAATAATAAATAAGCTACCAAATTAACAAAATTTGTAATGTTTCTTTAGTAAAACAAATACTGGTAATAAGAGAGCAAAGAGATCATAAGAAGTAAAGAACTATTAGCTCAAGCACATAAATGAGAGGAAACAATACATCTAATTCTAAAACATTTATACCTATTTTTTTCTTAACAAGAATTACTTGTATGAATGTGTTCTTTCTATATACTTGATGTATGAGGCATTTGTTTATGTTTCATTTCCAAAAAACCAATCCAGTTAACAAAATTCTGTAAAAGATTTAATTAAAAAACAAGAAGCATTTAATATTTGACGTCAATCAAAGCGGCTTTCTAACCCACCGAAAGACCATCTCTATCTTTTGCTTTGAATTTTTCATCTATTAAATGGCAACTAAAATAGTATTGCTAAAAATGTTCTCATTTTGTCAAAAATCACAACTCTATTTACAGAAATCACTTGTTACACAGCAAAAACAGCAAATTTTATTACTAATCTTGGAGTCAAATTATTCCATCTTTCTGAAAAAAGATCAAGCTTCCAATTTGATAAATCTCTTAATTTGAACATAAAATAACAAAAGCTAATTCATCTGTACTTATTTCCAACTAAAAATTTACTATGTTTAGAACAAAATTCAACTAGCAAGTGACAGAAGAATCTGGCGATTTCCAGATTCAAGAACATAACCAAAATTAGCCTTCCTGCAACAAAAAATTTCAGAAACAAACTATTCAAATCTCAAAACAAACAAACAAACAAACATACCAAAGGCTACTCCCAAAGACAGATGACTAAGAAAAAACCTTATTTTTAAAACAAATTACAGAATAATATTACACGAAACAACAAGTATAAGATTAACAGAATTTATTAGCAGCAGAAAAATCCCCAGAGACTAAGTCATGCAAATCTGAAATCCCAAAATCCTACAAATAAAATGTTGATTATCAAGTACAAAAGCCACCCAACAAAAGATTCACCTTTCAATATCCAACACAATAATCAAAACCAATAATCACACCAAAAACTCAAAACCCCTAAAAATTATAAACACAAACATAATTCAACATAAACCCTAATTCACAATTCCATTAAAGATTGTAAACAATCACTTACTTCGTTAACAGCTCTTCCAACAGCGACTGTTCATCAGGACCCCATTCAACCGAAATCCCAGGGTTATGCCTCAAAGCAGCCTGGGTCGGACCCACCGCCGAACTATCCGGCGCCGCCGCGCCACCGCCGTTGACGGTGGCGCAATTTCCATTACTGTTTGACTCGTTGTTATTCCCAGAAGGGTTTGCACTAGCCGCCATCAATAAAAACAGAGTCTTTCTCCACCCCTTTTCAATTCAAACAAAAGGGTTGCCAAATTATTATAAAGATTATCCTTGGGTGAATTAAAAATTGGAAATTGAGCACGATTGTTGACGGAAAAAGAAGGCGATTTCGATTTGTTTATGAAGGGGGATGAGAGAGAGAATCGGTGGGGGTGTTATGAGTGAAGATTCACGGGGAATTTGAGCCGAATTGGGCGGTGGTGGGATCGATTTCACTGTTTTGAAGGATTTTATGTGCGGTAAAAGAGGATTTGATGGGAGAAAGTGACGAGCGGTGGAGGAATCTACGGATGAAAGTAAGCTACAATTATTATTATTATTATTATTATTATTATGCAGCCCGTGAAGATGTTGGGACAAAATAATGAAATATGAATATGGTGATGTTTTGTTATATTTTGCTAAGGTTTATTTGGAATATTCTTTTTTGCAATTATAATTGTGATTTGGGTATGTGATGAGATGGGAAATACAATATTAACGTTTGTGATTTTAAAGGTATGTATAAGATGGTTAAGGTCAATTTTTAGATAGTATAATGAAAAACTTGAAAAACAATTAAAAGTTTTATTTATTGTTTAAAAGATCCTCAATATACATTTATAATATATTTTTTATTCTTTAATTGTGTGATGTATCCATACCACCAAAATGTCATTTATTAAATAACAAATAAATTGAATTATAATAATTATATAATAATATGTGTGTATATATATATATATATATATATATAATTCATTAAATAACAAAATTATTTTAAATAACAAGTTTCTTAAATACCCATATTAGGTGCTTTTAAATTGAAGTGAAATGCTCAAGGTTAAGTGAGTGGTTTTTTTAATTGTGGATTTCCTTCTGAACTGATTGGGGGTACTATCCTAGATGGAAAATGAATAGGTAGCACGATTAAGATTACACATATACTTTAAAGCAGGAGCGTACATTTCGATCAAAAAAAGTGAAACGACAATTTTATGCATCTCAAATGTATTATATAGTAGTATAGATAGTCTGGTGATAAATGATGTAATCTCTGGAATATATATATTAATCATGATGTGTATATGTATAGAATGTGATAATTTTATTCTAGAAAATTTAAATAATGATGTTAAGAAGTCTATGATTTGGAATCATAGTAGTTTCTTTTATAAGTGTGTTTTAATTTAAAATATTAGTTATATAATGTTAATTTTTATATATTATTTTGTAAATTATCTATATCACACCCAGTTTAATAAAATTTAATAATATATACAAAACTATCTTATTATTATTATCAAACTAGTTTACTTCTCGTGCTTCGCGGCGAGTACATTGTGGTCAGGTTTTTCTCACGCAACGTAGCGGGAATTTGGCCGTTATCGATTTGGCTCATCAAAAATCATAAAAAAAACATTGATAACAGTTCCAATAATACCAAAATACAGACAAAGTAATGTTCGCTCATCAGCGGTTGGGTTTGTTTCCTTTGGTTTGTCACGGTACCTGAACGGGAATGACAAAGAAACATTTGTCAACTAAAATAAAACCTAATTAAAAAATAAGAAATCACAATTAAAATAACAAAAAATATTAAAAAGAAAATAAAAGAAACCAATTTTTAAAAACCATCAAAGAATATTTTAAAGAACTATAAAAAATAAAGGTTTCAAGGTTTCTTTTGTAAATAGTTAAAGTTTGGTGGTTTGTCTTCTAAATCATATAATTCCCTGTAGCTCTTTAGTTCCTTTTTAATATATATTATAATGTCTTCGGATGATATATCTGGTTTGTTTGATTGAATATGATTAAATAATATTGATTATCGAAATGATAAAGTAGAGGTTTTATATGGTAAATCTTATGTTGTTTCTCTATTCTTATCTTTATAATTATATTAAAAATAACTATTTTTTCTCTTTCTTTCGTAATTAAATAATATTTTTTTATATTTTTATCATTATCTTTTCTCTCTCCTCTACTTACAACCACTTTCAAAAATATTAAAAAATTTATAAGGGTTAAACAACGATTTCCCAAATATACAAACGAACAGTAATTGTTTCCTATCCTCCACTCATAATCATTTACAACCATTTTTTAAACTATAAAAAACACACTCAAATAAATATAAAAAATCCACTGTGAATACTCTAATCAATTATCATAATCTTTATAAAGGTGTATAATTTTTAACTGATGATAACAAAAGTAGTAATAAAGTCCAGGGGAATGGTTCTTTCTTGACAAAAGAGGTATAAAGGAAATTACAAAAAGGCTAAAAAGAACAACACTACAAGGAAACATTTAAGCTATAATCTCTACATGTAAAGAGTTATTTGTTTGCTAATTCCTATTTCTAACTCTTTCTTTTTAATATTTTTTACATAAATAACTAACATCAAATGAGACTTGAACTTACAATCACTTGAGAATGGACATTGTTTCAACACACATTGGTATTGTCAGGTTACATGTCTTTTTATTTTTTTTCTAAATTATTTAATAACAAAATAACACTACTGACGAAAAAAAAGATAGAGACGGGGGACCCCCCGGCCCATACTAAGCTTCGCCTCTGCAACCAAAAAGACCGATGACAGACAACAATGAGCATCCATTAGCAGCCAAGAAAAGTCCAAAGTTAGAAATTTAATCAAGATGAGAGACTGCAATATAGAGTTAAAGTTTGCAGTTGAGTTAAACCAATGTTTGGGACTCTTTGGCGTCGACTCAAGAACAATGACTCTAATTGCCTAAAACGGTTAAACAAATTATCAAGTATATCATCTTTAATGACGACAATGGCACCTTACGAGGAGCAATTTACGTAGCTACAACACCCAAGTTCCAAACTTTTGCAACTTGAACTTTGAATATCAGGAAACCAAAGACAAGTAAGGCCAAAAGATTATTGATCACTATTAGAGTTAAATTTTTTAATATCAAATACAAAGAGTTATCAGTTGAGTGTGTAATAATACAAAAGTAGCAAATTTTAACATCTGCATCTATTTATGTACTAGTATCTGCTTAACAATCTTTTGGTTGTAGCCCTTTGAATCTTTAATATATGATGAGGAATCAAGGTTTAAGTATCAAGAACTCATAGAGTATGAAATAGTACACCAATCTTTCACAATATTGGCTTGATTTTTCAGATAAACTGATAAACAAACTTTGTTTGATAATGTAAAAGAAGATACAACCAGATCCATGGTTGTATAAACCAATTAAAGAATACATTAGTTCATATAAACTAAGAGGGACGTTTATTATAGACAGTGGGGGATCTAGCCTAAAAAATTAGGGGTATCCCAATTTTTTTTACGGTACATTAGTTCAATGTCGAAAAAAATATTTTGTTGTATGTTCATTTAATAATGATTTTTTTTAGTTCAATGTCGAAAAAAATATTTTGTTGTATGTTCATTGAATAATGATTTTTTTTGTGGTACATTAATTTAACTAGATTTTCATCCATCTACATTGCGATGGTGATCCCTCCATGATTTCAAATATCAAAACTCAATCACAAGAATATGCCTCAATAACTATACTCTCACGTAAAACCCCAAAGCGTTTTCCGTCGTAAAAGCTATTATCACTCAATATTGTTAAC
The DNA here is from genome assembly GCA_025506415.1 of Flaveria robusta. Classification (NCBI taxonomy): domain Eukaryota; kingdom Viridiplantae; phylum Streptophyta; class Magnoliopsida; order Asterales; family Asteraceae; genus Flaveria; species Flaveria robusta. Next base: position 4,466,330 of record CM046475.1, on the reverse strand, counting down.
TTATATTCCGTTCGGTTCGTCATTGTGGTAAAAGTGTTGCCCCAATAAACTATACACACACACGCACATATATAATTGATGGGATATTGAGTTTTTAATGAATTGAGCTTTTAATTGACTGAGATATTAATCTGAATTTTATTTGAGATTTTAGTTTTATATTAATTTTGGCTTTTTTTTGGGATCTTAATTTTTGCTCATGGGTATCCCGATACATACAATGTGAAGAAAAAAAAAAAAAAAGAAATTGCACTTTGGAGAGTTCAGGGCTAGCCCGGGCTACCTCTACCTTCTTAATAGATCCGCCCATGAATACGAAACCAGTTTCATTAAAGAATTGTGAGCACCGCATATACGTATGTATAGTTTGCTTTTAATATTATACATAAGACAACTATGTAACCAAATACCTCACTCTCTTTCACTCTCCCATTAAATTCGCAAAGCACATTGTGAAAATGTATCACATGGTTCATACACTTCTCTACTTCAAATTGATTTTGTATTGAAAGTGTCCTAAAAAACCAAATCACGGAAATCAAGCCAACTAAATATGATTTTAAGCTACTATATATATATCTTTGAATCCATTTCCACATATAGCCTTAAGGTTTTACAAACTCTGCATAAGTTGGTTTCCAGATTGTTGATGGTTTAGGAATAAATACAGTTAATTTTGCTAAAATTTGATTATTTAATATAATCATGAGTGCAAATTATACAGTTTAAGTACATGATAAGAATGCTCAAAGCAATCAAATCACTAGCAATTCTCTACCCATACACAACAATTTTTCAATATTATACCCAAAACATAGTGTTTTTCTTCAACAAAAATTAAAATTAACTCACAATTAATCAAAGATCAAACGCTGAAAACCGACTCTGTGAAATCATGTATTCTAGAAGCACAATTCTTACAGAAATAACAAAATACATAAATCTCTTATATCATAGTTTCTAACCAAACACACTTGATTAACTTCAAGATTAAATCTTTATATAATTTTTGCTTCATAAAACATGAAATTAGAATATAACCATTGTGAATATATGTATAGTTTGATACTCTAACATCAAATAGTGTCATGATGTGTCATGCGCATGCACTTCTCTTAATTTTGACCGGCTAAAAAAAGAAACGAAAATGAGTTTAAGAACGTTCGGTGAGGAGATCAGTAATGAAAAGACAAACATGTAAAATTTCAACTTGCTAAATCAGAGGGACAATGTCACCATTCGTAACAGAACTTACCGACTCAAGGACTGGTTTTACCGAGTCCCACTCCGTGTGTTGTGCCTAAGTTGAAGTTGCACTCAGCAACGGCTTTATTAGAAACCCACATACTAACTGCGACTTCACATAGGCAATGGCGACTTCAAGGATTAGAGAACTCTGAACAAAATCCCATAGTCAGTTATGCCACAGCACCATCTAGGTTCACACCTGTTAGAAGTTTACAGGATTCTAATAGTCACAAAGATCAATGACCTACAATAATGGACAACCAGAAGCAACCATAGTAAGTCCTATGTTGGTGACCTTAGGACAAAACCAAAGAGAAAGTGTGTGCAAGTTAGAGCCATATATTTGCAATCTAGTTAAACCTGAATCTAAGATATCATCACAGGACAGTGACTCTAACAGCCTAAAAAAGTTAAACAGTATATTAACAACAGAGGAACCTTTGTCAAAGGTTACACTATGGTAGTAGTAAAGCTTCAAACATTTAACATTTGCACTTTAAATATCAAGTAAACTGGAACTAATTAAAAGATTGTCGATCATAATGTGAGTATAATTTTGTCAATGACCCGATACAAACAGTCATCAGGAAGGTGAATAATACTAGAGCTGTGACTTCGAAATTCTTCATCCATCTCCATATACAGCTAGCGAGAATCTCCATCTGCTTTCTTACAACCAGAATCTCTAGCTACGCAATGAACGGAATTAGAACAACGATTTAGAAGATAGAATCTTTTCTATGGACATTATGACATCCAAAGGTATTGATGTGATCAATAGCTGTTACAATAATAAAAGAATACATAAGAAAACATAAATTGAGTTGTATTTATGTTACAATATGAAAACTTAAGAGGAACAATTTTTATGATCCCAACCTATAGAATCCAACTAAGAAATATTTAATCTCTTTAAATACTTCGATTTTGAAGCATTTTGATGTTAGACCCTCAAATCTGTCGAAAATCTTTGTTATAAGGTTCTTAATAAAACTGTTATCACTCAAAAAAAGATACTCCTTCCTTTATATATAATCAGCTTGGTTGTAATTTAACTGTAAGTTCAATGAACCATTCGTGAATCATTCTCGTCATAAACAAATTTCTTTCATTGTTCAGTCAATTGAAAGAACATCAACTAACTTCTTATAGGGAAAGGATCTTGCAAAACTTTACTATCATGTAAAAACCAATAAAATCTTTTGACCAACAAGATGACACATATTGAAGGATTTTATGTGGCTAGATGGGTAATATAGACATTTTTTTTACTAGAATGAAGAAGATTTAATTAGTCATTATAATAACTAATTCTAATCATCATTACCTTTTTAAAATCTTATCCTTATCATATTACATATATGTAACTACATACTAAAGTATGCAAAACACCTACCTGCCCCTTCATCACTAGCATTAAATTGATTCAAAACATCATGTCCACCCCCTCTTCACCTGCATCCAAATTATGCAAAACATATTACAGATATGTAATATGTCATTACATTATATATAATAACAGAGCATTTCATATGTGTAATATGATATCACATATGTGTAGTCACACATGCATATTAAATACTTACTATTTATAAGAAACAATATGTAAGAACCCTTTTAATGCATACCATCCAGAACTTCTGTAGCTGGCTTCTCAAATGCAGATTCCTTTAACGATTCGGATTCTTGGTTAAGCCCAGGACTAAAGCTAGGCATGGATGTCTCATTTACATTCTTAACCGGCCGTTCATCACTGGCATTTAATTGATTCAAAACATTTGTGTCCATTCCCTCATCATTTGTATTCAATTTATCTAAAACATCCTTAATCCTTGCACCCTTGTCATAGTCTTCTGTAGGCCCATTAAATATGGCAATTATTGTATCGGGAACATTTGCCATCTTATTAGCCTCTTCTATGCATGACTGTGCCCACTTAGGAGTCTCTCTAAATATGGACTCGTACTTTTCCACCAACATCTTTACTTCTTGGTTTTCTGGATTTTTCCTGTACATGCTCCCTAATTCCTTCTCAAATCGACTCTTATTCCTCTCAATCAAGTCAAACATTTTTTCAAGCTTCGAAATCTTAGCCTGTAAAAACAGTAACAATGCATTAGTGAAGTATTTGCATATACTCAATAACTATTGGGAACTATACTCAATAACTTTTGGGAACTACATTTTACCACAAAGTCATCACTGTCATGATCTATGTTTAAGTCTTCTTTCGCCTCAACCTCCTCCGTATCTGAATAAATGGTGTCTACAAACAGCCCCCTAAACTCCCCAAGGCCAAATCCACCATTTTTAATCTCCAAAGTCTCCCTTAATTTTAGCCTCTCCATAGTCCAAAAATCAACCGCCCTTACTGTACGTTCGACGTTAATGCCCGGGCATGCAACACTATCGACATACAGTAGCTGCATATGTAAAAAGGTTATGGTGATTAAAAACTTTTGACTAGGATAATAAAAAGATACAGCATATGTGTAATACCATAACATTACAGATTTGCTAAACAATAATACATATATAATGACAGATTACATATATGATGTAACATAAAACTAGGTATAAGTAAAACCATATCACATATATTTATGTAATATGTGATTACATATATGTAACAACAGAACATTACATGTATACATATATGTAATAACAAATCATTACATATATGTATTAACAAATCATTACATATATGTGAAAACAGAATGTGAGTATGTGACATGCCATCTAACAGTTACTACTTATAAGAAACATTACGTAAAAATATTACAATGCGTACCGTTAGAATTGTCAAAGCGCCCCTGAAAGGAGATTTTGTGCTACATCGGTTCCATCCAACTTTACATTTTTTCATCGAATTCACCACATATCCACACCAGTCAATATCACTGAAGTCGGTGTCACCTGATAAGGAATGGAGAATGTCAAGTTTACATTTACCGTGTGTGTGGCATTCCACCATTGTGCTGAGAAACAATACTATGAAATCAAGTCTGAAAAAAAAGTTGTCGTCATCTTCAGATTCAGCAATTCGCGTCACTATCTCTGGTGGCCCGATATAATCATTTTCATACATATTTCTCCAACATGCAATAGTAGGTTCTAGTTCCTTGGTCTGATTACGTGATTTCAAATCTATCCCAGAGTTTGGTATCCCAAGCAATTGATGCACCGATTCACTATCCACTTTAATCGTCCCATTTGATAATCTAATTTCCATTTTTTCCTCATCAAACATATCAACAACATAATGCCCAAGCTTTGCAGGTATTCCATCGACCTTGAATGACAACAACTTACCAAAGCCCATACTTATGACTGCCTCACGTTGTTTCTTCTTCAATAATGTAATAGCCTTAAAAAGTTGTTTAGGCGATGAACGGGTTCGTATCCCGAACCATTTATTCTCCTGTATTACCTTCCTTTTATTTTTCTCTCCTTTAACTATCCCAATTTTAGTCTTTTCTCTCTTTCGTTTAATTCCTAATTTTGCATCCTTTACCCAGCCCAAGTCTTGTTTTTTTCCTTTTCTCTTCTTTTGTTCCTTCAACAAGACAATCTCCTTACCTGAATTTGTTTACAAAATTTCTTAGGCACAACATCAGATAAAATATATCTATGTAATATTAGAATATTACACATATGTATGAGCTATAACATATAAGTAATAGCCTATTACATAAAAACAACAACCTACTACAAATGTGTAATAATATGTTTTATAAAATGTTACATTTTAGAATACTGTATATAAGTTCTAAGCTATTTTATGTATGTAGTACAGGGATGCAATCTGTAAAAATAAACAAACAGAATATTATTAAAGGTCGCTTGACTGATGATCTTCTATTTAACCTTAGCAACATGCTCATCTTTTAGTTTTTCCATTCTTTTTTTGTTTCTTAATTGGGTTAGATGTTATATCAGAATCTGTATCTATTAAATTCGTTCTACAAAACATTCTAATCAAACAAACATATGATATGTAATAAGCTATTACACATATGTAATACATTGATGCAATCTGTAGAAATAAACAAACATAATATCATTAAAGGATACCTGATTGATCATCATTTCTTTTGTTAGCCTTTCCAACATGTCCATCTTTTAGTTTTGCCTTCTTTTGTTTCTTAACCGGGCTTATTTTTGTTTGTAAATTTGTATCTTCAAAGTCTATTGTACAAACATTATGGCCAGACAAATAGAAGATTAAGTAATCTAATATATTGATGCAATCTTTAGAATAAACAAACAGAATATGATTAAAGGATACCTGACTGATCATCTTTTAGTTTTGCCTTCTTTTGTTTCTTATTTGAGATAGTTTTCATATCTGATTTTGTATCTTCAGAATCTGTTATGCAAAACATTATAATCAGAAAAATATATGCATTATATGAACCAAAAGAAGGTAATATATAATATTATAATCAGTAATAATATATATTTTCTCTGACCAATGTCGACATTTTGAAATTTTTCATGAAACCCAATCTCTATAGGATCATCAGTAGTGTTTTCAAATTTGCTAAACAATGTTTCTATTGCTATTCTTTCGCTTTTTATCCCTGTGAGAAAAACATATGCAGCACAATAAAATTTTAAGAAACATGTATCTACAAGCTTAATTGAAACATATGTGATTAGTAGTCTTACTTGATTTCATCTTCTGTTCTTTATATGCCTGGCAGATTTACACAAAAATGTAAACATCAATACAGTAATAACATTTATGCCGTGTAATATCATAGTATATATACTTAATATTATGAAATATATACTTAATATCATATTACATATGTGTAATATCATATTACATATATGCAATATGATATTACATATATGTAATATGATATGACCCCTTTTCAAATTAAATCTTTATCATCCAAAATTCACCAAAATGGCTAGAGATTAGCAGTGTAAACAATGTACAAGCATAAGTAAGATTTCACAAAACTAGCATACATATATGTAATCATTCAAAAGATTACTACCTATTCAAAAGATCAATACATATGAATTTGTTTGCACTTTAATGCTTTTAAAACTACAGATAACGCAGAATCCCATTACCTATATGTAATTATTCAAAAAATTAACATCTCATATAATGTTCTTATAACACAACCAAAACATCTATCATCTCAAAGTGTTCTTAAACCTATTTGAAAGATTAAATATATCCAGCATTCATTAACCGAACAAATTTTAGTGTAAAAAATCCAGTTTTTAGGAACGCAGAGTCGATTACATACAATTGAATCATTTCAAACTTGATTAAATTTTATTTTTTTTTATGAACAGCGAGTCGATTGCATATAGCAATCCAATTTTTAAGAAACAAATCACCTTTTAGGGTTAAATCGATCAAATTTGGGGATTTCATAATGATGCAGCCCTCCTTTTTTAATTGATTCCAAATTGTGTTTTTAGGTTTAAACAAAGTACAAAAATAAAGATCTGAAAATCGAAATGGTTTGAAGCTTCTTCACGAGTCCTGATCGATCAAGGAACTAAAAGAGGGAAAAACTTACGAGTTTAGGTAAACAAACACGCTGATTCTTTGATCAAATCTGTTGATATGATATCGGATTATTAGTGAATTTGCTCCCTTCGATCTCTGCTTTGTTTCGTCTGATTTATATGACATAGGCTAGGGTTCATAAGGTGGAGATAATCGAACTCTGAAAGAAATTGGGGATCAGCGAGAATGGTAATAACTAATAAGTGTTCTTAATTTTGGTGTCTGTTTGACTTGATTCTCGCTACGATCTAATACACATAGTTTCTTTTTATTATTACTAATTTTTTTTTAGCTTTGAGAATAATACTATTTATTTTTTTACTTTTTGTACACAAGATTGTTTTCTCACGACTTGAACCTAAACACATGTTATTATAACTAATAGTAGCGGATACGTTGAGCTTATATCTTCTTTTAATATACTTGATGTGTTTGTTGTATCTTGAAACTACTAATTTAATATGAATCTTAAGTTGCTATCATCTCATAGATAAAAAAAATATACCCTTTGGTGTCTATTGGGTTAAATTCTTACTTTTGTTTAATTAGGCTCTGATTGGAACGAATATGAAAAAAAGTGTTACCTGAAACTAGTTAATTAACAAATCAAAAAACTAAATGGCATTTAGCTCAATGGTATCAAAGTATTGAAATGATATTTTTTTCAAGGGGTGAGTGTTCGAATATTGTTAGACAAATGATGTAGATTTAGGAGTGAGTTTATTGGGTGTGTAAATTCACAATTAAGAAAAAAAAAACACAAAAAAAACTTCATATATGGAACTAAAAACTTGTGCAATTGTTACCACTATTCCAGTTGTTGGAGTATACACTAGTGGAGAGAGTTCGCAATGCCATAATGGGTTAAGTCTCATATCTTTTTTTATGGTAATTGAATGGGAGTCGCTCATTTTATAAAGACAAAGTATTAAGACGATTTCTTAGTATAGTGTGTTCATTAAATTGTTTCATAAAGAGGATTGAACATGGCATTTGGGATGGACCTCGGAGTCATTGTTCTCGAATTTGATACAACCATATATCACTTGTTTCGGCATGGTATGTTTAGTGTTATTAATAGATACCACATGCACTTTTTATCGATGCATAGCTTCCACCATCCAAGCCTTCTACGCGTCATTTTAGCTTAGGGTGCTTACTTTAGGACTGTTGTTTTTATGTATTGAAAGTTGATTGGTTGAAATCTACTAGTTATTTCACGGTGAGTGCTTTTTGTCCTTAAAGCAATTCAATCTCCTTCGTCTTTCTAACTGGAGTATTTAGAATTGTCTCCTAGTATATAATATTGATGACCGGATAAATTCTTGAGTGGTAAAACAATTTCTTGAAACTAGAACCGCATTTCTTACCAACAAAGTGAGATGTTTATGATATCAGAAGTACGTAGATTAGGGAGGTATGATGTGTGTTAATCTGTTACAAGATTAATTATAGCGAAACAATATAGTACTTAAAAATGTTTGTTATTTAAATAATATATGTCACTTAATCGAAGTTTTGTTGCAAGATTACGACAATATTCTATTTCAAAGGTTAGATTATTACTGAGATAAGACATTTCTTAATCGTGTTTGACATGCTAATCAATTATTTCAAAAAATGAAAACTTTGAAGAAAAGAGTATGATAAGATGACTAAAAATATCAAAGAATGTTACTGTTGGATGTGTATTCTGTTTTATGTATAACCATAAGAAGCTGATTTATATGGCTGGCAATCTTGACCCAAACTATGTAAAAGAGGTTGGAATGGATCAAGTTAATTTGTATTTGGGTTGAAATAGATGGATGGTTAATGGACAATGGGTTGAAATGGGTAAACAAAAACTATATTAAAATTTTAAAATAGATCAGGATGGATCCATATAATGAATCCGCATGGGTAAAATATAAGTTCATATAATTATATAGAAATGGAAATTAACAAAAATATGTAATACCTAAAAGATTGCTAATATGAACTATAATAGTCATTACAACCGGGCTACCACCGTAAGCACCACCATCACCTTTGACATACCAAACAACACCTTACGCACCACCACCACCTTCAACATACCGACCGCCACCGTACGCAAAACCACCACCTTCGACGTACCGACCGCCACCGTACGCACCACCACCGCCTTCGACGTACCGACCGCCACCGTACGCACCACCACCGCCTTCGACGTACCGACCGCCACCGTACGCACCACCACCTCCTTCAACTTACCGACCGCCACCGTACGCACCATCACCACCTTCGACACACTGACCGCCACCGTATGCACCACCACCACCTTTAACGTACCGATCGCCATGTTCGACATACCGACCGCCATTGTACGCACCACCACCACTTTTAGCATATCGACTGCCGCCGTACGCACCACCGTTTACAATCTCCCAAAACCAAAACTTAACATTACAAGCATCACATATGTTTGTCACCGTGCAACTTAACGTCTCAGGTGAATTACGTTTTGTGGTTTGATTGGGGTTCTTTGGCAAATCTGGTGATTGCCGATGGTGCCATGGTGGTTCGCATATCTGGTTGTGGTTGATTTGTCGACTCGTAATTGTTAAGGATTGAAGCGGTGTTGATTTTCGTGTCTACGGGGATAGAACAATGTTAAAATATGAAGCAAAAGTGAGTTGAACCCATCCTGACCCGTACCCATTCTAACTTTAATCCATTTTGACCCATACCCATCCTGACCTTTTTTTTAATTGGTCCATCCTAACCCAAGCTCATCTTGACCTAAACCCATCTTGACCCGACAACCAACCCAATCCAACCCATTCATTTTGCCACCTCTACTGATTTACAATGATAGGAATCAAAAGCTTACAAGAGGGTAAATTTGCTGTTTGAAGTGATGATGATGAGTGATGATCAAGTTACACCTTTATAGCCATGTCAAAGATAAATTATGCATGCAACCATGAATTGCACGACACCACGGTCTCGTATGAATCAATTTTAATCCATTAAAACGCCTTTGTTGTCCTACTTAAAGTGGGATATTATAACAAACAAGCAAATCAACCCAGAAAAATCCCACTTAGAAGTAGGGTTTGAGATCAATGATACTCATTGAAATAAGATACCTTAAAACTTTATTAAAATAAAAAGAGATTTTAGGTTCAAGTTTCACATATGATAAAAAAAAAATTTCAGGTTTGATCAAAGAGTTTTCTTACCTAAAATGAGTTTACTCCTGATGGTGGTCTCGGGTTCGAGTAATGAGTGACTCGATCATCTAGTGATCATTTAGTTGTTAAAAAAAAAATAGTAGGGTCTAGAAAAAGTGGGATACCACGTATTTTACTCTTGGATTTAGTTCAAGTGATCAAATCCATGTGGCTTGGTTCGCTTTGATTATGTTCCGTCCAGTTCATCCCCATAATCAACCTTGGTGTCTAGGGTGATTAAGAAAAAATGTCTAAGCAAGCCTAGTATCTAAAAGAACCTAATAGAACCCAAATCTAGAAAAGATCAGTTACTAGAAGGTAAATTACTTAAAATATTAGTCATGACCCATGAGTTGGATTGAACAAAATAATATTCTATGTTATGTAATTTATCCTTATACAGATTTAGATTAAGCCACCAGTGTAAGTGTGTAACCGGTGCTTTACTTGATCCCACTGATTAGCAGGCATTGATGGGTCAGTAAGTTTTACATAACATGTTCTCATGGTAACTAAAAAAGGAAAATTACTTTAAGCTAACAGCCTGGTCCTTATGTTAAACCTTCTAGCAGAGGTTAACTAGCCAAATTCCAAGAAACATTTAACTTTCATGGCATCAAAAAATGTTTGACAGTTAATGAAGGCAACACACCATTAGGACATGTTACTGGTAAGAATAGACAATATCATTCAATTACGTCAAAAGGACACGAAACAGTTGCGATGAACCTTAAAAGGTGACACACATTCTAGTCCTGATCTTCGTCTTGGTCAAAATCCTTAATCTTCACATCAGCATCTTCTCCGAATTGAATGCAGTTGTCAATTTGTGAAAGAACATATTGTATGCTGTGAACACCACAATGGTCATATCAATTTCATAACTAAACTGTTACAAATTAAATACAACTCAAAACTCAATGTAACCCCCCTCCCCGAACATGTACACGTAAGAACCTAGACAACTCGGTACATGAAAACAGATATGAAATGAAACATGATACGTCTTTCAAATATGATAATAAACATATAGGGAAATGGTAATATGCTTCAAAGCTCAAATGCATAGTACAAAACTACATGCTCGCATTTATATATCAAGTATATCAAAATTTACCTCCTTTCCTTCCTTAAATCAAGTGGCACAAAACTCACCATACTATACTGATCCACCTGGTACACCATAAAAGTTAATGATTATGTTGAAATTGGGTTTGTTTATAAAACAAAAATTTAGTTTTCATTAGTTACATATTAATGAAAAAGACTTTCAAAACAGAGAAGTTAGAACCATTAATTATTTTATCATGTTCAAAACAGAAAATTTAGAACTCACCAATTCAATTAAGGCTTTATTGAGCTTGTGAAATTGAGGACCCATGCGCTGATTCAGTTCTGCCAGCAGAGTCTGAGGCTCTGGGTTCAAGTAACTAATGGAAATAAACAATATATAAATGAGAGGTAAAGTTGATTACATCCAAAATATAAAAAAACAACAATCTTAAAAGTAATATAGCAACTTACTCTTCAATATCTCTTTTTCGAGTCACAAGGTCCATTTTTGAGAGGATGTTAACATGAGGTAACTCAAGTTGAACCATTGCAGAGAGTGAAGCCATACAACCACTAATAAACTTGGTCACATCCGTGATAAACTAAAACAGATATAATACGAATCAACAAAGGCAAGCACGACTGACAATACTGATTGGAGGCAAAGTGAACGGGTCGGGCTGGGTTGACCCACAACACTTAATATTCAACGTTTTTTAATAAATGGTTAATGTGTTTATGACTAGCAGAATTATATTACTTTAACAATTGTAAATAAGTTTACTAAAAGGTGACCTTTGAGGTTTTATGCATTAAAAATACACTTGGGCAGCTTGATCCATTTAACCCTTTTTCTTTGAAGCTAACTTTATTGATTTTACACATTTAACCCACTGGAGATAAACCATAACCGATTCGATTAAGTAGATATGCGGAAATTACCACCACTAACAAAAGAGAAAAGCAAGTACAAACCTGGGAATCAAGCAAGTACACAGCACAAACATTGAAATTCTTACGCTGCAAATGCTCCACAAAATTCTTAAGAGCCGGAACATGAGAGAAGAGTTCTATCTGACCTATAAAATGAAATCAAATGCAAAAAAATAATTTGCTACTACAAGTTTTAAACATCATTGATGTTGCTTTTGTAATTTCTATAGATTTATACATGGTTAAATGCTAGTATAAAGCATACCTGGGCAATCAAATACTAGATAATCGTCTTCCATGTAATTTTCCAGCTCTTCGTTTAACCAATCATCCAAATTTTCTTCAAGGTGTCTAATTAGTGAGATTTAAGAAGTTCAACGCTTCCCAGTTAGGTTAACCCCTAAACATTACTTTGTCCATTTCTTCTAAATGCTTTCAAAATATGATCAGCTTTTTTTACTAAGGTGATTTAAGAGATTGCATACATTTCAATAAACTTTGGGCTACTTTTAATCCATTAACGGTTAACCCCTTACCATATCGCTAATATATTTAATTTTACCCAAGATATAATATAACCCAAGTAGACCAATCTATTGAAAATGGGTCGAAACGACCACCTCAAGAAGAAACTTGAAAAAGAAAGGTAAAAACAAGTGGGAAGGATACTCCATGCAATACAAAAGACCACCATTTGGACCAAGTCCAAGCTCTTCCATAACATCATCCAAAGATATAAGTTCCCGAATATCTACGACAATGCATATAACCTTTAATAAGAAGCGATAACATACTAAAACTGCCAAGAAAATCAGCAAAAAAGACGGATTTACCCATGGCCACAGGATAATCAAAATTTTCTGCAGCAGGATCTAGGTTAACAATATGAATTGTTCGCCGAGTTGCTTCACAGTGTTGGTACAAACTTGAGCAATAAGTAGACTGAAAATAAAAAGAAAAAAGTTAGGGTATGGAAAGATTAAAAAGAGCTTATAAATTATACTGTAACTAGATTTTTATGTTACCTTTCCGCTTCCAGCAGGACCAATTACTAACTGAGCATAACCCATAGCTACCTCCTATTTGTTTTGATTTTTCAATCTTCTGCTTTTCCCCTCTTAAAACTTGTGAATAGAACTGTATAACTGAAATAACAGAGTAACTTCAACAAGAACATATAAAGCAGCCCCAAAAAATAAGTTCAGGGCTTCTTACATCATCAATATGCATAACAATACATCCTGAACCAATAATAAATTCCTTGATTGATTTCCTTGTTACCTACATAGTACGTTATTGATAATTTATGGGTTTTCACCGTCAGTATGACGAAAAACCTGAACCGAACCGCTAACTTCGGTTTTGGTAAACGACAAACCAAACCAGCTGGGACCAGTGGGTGCCAGTTTCGCAATTCTGTTCCAACGGTTTGAAGCACTTCTTTCATTTTTCTCTTCAAAATCATTAGTTTGTACTAAGATCTTAAAGTGATACAGATGGTATATAAATAATAAGATCTTAAGTCAGTTCGGTTAACGGTTTAGATGTTTATCAACACCCTTAATCAATACACATTATCTTAGTTCAAGAAATTGATCTCCACTTTGTCTACACTTGCTTAACCGTTTGATTCCAATTAGTTCATATGAACTTCAATTTTATGCAACAAACCATTACAGAATCGCAATTACGTCAAACCCTAACTAGCAAACTAATAGATTATCACTTGAATCCCGCATAAACTCTTCCCGTATCTGCTTGAGATTAGGGTTACAATCATTACTTGTAACCAAGAATAGACTATCTTTTGGTTAAAACGATTAGTGATTTACAAAATAAACAGGCAAATACATATAAACCCTAGTAAACCAACATCACAAACATCAAATTAAGGGTACTGAAGGAGTTAAGAAAGATGATTTTTATAGCGTACCTGAAAGGAAGCAATAATATTGATGATCGATGAAGGAAGAGCAAGGGTTTTTGTACGGCTCGTGCTGCAAATTGTTAAATTGAGCATTCAGTATTTCACATATTATTATTGTGGTAATTTAATCATTTTTTTATAATAGCTTGTTTTGACCCTTTGCATTTTGTAACCTCAATCAAAATAACCCTTTCGTAAAAGGACCGTTCTGACTCGAAGTGACCATGTTTTGATCTAAGTGGTTGTTTAATTTGCTTCTTACTCGGTTAAAATGTCTGACCTATTGATCCGGTTAGACATTTTGACCGGTCAGACATTTTGGCCAGTCAGATATTTTGGCCGGTCAGCGTGTTTGATTCTCACTTTTTCGCATTTGACCCGGTCCGACACCACTGATCCATGCGTATTTTTCCCCTTACCCAGTCAGTTTTGAAACAGCCCATTACTCGGTCACCACTTTCTGACCGAGACTTGAATTTCAAACAACCCCTAAATTCATTCTGATCTGAATGTGTTCTGACTCATAAGACATTCCACTCGACCCGCAACCGCACATTTTACCGTGTATATGCATGTTGTTTTTACTTGCAAGGGATAGATTTTTCAATGACTTTATTCTTTGTAATTTAGGTCAATGTGCTTTATTAATTTTATTAAGTTGAAAGTGTTTATAAAAATTTTCCTGAGTTGAGTTTAACGGTTAATAATTGAAAGTTGAAATTATTCAAATCCAATAACCGTAAATAATAATATAAAGTTATATAAAATGACTTTTTAATATGTATTTGTTTTTTGTATTTTTTTTTTCTCAAGTTCACACTCAGACCTAATTAATTTGTTTTTCTTAAGTTCACACTCAGACCTAATTAATTTGTTTGACCAATTTTTTATTGGCTATCTTTATATCAAGTCATTTATTTTTACTTTTTATAATTTTATTTTTTTGTTTTGGTAAAAAAGAAAAGATAAACATAGAATACATCGTTTCATTTAAATCCAAATGAATATCGTCCCTCATGTGTTACGATGTAAATGCAACTATGTTTTTAGTCAAGATCATGACATCATGTTATGCCAACATTTATCAAATTTGTTAAATGTATCTAAATCAAAGTAAACGTAACAACGGGTCAAGTCGTGAAAAAATTCAATGACCATGAAACTTTATACAAAAAGAATGAAACCTTTATATTAAGCGAGAGCTTTAACCTAACCGACTCATTTTTTAATTATAATAAAATAAATCAAAAAAAATTTTAAAAGTTCAATAACGTTATTAAAAGTAACAAATAAAAAAAAAGGAAAATGAGCAAAGGTGGGGTTAGAGGTGCTACAAAAATCCAGTTAACCCAACCGACTCATTTTTCTAACATAAACCAGTTATTAGCATGTATTACAATAATCGGTTCTAACTTATCCTATCTTTTAGTTAGTAATTGGTTTGGGATTTTCAAAGTAATAACTGGTTTAGTAAGGAACCATTGTTTTATACTTTATAAGCTTAATAAATATAAAAAAAAGCAAACTTTAGTGAGTTTATAATATATTTTTAGTGTTACATTGATTATTTAATAACTTTTTTTTTTTTTTATAAAAAACGGGTTTTTAACTTATGTTGGTTAATCGATTCGTTTACTAACCTAATTGCTTACACAGGTCAGGTTATTTGAGACACCAAAAACGGTTATTTACTGCACTTACTTTAATTGGTTTAATTAATAACCAATACCATTTTTTCATAAAGATAAGATTTGTGCACCTCTAAATAGAGGATGAAGGGTTGAATTTGGGTCACGCACACTACGTGATCATTAGGTGAAGTCGCCATATGAAATTTTAAGTGAAATTAAATTTCTTAAAGGTTGAAAACTTAAAATTAATAAAAATAAAAAAATTAGATTTTAATAATTCAAACTCTTATTGGTCAATATTAATCTCAACTAACAATTTGAGTATTATTGTTCACAACTTTCGATTTTGTCACTAATAACAATCGTAGTTTAATTGTTTGTTAACTCTGTTAGTTTTTTATGACGTATCTCGTGACTTGGCTTGTGATGTGACATGTGACATGGTGTATTGCATAATTAAAATAATAATATAAATATATCACTTATATTTGTGAGTCTATTTTTCTTTAATTTTACGCTTTTGTCGTTGGTTTAGTAGATTGAAGACAAAGAGACACAAAAATAAAGTAATATATTTATATTTTTCTTATTTTAACTATGAAATACGTCATGTTGCATGCCACGTCATGACCCACGTAACATGATACGTCATAAAAAACTAACAAAGTTAACGGACATTAAACTGAGACTGTTATTAGTAATAAAATCAAAAGTTGGGATCAATACTGGTCAAATTATTACTTATTAGTTGGGATTAATATTAACAAATAGTCAATAGTTTGGATTACTAAAATCCAATTTTTTAAAAAATAATAATAAAAGAGCATGTATTCTACGATTGTACTCTTTGATTCAAGGGATAGTACTATATGAATAGTGATTTTCATGGGAACAGCTGAAATTACGATTTATGTATGCATATATTGGTTAGATATTGTGTAGGCTTTTATAGCCTGGTCGACCCCACAATCGCGGACTATTACCTAGGATGGTCATGGCCTGTGACCATGGCGGCTTGGAATCTCTACAACCAATCAAATTTGACACGTGTCAACATCACGTGCCTTGTCATTAGGCCTGTGTCATTCTAGGATCACATGTATCAGCCTCCTGATCCTCGTCTACATGTCATCCATGAGGGATTTGCTTGGTGACAGCGTAAGGGACTGCCAAAGGTTCACTAAGGATGGCATCAGAAGTATATATTATATTACCAGCAGTGAGTGTAATCGCTGGTTGAAACAATTTGAACCGTTGGATGAAGTTGAAACTAAATCCTGACCGTATAAACTCGACGGTTTTGACGGTTACATAGTGGTTTTCGGCAGTTTTCTTAGTTTTGCGATTTTTCAGTTAATGGATAATCTAGAATTCAGCAGGAAAGCATCGTGGGATGGTAGTTCCCCGTAACTGTTTCATGTCCTCTATAAAAAGCAGGCATCATCTTCCTACCCTTAAAACCTAAATTGCATTGATAAGATCAACCTTTAAAAGCAGAGGGTCTATTTATCCTTCAAGCAGCAGAAGGAAGGATAGAAGACGGGTAATTGTGGACTTAAATCATTGTTATTTATGAATTTTGTCATTATTTCATGATTCGTTGATTCGATTGCACCTTGGACTTGCAGATTTGTCGGATTGATTGGATAAAATGGGTGAGAATTGATTTTGGAGTTTCAGATATGGATGTGATGAAGGAAAAATTCACGAAATTGCTTTTGGGGGGAGGATTTTTCTTTGGGGAGAAAAGGATGTTTCATCATATATGGATTTGCAAAATGCTATTGCAAATCTCTAATGGTGTAACATGAAGATAAGCCATTCTTTTTTTCTATACCTATTGTCATTGAATTTGAATATTTGACAAAGAAATTCGATTTTGATTCTCTTTTTCTATACCTTTAATTTATTCAACATTAAACACTAAATATTGCAACTACAAGTCATAAAAAGTCGTTTCAGAACACTAATCCTAAAGAATAACATAATATCTGTAACTATTTGCTAGTTTTGCATCTGGATGCTTCTAGAAGTTTCAAGACTACTTCTCTTCTTATCGAATACTCTCCTTGTCCTATTTTGGGCTTAGGTTTATCATCAGATGTGACTTATATGTTATATTCTTTAATCTTATGTAAATTGTTGATATAATCTTTCTATTTCTTTGCAATATGCCGGCTAGAGTTTGCCAACAGATAAACTCAGGACTACTTACGTTTGTGTTGATATGCGAGTTTATTTCATTCAGGTTAGCTACCTATACACATGCATGTTTATTTATGCTGAAAATTTTGATTTATCCACTTAATACTCTGTGGATTGGGATATGTTTTACTTTAACGGGTCAAAGATGCAAAGGAATTAACTTATAATGAAACGGGTCAAATGCTGATCAAAACTATGTTCTCAAAGCATAAAGCCTCCTAAATCAACTCATTCAAAAAATGAGATCATTGAAATAACATTATTTTATTATTGTATTTGTAGGTGGCAGTGTTAGTGATATAAATATGTGTGAATTTGCCTGATCACCATATCACATGATGAAAGCTCGAATCTCTACATCTATATGCTACAATTAGCTGTTATATATTGTTAGTAAGCAGTTTACTTGATATATAGATAGACCATTATTACAGAACTTAAGCCAAGAAGCATTAATTGAGAATTTTGATTTTCCCTCTTTCGTTACAACTAAACAATATTCTATCATCATGATTCTTCCATTTGATCATATTCCTGGCGTCATGTTGATAATCAAGAGAAACAGTTTGGTTGAGGAGTAATTCTAGATTACCAAGTGACATATATGAGAAAGGAGGGTGCTCCGAAGAAAAAGAACATTTACGTGGCTGGCTCATTTATCTTAAATGTTGAAGCTGCAAAATATCAAAGAATAATAGTTCTTTTCGTTTGGAACAAACGATCTCATTTAAGTGGCAGTCTGGTACAGTAGAGATGATGTTATCAAGTTTCTTCAAATTTATTTTTTGCAAGGCTAGCTATATCATGGTCCATTTGAGGTTAGTAACTTGAATTTTAATATACACAAATAGATATTGTGGGTGAATCTTATTGATACAAATTTCAGTTTGGTTTGTTTACTTGTAATAAGTCTAATGATTAGTAGTTTGTGTTGTTTGGCTAATTAATGTTTTCAATTTTTAGGTGGGAAGACTAAATATGATGTTTTGTAACATTACATCAAAGTCATCTTGGATACTGTCGTCCTCGGTGATTTCAAGAGGTTTTATTATAATTCTTTAATTTTAGTGTGCGAATTTGAAAGTTTTACGTACTAGTCTTTGAGTTTATCAAACTAGCAATTGTGTTATCTATTGCAATGTTTATATTTTGTATGACCTAAAATATTGTCTATTATTATAAGCAACTTGAAGGAGTAAATTACTCTAACTTTTTTGAAATTTGTAACTTAAATTTTTTTTTATATATTCATATTGCTTCTTCTGTGGGAAAAAGAGAGTTATCATTTGTTTTTGGCCATTAAATTAATTATTGGTTCTAAAATTCAACCATCATCGATTGTCTTAAGTTTTTTACTAACCTCTTTTTCGCTTAAAGTGAGGTATGCTATAAGTTTCATGTATGGCAATGTTAATATTTAATTGTCCTCTTAACTTTTTATTATTTTACTGATTTACAGATTTAAAAGATCTGTGGAAGATTCTTTGAGGGATGCAAGGTTTATCTTAAAAAGATATAGATGAGGTCAATTGCTTAAATACTTCTTGCATTCTTGGTCAACATGCAAATCCTCCACCCCAAGTTAGTCAACATGCACATCCTATACTCCAAGATGGACTTCACAATCTTCTGTTTTGGTGTTTTATTAATTACTGATCTGTTTTGTGGTTGTATTAGTTTAGTCACTCACATTTTTAATTACTTCAAAGAGAACAAATGAATAGTAAATTCTTGACTGTGAGCCGTCCATTTCAAAATGAAAGGAGATCTACGATTGTGGTTTTTTAAATACATACATAATGCATGTAGGTAGTGGCCACGTGGGGTGTTTCAACACCTTCTGATTACACGTAGAGAGTGGGGAGATGATGGTATAATGGGGGTTTTTGATGCGAAAATGTGCTAATGCGAAACCATTTGATGGTCCGGTTTACTGTAATCATCTCCTCACATATCATTTCATCCCCTTGATGCGATCACTATCAGGTTCGTTTTGATATTTTCTTTGCATGTGCGTTCATTTCGATTCTTGCATTTATAAATTGGTTTATTTTAAATTTTAAACGACACGCGAAGGTGTTGATTATGGATTTTAATTTCATAAATTTTCTATTTAAATTAGGTACTTTTGAAAGAATCTATGAAGGCCAGGAAGATGAATGGTCAAATAGTGGCGATTTGAATGGGTAATTATCATCACCCACAAGACGCTGTACGATCTCGAACCGATCTAAGGTTTCAAATGCTATGACCTACATGCCTTTTTATTGGTGCGAAACTAATTGAGTTCGTTTGGTATAAGATGTGATTGTGGGGTTTAGGTGCTTTTGGACTTTTGGTGGCATGGGTGCTATGTTGTTGATGCTGGTGGTCAGTGGTGATAGTAGAAGGTGCGATGGTATGGTTGGATTGAAATCATCCTCTTCGATTGATTTTCTTGATTTAAATGACTAAATTCAAAAAATAAGAAGAATTGTCAGAAGTCAACTTAGAATGAAGTTTATAAGGTTTGTAAGATTTTTCATATTGTTGTTTCATGGTAGATATTTATATATAAATATAGAGAACTTAAGCTGATATATATTAAGGTTAGCCTGGTACTACTCTATCTATATATTTATATGCATATTGTATATCAATAAAACATTTCTTTTAACTTCACATTAGCATTGCTTGAAATAGTTTCTTTTCATCCTTTCATACTTATGCTATTGCATAATGAGCATAGAAGCGTTCAGAATCTTATGCATGAAACACAGCCTTCACATGATAAGTTATTATATATTTCAAGTGACAAGTAATTTTGATGATATCTTATGTTTTTTATTAAGAAAACGTGATATTGTTCATCTTTTTCCCCTCATTATTGTAGCATCATCATTCTCATATCCAATGAACTAGAAACAAAGTTGACTATTAAGGTATTAATTTAAGATAATTTACGTTTGTTAGTCCTTATTATTTGACGTGTATCCATTCCATGTAAAGGTTTCTGATCACAAGGCTTTTGGTTCTGTTGTTGTTGGTTTGAACTTAAAACCAAAAATGTACATTTGTCATTTCATTTGTTTGTTTAGTATAAATATTTACACAACATATCATTAGAACATAGTTAAATTTTGCTTTCGAATTTTTAGCAGTTGCAGTAGATAGGTTATTACAGGAATGAGAAAGCAAAAGTTTTGAATGATTTACTTTTTGTTTCACTTGATTTTTGTTTTTATGCTCATGTTAGGACTCATTATATGACGCCTAGTCCATGTGTGTAAACAATAACATGCATGTCTTTTCTCATTTAAGTGGAACATTTAATGTTGTAGGTTGTTGGTTAGTATATAAAGAATAGGTGGCCAGCTCTATGCATGAAAAGAGATGGAAAGGACCGGTAAGTCTGTTTAAGAATGGGATTGTTTGGCAAAAGAGTTCTTTCCATTAGTAACAAATGGGTCAAAACCTCATGACTACTTTATAAGATATATAAATATCTTATATATACTTTATAACAAACAATTTATATATAAAGAACCTGGCAAATCATATCCCACCCAAGTACAAATATATATTTTTTATTCGAAAAAACTAAAATCATGGATCTTAATCAACCAAAGGCTTAAATATAGTTTGAGGGTTTTTTCAATTTATTTTTGTTTGCATTTGAACCCTTACATGATATGGAGCATTTGTAAGAATATAATGTAACAATCGAATGTCAACATGTTATATGTCCGATGTATCGTAATATATGTTTCTTTTGAATCTATATTTGATCACTTCCTTCTATGGTTTTTAAGTTTTAGTTTTATATTACAGACACTAATAATGGGGATAACATTGATGAGATGTCAAGCACCGGTGCTTTCATGCTTCTTTCAATTATTAAAATGATTTATAAGTAAAATGTTTATGGTCAACTGGCATATCCTAAAAAATCATATGCAGAATGAGGTTCCTCACTTTTATAGTTTAGCAGCAAAGACCAAGGTAAAATTAGAAAGATTTAAAGATATAATATGGTATAATAAGTATGTATTTTGAGAAAGTGGCGTATATAATTTTTGTTTTACTTCTCATGACAGGGTGTTTTCATCATTCCAACTTTCATAGAGCCGTTTGGAGTCCCTTTGATAGATGTATCATTTGATAATTAGCTACATTTGGCAAGATGGGTGATTTGGGTATACGGGTCAAGAGTAAGTAGCTCATGTAAAGAACACGCCTAAAGTCAGCCAACACCTTGAAGTGAAGTCTAGCTAGAATCTCTTTGACCCCTTCATTTACTACAGTTACTACACGGTGGTACAATGCTTGCCGAGCAAGATGAAAGTAGTGAGGTATATAAACATGATGCTAAGTTGGTGTTTTCTTTTGTAGATATAAGTTCTTTTGGTTTTGTAAATGTAAGTGACAATCCAGACTAGAAGTAGCGAATGGAGAAGCCCTCTTGAAGATTCAACCTTTCCATTGTAGAATTTGATTACGTAAATAAGACTAACTTTTGTACAGACTGTATGAGCTGAAAAACGTAATGTATCGTGAGTAATGTATAGTGAACTAGACTAGCCAATGTAACCGCACAACATCAAATAGTCATGGCGCAACGCGCCAGTGAACTTTAGTAGTTAAAATTAATTGAGATGTTCTTTGATTTCATACTCAATCTTATTTTCTTTGGAATTCAAAGAGCGAAAACTTATTTCATTACATTAAAATACCCGACCACCGGACGGGTATAAAACTAGTTTCTTTAACCCTAATCCAGTCCATCACGACCCATTAAGCTCTCTAGTTGTGGTCCATAACAAAAGACAAAACCCTAAATTAATTCTTTGAAATTTTCATTTCTAGCTCTAAAGTTTTCAAGTTTATAATTTTATGTACATGAATTTTCAGAGGTGTTAGTATAGAGCGAGGAAGTCACTGCTATATTTTAGTTGATCAAATTTATCATCAAAATAATCATTAACTTTTTAGTTTTTAAACGATCTAACTTGATCATTACATAACTATATTTCATTAAAGTATGCCACGTGTCTCAAGATTGTGTACTTTTACGCCAATGGACCCAGATAATGATCACTTTTGCATCAATAGGTGTAGATCTCTCCAAGTTTTGTGCCAATGGGTACATACCAATAAGATAATATCGCTTTGAACAAGTGTACGCAAACCTCTTCAAATTTGCGACAACTATGGCCATTTTATACTCAAATAGTCGTTTATGTCTCTAGGTTTTGTGCGAGCGGACATACATTGATAAGATGATACCTTCTTGCATCAATGGGCTTAGATTATAACCATTATAAAGTGATACCACCTTACACGAATCACCAATGGGCGCAAATGCAGTCCATGTGTCAATTGTTGTTGGTTCTCGTACACTTGAAAAGTGAGTAAGAAAAAAAGTAAATGTTTATTTTGGTTGGATGTTTGATCAATTACTTACTCTCATGTTTTTCCAAAAAAAGTAAAAGATAAAAATAAAAACAATATGATATAACCATATGATATATATAAGATTATTAATTTAGTAACCATGCCAATGTTAAACGTACATAATGGAGATCCTCTCACCATCTCCTTGATTTATTTATCAATGGAGATCCTCTCGCTATCTCCTTGACTTATTTATCAACAGAAATGGTATTCTACAACTATAAAATAGAACACCAACACATACAATATTAAGGTTTTGACATGCAAACATTAGGTAAACATCCAAGACGATGCAGCGTCAGAAATTAACTGACCCGTAGTCTTGGTGATATCTACAAATGGAAAGGCAAAAGGAGGAATTAGTAAAACAATAACAAAATGCATTTCAAATTGATTTTCATCAACCATATTATCAACGTACAACTTTTTAATTATATTCAAAACACTAATAAAAGTGTTTCTGGTCAACCCTATCTGACATGCTCGACTCATTATTTGTTACAACTCACATCAAAACATAACCTCTTTTGACATATTACCCAACCTGTGTGACCCGTTGTCCTTTTGTCACCCTTAGGTATCAACCATAATTGCAAATTTTTATGTCATAACTCACATTCAAAGATATTAGATTTTTGTTTACATATATGTTGTACGAAGGAAACTGTTTATGACTACATGAGAGTAAGCTTACCCAAGGAGGCAAATTCTGGTAAGCTGACATAACCAGGGCAATCACTACCTCCAACACATTCGCGAAGCTGCAAGAAGATTAATACGCCAAAATCAATAGTAATTAACATTAGAAGTCGACAGGACTAGGCGCCATTCGATAAGCTATGGTAACAAATTATAATATTCTAGAGAATTATGGGTTTTTTTATAGAGATTGTTATGAAAAAACAGTGACAAACCTTAAAGTCCTTGGTAAAACACAACCGGACTTCTTCTAAAGCACCATTTTTGCAGTCCAATAGAGGGGTTGTATGGAAAGCATTTTCAATAGCAGAAATAATGCCAGCCGATGGGTACTTCTTTGAATTTGAAGGTACATATCCAGCTTCAAAAAGAACTTCCTGAAAACAACAAAAACTTAAGATATATATATATATATATATATGTAAGGTAAAAAGATAATCTCCTCTAGTAAACATGTAAAATGATATCGTAAAGAATATTACAAGGTTTATTATCATTTTTTCTTCTTTTATTGATAGATACAAATCTTTTATTGGCTAATATTTGGAAGCTGTTTAACAAACTTGTGCTGCGTCATTAAGGAGCCCGACTGAATAAGAGTTGGCCTTTGAATCAGTCAACATGTTTCTAACACTTACCCGTTAAGAGATGTCTTTTTAGTGAACCCAACAAACTCTATGTCTGACCGATGCAGAGGTAAGGTCTTATGAGAAGCGCTTAAAAATGCACCAACCATACCCCCCCCCCCCCCAAAAAAAAAAAAAAAAAAAAAAACCTACCGTGACATTGTACTTCATATATAAATTGAGGGCAGTCAGGAAATAGTCATATTGGTCGCCTGTTACTGAGGAGGAACATGTACCATGTAATTCTGCAAAAAAAGTGAAGTCAGTAAATCATTAAGAAACCTAAAGACTAAAAGAATGTCATCTTTCAACTCCCTTGGAAAACAATAATCTACTAACAGCATATGAGATTTAATATATAAAATCAAATATAGCATATAAAGTTCTTCTGTGTGCAGCTGGAAGGAAGATGCTTACCCCACTGATAATCAACGTGACCCATTCGAGCATGAGAAAATAAAGGGAAGTCAAGTTAGTTTCTTATTTTAGTTATGATCAGTTGGTGAAATGAAACAGAATCAAAGCCAAAATCCACCTGATGAGCCCATTCCGATCCCTCGCTGTTATGGCACGTTGATTGTTTACTGCAACTTAGCGTTGGCCAATACTTGTCCAAAGCACCAAGCAATGGTAAAATCTACAGATTATAACAACAATAATAATGCATAGTCAGGTAATTTGATAAATAGTTATTAATGCCTATACAGTTATGAGTTATACCAGATGTGTTGATTTCACAAAGTTATGTTAATATCAATTTTACCAGATGTTTTGATTTTACAAAGTTATGCTAATATTTCATGCAGCTTTTAATATAATACAGGAGCTCAAGTCAACAAACAGATACGATACTTAAAATAACAGTGATTATATGAAAACAGCTTGATGGAGAAATAATAGTAAAGTCGAAAATATTGTATCATAGTAATAGAATACCTTTGTTTCATCATAAGCAGGACCTGAACAACATGATGGCCATGATCCGTCATCGTAATCCGGCCATAGTCCATCTGCAGCAAAAGATATTAATCAAACTTAGGCTACTACCATGTAACATGGTGGAGAATATCGAAAGTTTGCATAGATAACTTCCAAATTGTGAACCCTGGTGGAGAATTTGCTCTGAAAACATAAAAAAGTACTTCTGTTCAGAAGGCAACTTCATAAAAAACAGGAAATATATCCATCGATGCAGATGAACAAAAGTAAATAACTTTATGTGCTTCAGATATCTGGATTTCCATAACTGTCTATCAAAAACAACTTAACTATAACTCCATTAACAATGATAGCTTTCAGAACTCAGATAAAGTATCCCAATTTCAATGACATCAACAAAACCTATGAGATATTAAGATCATACATATATCAACAGAATTAAAAGGTTAAGTACCTATTATCGAATCTAATAACTCAAATCGTTGTTCGTTAGTTATAAATTTCTTCAATGGACAGACAATAGACTGATCTAACATTCAGAATAGTCAACTGTAAAGGAGAATGAAAACAAATGATTAATTACCCTTTGCAACAAACACTTTGAGCACAGCATTTAGTAGATTGTGAGCAATAAGTTGCAGGCCATTGAACAGCCAACATGAAGTAATCAAACTCCCTTTGTTCAGCTATTGTCGACACCGATTCAACTGCTCCCCTGCCGCCACTGCTGTCGCCAGTGACCAGCATTCCGAATAACAGAACTGATAGAAGAACCATGGTGATTGGTAGTGAAGCCATTGTTATTGTTTGGCCTAGTTTTCCCGCTTGTGATGGATTTTATAGGAGGGGGATGATAGTCGTCGGTAGTTATTTAAACAAATTACAGAATGAACTTTTATCTTTACTAATTACACTAAACAACCATTATTTATAAGGTTTGTTTCATCTCTGGTTCTTTAATATAATGGTTGTTACAGCATTCACATCTAATTTTCTTATCCTTATAATTACATTAAAAATTACTAGCTTTCTCTTATTTCAATAAATAATATTTATACATTTATCATTTCTTTTCACTTTCTCTTCCACTCACAACCACTTTCAAAAGTATTAAAAAATTTATAAGGGTTGAACAGTGTTTGCTCAAATACACAAATAACCAATAACATTTTCCACTCACACGCACTCACAATCATTCCATATAATATAAGTACTTCACTCATAAGGAACAGGATGTAAATGCTCTTAGTTTGCATTGTTAAATTATTTTACATGGGTATGACATGAAAGTAGATGTGCAAGAAAAACATCCAGGCGGCATAATCCAAAAATAAATTGATGTATTAGGAAGACATGATCGGTAATACGTGACCGACGAGTAACACCTCGAACAAATTTTATATTTTTTTCATCACTTTTGGTTCAAACCATTTTTATTAAAAATGATTGTATCAGATGATTTATATATTAATAATAAACTTAATGCATAAAAATTACATGCCACATGAAGTAATTTAGATTCAAATGATTATGGAAATCATATGATATAATAAAATTTTATCAAACTAACTATAAAAAAAGTGATGACAAATATATCTAATTGTTTTGAGGTTTTACTCGTTAGGCTTAACGATTTAATGATCATATTTTCTAAAATAATTTCACGTGGCTTGCATTCTAATTTCTATGTATTAAGTTTATTATTGATATTTAAATCATATGAAACACTAAATCTTTATAAAACCAGGCTTAAATATGATGATAAATATATGTAAAACTGTTTGAGATTTTACTTGACACTTTCAGCGTTTTACCGACCATATTTTCCTAATACGTCAATCCGTCTTTGGATTATGCAGCCTAGATATTTTTTGTATGCAACTACCCTCATGTGATAACCATATGAACTAACTTAATCATGTATACTAACGAGCGCCAGACTAAAGTATCAAAGATGAAACAAATCATATATATACATTTTGTTTAGTGTAAATAGTAAAGATAAATTTTATTTTTTTTATTTACTCCAAGATAAATCAAAAGAAAAAAATATACTTTTAAAAAAACAATAGATAAAGGTTTATACCAATAATAACAAAATAAGATTCTGTTTTAAATGGTAACTAGTATTAAGACCTGCTCGTTGCGACGGGGCGTGCAACTATAAAAAAGTGTGACGCCAAAGCATTGATAAAAATAAGTATGTCGATTCCCTACGTGTTACGATTTGCTCTGCGCGATCCCCGTTGCGACATAAAAGGACTCAGTTTTCCCGCTCGTTGTTGTTTAGGCATAACTCAATTTTAAATAAAATTCCAGATTAAAATAAAAAGAATATGTAAAGTTGTGAATTTACACCAATAAAGTTTAAAACTTTATTTAAACAACGAAACCATTTAGTAAATTAACATTGAAACGTAGACAAGAATCAATACCGTTTAAAAAACCAACACCGAGATGTATTTTTAATATTGATAAAACGTATATTAAAAATCAAAACTCTTATAAAACTACATCGAAAAGAAATTTTTTTCAAATAAATTAGTAAGAAAGAAAATGAAATAGTTTACAAAAACAAATATATATAAAATAAAAGCAAAATAACCAGAAAAAAAAGAAGTGACACTCTGAATTTTGAATGAGGGTTAAATGTCTAAAGGTGAAGAGCTTTTACCGCTAAGCACAAATAAAATTAAAACCTTTTATTTGCTGTCATTTTATCTGTATTAGAAACCAAAGTCGCGTGGCACAATCCTATTTGCCACCGACTTTGGGTTTAGAAGTATAGTAATGTAACTACAAGTGGTTGTAGATTGTTTGAGTTATATATGTACAAAATTTTATTCTTATGAATGTGTGTGTGCGCGCGTGTGTGTATAGAGGATGGTTCAAATATTAACTCTTTTCTATTGCGATAACCGTATTAATTTTTTTAACATCAATCAATATCATTGTTCTTTGTTGAAATAATATCATTACACGTATACACAACTATGTTTTTTATGTATATATGTGTAAATTTGTGAGTGTAAAAAGTTTACAATAGTGTATGTCACACTTACATCACGTTAATATTTACATATGTAAATATAATTTACATCATTGTAAATTTTTTTACGCTTACGAAATTACACATATACATAAAATAACATATTTTGTATATGTGTACAGTGTACTCATGTTATTTCAACAAAAAAATAATGATTTTATCTAATGTTGAAAAGTTAACATGATTATCACAAGGTTAACATTTGAACTCTCCCATATATAAATTTATATTTTAGGGGATCATTTTTACTAGTCACATAGAGCATTCGAAATCTCATGAACGACATTGGTCGTGATGGATTAAAGATTAAATGAGTTTTTGATTTACCCCAACAAAACTCTTGGATGTAAACTACCATTAAAGATTTTATTATATTCAAAAAAATATAAAAAGTTAACGATCACATATTTT
The DNA here is from genome assembly GCA_025506415.1 of Flaveria robusta. Lineage (NCBI taxonomy): Eukaryota > Viridiplantae > Streptophyta > Magnoliopsida > Asterales > Asteraceae > Flaveria > Flaveria robusta. The sequence goes on along the minus strand of CM046475.1, from coordinate 4,437,440 downwards.
CTAATTCTTTTTTTTTTAATAATATATCAAAATTTAAGCAAAAATGAATAACCTTAAGAAAATATCTAAAATTAAAAACGTGCATAAAACAACCATATATCTTTTAGCATATATTTAAATAGGTTAGGACCTGTGTACTACACGGCTGATGAAAATATTATATTCCAAGATTTTAGATTTGAATTTAGATTGACTTTTTATATTTACATGGTAAGATGTAAATATACATCGATTCTATAAATGACATATTGCTAGTGTAAGAAATTTAAAAAATAATATAATTATTATAATTAATTTGAGATTAGAAAACAAATTAATTTTAGATTTTTGAGAAATGAAAAAATCTAAAATAGATTGAAAGATAGTGAAGTCAAAAGCATATTTAAAGCCTAGAAAATTGATATGTTTTGTAATCATTATTTCAAAATTTAAGCATATTATATGTTTATTATCAAATTGCTTAAATTTTAAATATTTTTCACTAAGCAATGACTTATGAATAAAAAAATTTTATTTTCATGTAGATCGTTTTTAAACGTTATAAAATATTATGTTCCATACGTTAGGTTGTATTTTGATATCTTGGAATTACAAACAAAAATATTTTAATTATAAAGTTAAGAATTAAAATTTTTAAGAATAGATATAATAAATAATTAAATTAAATTAAAATATACCTGCTCATCCATAAATATATTTCACCTTGCTTGTGAACATTAACTTTTTTTCAAGGTCAAATTATTCTTAGTATAATTGTGCGGTTATATTTTTTCATGTCAAGATCATTCAAAAAAGTAAAAAAAAATATTTTTTTTGAAGTAATTTCATAAAACAATATGAGTAAACAAAAAGTAGTAATTTTATCTATAAGTCCTTAACTCACCTTTTTGAATTATTCATTCAAAAATACAAAGATGATTTTGATCATATTTATATAAATTCTGTTAAATAATATCTAGATCCGAAGATTACTATAGTATCAACTTTTTAATATCTTTTTTCAATAAATCATTGAATTTTATTTCTAAAACAATTTGCCATTTTATGACATAAATTGTTTATAATGAACGATAATTTATCGTATAATTTAGATTATAAATTGTCTTTAAGTTAAATATTAATATTAATTTTTAGTATTAGTTTAAATGAATGACAATTTATTGTATTTTTATTGCATTAAGGTGTTATTTTCAAAACAATTACTTCTTTAATACATATGAAAATATCAAGACAATTTAAGCATTAAGAAGTTCACGTATAATCAGTAATTCAATACATTTTATTTGATATTAAATTTTAAAATAGAAATAATTTAAAACTTAAATTATATCAATTTCAAATATTATGTAAAATATTAATTATAGTAACTGTTGATTATTTTTTAAAATGATTAATAAATGTATTTTTTAAATTAACAATCATAGCTTCTAAAATTTAATGCAATTACAATTTAAAAGATTTTAGGCTGGAAAACTTAATTGGGGAGGCTCTCATTGATTGTCATGTGTTCTTAGAAAACCTTGTTAATTGTCACGTTTTCTCTTAAAACTTTATTTTATTATAGGTAATAGATGCATGGTGCATATGAAACCAGATGTAAGCTGACTAGATATGGCTATGGATTGTTCTAGTTATGTACACGTGGTTGGTGCAATGATGCACTTTTATGTTAAGTTCTAATGCATGTGTGTATTGCTGCATTTATTTTAAATAGTTAAATGTTTAGTACAATTACTAGGCTGGTCCAGTCGCAAAGGTTCACACTAAATATTTTGGGTTCAAATCTCACCTAAATAATAAAGTAGCTTTAATTGGCATAAAATAGGATTAGGACCGTTAAAAAAATGTTTAGTATTTTTTATATTATAATGACTAGACTAAATTATCAGATTGAACACTCTAAGGGTGGATGAGACGGTAGCAGCAATAACACAACAATGTTGAGTGACAAACTTTGTTGTTAGGGAGCACATCCCTCATCCTTTTTGATAGAGTAGTGGCTTGATGGTTGTGTTGATAAAGAGAAACCAAAAGAAGAGCAACGAATGAGCATTAAGAACGGGTGACATAACATTAACGTAGGAGTAAAGACACCGCTTCCTTTATGGTAAGAAGTAGCGACATCATAGGCAAGCAGGAGGAGCGCTACCACACCTTTCGTGCTATGAGAAATGTATCCTTTTGCAGAAATGGTGGTCATAGGTTTGAGTCGTGAACTTTGAAATAATGAACTAAAGATCGGATGAGTTTATGAATTACCCTAAAAAAACTATCGGATATGAACGACCATTAAAGATTTTATTTTATTCAAATGAAAGAAGTAGGAAAAGTTAACTATCACATATTATTTAATTAATTTTTTAATAATATATCAAAACTGAAGTAAAAATGCACAAGATCAAGAAAAATATCTAAAACTAAAAACGTGCAATAAACAACAATGTATCTTGTGGCATATATGCAATGTATGTGGCATATGAAATGAGATTCCTTTGTGCGACCCATAAATATAGAGGTAGGTACCTAAACACATCGTTTAAAGTAGAGGTGGGGTTATGCACCATTTAAATTTGGTATAAACTTTTGTGGAGGTAGGTATCCAATATTTGAAATTGTGAAGCAAAACAAGTTGAAACAAACTAAAGTTCGTTTAAGCTCGAGAATGGCTTATGTAGCTTAAAAGCTACTTCGTTTAGTTAGTGAGAAAATTTTAATCTCAAGCTCTGCTTGGGAGTGTTTTTGCTCCGTATTTGTAGTTGAACGAAGGTTGCACATAAAATGTTTGTCGGTGGTAATCGAATGTGAATGATAACTTGGTTTGACGCAAGTGTGTATTGTTCCATTTATAGTAAATAATTAAATGATTCATGTTTGTGTTGCTCTATTTTTGTAAGTAATTAAATGTTTAGTTCAACCACTAGGCTAGCTAATGATAAATGTGCATGCCCTTCACACTAGAAATGTCGATTCAAAGCTCACTTGAGGTATGAAGTAGCTTTTAATGGGGTAGAGTATGATTAGGATCATCCAAAAAAAAATAAATAAATGTTTAGTCTTTCTTCAGTTAGAAGAAACTAGACAAAATTACCTAATTAAACACTCTAAGGGTGGAAGGGAGAGTGGCGATAACAACACGACAAGGGTGAGTGACAAACTTTGTTGTTTGGGAGCACCACACTCACCCTTATGGTTAGAATAGTGACTTGATGGGTGTGTTGATAAGGAGAATCTAAAAAAGATAAACAGATGAGTAGCAGGAACAGGTGACGTAACATTGTGATAGGAGCAAAGACACTTCTCCTTTTATGGCAACAAGAAGCGACATCAATGGCAAGCAAGAGAAGCGCTACCACATCTTTCGTGCTTTAAGAAATTTAGCCTCTTGTTGAAATAGTAGTCATGAATTTGAGTCTTGAACATGAAATAATATATTAAATCTTAGATGATTGTATGATTTACTCTAAAAAAAAACTATGAGATGTAAATTGTCATTAAAGATTTTATTTTATTCACATAAAAAAAGTAAGAAAAGTTAAGGATAACATATTATATAATAACTATTGTTAATAATACATCAAAATTTAAGTAAAACTAGAATTAAGCCCCTCACGTTGCAACAGGCAATGGCGGATATACATTAGGGGGACCGCTACCCCTCAACTTTTTATGGGTAGTGTAGAAAAAAAAGAAATTACGTTTTTATGTAAAAAAATTACGGTTTTATGTTACCTTGAGAAAATATCACGTTACCCGTAAAAAAATTTTAATCTCAACACTTCATACAAAGTTTTACATTTTATAAAAAATAATCTAATATTTTATAAAACACATTAAATTATATAAAAACATTAATAACTAACAATGCCAAAATACCCGATAACAAGCCCAAAATTAAGAAAAAAAACCCAAAAATTAAACAACTTAAAAAGTCCAACAAGTTTACAAGCCCAAATACCGATAATCCAGACTAAATAACTTTAAAAAAATAATCAGCTATACCCAAATACCCTCACTGCCTCACCCTGCCGATCACCCAGCAGCTTGTCGCCACTCGCCTGTGTCCCTGTCGCCGGTTGACCACCGCGTGATCGGAGTGATCGTTCGCTGCCGTCCGCTGTGTTGCTGCTGTGTCGGCCTTGCCACCAGCCCACCATCGATATCTTTATGTTTTTACCAAATCAAGAGACAATAGTTCAAGGTTAAATTTCTAGTTTTTTTCCTCTATCACACTATGAAATTAGGGATTTAGGGTTTATGTTGTCCAATTTTTAATATTAAGTGTTATTTGATATAAAAACTAGTGACTTGAAAGATTTCAAGAGAATGATATTGGTTAATGGTTATTTGGTTCAATTTATAATATTTAGGGTTTATGCAATTAGGTATATGAACTTCACATTTCATATATTGTCATACGAGTAAGTAACGAGTAGAATGACTATTTAAAATTTAAAGTTTCTCTATAAAATTTTTAGTGTTATAAGAGACCATTTAAATATAATAATAATATACTATATTTGAACTTGGTCCGTTTTTAACGAAACTTAGGTCCACTCGTAGAGAAAAATAAGCTCGTCACAATGACATATTCGAAAATTTATAAAACGTTACACATAAAAAGTTATACGAGAAAAACGAAGTAAGTAGCTGAATTAATTATAACAATATAATAATAAATTTTAAAATTCTCAATCTTGAGCTAGAAAACGAGGAAGCAGGCGAGTAAGCATGTCAAAAAACTCATCCCACATCTGTTGCTTTTGGGAAATCAGTTGTACGCTTCATGTCTATAAATAGAAGTACATATAAGGAAGTTAGAGTATAAGTTTTCTTGAGAACGTTTTAATATAAAAAGAATCCTGAGTTCTAAATACCCCGTTGGGTATTGTTAGTAGTCGTTTTTGGAGCTCGAGTAGGAGCGTGAGTAGGGGAGATTCTACATCAAATTGCTGTAGATAATTTTAATGTATGTTTTCACTTAAGATTAAGTCAAGTTATTTATTATTTGTTTTAATACTATTATTAAGAATAGTATTAGTATTATTATTATTATTTTTAGGCATTAGGGTTATTGTCAGGGGTAGGTATTCGCTAGCCTAGCCTTAGTTAGGCATTGACTGATCACCCATGCTTAAACAAGACAGCGTAAACCAATATCCAATTATGACAATAACTAGTTAGTTGTTCATTACCTAACCTAGGAATACTTAGGGGCTGTTTGATTAATGCTGACTCAGTAAGATCTGACTGAGTCAGAAGCCGACCCAGTTGAAAGTTATGACTGAGTCTGCATCTGACTGAAACTTGGCTGTTTGATTTAGTATCTGACTGACTCTGCTGAATGATAAAAATAACCATATTACCCTTGTATTTTAACTGGTGTTGTGTAATAACTCGCTTCATAAATTATTTTAACACACAAAAGAAACCATCAAACCCTCATCCCATTTATATACACTCATCCTCTTTATATACACTCTTCACATCATCTTACCACCACCACAACCACATCCACCGTCACCACCACGGACAGCCACCACCACCGTCACCATCGTCACCACCACGGAGGGAGGGCAGGAGCGACGGAGGGTGGGAGGGCAGAGCGCCGGAGGGAGGAGCATTGGAGGGGATGGGGGTTCGCAGAGGGGGTCGCGCCGAAGAGGGGGTCGCGCCGAAGAGGGGGTCGCGCGGCCGGTCAGCGCCCCTTTTCTTGGTCAGAATGGTTAAAATCAGGGTCTGGGTCAGAACCCACGGACCCGGTCAGAACAGCCAGTCAGCCTGGTCAGCCGGGTCAGACCCAAACAAACAGCCCCTTAAACTGTATTAGGACCTTGAGATATTACCCAATTATACTAGGAGTGGTTATCAACTGTTGGGCAGCTGTTAAACAGGTGAGTTTCTCTAAACGGTTTTCTAAAACGGGATTTGATGTTTTGATAACTGGTAATAATTGAAGAGTTGACTATCAATAGCATCTATGATATGTGGCAATGCTTAATAGGATGCTTGAGGGCTGCTTGTATGATTCTGCTTTAGCCAGTGGAGTTTGTATACATAGCCTGGTTAAGTGAATTTATATTGTGCTTACTCTGTTCCTATCTGTTTGCCATGGCTGTATCTGCTTGTTGCAATAGTCAATGCTAATATGCCTTGAATCTTGAAGAATACTATGTTTATGAACTCACAAGCTTTATGCATAGTGCCAAATGTTTTCTTTTATTTTATGAACACACATCCTAGGTGCCAAGTGATTGGAGATATTGGAGATTACAGACTAGCTTATGAGAAAGTAAAGGTCTAGAGCACTACTGAAGATTTGGATCTTTAGCATAGTTAAACTAATGTAATGGTATTATTAATTATAACAGTTGTATAGAGTATGCTTTTGATGTATAATCAAATTTAGACTTCCGCTGTGAACCCTGTAATTACTATGTGTTCTATATATTCGATGCGTAACGCTCCCTGGGTGTAGCCCGGGAGGCGGGCGTTATATATATATATATATATATATATATATATATATATATATATATATATATATATATATATATAATATTAGGATCATTTGAGAATTAGTAAATTATCTAAAGAACCGCAATAACTCCTATTAACACACAACTTTTTTATGTTTTATATACAAAAATGATTGTAGTATAATAAATAGGCTTCTCTCTTTAAGTTCAAAAAGAAAACAATAAACGAATATGTAATCTACACATGTGTAAATCATACGTAGGTTATACTATCTACACATGTGTAGCTAAACAAATGTATTTTTAAAAATATATGCAAACATTAGTTTGATGGGTTTTTATATTATTTTTATGGTTTTTAATGTATATAAATATCTAAAAATTATGTGTAAAAATAATCAAATTATAAAAATATGACCTGTTGTTATTAGTTCTCGCGGTTCTTAATACATTTACTAGTTCTCAAATGATCCTAACCATATATATAAATACATATAGAAAACATTCTAATCATATGATATATATAATAAGATTATTAATTTAGGAACCATGCCAGTATCAAACGTACATCAATAAAGATCCTCTCACTATCTCTTTGACTTATTTATCAATGGAGATCCTCTCACTATCTCCTTGACTTATTTATCAACAGAAATGGTATTCTACGACTATAAAATAGAACACCAACATATACTATAATAAGGTTTTGAAATGCAATTATCAAGTAAATATTCAAGAAGACGCAAACCAACCCGCAGTCTTGGTGATATCTACAAATAGAAAGGCAAAAGATGGAATTAGCATAACAATAAAAAAATGCATTTCAAACTGATTTTCATTAACCATATTATCAATGTATAACTTATTAATCATATTTAACTTGCTAAGTACTTATGAAAAATGTTTCTAACGCCTGACTCATTAGTTGTTACAACTCGTATCAAAACATAACTTGTTTTGACATATTACCCAACCCGTGTGATCCATTCCTTAGGTATCAACCATCAATTTCATATCTTTATGTCACAACCCACATTCAAAGATATAATATTATTGTTCACATATATGTTGTACAAAGGCAACTGATATAGTGATATGACTACATGAGAGTAAGCTTACCCAATGATGCAAATTCTGGTAAGCTGACATAATCAGGGCAATCATTACCTCCTACACATTCTCGAAACTGCAAAAAGATTAATACACCAAAATAAAAACTAATTAATATTGGAAGTCTATAGAACTAGACATCATTCGATAAACTATGGGTACAAATTATAATATTCAAGAGAATTATGGGTTTCTTATAAAGAATTGTTATGGAAGAACAATGACAAACCTTAAAGTCCTTGGTAAAACACAACCGGACTTCTTCTAAAGCACCATTTGTGCAGTCCAATTGAGGGGTTGTATGGAAAGCATTTTCAATAGCAGAAATAATACCAGCTGATGGGTACTTCTTTGAATTTGAAGGTACATATCCAGCTTCAAAAAGAACTTCCTGAAAACAACGGAAACTTAAGGTGTATATATGTAAGGTAAAAAGATAATCTCCTTTAGTAAACATGTAAAAAGATATCATAAAAAAGATTACGAGGTTTATTATCGCTTTTTCTCCTTTTATTGATAAATACATATTTTTTATGGGCTGATTTTTGAACGCTGTTTGACAAACTTGGGTTGAGTCATTAAGAGACCCGACTGAATAAGAGTTTGCCTTTGAATCAGTTAACATGTTTCTAACACTTTCCCGTTAAAAGATGTCTTTTCAATGAACCCAACAAACTCTACGTCTGACCGATTCAGAGGTAAGCTCCTATAAGAAGCGCTTAAAATGCACCAACCCCCCCTCCCCCCACCCCCAAAAAAATAAATAAATAAATAAAATAACTACCGTGACATTATACTTCATATATAAACCGAGGGTAGCCAGGAAATAGTTATTTTGGTCGCCTATTACTGAGGAGGAACATGTACCATGTATTTCTGCAAAAAAAGTGAAGTCAGTAAATCATTAAGAAGCCTGAAGACTAAAAGAGTATCATCTTTCAACTCCTTTGAAAAACAATAATCTACTAACAGCATATGAAATTAAGTATATAGAATCAAATATAGCATATAAAGTTCTTCCGTGTGCATCTGGAAGGAAGATGCTTACCCCACTGATAATCAACGTGACCCATTCGAGCATGAGAAAATAAAGGAAGTCAAGTTAGTTTCTTATATTAGTTATAATCAGTTGGTAAAATAAAACAGAATCATAGCCAAAATCCACCTGATGAGCCCAAACCGATCCCTCGCCGTTATGGCATGTTGATTGTTTACTGCAACTTAGCGCTGGCCAATACTTTTCCAAAGCACCAAGCATTGGTAAAATCTACAGATTATAACAACAATAATAATAATGCATAGTCAAGTAATTTGATAAACAGATGTGTTGATTTTACAAAGTTATGCTAATATTTCATGCAGCTTTTAATATAATACAGGAGCTCAAGTCAATAAAAAGATATGATACTTAATATAACAGTGATTGTATGAATACAGCTTGATGGAGAAATAATAGTAAAGTCGAAAATATTGTATCATAGTAATAGAATACCTTTGTTTCATCAAAAGCAGGACCAGAACAACATGATGGCCATGATCCGTCATCGTAATCCGGCCATAGGCCATCTATAGCACAAGATATTAATCAGCAAGGGTACCCCTGTGTTCGTTACTTGAATATTGAAAGTTTGCGTAGAAAACTTACGGATTGTGAACCCTGGTGGAGAATTTACTCTGAAAACATAAAAAAGTACTCATATTCAGAAGGTAACTTCATAAAAAACAGGAAATATATCTATCTGCTAGATACAGATGAACAAAAGTAAAGAACTTTATGTGCTTCAAATCATCGAACATCAGTTGACATGAAAACCCCATCTATATATACACTAACTAATTTGTAACTAGCATTACTGTCTATCAAAAACAACTTAACTATAACTCCATTAACAATGATAGCTTTCAGAAATCAGATAAAGCATCCCAATTTCTATGACATCAAACAAACCAGTATAAGATCATAATATCATATTAGTGTCAACAAAATCAAAAGATTAAGTGCCTTTTATCGAGTCTAACAACTCAAATCGTTGTTGGTTAGTTACAAATTTCTTCAATGGACAGACAACAGACTGATCTAACATTCGAAATAATCAACAGTATAGGAGAATGAAAACAATTGATTAATTACCCTCTGCAGCAAGCACTTTGAGCACAGCATTTAGTCGATTGCGAGCAGTAAGTTGCAGGCCATTGAACAGCCAACGCGAAGTAATCAAACTCCCTTTGGTCAGCTACAGTCGACAACAGTTCAACTGCTCCTCCGTCGCCACTGCTGTCGCCAGTGACCACCAATCCGAATAACAGAACTGATATAAGAACCATGGTGATTGGTCGTGAAGCCATTGTTGTTGTTTGGTCTAGTTTTCCTGCTTGTGATGGATTTTATAGGAGGGAGATGATAGTCGTTGGTAGTTATTCAAACAAATTACAGGGAAAAAAAAAACTTTTATCTTTGTAACTAATTTTACTTTTTAATCCTAATCTTTACTAGTTCCATTGGACAATTTTTATGTATATGATCTGTTTCATCTTTGGTTCTTTAGTCCAACGATTGATAGTTTGCATCGTTATATCACATGCTTATCACATGATGGTAGATGGGCAAGAAAAACATCCAGATAGCAGATTAAAAAACGAATCGACGTATTAGGAAAATATGATCAGTAAAGCGTTGAAACTGACGAGTAACACCTCAAACAAATTTTAATATATTTTTTTAATAAATAGTACAATAGTTTAAGTGGTTATTTGTGGTTCTTTACCGATTTTTGGTTATTATTTGAATGTCCCTCTCTATATATATATTTATCATCCCTTTTGTTAAAACTATTTTTATTAAAAATGGTTGCATTGATGATTTATATATCAATAAGAAATTTAATACATAAAAATTAGAATGCATGACATATGAAGTAATTTAGATTTAAATGATTACAAAAAATCATATGATACAATAAAATTTTATCAAACTAATTTAAAAAAATGATGATAGAAATATCTTTTTTTTTTTTTTGAGGTTTTACTTGTTAGTTTTAGCATTTTAATGATCATATTTTCTTAAATAATTTCACGTGGCTTACATTTTAATTTCTATGTATTAGGTTTACAATTAATACTTAAATCATATGAAACGGTAAATCTTTATAAAAGTATCTTTAAAAAAACAATGATAAAAATATATAAAATTGTTTGAGATTTTACTTGACAGTCTTAGCGTTTTACCAATCATATATTCTTAATACGTTGTTTCATCTTTGGATTGTGTAGCCTGAATGTTTTTTTGTACACAACTCCCATTATGCAATAACCATGTAAACTAACTTAATGATGTATACTAACGAGCGTCAGACTAAAGTACCAAAGACGAAACAAAACATATACATACATGTTTTTCGGTATAATTAGTACAAATAAAGATTAAAAAGTGAAGTTAGTTACAAAGATAAATGTCATTTTTTGTAATTTACTCCAAGACAAATCAAAGAATAAATAAGATTATGTTTTAAGAGATAACTAGTATTAAGACCTATGCGTTGCGGCGGAGGCGTTGAACCATAAAAAATTATAACGTCAAAGCATTAATAAAAATAAGTATGCCGATTTCCTATGTGTTATGACTTGCTCTACGCCTTGCTGGTTGCGGCACAAAATGACTCAGTTTTCCCACTCGTTGTCATTTAGGCATGACTCGGTTTTATTTAAAATCTAGATTAAATTAAAAACAACGTGTAAAGTCATGAATTTACACTGATAAAATTGAAAACTTTATTTAAACAATGAAACCATTTAGTAAAGTAACATTGAAACATGGACAAAAATCAAATCCGTTTAAAATACCAACACTGAGATGAATTTTTAACGTTGACAAAACTTATATTAAAAATCAAAACTTATAAAAAAACTAAATCAAAACGAAGTATTTTTTGAAAAAATTAGTATGAAAGAAAATGAAATAGTTTACAAAAACAAATATTTAAAAATAAAAGCAAAATAACCAAAAAAAAAGAAAGAAAAAAAAGTGACACATGTGAATTTTGAACCAAGGTTAAATGTTTAAAGGTGAATAGTTTTAACCACTAAGCACTAAAATATTTTATTTTATTTGTTGTCATTCTATCTATATTCAAAACCAAAATCGTGTGGATAGACTCTGGTTTTTTAAAGTATAGCAATGTAATTAAAAGTGGGTGTAGATTGTTTGAGTTATGTACAAGGGTTATTATAATGAATTTGTGTGTGTGTAAATATATATAGGATATGATAGAGTTCATTTGAATTTTTTTTTAAGAAAACTCTTAGATTAAATCGAAGCCATTGATTTGATTAAAATTCAAAGATTCATGGTTTATAATGATATTAAAAAGTCCCACACAAGTACAAATTTGTACTTTTTTATCAAAAAAAAAAAAAAAAACTAGAATCATACATATTAACCAAATCAATAGTTTAGATTAGTTTTAAAGTTTTTTCAATTTTTTTTGATTTGCATTTGAACCATTTCCTATACACACATATATATACACACACATATACATATACATATTTATATCTATAGTATCTAATAAAAAAAGGTTTTTATTGCCACTTATCACACTCTTAAACCATCTTTTTGACACTTGTCATTATTTTATAAATTCTCACTTCATTTTCGCTCCAAAAGGGTATTATAGTAATTTAAACACTCAAACAAATTTCTCTCTTTTAATAAAAATCAATTTTATTAAATGATACATCTCTCTCTCTCTCTCTCTCTCATCCAGATTTTTTAAAATCAAGCTATTTTTTTAAAATTAAATTATATTAAGAAAATAAAAAATCACATCATTTTATTAACATAGAAATCATAAAAAAAAACAAATTTTTTATGTAATATGAAATTTTCTAAAATACTAAACATTTTTGAAACAAAATATTTTAAATTGATTCTTTAAAAAAAAAAATTATAAAAAATATAAAATTTTTTAAAAATAGTTTTATTAAAACAACCAGAATAGTTTGAAACCCGAGTTTTTTATAAACAAGATTTTTACAAACAATAATTTTTTTATAAAAAAAAAATCTTAACATGAATGTTTAAAAATAAAACTATTTAGATAAGAGAGTTAAAAAAATAGTTTAGTTGTTTATTTCTTGAACTATTACGTATACATAATTTTAATTATATCTTATATTATAATATCGTACTATAACTTTTCGTGTTTATTACTAACTATAATCCGTTTAATAAATAGGTTTCTAGCCTATTTATTTATCTGTATATCTATCTATCTATAACAAAAAAAAATTTAGATAAGACTTGACGCAATTGTAAGTTTGATCATTCTAACTTTCTTATTTTTTACTACTATTAATAATATTGAATACTAATAATATTACTCATACCATTTTCAAATTAAAAATTATATAATATAATAAATTAAAACCTAATTTTTTTTATTAAAATACACTTTTAAAAAATAAAGTTTAATAAAATACAAAATACAACAAACTTTTTTTAAAATAAATTTATTTTTCTTAAAATAAAATATTTAAAACCCATATTTTTTTAATAAAATAAAAGTTTAAGAAAAATACAATATTGTTTATTTACTTAAAGTAGCTATTGATATACAATTATAATCATATTTTATCTTTAAATATGGTTTTATAATTTATAAATTTTTATTACTAATTATTTTATATTTTATTTATTCAACCCGTGTAATATACCGGGTACTAACCTAGTACATATATATACATATCTTTCTACTCTAATAAAATGGTAACTAATGGTGACACGTGTCATCACCACATTAATACTCATCAAAATTTGCTCGTTTCTCTCTCCTATTAATTACTACATTAATTACTAATAATATTATTTAATATTTTTTAGATTTAAAATAGTTTTTAATAAATTAAGCAAGCAATTTTTTTATTAATGTTATTTAAAAAAAACAAACTTTTATAAAAAGAATTATTTCTACAACATCAAACTTTTCTAATACGAAATATTTTAAAATTAACGTTTTAAAAAATTAAAAATTTTATAAATGAAAAATAATTAAAAATTGAGAGTTATTGTAAGAAAATTTTTGAAAATGATATTATTTTAAACAATTTGTTTTGAAAAAAAATATTTTAATTTATTTTTTGATAAAAGAAAAAAAACTTAAAAACAAAAGTTTAAAAAGTTAATATTATTGTTTATCACTTATAGTTCTTAATCATATGTGATTTTAATTATATCTTATCTTTGAATATCATTTTATAATTAATAAAATTGTATTTCATTTAATATTTTATATATATTCAACCCGTGTAATACACGGATTTACTATAGCTATTACATATATATACATATAAATATATATATATATATATATATATATATATATGGGAGGGATCCTTTGAAAACCATATTATAAATAAAAACCATAAAAACTATGGGTTACATATATGTAAGTACGTATTACAAAGTATATAACTAAGAGTTACGTATATGTAGGGGTTATGTATATGTAAGTACACGTTACTAAGTGTACAACTATGAGTTGCGTACATGTAACTCATACAAGTTACGTATACGTAAGTCGTTTCGTTATCATTGTCGTTCCTTGGAGTTTAAACTTAAAAATATATAATGATCTCAAAAAATAAAATTGAAGTTTAATCAAATATACTTTAAACAGTTAAAATGTTAAATCAATTATCAATTATGTGATTGGGTAGTAGTGGTTTTCACGGTTTTCAATTATAAGCATGGTTTTCAATTGATCCCTCCCCTGTATACATATACATACATATTATATATAAGTTTATATTTTAGCCTTTTAGGGGATCATTTTTGCTAGTCGCATAGAGTATTGAAAATCTAGGATCGGCATATATTGGTCGTGATGGATTAAAGATTAGATGAGTTTTTTTTTTACCCCAAGAAAACTCTTGTAAACTACCATTAAATATATTATTATATTCACATAAAAAGATAGAAAAATTTAACGATCAGATATTATATAATTACTACTTTTTAATTATATATCAAAATTTAAGTGAAAATGAGTAACCTTAAGAAAAATATCTAAAATTAAAAACGTGCATAAAACAACCAAGTATTATCTAGCAATTAACATATATATAATGTATGGTGCATATGAAACGAGATGTAAGATGGTTGTGGATTGTTCGAGTTATGTACACGTGGTTGGTGCATTGATGTGTTTGATGTAAAATTCTAATGCACGTGTGTATTGCTGCATTAATTGTAAATAATTAAATTTTTAGTACAACCACTAGAATAATGAAGTGATAAAGTTGTATGCATTTCATACTAGAGATTTTGAGTTAGAGAATTTTGAGTTCAAGTTCACTTGAACAATAAAGTAGAATTCATTGGCATAAAGTAGGATTAGGACTATTAAAAAATAAAACTTTAGTATTTCTTTTATTAGGAAAACTAGACTGAATGATTGGATTGAACACTCCAAGGGTGGATGAGGTAGTATCGGCAACAACATAACAATGGTGAGTGACAAACTTTGTTGTTGGGGAGCACAACCCTCACCCTTGTGGTTAGAATAGTGACTTGTTAGGTGTGTCGATAAAGAGAAACCAAAAGAAAAGAAATGGATGAGCAGCAAGAAGGGGTGATGTAACATTATGGTAGGAGCAAAGACACCGCTCCCTGTATGGTAAGAAGAAGCAACATCACTGGCAAGTGGGAGGAGCGCTACCACACGTTTCTTGTTATGAGAAATGCATCCTTTTGCAGAGAAATAGTGGTCATAGATTTAAGTCGTTAAACCTTGAAATAATGGAAAGATCGGATGAGTTTATGATTTACCCTAATAAAACTATCAGATATGAACTACCATTAAAGATTTTATTTTATTCACACAGAAGAAGTAGGAAAGGTTAACAATCATATATTATGTAATTATTATTTTTAATAATATATCCAAATTTAAGTAAAAATACTCTAGATCAAGAAAAATAACTAAAACTAAAAACGTCGCATAAAACAACCATATATCTTGTAGCATATATCTAATATATGCGGTATATGAAATGAGATTCTATGTGCGACCCATCAATGCAATGGTAGGTACCTAAACACATCGTTTGAAGTAGCGGTGGAGTTAGACACCGTTTAAATTTGGGTGTAAACGTTTGAGGAGGTAGGTATCCAATATTTGAAATTGTGATGTAAATAAGTTGAAACAAACTAAAGCTCGTTTAAGCTCGAGAAAGGCTTACGTAACTTAACATGATCTAAGATCAGTTTGTTTGATTGTTTCAAGCTCTATATCTAAGCTTGAGTTTGGTTAGTGCGAAACTTTTAATCTCAAGCTTTGCTTTGGAGTGGGTTTGCTCCTTGTTTGTAGTTGAACGAAGGTTGCACATAAATTATTTTTCGATGGTAACCGAATGTGAACGATAACTTGGTCCGACACATGTGTGTATTGCTCCGTTTATTGTAAATAATTAATTGATGCATGTGTGTGTTGCTCTATTTACTATAAATAATTAAATGTTTAATCCAACCATTAGGCTGGCCTAATGGCAAGGTTCATGCCCTTCACACTAACGATGTCAGGTTCAAAACTCACTTGAGGCATGAAGTAGTTTTTAATAGGACAGAGTATGATTAGGATCATTTAAAAAAAAATTAAATGTTTAGTTCATTCTTCAGTTAGAAAAAATTAGACTATATTACCGAATTGAACACTTCAAGGGTGGAGGGGAGACCAGCGATAACAACATGACAAGGGTGAGTGATAAACTTTGTTGCTCACCCTTGTGGTTAGATTAGTGGCTTGATGGGTATGTCGATAAGGAGAATCTAAAAAAAATAAACGGATGAGTAGCATGAACCGGTGGCGTAACATTATGATAGAAGCACAGACATTACTCCCTCTATGGTAAAAAGAAGTGACATCAATGACAAGCAAGAGGAGCGCTACCACATATTTCGTGCTATAAGAAATTCAGCCTCTTGTTGAAATAGTGGCCATGGGTTTGAGTCGTGAACATGAAATAATAGATTAAATCTTAGATGAGTGTATGATTTACCCTAAGAAAACTATCAGATATAAACTGCCATTAAAGATTTTATTTTATTTACATAAAAATGTAGAAAAAGTTAACGATCATATATTATATAATAACTATTTTTAATAATATATCAGAATTTAAGTAAAAATGCATAAGCTCAAGAAAGTATATAAAATTAAAA
This sequence comes from Flaveria robusta, assembly GCA_025506415.1. Classification (NCBI taxonomy): domain Eukaryota; kingdom Viridiplantae; phylum Streptophyta; class Magnoliopsida; order Asterales; family Asteraceae; genus Flaveria; species Flaveria robusta. The sequence goes on along the minus strand of CM046475.1, from coordinate 4,420,637 downwards.
ACGTGCATAAAACATCCATATATCTTTTAGCATATATCTAATGTATGGTGTATATGAAATGAGATCCCATGTGAGACCCATTAATGAATGCAGAGGTTAAGTATCTAAACACTGTAAACATCAATGTGGAGTTATACACCTTTTAAATTTGGTGTGTAGACGTCTTCTACATATGTATCTAAGATTTGAAATTGAGATGTAGGCACGTTGAAACAAACTCAAGCTTTTCTATGCTGGAGAATGATTTATGTAACTTGACATTATTTAAGGTCGGTTACAGGCATTATATGCAAAATTTGAGTTTAATTATTGAGAACTTTTAATCTCAAGCCCATGGGTTTGGTTTTGCTTCGTTTGAATTTACTAATTCTTTTATTTATTATTATATATGTATATATGACTATTATGTTAAAAATTCATGTATTATATGAGTTAAATAAATAACACATGTTGTAAAACAGTTGTTTCTATAAAGATTTGTATGTTAGATGTCATAAGCCCTCAAAGAAATTTGTATGAAGATTTAAGAATTATAAATAACAAATAATTAAAGATTTAGGAATTATAAATAACAATTAACAAGTAATGAAGATTTAAGAATTATAAATAACAAATAATTGAATTATTTTTTTGATTTAATAAGTTTTAATAAACTATTATAATAAGAAGAGTTGTACATTTAACTGTTTAAATTATTTTATTTAATAGAAAAGAGACGAAAAACAAAAAAGTAGACTTCATATGAATTTGTTATATGAAAACTCAAGTTAATTATTTATTTAGTAGACTTCATATGAATTTGTTATATGAAAACTCAAGTTAATTATTTATTTATTCCAATAAGATTAATTTATAGAAATACCGATCATAATATAATATAATATAAAAGGATTTGAATAAATTTACAATATGAAAAGAAGCAAAGTACAATTCATGTTTTGAAAAATAAAATCATGAACAAAACATATATGGGGATTTGTGTTCAAGATAGTTTCATTAAACAACATTAACAAACAGCAAACTTGTTATTCATGTTTTTACAATTAGTTGTTATCATACTTATCTTATTTCATCTAATCTACGTCATATCTAATTTACGTCAACTTGTCAAAGGATGGGGGAGGGGGGCTCGGACCTTTAGTGGAAACTTGAACTCAATTCATACAATGATGAATATGAACGTAATTGAAACTTGTGAGGAGTCATAGATTTTTGTATTGGTAAGATTATTTACTATTTCTTGAAGTTAGATTTCTCCACCAGATGAACCACATAACCAAGAGAAGTCAAGAACCAAAATTGAAGAGCATGTCCTTCCTATCAGTAAACATTTCATGGTAGCATTATTAGACCGTACATCCTTCTTGTCATTGGACCTAACCCTCCAAACGAATCGTTTATGTCCATGTTAGTTTGGTTTTACATAATATAAATTTGATCAAACCTTATTTATTAGAAAAATCTTATAATTACAACGTTGGTGATATAAATTTGATAAAACCATTTTTATAGTTGGATTACTTAAGACTAAAATGAAACCATAATAAACATTAATATGTTAGGAAGTGTGAAGTACATATTTGTTCGAGCTATTAAAATTTCTAGCACTTAAGAACCTCGACCCTCAGGGCTTTAGGAGGCAAAACCCATAGACCAAGGGGTTTCAAGGGGGCGCCACCCCTGCCGGGGTCTCGTTAACCTCTTAGCAAGAGAAAAATAAATACTTTGCTTTATGAAAAAGTCATCTAAATGCTCTGGATCTGTATGGTTGAAAAAAAGTTTCACATAAATTATATGTTGGTGGTAACTAAATATTAATGACAATTGGTCTGATGCATGTGTGCATTGCTCCATTGATTGTAAATAATAAAATGTTTAGTACAACTACCAGGCTAGTCTAGTGATAAAAGTATATGTTCTTTACACTAGAGATGTTGGATTTAAGTCTTACTTGAGGTATTAAATAGATTTAATTGGTTTAGAGCAGGATTAGGACCGTTCAAAAAAATTAAATATTTACTTTTTCTTCTGTTAGAAAAAGTAGACTAATTTACCAGGATTGAACACTCTATGGGTCGAAGGGACGGTAGCAACAACACAAAAAAAAAGGGTGAGTGACAAAAATAAAAGAAAGGACATCCCTGGTAGCAGGAGGAGCGCCACCACACCTTTCACACTATAAGAACTGCAGCCTCTTATAGAAATAGTAATCATGGGTTTGAGCCATGAATCTTGAAACAATAGATTATAGATGAGTCTATGATTTATCCTAACAAAACTATGAGATGTAAACTACCATTAAACTTTTTATTTCATTCACATAAAAAAGGAGGAAAAGTTAACGATCACCTATTATATAATTACTATCTTTAATAATATATCAAAATTTAAGTAAACATACATAAGCTCAAGAAAAATATCTAATTAAACTAAAAATATGCGTAAAACAACCATATATCTTGTAGCATATGTCTAATGTATGGTGTCTATGAAATGAGATACCAGGTACGACCCATCAATGCAGAGGTAGGTGCTCAAACACATCGTTTGAAATAGAGTTGGAGTTATACACCGTTTAAATTTGGGCATAAACATTTGTGGAGGAAGGTATCCAATATTTGAAATTGTGATGTAAACAAATTGAAACAAACTAAAGCTCGTTTAAGCTCGAGAATGGCTTGTTAAAATGATACCACCTTGCGTCAGTCGGCGAAAATATGGTTCACATGTTAGTTTGTAGCTGGTTAGAAGTTTGATCAATTTCTTATTATCATGATTTTTATAGAAAAAAACTAAAAAATAATATGATATAAAACATTTCAACCATGTGATATATAAAACTATTAATAATTTAGAAACCCTGCTAGCATCAAATGTACATCAATGGAGGTACTCTCACTATCTCCTTGACTTATTTATCAATGGAAATGGTATTCTACAACTATAAAATAGAACACCAACAGATACAATAGTAAGGTTTTGAAATGCAATCATCAGGTAAATATTCAAGACGACGCAGCGCCAGAAATTAACCGACCCGCAGTCTTGGTGACATCTACAAATGGAAAGGCAAAAGGTGGAATTGTTAGTGAAACAATAACAAAATGCATTTCAAACTGATTATTATTAACCATATTATCAATGTATAACTTATTAATCATATTCAACACACTAATTACTTATAAAAAATTTTTCTGGTCAACCCTATCTGACATGCCTAACTCGTTAGTTGTTACACTCGTATCAAAACATAACATGTTTTGACATATTACCCAACCCATGTGACCCGTTTTCCGTTTTGCTGCCCTTAGGTATTAACTGTCATTTTCATATCTTTATGTCACATTCAAAGATATTAGATTTTGGTTCACATATGTGTTGTACAAAGGAAGCTGTTATGACTGCATGAGAGTAAGCTTACCCAAGGAGGCAAATTGTGGTAAGCTGACATAATCAGGACAATCACTACTTCCTACACAATCTCGAAACTGCAAGAAGATTAATATGCCAAAATCAAAAGTAATTAATATCAGAAGTCGTTAGGACTAAGCACCACATAAAAACTATGGTAACAATGGTAACAAATAATAGCTTTCTAGACAATTATGGGTTTATTATAAAGATTGTTTACAAAAGAACAGTGACAAACCTTAAAATCCTTGGTAAAACACAACCGGACTTCTTCTAAAGCACCATTTGTGCAGTCCAATTGAGGGGTTGCATGGAAAGCATTTTCGATAGCAGAAATAATGCCACCTGATGGGTACTTCTCTGAATTTGAAGGTACATATCCAGCTTCAAAAAGGACTTCCTGTAAACAAAAGAAACTTAAGAATATATAGATAACGGGTAAAAAGATAATCTCCTCTAGTAAACTTGTAAAAAGATACAATGGAATATTACAAAGTTTATCATCGATATTTTCTCCATTTATTTATAAATAAATATATTTTATGAGGTAATTTTTGGAAGCTTTACTTTTAACATCTAGCCTGAGAAGAGCTTAAAATGCACTAACCACCCCCAAAACAAAAAAATGAAAAAAAAAACTTACTGTGAGATTATACTTAAAATATAAATTGAGGGTGGTCAGGAAATAGTTGTATTCGTCGCCTGTTACTGAGGAGGAACATGTACCGTGCTTTTCTGCAAATAAAGTGAAGTCAGTAAAGCATTACGAAAAATAAAGACCTAGATAATGTCCTCTTTCAACTCCTCTGGAAACAATAATCTACTAACAGCATATGAAATTAAATATATAGAATCAAACAGCATGTATGTTGTGTGATTTCTAGTAAAAGGTTTCTGTGAATAGATCTGTGGAAGTACTGCAGCTGGAAGGAAGATGCTTACCCCACTGATAATCAACGTGACCCATTCAAGCATGAGAAAATAAAGGAAGTCGAGTTAGTTTCTTATTTTAGTTATGATCAATTGGTAAAGTTAAACAGAATCATAGCTGAAATCCACCTCATGAGCCCAAAATGTTCCCTTTTTGTTATGGCATGTTGATGTTTTACTGCAACTTAGTGTTGGCCAATACTTGTCCAAAGCACCAAGCAATGTCGAAATCTACAGATTGGAACAACAATAATGCATAAACTTTATAAATAATTGTTAATGCTAATTTTTAATGAGCTATTAATATAAAGTAGAAGTTCAAGTTTAAGAACATGTTATAACATATCACAAAGAAACCTTTATTGGGAGCAAGTCAGCCGTATGATACTAAAATAGCAGTGATTATATAAAAACAGCTTGATGGATAATAATAGTAAAGCTGAAAATATTGTATCACAGACTCACAGTAATAGAATACCTCTGTTTCATCAAAAGCAGGACCTGAACAACAAGATGGCCATGATCCATCATTGTAATCTGGCCATAGTCCATCTGCAGCACAAGATATTAATCAGCAAAAGGTTACTCCCGTGTTCATTACTTGAAGAAAAATATCGAAAGTTTGCATAGAAAACTTACGGATTGTGAACCCTGATGGAGAATTTGCTCTGAAAACATAAGAAAATACTTATATTCAGAATGTAACTTCATGAAAACAAATGCTAGATATATATGAACTCATGAACAAAAGTGAATAACTTTATTTGCTTCAAATATCTGGATTTCTATATCCGTTCTACAAAATCATCAAACATCTGTTGACATTAGAAGCCCTCTAAAGTTTGTGAATGTTGACTAGAATAACAAGCATATATCCAAATCAACACCAACAAAACTGTAACTAGCCCTACTGTCTATCAGATTAACTGCAAGCAGTGATGATTACTGGAAATCCAGTGTATAACTGCATAACAAGCACATTGAAGATCCATCACTTAACTATAACTCTATAAACAATGATAGCTTTCAGAAATCAGATAAAGTATCCCAATTCACACGACATCAAACAAACCCTATAAGCTCATACACGTATCCACAAAATCAAAACGTTAAGCACCTTCTATCGAATCTAACAACTCAAATCACCGTTCATTACTAACAAATTTCCTTCAATCGACAAACAATAGACTAATCTAACATTCGGAAAAGTCAACAGTACGGGATAACGAACACAATCGATTAATTACCCTCTGCAACAACCGCTTTGAGCACAGCATTTAGTCGATTTGGAGCAGTAAGTTGCAGGCCATTGAACAGCCAACGCGAAGTAATCAAACTCCCGTTGTTCAGCTACAGTCGACACCAATTCAACAGCTCCTCCGTCACCACCGCTATCGGCGTTGACCGATCCGATTAACAGAAGTGACAGAAGAATCAAAGTGTGTGAAGCCATTGTTGTTATTTGACCTAATTTTTGTGTGTTGTGATGGAGTTTTGATGAAGGAGATGAAGATTGAAGACAGTCGTTGGTAGTTATGTGAACAGCAAGATAAAATTGAAGAATAAATATATTTTATTATTATTTTTGAAAGAATTTATGAAGAGTTTATTCCATTGAAATCAAATTAAGATTCTGTTTTAAGAGGTAACGTAAGTTGGAGTGGGTTGTGGATTCTTTGAGTTGTGTACAAGTGGTTGATGCGTAGATGCGTTTTATGTACATGTCATGATGCATGTGTGTGTATTACATGTATGTTTTCACTATAATAATTTATTAAAGAAGAGACGATAGTTGTAAAAATCGGATTAGTCGGTCGATTAATAGGCGACTAGTCGGTAATCGGTATCTCACTGATTGGATTTTCTCTAATTGGAGCAAAAAATCGCTAGTCGGTTAAATTGGTCAAAATAGGGAGAAAATCGGCCCTAATCGGACCTGGTCGGCTGTTAATCGGCCCATAATCTGCATTTTTGAATAATCCGGCGGGATTCCGGTGAACTTCAAAAATTCTAGCGAAAATTTTAAAATTCCAGCCAGATTTGATTATATATATTAAACTAAACATAGTTATAAAAATTACATATAAAAAATGTGTGTATATATATAAAAATGAAAATTATATATAAAAATTCCAAATTGATTAATCCCGATTAATCACTATTTGATATCTCAGCGTCCGACTAGCGCCTAGTGATGTTTACAACACTAAGAAGAGAGTAGCATTTATAATTTATAATATATAATATATAAATCTTTCTACTTTAATAAAAAAGTAATTATGAAAGACACGTGACACCATCATATTTATTCTGATCAAATTTTTTCTGATTCTCTCTTCTATATAAAATCACATTAATTATTATTAATATTATTGATTCTTTTTTATATTAAAATAGTTTTTTAATAAATTAAGAAAGAGAACATTTTATTAATGTTATTTAAAAAAAATAACTTCTTATAAAATATGAATTTTTTTTAAAATATCAAACTTTTTTAAAAGTATAAAATTTGTAAAAACTGATGTATTTAAAAAGTAAAATTTTGTAAACAAAGAACATTTAAAATTAGAAGTTATAATAAGAAAGTTTTTAAAATGATAATTTTTTTAAAACATTCGTTTTGAAACAAAATTTCCATTCTATTTATAATAAAGAACATATTCCAATCATATCTTATCTTAGAATATTATTTTATAATTGATTAATTTTCATTTTATTCAATATTTTTATTCAACCGTGTAATACACGAGTTTACTAAAGGTACTATATAACCTATAAATCTATAATCTATGGTGTACATTTAGGATTTGTCCATATGTTATTACGTCAATAAATCTATTATTTTAAATAAAAAATCAATCATGTTAAACATTCCAAATTTAATTCTAAAATTCAAGTATCCATTTAAAGTTTATTAATGAAAAATCATATATGTCAAACTTTACAAGTTTATTTAATATTTTTTAAATAAAATAAATTTTCATTTTTAAAGTAATATCTTAATTCTTGAAATACTATATATTTTAATAATCACAACTCAAATTTTAAAGTTTGCATATCATATAATTTAATATGATAATAATTTTCTTAATTAAAATTTTAAGAATGATTAAGAAAATAAAATAGTTAGACCTTAAGATAATGGTGTTGAAACTTGTACTTTTCAAATTAGTTGGATTATATTATGAGAGAATCCAGAGATTAAAACACATAATTAAAAATTATAACAACTATGCTTTTTTATATATCACTATGAGTTTTTGTGTTGTATCTACATTTTATTGTTTAGAAGTATTTTTAAATTAATGTAGTATGTGGTTTTTTTATTTATTTCTAATAAAATATAGTTATTTTTTTTGTCTTGACATTAAATCATTTATTCTATCCGTGAACTACATCATATTACTAATATTTTTATTTAACATTATATCTTTTATTCAACTCGCGTAGTACACGGGTAACTAACCTAATGTTTTAATATGGACCAAAATATTAATCAAGTTTTATCTACTAATCACATTTATTGTTTTCTGATCGCTAGAGTCTCTAAAATAGTGAAGCTCATATTTACTTATTGTAATAAATTGATAACTATGCATGACATGTGACAATATCATATTTATTCTCATAAATTTTTTATCGTTTTTCTCTTTTATTAAATTACTATATTAATTATTCACAATATTATTTAATTCCCTTTCAGGTTAAAATATATTTTTTAATCAATTAAGAAAGAGATGTTTTAATTAATTTTAAATCTAAAAAAACAAACTTTTATAAAAAGAAATTTTTTTAAAAACATCAAAAATTTTAAAAAATACAAAATATTTTAGAATTGATGTTTTTCAAAAGCAACATTTTTATAAACCAAAAATAATTAAAATTGAGAGTTATACTAAAACATTTTTAGAATTACATTTTTAAAAACTGTTTATTTTGAAAAAAAAGGCTTAGTTTAGTTTTAGAAAAAAATTAAAAATGTAAGAAGTTGATATTATTGTTTTATTACTTATAGTTCTTATTTATACATAATTACAATCATATCTCATCTTATAATATCATTTTATAATTAATAAAATTTTCAATCATATCGTTTTATTTGTTCAACCCGTGCAATACACGAATTTACTAAAGTTAGTTATAAAAGATAAAAATAAAAGGCTTGAAAATTTAATGATCACGTATTCTATAATTACTAGTTTAATAAATTTATCTAAATTTAAATGAGTAAAGTGTCATTTTCGTCCCTGACGTTTTGTTGAAATTGCCATTTCAATCCAAAAACTTTCTTTTTGCCATTTCAGTCATTGTAGTTTACTAAATGTTATCATTTTCATCCATTCCACTAACTCCGTTAAAACTCTGTTAAAACTCCATTAAATATGGGGTATTTTAGTCTTTTTTAACACCCTAATTATCTAATTAATATAAATTAATCAATTAATATTCAATTAAAACTAAAAAAACACATGAAGTGACTCGTGAGACCGATCGTTTCAATTAATTCTAACACATGTTGTTCAATTAAGGTCTTTTGTGAGATTTCAATTAATCTTCACGTTTTGTTTGAACGTGTACTGTTGTTCGATTGAGGTCTAATGTTGTCACTTTTTGTTTTATTGAGGTTTGCTACTGTCACGTTCAAAGACCTCAATCAAATAAAAAATGTGTAACAACAAACCTTAATCCTACAACAAACCTCAATCAAATAACGTACACATTCGAACAAAACGTGAAGATTAATTGAAATCTCACGGCAAACCTCAATCGAAAAACATGGGTTAGAGTTAATCGAAACTTTTAAATCAAAGCGGCTGGTCTCACTAGTCGTTTCATGTGCTTTTTAATTTTGAATATTAATTGATTAATTTGTTTTAATTTGATAATTAGGGTGCTCAAAAAGACTAAAATACCCTCATATTTAACAGAGTTTTAACGAAGTTGTAACGGTGTTAGTGGAGTTGATGAAAATGACAACATTTGGTAAACTACAGTGACTGAAATGGCAAAAAAAAAAAGTTTTTGGACTGAAATAACAATTTAACAAAACATCAGGATCGAAAATAACATTTTACTCAATTTAAATAAAAACGAATAAGCAACAAGAAATATCTTGAACTAAAAACGTGCATAACAAAGTGTCTTTTAGCATATATGTAATGTGTGGTGTTTGTGAAGCGAGATCCCATGTGCGACCCATCACAATGGAGGTAGGTACACAAATACATCGTTTGAAGCCAAGGGGTGAACATTAAATGTAAAGGTGGGTAGGTATCCAATTTCATTTTCTTAATGATAAATACGCTGGTCACATATTTATCATTAAAAAAAAAAAAATTACAAAAATAGTCCTTGTGGTTTGATCATATTACAAGTTTGATCCCCAGATTTTAAAAATTACAAATTTAATCCAAACATTTGAAAGTTTGTTGCAAATTTAGTCCCCACCGTTAGTGTCCGTTAGTTTTTAACAATCTGGGGACTAAATACGCAATATGGTTAAAACATAGGGACCAATTGTGCAATTTTAAAAAATTAAACCCCACACCACCACTACTACCTGTTAATACACGTCTACACCCGCCGCTCGTTAACACCGTCGCCGTCGCCGTCGCCGCCCCTTAACACCGTCGTCGCCCCCGCCTGTTACCACCGTCGTCGCCGCCGCCCGTTACCACCGTCGCACCGCCTATGCCCCCTCTCCATCGGAATGCAGTAGATGTGTCATCGTCTCCGACCACCACCTGTCATCGAAACGCATAACCACTTGTGTAGGAATCAGAAACCACCTCTGTTGTGCTCGCGGGAGTCAAACAAGGGGTGAATCGAAACCCAATCGGAAACCACCTCTATTGTTAACGGGCGGCAGCGACAACGATGGTAACAGGCGGTGGTCGGAGACGATGACACATCTACTGCATTCCGATGGAGAGGGGGCATAAGCGGTGCGACGGTGGTAACGGGCGACGGCGACGCGGTGGTAACAGGCGGCGGCGACGGTGTTAAGGAGCGGCGACGGCGACGGTGTTAACGAGCGGCTACGACGACGGTGTTAACGAGTGGCGGGTGTAGACTTGTAGTAACGGGTAGTAGTGGTGGTGTGGGGCTTGATTTTTTAAAATTGCACAATTGGTCCCTATGTTTTAACCATACTGCGTATTTAGTCCCCAGATTGTTAAAAACTAACGGACATTAACGGTGGGGACTAAATTTGCAACAAACTTTCAAATGTTTGGACTAAATTTGCAATTTTTAAAATCTGGGGACCAAACTTGCAATATGATCAAACCACGGGGACTATTTTTGCAATTTTCTCTTTTCTTAATGATAAATATGTGACCAACCTCTCAAAATAAAACTTATAACGGGAAAAATTCTCTGTCTTAACCTTGAGTATTTTTTTTGTTTAAAGCAATAATTGAACTCAAGATCATTTTGTATTTACATGTCTTGGATACTTCATCTTAATCATTTGAGCTAAAGATTATTAGTAGGTATCCAAATACATGATTGGAAGTTTTCTTTATTTGGCTCTAATTGGATTTAAGGCTTGGTTCGTAAAAAATATTATAAGCTTAAGCTTGGGCATGACTCGTGTGTTATTTTTTAATTATTTTAGTCATATATGTATAATTATTTGTAGGATACTCTTCATAGAGTAATTTAACGATTTGAACAAAGTTACAGTACAAAAGGAAACAAAGTATACATGAATGAAGTCTTAGGCGAAACAGTCTTTCTCTAATCATTCTCTCACTGTCTCATTACTACCGCCACCATACGACCCAAATAACCCCTAAATGGCGACGGCCCGTGGTTCGGTCGATGTTCTTCTTCCCAACTAATCAAAAGTTTGATTCAAACATTACTGATAATTGATGAGAAATAAAATTAATTTTAAATTTAAGTTATTTAAGATTTGTAACAAAGAACAAAAGAAGATGTTTGTGTCTCAGGATTTGTGTCCATGATGTATTCCTTAAATAGATATAACAAACAACAAACTTGTTATGTGGATAACGAGCTTAAACATGTTCGTTTTGAAGTGGGTTAGGTTGGTTTTACCTGAAATGAACTAGTAATTAAGTTTTAGCTATAATGTTGGTTATATAAGTGCCATCAATCTGTATGATTTAGCTTGATATGATTAAGACCAAAGTAAAATCATAACAAACATCAACGACTGTTAGGAGTGTGGAGTACATGCGTGCTCGAGATTATTTTGATTTTTAGCACCTAAGAACCTTTGGGTTATAGGAGCCGAAACCCCAACACCAAATGATTTCAAGTGCATCACCTTGGTGTGGGTCTTGTTGACCATTCAGCATGAAAAAAATTGTTTTACCTTTTTGAAAAGCCATATAATATTGTTTCAGATATCTAAGAACACTTTAGTTTTCTCAAATAGATCTCGTAGAAAATTATCAAATCAACTAATTTAGATATATGAGTAAAAATAGAACGAGAGATGATATAAGATGGTATTTAGTTACAGATAATGCTTGTTATTCAAGACCTTCTCATATCTAACAAGTTCTCATATAAACTATTAATACTTAATTATCACACACACTTTTAATTATACCAAATGACTAAACTACTAACTTAAAAACTAAAAAGAAATAAAGAAAACACTACAATAACTTAAATCACTAACATATATAGAAAAAATTTAGAATAAAAAGCGATGTTTTCGTGAAGTATACAAAGTGAGGGGTGGATTTATTACACAAGAAAGATTTACACGTGTGATAATTTTCACGCAGTGGTAAAATTATCAAGCAATAGTGGAATTATCAAATAAAACAGATGAAATCGGTGGTGGAAGTATCGAACAAGAACTTCGTTCACTTTGTATAGAGAACACATTTGGTATAGTAACCTTTCCCAACATATATGAACAGAATTCTCATTAACATAACGGAATTGGTTCAAATAAAAAAGATAATAAATCTAAAACGTGTAAGAAGGAATCTCAACAATAGATTTTCTTAATCAATCGTTGAAATCAAATTATAGAAAAATTTTTTTGTTAGAGATGTATTTTAGTTATAAATACTTTTATTGACTTTTTCAAGTCTCTCACTTTTTTTAAAAGTTCATAACTTTTATATACCATAAAAGCGAGCATTTTTTCTTAACCAATATTAACCGTTTTTATAAAATTTTAACCATAAAAGCGAGCATTTTTTATCTTTAAAACGAGTATAGTATTGTTATATAAAAATATGATAAATTTTTATTTTTTTAGCTCATATGAAATATGCTCGTCGTTGTGTCTCTAGTGCAATTCAGTGTTTTTGTTAATTATTGTGTTTTAGAACACTATTGTGAATTTTAAAATGATGAATTCTAAAAAAACATAATAGAAAAATAACAATTAGTTAATCTAATACATTAAAAACAATAATAAAATAACACAAAATGATATAACGTAAAACACAAAAATAAAATATCTCATTTTGTTTTCTGTTCGTCATTGTATTATCCTGAATATAATGAGTTTTGACAAACAATTTATATAATAAAATCATTGTCTACCTTTAATTGTAATAAACAAAGATAGAAGTTGTCGTCCTATGCAGGCAAGCGAGAAGGCAGTGTAAAAAGCAGTATCGACAACCACGATTTTATATAATATATAAAAAGTAATGAGAAAAATAATACAAAATGATCTAAAACGTATAACATAATGATTAATACATATAACAAATGATGAAAAATATTTTACACAATGAACTAACATTTAACACAATGACTTGATCATTAAACATAGTGATCTGACAACATAATGATCTGACGTATTTGACATAATAACAAAAAATGTTATCATTTTTCTAAAAAATAGAAGAACGCATATCCAGCCTAAAACCCTTTTTAGGCTTTTTTAATTGAATACATTTCTTATTATAATCCTACCCTTAAATAAAAATGCATATCAACATGTAAATCACTGCTCGTTTCATTGCTCTATTAACATATAGGGTAATATCATATCAAGTTTCAAAAAGAATAAGAAAAAATAATCTTACAAAAGTTTCGATTTTTTAAATGAAATTTCCAACCTAACAGGCTAAAACTAATTGTTTGGGCCTGCCCAAATTTACCCAGTCCAAACAACAATTCAAAGTTTAAACTTCAAAGTATTATAGCACATGGGCCGTACACTAAAAATATGTTTTTATACAGGAGCTTAGCCCATAGAACTTTCGGTCCAATAAAGCATAAGACTAGAGATGGGCATAAAAACCGGGTCCGAACCCGACCCAGTGGACCGGAACCGGACCCGGGTACAGGTAGTACCCGATGGGAGGTGTACCCGGGTTGGACCCGTTTAAACCCGTAAGGTTGGAACCGGTTTTAGATTTTGAGTTTTTTAGTAAACCCGACCCGGTTGAACCCGGTTTTGGACCCGATTTGAACCTGGTATTGGGGACACACACAAGAAAAGAAAAGAACAAGAAGAAAAAAAAAAAAAAAAACTAAACCCGATTTGAACCTGGTTTTGGACCCGACCGGACCCTACCCAGGTATGCCGGGTAGGGTTTTGCATTAGGTGAACCCGACCCGGGTTCGAACCTGGTTTCACCAAAACCCGGGTACTAAAAAACCCAGTTGGGCCCAACCCGGTTTCGGGTATTGGGCCGGACCCGATTTGCCCACCTCTACATAAGACTAATTTAATATAATCGTAAGAAAGCTATAACACACTAGACAAATCTTATATTGATTTGTAGATATGAAAGATATAAAAGAATTTTGGAATCCTTTTAAGCGGAAACATGTAAAAAGTGAGTTAGGTGCTATACTTCAGGTTTAAGAACCCAAGATTTGAACCTGATAGGAAAGTAGTTCACAGTGGTGTGGCTTAGAAGTATCGTTTGTTTGCCGTTCAAAAAAAAGTTGCCATACATTGGATATTAGATCTTAAAAAAAAATTAAAAATAAATTACAAAGACGAAGTTTCTTAATGATTTAAAAAATAAAGAGAAAAACTTACAAGGTAAACACAATAACATATAAATTCACCTAATAAATAATTCTCTATACCTTCTCAAGGTGCATGAACAAACAAAAGCCAGATGTTACATCTTTGGTTTTATTTTTAAATTTTCTCAATGAAAAAACTAAACACTTGCTCTTTAGTATTATTTGTTTCCTAGAAGTGGGAGTGAAACAAGTATCAAAGCAAGTTGTGAATTGGACTTTAATTAATTATGTCTTGTTTTCTTGGCTTTCTCAAACATCTAGCTAGTCGTGTGGAGAAATAAAGTAGCATTTGTTTATGTACTTTTTCATGTTTTGTGGTCACTAGCTTTGTATTGTTCTCTTTTGTTATCAGGCAGGCAAAACATGTTGGATACTTTTATAGGTTTTATGTTTCAAATTTGTTTTATCTGTTAGCATATTTAAGTTGAAATTTCATTTTATAAGTTTTGAACGAGAATAGTCTTTAGTCTTGTCTCGATCCCCATCGTTTGATCGATACTATATATCAAATAAAAATAAAAGTAAATGTTAACTTGGTATTGTGTTCGTGTTAATAACAACAGATCCTATTATTAAGAAATTATTACATAACAATTTAGATATTTATATAAATCATAGTGAGTCGTGTTTAATCGATCATGGTTAAGTTGCCATGTTGCATTGGTATTGGTCTGGTGGCACACAAGGGGTATTGGATTTGAGAAGCTATCAGGACGCAAGTAAATTTAGATTGGAATAGAGTATTATTATATTATGATCAAGTGGCTATTGAGATGTTAGTATATTTAGATTGAAATGAAGTAATATTATTTTATAACTAGATTAGTTACCCGTGTATTACACAGGTTGAAATAGTGAACATCGTATGCGAGAACATTAAGTTGTGGGTATGAAATGTGAATATGAAATTGTGATATAGTAAAACATACTTAGATTTGAGAAGGTGAAACTGTGATATACATTGAAGCAGAAATTTTATTGTATAGTGAGTAATCGCACATTGTAATTGAGTTTAACTTCGTTCATCTTGATATTTAAAATATGTTTGCTTAAAAGAATACGATATATAAAGTATTTTAATTTTGACAATGATTCACTAGAAATAAAATTTAATTTTAACAAAATTAGCTCTCATTAAAAGCCTTTTAATGAAACAATTTATTTATGAGAGTTAATTTTATTAAAATTAAAATTTAAATAAATTCTAAATGGAGTGGACGTCCACTTAAACTTTATTTTATCAAGACATGTGTTCAAATTCTAAATGAAGTTTAAATTAACGTCTTAAAAATATCATATGGTTTTTAAAAATTTTATTTTATTAATATTGATTGTTTGATAAAGTATTACCTTTCATTGAAAAGAAAAATGACAGTAACTATATGCAATTTATGAGCAAATTCATCACATCTTTTTTTTTTTAAACGGCAAATGTGCGACCCTACTTCGTAGAATATGTGTTATCTTAATCGGACCCATCTATTTATTTCCCAGCCGAGACCGCATCCCAACCAAATTCATCACGTCTAACTTCATACTCTTGTATTGATAGGGTGCAAACATCAAGAGAGATATCAATACTTTCTAGAAAGTTGGAGCAATTATCAATCAACTTTAAATGCACCATTGAATCATTTATGTATTCCATGACTTGTTTATTTATAACTAAGTTAGTACTCCGTGTATTACACGGATAGAATATATAAATTATTAAATAATTAGTAAAAAAAATTTATGAATTATAAAACTATGCTTAAAGATAAAATATGATTATAATTACTTATAAATAACTACTTTAAGTAAATAAACAACAATATATTTTTCTTCAAATTTTGTTTAATAAAAAATTTATGGTTTGTAAATATTTTGTTTTAAGTAAAATAATTTTTTTTCAAAGTTCGTTGCTTTTTTGTTTTTAAAAATTGTGTTTTTAATTTAAAATGAATAGATTTTCAATTTATTAAATTATATATTTTTTAATTTGAAAATGGTATGAGTAATATTATTAGTATTCAGTATTAGTTTTAATAATAGAAAGAAATGAGAAAGTTTTATGACAAAAAGAGAGAAATGAAAAATTGTATGAATTTAAATTTATAAAAGTGTAAGATTAGGTGATATTATAAAGACCAATGATACTCAAACCAAGTGATTAAAATGAACTTAAAACTTTATTAAAATAGAAATAGGTCTTGAGTTAAAGTCTTATATATGACAAAAAGATGAGCGATCTAGGCCAGACCAAAAGATTTTCTCACCTATGTATAGTGAGTTTCCTTCTAAGGTTGGTATTAACTTCATACTCAAGTAATGGCGGATGGGCTAGTAGGGATCCTTTAGCCGTTAAAAAAAGATGATATTATAAAGTACGAAATTGTTATTAAAAAAAAAAGCAAAATAAAAAACTGACCTTACTACAAATAGTTTATTCTTGATTATATTCCTTTTACTTTTCAAATAAGTTGACTCAGTGAAAAAATTTATTATATAGTTGCATGTGATACAAATAAAAATATATACTGTGATTGTTGCAACCCGTTAGGGTCAAGACTGGAGGTTGTATGTACCAATATAAGATATATCAGACCCAAAATTAAGCTATTACATAGAGAAGCCTCATATAAGAGGTACCGAGACTCTAGCCTTGTTACCACCCTCTAACAATCCACTGTGTTGAATATGTTAGTGAATCTCAAATATATGCAAGTATTGAATAAACATGTATGACGTTTGAAAAAATCATAGATATAAGATGAACAGTAAAATATAGGAGAGATGGGAGAGCGAGGAGAGAAATCCCATCGAGGGTGAGACGGGCCTTCGTACGTAGGAGAGCATGTTGGCTAAGTCTTACGTGTTAGATCTCATCTCTACCTGATCCCAAACATTATATTCATCATCAATAATACTTTTTTTCTACACAAGTTTGGTGTAAACTTTTTATAGTATAATATTTATCCCAAAACTTAAACTTATAGATTTTCTACGTCTAGTTTTACCAAATTTAACATTGATTCTCATATTTTAAAAAATTACAAATCCAATTTAACATTTTGTGTGTACCTTGAACGCTTGATCGTTGACATTAAATCCTTATCGATTTTTATACATTTCACACAAAATAACAAGGTATAATGTCTGGGATCAAACATACAACACAAGCACAAAACTTTGAACTAGATTTGAAATATATTAAAAACTTATAACCAAGCGTGTAACATATATACAAAAATTTAAACTATCTTATACTTTTTATAATCTGCAAATAAAATATACAATCTAAACAAAACACGTGAATATGCTCCTTATATTATATAAATCATTATTTTATAGTGTATTTGTCAAATGAAATTCTATAAACTTACCAATTTGTATTAAATAAACATATTTTTGACCTTTTGTTTGATTGGACGTCTCATTGCACGTTAAAGGACCCTATGCCGTTAAATAGGAAGGTACCTCTTTCAAAAGACAAAGCTTTTCTCACATAAAACAAGATAAATGGGGGCCAGCCTTGGGTTCAAAGGTCCACTACTATCAAGATTAGCAGTTCACCGTTATTCTATTTTTCTTGTTTCTTATATTTAAGTAACTAGGTTAGTCTTCGTGTATTACACGGATAGACTAAATAAAATATCAAATAATTAGTATTAAAAATTTATGTATTATAAAATCATACTTGAAGATAAAATATAATTATAGTTGTGTACAAATACCTACTTTAAGTAAATAAACAATTATGTATTTTTCTTAAACTTTTGTTTTATCAAAAATTATGATTTCTAAATATTTAGTTTTAAGAAAAATGATAGAAAAAAATTGTATCGTATTTTGTATGTTATAAAAGTTTTGTTTTTAAAAAGTGTGTTTTTAATAAAAAAAATAGATTTTTAATTTATTAAATTATACATTTTTAATTTGAATATGCTATGAGCAATATTATTAGTATTTAATATTATGATTAACAATATAGATAAATAAAAAAGTAAGTATAATAAGTCATACAATTGTTTCACGCTTATTTTAGTTTTTTTATAGATAGATGGATAGTCTAAAAACCATTAATTAAACGTATTATACTTAATCATAAACACGAAAAGTTACAGTATAATATTTTAATATAAAATATAATTAAAGTTATATATACGTAGTAGTTTAAGAAATAAAACAATTATAATATTTTTAACTCTCTTATCTAAATAGTTTCACTTTTAAACATTCGTTTTAAGATTTTTTTTATAAATATTTTTTTATAAAAATATTGTTTTAAAAAACCCTTGTTTGTAATGATTCTGGTTGTTTTAATAAGACAGCTTTTAACAAATTTCACCGGTTTATAACGCTTTTTAAAAACAAAATGATTTAAAATATTTTATTTAAAAATGTTTAGTGTTTTAGAAAATTTCATATTATATAAAATTTTAGTTTTTTTATTATTTAGATTTTAATTAAAATTTTTGATTTCTAATTTCTTTAATAAAATCTATTTTAAAAAAAAAATAGTTTGGTTTTAAAAAAATTTAAATAAGAGAGAGAAATATAGCAATTAATAACATTAATTTTTAATAAGAGAGAAATTTGTATGAGTATTTAAATTACTATAATACCCTTTTGGAGGGAAAATTGATGTGTATATGTCTAGAATAATGACATGTGGTAAAAAAGTGGGATAAGAGAATGACAAGTGGCAAAGAAAACCTTGCTTTATTAGATGCTATAGATTATGTTTCGGCTAATTTTTTATCAGCAAATAATACTTTTATTAATCAAATTCCATCCACGATATTACACAGATTTACCCCCAATTACATTAAACTTATTCCATTGATCTTAGCATACATTATACGATTTCGATTTATTCTTCACCCAAAAAAATATAACGTCTTGATATCTTCTACCATTTTGTATCTTACAAAATACAACTCGCATTTGATTATATATAGGGGGAATAATGACTTAATGTACCAATAAATTGTTTTCATGTGATATGTAGGTTATGGGTTTGAGTCATAAAAACAATTGTATAAGAAATACAAGATAGGATTGTGTTCATTAATCTAAAAAAATAACCTTTGGGTTACTTTTTGCAAATATGATCTTCTCTAAAGGTGATAAAATTTTAACTTTAAGGGGAAAAAATCATGTGTTCAAAAATCAGAAGTCATGCTTTATAGAGTTTTTTTAGCGTAAATTAAGCTTTTGCTTTATAGAGTTTTTTTAGCGTAAATTAAGCTTTTGATTTTTGACAAATGTCACGTTAAAATGGAGATGTGTGATATAGGTTACATGAAAAATATATAGTTTTAATGTCTCAACTTGATTCACTTTAGTTTTCAGTTTAGAATAGTATT
The DNA here is from genome assembly GCA_025506415.1 of Flaveria robusta. Lineage (NCBI taxonomy): Eukaryota > Viridiplantae > Streptophyta > Magnoliopsida > Asterales > Asteraceae > Flaveria > Flaveria robusta. The sequence continues at coordinate 4,400,955 of CM046475.1, read as the reverse complement.
TTAATTTAAATCTTGTCAAGTTATGCCGTGTTAACGTGTCCAGTCATAAATTGCGATGATATTCTAAGTTTCCTACCTAAATTGCTCAACTTAGGATTAGATTTCAACTTGCATTTAAACATACCAATTCATCATGCCATTTTACCATTTGCTCTTAATTTTGTCCTTTTAAACTACAAATTGCTAAAATTACTTAAATAGCTACTCATCTCATTTATATATAGTTTACTATCAAATATAGTTACATAACTACTATTGAGTTTATGGGTCTTGCACATTAAGTCACATTTAATTAAAAGTAGGATCATATAACTTTACAACATCACTAAGGTAAGTTATAGAAGCAAACACGCTTGAATTTACATTTATCACTAAACATGGTTGTAAAAGCAAGAATTAGTCCTATGAGAGGAACAGACTTAAGGTCTATCGTGAAAGGAGAGGAGCCTCCTCTTAGATCCATGTTCGTCATTGCCATCATTGTTTTATCCTTAGTGCATAAGGGTAAGCATGAATTTAGAGAGCATGAGAGGAAGGATGATACAACCTATTCGATATGTGAGAAGAGACCTTATATTTATAGGAAGTTATTTGGGCTTAATCTCTAACCGGCTGTTTTTCTCTTTTTGGCTTAATTCTTTAGATTATCCAATTTAGAGGTATTCTCTAAAGTGGTGAACTATATTGTGGTCTTTAGTGGTACATCTTTAACTCTATCACAAAGCACCGTGAACTACTCTATCGTCCTGTATTGTACCACGCGATGAAAATCAATTTGTTTGATACAACGGAAAACAAATTAACCAAGATAACTTGCCTTTTTTAAACCATAACGACTCTAAAATGTAAACGTGTTTGTTTGAAAACTATGATGAAGAACACGAGCAAGTCATCGTTAATCTCGTGAACCATTTTTGGATGTCAGTGATACTTTTAAGATTTTGAGTTCATCTTAACACAATTATATATCTATTTTATCTATTTGTATCTTATCATAATTTTATGATGTAATGCTTTTATAACAAGTAAACAAGCGTTATATTAACCGTGAACAATAGAAATAATAAGTTCATAAGAAAAGTAATGTTTTAAATACCATCAACGTGTTTGGAAGAATGATCTCATAATAAGTGACTTTCTAAAAGGATTTGAGTCATAAAATATGTCATTGTAGTTTGCAAATACTTAATTAGAAAAATAAATATTGAAGCCATTGTCATGATATAGATTTGCCTTTTCCCGGCATATCTGATTTTAAAAGGGACAATGAATTTGCAAACATACTAAATTATGGTAAAATTTCTATAACGGTAAGGAAATAGTATGATTGGTTTTGGGCAATTTGAAACTTTGGTGCATTATTATGTTATTATTTTAAAATGATTCAAAATTTGAAATTAGCATAAACTAAAATATATTATATTGCAATTCCATTCCATGATTTAAGGTGTCAGACGAAGGAATTATATGGAGGGGTAAAAAGAAAGCAATTCCATGATTCAAGCTTTTGTGAAAGGCAATAGTGCATGACCACTAGTCCTAATTTCTTTTTTAATAAAAGCGATATTTAGTTTAATTAATTAATAGTCATATTTAATTTATGTTATATATAAACTATATATGGTTGTTTTTTCACTTGTAAACATATACATTTTTATTTTACATTTAGAATTATTTTATGCATACTTTGCAGGATTTAAATTCATAACATTCGATTAAATGTACATCATTTACCATCAAGATGTCTAACTAGGAAAAAAAACAAAAAAAAATTTTTGTGGTTGTCTCAATCTAGACGGCAAATTAGCAATGGCAAATATGTGCTATACTAATTTACTGGCTAGAGAGGAAGCAAAGATCCACCACCCTTCTTGTAAAAGTGCGGAGATGATGTAGGGGTGACAATGTTCAAGCAACTCACCATGTACCAAGTTAACTCCTCAGACATAACAGAATGACCATTGCATAGGGACTAGGCTAAGATGTTTAACCTACATCTAATTAATATAACAAAATGATAAATAGATTAAAGAATAAATTACAAATTTTGTCCTTTAAGTATATTTAAAATTACGGATCTTGTCCTTAAACTTTGATAAATACACTGAGCGTCCTTTATTTGAAAACTTATCACGCTTAATATCTTTGCTACTTGCAAAAGTTAACTTTTTTCAGTTATTTGTGTGAATGTACCATTTTGTATGCATATATTAGTGATTACTAACATGTACTTGCCTTGATTTTTAATGTGCTTATGAGCCGTCACTTGATCCAAAATTTCACTCAATAAAATAAATTAAACTAAAAACCATAATAATAAATAATAATTAAATTATTATACTAAAGTAACCAATATTTGAAGCATACTTGTACAACATAATAACATTTAGACAATTTGTGGTGCCAAAGCACGCTACTTTATAAGACAAACCTCTCTTTAATTAGTTTAAATTTCGTGGAAAGGACAAAAAGTGATGTCAAATACCAATATAAACATGCAATAGCAATTAATTAGTAATGATGCCATGAATCCAATCTATCTTTGTCCGGATATTCATGCTTTAGAGTATCTATGTTTTTTATATTTCTTATTTAAATAGTATTAATGGAATTTATAATTATTCTTTGTGTATTAAATAGACAATTTTAGTAATTTGTTTATCAGTTGTTCCTAGTAATCTAAAATAGTATAAACTAGGTTTATTACCCGTCGTGCGTTGCCGTCGCATTGTACGTGACGTGGTAAAGTATAGACTACAATCGACCCGACTCGTTTCCAAACTAATTTTACGTCAATACATAGAGTAACTCGAATTTATACCGTTGAACAAAAAACATTTAATATTTGACCTGACTCGTTTTCAAACAAAATTAATGTCGAAACATAGACTTACAATCGCTCCGACCTTTTTCGAACTAAATTTACTTCCAAACGTATAGTAAATGAAAAAGTATTATATTGACCCGACGCGTTTCCAGACAAACCAATGCCGAACATAGGTCAACTCAAAGCGTACATAAAAATAAGCATTAAAATGTTTTATATTTGACAAAACTTATGTTTGAACAAAATTTACGTCAAAACATAGACGTATGTCGAAACGTAGGCAGTCTTAAAGTGTATAGAGTTAAGCCTGGGAACATTTTATATTTGACCCGAGTCGTTTCTAATTATATCTAAACGTAAACGGACTTGAATTTATATTGCACATGGGTAAACTCGAAGCTTTAGAAACTTAAGGGGGTAAAAATGATATTTTATAAAGTTTTTAAAAAGTACCGGGGGCTGAAAATGTAAAGATCAAAAGTAGGAGGGGAAGAAAGGCCGGTGGGAAACCCCACCGACCTTTCTTTTTAAGGTGTTTCCCACCGACCTTTCTTTTTAAGGTATAGTAATTGTTCGTATACATGTTATAGAAATACCCATTTTTTCTAGCATATGTAGAAGGACGTTTAATACGACATCAGAGAGAATTAGCCATATCATGATGAAACATATAATATCTCATCTCTAACTAAAGCTATCAACGGGACCTAGGGGTTGGGATATGTTGGATATTACCTGTCTAATTATCGATAATATCAATGTTACTATCGATGTACGATTCAAAAAGTTACACTTTGAACAATAATAAAATAATTATGTGTAATTGTTTCATGTTATGATTTTTGAATGGCGAATTAAGTTAATGATGATTAATTTTTAGAGAAATAATTAATAAAAGATGCGTGAGTAAACATTTAAAATTTAATAGTTAAATAATTAAATGTTTAACCGCCGCCGCGGACCATCACTAGTATCATCGGTGTTGGTTTCGAGTTGAAATTGTTGCAAAGTTTGGCACTTTTTTGTAAATCCGGTTAATTAGCGAGACCATTGTTGCTTCCAAGGTGTGAAGCTTACGTTTGATCATTAAAGATATAAGCTTTTCGATATCTATGATTGTGTTTGTATTTTTGTTTAACCAGTGTAATTGGATGTTTGTTTTGGGTATTCGATTAATTTAATCATGTTAAAACCGCTTTCGCCATTTAATATAAGAAGTCTTTGACTTTGTTAAAGGTCACAACTTTAATTGTTAAAATTGATACACGATACACAACAGGATGTAGACAAATTTTACCCTATCACAAGAGATAATTAGACTGCTTCAAGTGACACCCTCGGCTCTAATGTACACACCAGAAAAAGATAACGGAATAAGTAATAACAACATGGAATTCAACACTTACAACTATTATTTTAAAGACGATTCCTCGTGTATGATTATTAAGATTATTTAAAGTAGACTAGGAGTAGGTAGCAAAAGAAGATTGGTTGGCTGCTATAAATGAAGTTTATTTTGACACTCGCCTGATACCGTGGACAAAATGCATATTACAAAATAAAAAACTTTATCTACACCAAAATATATTACAAAATAAAAAAATAATTTACAACAATATTAACTTTAATAATAAAATAAAAGATTGATATATCCAAAAACAAAAACATGTCGTAAAACTATAATTTAAAAGCATTTGTACATAATATAAATGATTAAATTCAAGTAAAAGAAATAAAAACATAAAAACCAAAGTTAGTTAAAATATATATTGTTAGATTGAAGGAAAATAAAAATAAAAATAAGTACAATAGATATGATTATGTTTAGGGTAGTGTTATAGTATGAAGGATATTTAATCTAAAAGGTTAAAAAAAATTTGGGTTGACATGTGTCATTCTAGGCTCTGATCACGAGTACTAATATGACAAAAGTGTTATAAAACTAAGGACAAAAATAGCAATTTACTAAAGAAAATGATGACTTTACCCCTAATGGTAACGGACGTTATATGAAGATTTAAACGGAATGGTTGTTTTGACAAATTTTTTTGAAACAGGAGTATTGAAACATTAAAAAATGAAACGCAAATACTAAAATAACAAAAAACAACATAAAACCACGAAAAAAAACATTTAACTCTTTTAAACGTAATACCCATAGTAGTATTTAATAATGTTTTGTTTACATCATGTTATTAGAATGCGATAAGAACATTTAGACCTTTTAGTTCTAGTTTACAGAGAAGTAATGATCACTGAAAATAAGTTTTGGTTCCGTTACTGTTTAACATAGAATACTATAATCTGGAATGGAATCCTATAAGTTCAAGATTTTTAAAAGTTCAAAATTGATTTAATATAAGTTAGCTATCTTTTAAAAGTTCAAAATTGATATATCTTACCCGGTCAGAAGGTGGTGACCGGGTAAGAGCTTGTTCCAAAACTGACCGGGTAAGTAGAAAAATAGGCATGGGTCAGTGGTGCCGGACCGGGTCAGACGTGAAAGAGTGCAAATCAAACACGCTGACTGGCCAAAATGTCTGACCAGGTCAGTGGGTCAGACATTTTGACCAGGTTAGAAGTAAATCAAACAGTCCCTAAAAACGTTAAACATCCCATGAAAACTAATTAATCAAGTGTGAATTTGCTCCGTTTTCTTTGAATTTGACGTCAAATTTCCGCGTGTGCGTGAATTGCGTGATTTACGGTAATTTTGACTTTCACAGTTTTCCTCGCGTACGAATGTTTGACTCCTGCTTGAGAACAGTACGAATGGTCCACTTCAACATTTCATTAACTTGAGATACAAATTTGATTTACATTTTAATAAAAAAATGTTTTGCAATGTATAACTTTTGGTTAAAGAGTAATTTTTTTATTTCAATGTTTAAATTATTAATTATTTTAGTTTAATACTTTCATAATCATTTTATAACCATCAACAAACAAAAATCATTGACCACTAATGTTTAAATTGTTACGTATATCATATGTTAACCATCAATATGCAGATCCAAAAGAAAAAAAAGAACCATCAAAATTTATTTAGTTGTAACGTGAAGACTATGTTTAACATTTTTCGAATAAAAAGTATGCTAGTTTAGATTTAACTTAATTAATAAATTTTGATTGTTAAAAAACATTAAAAACATAAAGGTACATTATCTAACAATATGTAACTATGAATAGGGTTAATAGGTTTAAGACTTTAAACTCTAACACTATTAACCTTGCAAAACTTCTAGACTAACTTCGTGAGAAAATTGGGATAAAAAATAATCGAGCACAACCTTTTAGTTCAGGTTAAAGAAAAAGTACAGAAATAAGTTAATGTTTTCTGTTGAAGAGCAGCAATTAATCAGATCTCAACAAAACACGTTCTTCACAACAAAAGATCATCCCAATGATGTTTTGGTGTCTTTAGAAGGTGAGAAACGAAGCTTTAAAAAAAAAAAAAAAAAAAACTAGTGTATTTGTAATAGGAGAGGAGATTAACTCTTCTTCATTTCTTTGAATTAAAATTGAGATAAATGTTATGATTTGGATTAGTTCTCATGATGTCACAATATCTTTTGAATTTATTGTACTTTTTTACTTCATCATATAGTCTTACATCTTGCTAGATTAATATATCAATTGAAAATTTGTTGCCGTAGAAAAATATTCTTAAGTCCATGTATGTAGAGATCAAGATGATTGATTATTAAAGACCCAATATAGATGGCTAAATGATTACCATATAGTAATTATTGACATGTAACACCTTTAATCTAACTTTATTTTTAATTTTATATAGAAAAGGTCGAGATACAAAAAGCAATCTATGAGAACAAGAGCGTTTTAATGTCTTAAAAAAGCATAAAAGGGATAGATCCGTTATATACCCATCTTGTCCCTCCATGGGCCAATGTCAAAATAAAAGTAATATAAACATTAAAGAGAAAATCTACTAATTTATCACTCATGAACTAATGAAATAATTTTACTTGTCCCTAAACATTTTAATTCTATACGTGTACAACAATACATATAAATATCTACGCCCAGATAACATACACGTATCAATACATGTATAACAATGCATACACGAGTCTATACGTGAGTAAAAATAAATATGACTTCTAAGCCACGTATCTACTAAGTATGTGTTCTCTAGATGACTATATATATGAAACTAGATTTTATACTTTTATGCATGTTCCATAAAAATGTATATATAACATACATATTACTCACTAAAAAATAAAAATGACAAAGTTATTTTAAGTCGGTTACCGATTATAACAACATATTTATATTTTTATTTACTAAAAGTAACAACTTTTATATCAAATATTGCTACATTAGTGTCAAATTAACCGATTATTATCTCATCTTTTCTTTGTTTACTGCATTTCGTATCTAGGACCCATTATTTTTTATTTTATAAAAGAGTGAATTGTTGTTTACATTACTGTGTTTTGTTCACGTTTATCCAAAGTATTTTATTTTATTTTTTTTTCATCTGGGTCCCCACGTTTAATACTTGATGCCATTTTCATCCAACAAGTTAACACCGTTAACATTGTTAGAGAAAGATGAGAAGCTGGTTCTTGCATAGGGCAAACAATTACAAGACGAACACCATCCTTCAATGCATGTTGATGATACCGATAAAATCTGTTAGAGAAATAGAGTGTTTAGGCATTTCATAATTAATGTATTAAGTACCTTTAGTTTCGTAAGCATAGAACAAACAAATACCAATGTTTTTCGGAAACCAATGGGAGAAGTACAAGCAAAGCATTCTCTTCCCTATCAAATTCAACATAAAATTGATTTATAATAGCTGTCAAAGTTTCATAAAACAAACTATTATAAAAGACTCTTGAACTGAAGTTACAAAATTTGTATTAATTCAACTCAGGTATTCACCAATATCTCTTTCATTAAACTTTAGTAGCGAAAGAATCATACAAATAAGAGTATTAGAATGGCTTGCATTTGAATTGGTGTTGACTATTTGAACAGAGAACGACGCCCATGGTGAAATTGTTTCCAGGAGCAGACGAGTAATGTCGAACCACATGAACAGAGAACCATGTCGGGTTGTGCAGCCACATAAGTCGATTCGCTTCGTGATATCTTCTCTGCAGTACGTTGACTTCTTCCCCACACAAAATCAGGGCTACATATTTGGGGGTTTTGTTTATATTTGAAAGGGTATTTTTATAATTTTATAATTTTAACTGGTTAATTTTAACGATGTTAATTTGTTGGATGTAAATGACATCAAATATTAATCGTTGGAAATCCAAATGAAAAATTTTTCTTGGATGATAATGGTAAACATAAACAAACCATGAGACATAAACGACACTTCACTATTTACAAAAATTTTGAATTAGAAGGTATTCAAAATATTAAAAAAAAAAATCCCCAAAAACATTTTTAACCTAAAACACTGAAGAATACTGATTTATAAACAGAAATAAAAACAAGAGTAAATACAATAACGTTAAAAGTAAAAAAAATATTGCTCATTGATTTGTAGTCTCATAGCATTGATAATTGCTTGTGTTAAAAAATGTGAGTTAAAAAGTCCTTATAACTGAAATTATATCTGATAATTACGAGTAAGATATTACTATTAAAAAAATTCAAAGTATATTTAATTTTAATCATTTTCATAAACATTATAATTATAAATAGAATAATACAAGAGATCCATTTACCCCAACACTTTACGTATTGGTATCCAACTTGCCGTTGAGAAAAGAGCCATACATGACCAGAATCCAAATATTTGTCAGTCCCTTTTCCACACCTAAAGAAACTAAATAACAATAAAATATACAACATTTTATGCACATATCACAACTCAATAAACAAAAAACAATCATCACTATCAATAACTACTCTGGATTTTCTATTAAGAATCTTAGCTGTAAACACCCTTCAGGGTCCCATCACTTTCAATGCAATCACTGTAAAATCTTGTAATATCATTGTAATTTCACACTAAAAAATCCACTTATATCCACACCATCTTAAATCTATTCATACACTATATGCAAATAATCGTCGTTTTATGATGTTCGTCTAATAATGATTTGTAAATTATGTCAAATCTTTTATAGCTATTGCAATCTTACCTTTAAAACAATCGCTTGAGTTTTCATCAAATGATCTTTTTGTGGCTGTATAAAATCTCATGGGTCCTATGTTTTAAACACTTGCTTGTGATGATATTCAATCACTTGTTAAGATTAGAAAGGATGATGTAACTATAGCAGAACCGTTATACAGGTTGTAGCCATTAATATTTTTAGCTCACATTTGGGATTTCTTATTTTGCCAAAAATTAACTTTTCAAAATTTACTGCTATTAATTTTTTAAAAATAATTTATTAACTTTTTAAAATCAGTTTTTTTAAAATTTTTCAAAACATATTTATTAACTTATTAACTTTTAAAAAATAATAAATTAAAAGTTAATCAAAAAGTTGGTTTGTCAAACATAAACTTAGAGTAAACTCAAATTCAGACGTAACTAAAAAAATTAGTTTATAGTATAGTTAAAAATAACGTAAATTGGGTGGGGGGGTTGGGTGTAGTGGTAATTAGATAGGAGTTAAAGTGGTGTGCTCACCGCAACCAAAGGTTGTGGGTTCGAGTCTTGGTGGGGGCAACTCTTAGATTATCTAGGTGTTGCCCATTCTATTCTAGTTAATCTAGGATTTACTGTTCCAAAAAAAAAATAATAATAACGTAAATTTTGTTAAATAATAATAAAAAAAAAGCTATGACGGGACCTTGTAAAATCTTGTAATATGATGAAAACCCTCTTTCTTTCATCTTCAATCATGGTCCATCGTGTAAATCCACCCATGAAAATGCACACTTTCCTCATCTTCCTCGTCCTAACTTCCACCTCCGCCACCGTCACCACCACCGCCACCGCCACCGCCACCGTCCACCACCACCACCACCGCCGGACGCTCCACCAACCCTTCTTCCCAAACAACAACCCCACCCTCCCTCCGGCACAACCGCCATCTGAACCACCAACTCAACCTCCTGCCGCCCTTCCACCGTCACCACCACCACCGTTAAACATCCCCTTTCTCTCCGCCCCCACCCCCACCACAACGACACCGGACGACCAACCGTTCTTCCAGTCTTTCCCGTCGCCACCACCTCCTCCGTCGTCGCCCTCCGCCACCGCCACCGCCTCTGCGTCTTTTCCGGCGAACATCTCCAGTCTCAGCCTCCCCACTTCACCGGAACCCAAAAAAGCTTCTTCAAAACTCATCCCCACCGCCATTACTCTAGCCATTGGAGCTTTTATTATTCTTTCGATTGTTGTAGTTTTGAGAGTTCATAAACGGAGAAAAAGGTATGACGATTCTCCGTCTTTTAGCGACGAAAAGCCTCAAAGAAGTAATAATGATAATGGTGGAAATAATAATAATAATAGTTATAATCGGATTCCGAAGCTTAATCGGCCGTCGGAAACGAGCTCGGAGTTTCTTTATCTTGGGACTCTTGTAAACTCCCATGGTGGAATTGATACTACTGATGCTCGTGGAAATGATAATGTTGGTGATTCAAGTTTGCAGAAAGTGGGTTCGCCGGAGCTCCGCCCGTTGCCGCCGTTGAGCGGCGAAATCGGTGGTCGTCATACTGTTCTCCGAAATGATGGTTATGAAACCTCTGAGTTTGAGGCGTTTTACTCTCCGAGAGCTTCCGACGGCGGTGGTGGAGCGGCGGCGACCACGGCGGTGGCCGGTGGTGGGATGGGTTCGTCGTCGTCTTACTCATCGTCGAGCTCTGGTTCTCCGGCGAGGTCTATTTCGTTGAGTATTTCTCCGCCGGTGAGTTTAAGCCCTAGAAATTCAAGATTTAAGTCGCCGGATCTTGTTGCTATCGCCACCGCTCCTCCGCCGTCCCGCCCGGCTCCTCCGCCACCGCCGCCGCCGCGGCGGCAACCTGCTTCACCGGAGGTGGGTTTGAGTAAAGATAGCTTAGAGTCATCTCCCAGACTGTCAAACTCATCAAACGATCGGAACTTTTCTCCGGTGAGAATCCCTCCGCCGCCTCCGCCGCCCGCGAAGCTGCCCGAGATCACCCCTACGGCTCCGGCAACTCGGTTGAACCCACCGGAGTTGATCAAACCTTCAAGACCTGTGCCTTTAAGTACTCAACAACCTCACATTTTTCCGATCGGAAAGTCGCCGGAAAATCAAGAAAATCTTGAAACAAACGAGAAAACCCTAAAGCCAAAACTGAAACCATTGCATTGGGATAAAGTAAAAGCAAGCTCTGATCGTGAAATGGTGTGGGATCACCTGAAATCGAGCTCGTTTAAGTAAGAAATCGATCGATACACTTGTCACTCTGTGTTGTTTGTGTTCGTTTTTGGTGTTAATTTACTTACATTGTGATTTGGGGATGCTAATTACAGATTAAATGAAGAGATGATTGAGACATTGTTCATTGTAAAACCACCAAATCCAACCAATTTAAACGAAAAATCGCCGGTAAAACGCGTGATTCTTCCTTCAGTGGCTAATCATGAAAACCAGGTTCTTGATCAAAAGAAGTCCCAAAACATCTCAATCGCATTGCGCGCGCTTAACGTGACAACCGAAGAAGTTTGTGATGCACTTTTAGAAGGTAATCTATTTCATTACAATTATCACTTTGTGTATGTCATAATGCTACTGATAGCTTTTTGTTACGTGTGAGATTTTACTGGGTACGTTTGTTTGTATCTGTTATAAACTCATAATGCTAGAAGAAATAACTAGTTTTATCTTGTATCATGAATGTCAATAGGAAATGTGGATGCACTCAAACCTGAGCTTCTTGAAAGTTTATTGAAAGCGGTTCCAACGAAAGAAGAAGAACGCAAACTGAAAGATTATCGGGATGACTTGCCTTATAAGCTTGGTCCCGCTGAGAAGTTCCTCAGAGCGGTTCTTGATGTACCATTCGCGTTTAAAAGAGTCAGTGTAATGCTCTATGTTTCCAGTTTTGATTCCGAGGTTGAGTGCCTAAAACGATCGTTTCAAACTCTCGAGGTATAAATAGTAATTAGTAAATACCGTTACTCTAGCTTATTTCCATCAATTCATCATAACTTATTGCTGATGGTTTACAATTGTTGAATGTAAAACAGGCAGCTTGTCAAGAACTTAGAAACAACAGAATGTTTCTAAAGCTTCTAGAAGCGGTTCTCAAGACTGGTAACCGTATGAATGTTGGCACGAACCGCGGTGACGCCCAGGCATTCAAGCTCGACACCCTCCTCAAACTGATTGATGTCAAGGGCGCTGATGGAAAAACGACTCTTTTACACTTTGTGGTTCAAGAAATAACAAGAACTGAAGGCGCCCGGCTCACCAACCCGACCCCTAACCAAACCACAAAGCCCGTAAACGGTCTTCAAACCATCTCAAACCTTTGCTCTGACCTTTCACATGTGAAGAAAGCTGCAGCAATGGATTCAGATGTTCTTAAAGCAGATGTCTTGAGACTCTCAAACGGGATTGCTAACACTATCGATGTCGTTAAGCTGATGGAAAGCACTAAGTTTTCTGATTCAATGAGTAGATTCTTGAAGGCTGCACAACCGGAGGTGATCAAGATTCAAGTTCAAGAACGGGAAACGCTTTCGTTAGTGAAAGAGATCACTGAATACTTCCATGGGAACTCTGCTAAAGAAGAAGCTCACCCGTTGCGGATATTCATGGTTGTGAGGGATTTCTTGGTGGTTCTTGATGCGGTCTGCAAAGAAGTAGCGATGTTAAACGAGCGGGTGATGGTTAATTCGGTTCATGTGTCTTCGGTTCCAGCAGTCCCGACTGCGGTTTTTGATGGATTTCATGGAAGGAGAGAGTGCAGTTCTTCAGATGATGAAAGCTCTTCTTCTTTGTAGGTATTTATAAAGAAAGATGTTTAGATAATTTTGAATGTGGGATGAAGGAGAAAACTATATCACTGTAAAAAAAGTCTGGATTTAATTAAGTTTGTTAGTTATTATGAAGAAATCAGTCTGATTTTGGGGCAACCTCTCTATCTTTTATATCTACGGGTTTGTTCGTAACAAATCACTGTTACTTTTTGTTGAAGAATTATATTGCTTTTGTTTAAGGAAATGAAAGAACTATATGAGATTAATAATAAGAATATTTTTTTCAAACTTAAATTATAGTTATTCTCAATTAGCATTATATAATTGTGAGAAGTAGTATATGTGATGATTGTTATAAATACACAACAATAATATAAGAAGGAAGGTGAAAATGGTGAGTGGATTTTATAAACCAAAAGCCCAAACCATGCAAATATCCTATTTATATATATTAGGGGCTGTTCGGCAGTCTTTTAATCAGTATTTTAATGATTCAGATGTCTAAATGGTTCAGCATTTAATGATTCAGACTGTTTGTTGCGCGAACAAATGTCTGAATGGTTCAGACATTTGCCTCTGAATGGTTAAGCATTATACTAATGCTGAATGTTTAAGAGGTCTAGTGCTGAATGGTTAACACCTCTTATCTGAATTGGTCAGACATTTGCCTTTGAATAGTTAAGCGATATAGTAGCTCTTAATTGTTCAGACTTTTTAATGGTTCAGCACTTAATGGTTCAGACCTCTTATTGGTTCAGCACTTAATCATTCAGATATTGTGAAATGGCCCTTTACTAGCTTTAGTAAACCCGTGTATTACACGGGTTGAGTAAATAAAATATTAAATATTATAAAATTTTATTAAGTATAAAACGATATTCTAATATAAGATATAATTAAAATTACGTATAAGTAAAAACTATAAGTGATAAAACATTGATATCAATTTTTTAAACTTTTTTTACAAAAAAAAAAAAGAATTTAACATCTTAATTCAAAACAAACCGTATTAAAAAATATTATTTTTAATTTTTTTTACTATAACTCCTAGTTTTAATTATTTTTTGTTTATAGAAAATTTAATTTTTGAAAACATCAAATTTAAAATAATTAATATTTTTAAAAAAGTTTGATGTATTAGAAAATTTTATTATTTTATAAAAATTTATTTTTTAGAAATAATATAATAAAAAGATCATTTTATCAATTTATTAAAAAAGTATTTTTGATCTAAAAAAAGTTAAACAATAGCATTAGTAATTAAAATAATTATGTAATAGAAGATAGAAGCGGTAAAATATTGGTGAGGATGAATGAGCTCTTGGCACGTGTCATCTTAGTTAACTTTTTATTAGAGTAGATTAAAGATTAATTATAAACTTTCGTGTGTATCATAAGTTTTATTTTAGCTTTAACTAGTATTAAAGACCACACGTTGCGATGGGGGTGTAAAATCATGTTAAGTAACATCAATGTTGCTAGTGATCACCAACACCAGAAAAACTCGTAAAACAAAAGAAAAAAAACAAACAAAAAATAGATGTAAAAACGTTGAACTATGCACGTGAATTATGGTGTGTTAATGTGTATAAATTAGAACGACACGTAAAACACAGCCGTTAAACAGAAAAAAAAAATAAATGTAAATATGTTGAACCACATACGCATGTTGTAGTATGTTAATTCGAAAAGTTCAGACCAAGACGTAAAATGAAAAAATTATAAAAGAATAAAAGTAGATGAGACTAAAATTAAAAGTGAAAAAATGTGTTAATGTTAAATGTAAAGGTTGAAAACTATATGGTTAAAAGTAAAATAAATATAGAAAAAACAAAATTATGCACAATCTACAAAACATAAGGTACAAACTATAATGCAAAACTAAGTTGGTAATTATTATTATATAAATGAATTGTACTCATTTTTGTATTTTTATCTTTAATTTTTTTTTTATTTTATGCTCAATACTTTTACATATTTTACGATTTAACCCATATAATTTTTCATTTTCAACTTTGTCCCCTAAACTTTCATACTTTCATAAATTTCGTTTTACATTTTCATTTAAATCTTACGAGTAAACAATGAGCGTATGGTTTAACGTGTTTACGTCTATATTTTTAACCCTGTCACAAGGCGTGGGTCCTAGAATGACTTAATTGTTGTTTTTAATGTTTAACATTTCACGTGCGTGGTTTAACGTTTCGTCCACTTTCTGTTCGGTTTTATTTTGTTCGTTTATATATATATTTTCTAATACGGTTTTTCCGGTGTTAGTGGTCGCTGACGGCGCTACATTAGTGTTACTTGACACGGTTTTACGCCTCCCGCCGTAACGCAGGGGGCTTGATACTAGTTTGTTCTAAGTACCGGAGCTAAAGCAATCAGAATATTCTATGAAGGATATAAGGGATTTGATTAAGAACATTCGAGTTCAAGGGCGGAGCTTAGTTGGGACCGGAGGGGCGTCGCCCCCCCTCTTTTTTTCGTCGGTAGTGTTAAACTTTAGTCTGGTAGTGTAAATTTTTGGACCGGTAGTGTAAATTTTTATATAAAACTTGAGTTCGCCCCCCCTAAAAAGAAACAATTTCGCCCCCGCCTCCCTACAAGAGTGTTCAAGCTCCAACACTGTTCGAGTTCATGATAGGATTAACAAGATATGATTGGCAACACATGAAAATCACTTCAATTTTGCAAATAATACATAAATTACATTTGAAATGATCAAACAACAAGCTAAAGCATTGATTTCATAGTGAAAACTAATTGCCAAAAAAGGGAAATGACCATATTGAAATTATCATCTTGGGAGACTGGAGTGCTTGATATCTAAAACTGCTCAAAAAAGCTCAGCCACCAAATAGACAGGTTGGGTCGGATAATTGACAAAACGGATGCAGGCCAATCCGGTTTATGACCAAAACGGCTTTGGTTCAAGTCCAAGCGTTTACAAAGCATCAAAAGAAGTTCACTTGCAAGGTGACAACAAAGGTAAGTGGTCAAGTTTTGATTTGATATCAAAACAACATAAAACAGATAAAATGGATAACTCCTAATAGCATTATATAACCAAGGAAAAATATAACTCAAAGATCCTGATTACAATTCGCACATAAACCATAACTCAATGACTTATATATAGAACTTGCTAAACCCTAACTTAGTTAACAACTTATATTACAATTAGGATACCCCTTGGGCTTTAACCTACCCTTCACAGCCCCTTTGGCACAACCCCTTGGCTTGGCCGGTTCATAACCTTTGAACAAGTGTTAGGGATGTCTTCTAGCCCGATCAGTTCTCTCATCTCTTTGAATTTGATCCTCGGTATTGACTAGGTCAAAATATTTGTATCTTGATGATCACCACTTACATGCATCACTTCAACTTGTACATCCTCTACACACTCATGAATAAAATGATATTGTGTGTATATGTTTGCTCCAACTATGATATATTGGATTTTTCATAGTGCCATTGCTGATACATTGTACACCCTTAAAATTGTTAAATGGTAAAAGACTAATTTAATACTATTGATAGATTATGGTTACATTATATAGAGTTTATAAGAAACCTTAGAAACTTAAATCAGGCCCGTGGACTCAACCCTAATAATAATATAGTTTAATAAAAATAACCTTTTGCGGCATCGTTTTATTCAGTTCACTATAGATGTCTTGCAAACTGTATGGTTTGGCAAGCGGCTCCTATTGCTACTATACGATAAACTCCATCTCAAATGAAGAAAGAGCCACAGTAGATTGCTTTTGTGAACACTAAGTGATTGGTGACTATTCAAAGGAAAAAGTGTACCCCTTTGCTGCCATCATCAACATCCACATTATGGTTGCCATCACTATACCCGGTTAGAATTTTGTCATCACCTCGCCTCTACTTTATCTTGGAGCTCATTGTTCCTTAAACGTACCTAGGAAATCAAAGACCAACTAAGAAAGCTTAGAGATGTTAACTTGTGCAGAAGTTCTAACACGAATTAAAAACCTAATCTATGGCTTCTTAGTTTCACAATTATCAAAATATTTCTATCATAGACAATATCAATAATTCTCAAATCATGAAGCAAACCCTACCTTGATGCAGGAAAGGGATCCCTAGAAAACCACTCTTTTAAGAAAAAACCAAGAAAACCACTTTTAACAAATCAAATAATTTATAGATAATTTATTTTTTTCTCAATATTAAAGGGTATCTTTGTAAAATGACTACCCAAGTAATTTTGGTAGTTATCTCATTTTGATTCAAAGCCCTTGATTTTCTCTCTATTATAAACGTTTTTACTTTTAAAAATCAAGCTATCAGAATTAGGGGTGTGAACAAGCCAAGCCGGCTCGCAAGCTACTCGGGATCGGCTCGAAAAAAGCTCGAATCGAGCCGAGCTTAAACGAGCTCGAGCCCGAGCTCGAGCTCAGATTATTGCTCGTTTACTAAACGAGCTCGAGCCCGATCTTCAGAAATCGAGCTCGAGCTGGCTCGCGAGCCTAAACGAGCTTTTTGTTTATATAGTTTTTTATTTGCATATTAAATATATATAAATACATATTAACATAAATTATATTATTAAATATATTATTATGATAAAAAATAGTTAAATAATATATATTATGTTATATATAAAAAGTATGACTATAAATAATTATAAAAGTAATTATAAAAAAATAAAATTTTAATAATTTAACAATAAACGAGCCGAGCCCGAGCTTGAAAATTTTCTGATGAGCCGAGCTCGAGCTTTATAAATAAAACTTTAAACGAGCCGAGCTCGAGCTCGAGCTTCCTAAAACCAAAACGAGCCGAGCTCGAGCCTAAGCGAGCTCGGGCTCGGCTCGGCTCGTTTACACCCCTAATCAGAATATTTAAAATTGTAGCACCTTCATGAGTTTCATCTTTCAAGATGTTCGTTTGGTTCAACAAATTAGGCTTATTATAGAATCCTCAATTGTTGAATATGTTTAGTTTGTTTTTTAAAGTGAGAAGCATAGACATAAGGGATTTAGAGACAGTTTTGTTGTCTTTTACTTCAATTTCTTCTACGGTGAATATTAATAATGTCAATTATTTTTTATTCTTAAGTATAATTTTCTATAATATATACAAGACCATGATGCTCTAGAATTATCATTTTAATATTTTGTTTAGTTTTTTAGCTTGGTTTGGGAAATCAAATTCTTTACAAGGAAGCAGAACAGAATATATGTATTATTTTTTTTTGGAAGAAACTAAGTTTTATATATAAAGTAGTTTAAACTTATAAAACTTTAACTATTCGGTTTTGATTCACATTAGTATGTTTGGACATTGTTTAACTACATACTAAGTTAAACTTATCTTTACTTCATAGTGACTCAAGGTTTATTTATAATATTGGCGCTTGAGAACAAGAACAAAAAAAAATCTTCGAGTAATTTTATTGATGTGAAAGGATGATAGCAATACCACATAACTCATTGTTACATATACATGACTCTACTATTACATTTAGATAACTATACTGTTACATATACGTAACTCTACTAATACATAAACATAACTCGAATGTTACATGTATGTATCTCTGTTGTTACACATAAAGGTTTACATATGTAAACATATCAGATATAAGAATATGGTTTTTGTCAACGTTATTAAGCTTTTTGTTTTTGTTTTCGGTTTTATATCTTATTACATATATGAAACATGTATCAGTTATATATATTCATCTTTGATTTCTTCATCTCCTTTATAATGTATCATTTACATATATGTAAATGTATAGGTAAACATGTTTACATCTATGTAAGCACATATGTAAACTTTTTTATGTACGTATATGTAATCACATGTGTAACTATTTAAAAATTACAAAAATAAACAATAATCAGTCGATAGTTTAGTTTTTCTTTGTTTAATGATTTGAATTCTATTAAGCTTTGTGTTCAAATATAATTTATTAGATGCGTAAATTGAAGAAAGAGAAAAAGATAGTTTTAGGGGATGTTCTCGATATTCAATGATTGTTTCTGAATTTAATATTTTTTTTATTCTCTAATTTGCCACCGAATGAATTTTTTAACCCATAAACTTAATCTTATTTATAAAAATACCATTATTGATCTCCACCATTGATTGAATAAGATCAAGGGTGAAAAAGTGGTTTTTTTGGTTTTTTTATAAATCTTAGTTTTCTTATGAACCCTCCCCTATATATATGAGTTTATTTTAAGAACCACCTTTTTTTATAAGAACTCTAATAACCAATATGAGCCACGCAATTTATATCACATGCAAGTCACATGTCATTTTTATCTTTTTTTTTTTAAAATGTTCATAACTTTTATTCATGACATTATTTTTTTAAAAAAATTTCACCATTAATTTAAGTATTTTTTATCTTTCCAACGCCTACCATATTGATATACTTAAAAAAAAAAAATCATTCACCCGTCGTTTACACGTGTGTAAATCTAGTTATCCATACATATATATATATATATATATATACACACATATATAGGAGTAGGATCATATACAAACCTAATATTTTGTAAAAACCGTGAGAACCTATATTATTTCGCCATGTGAACTGTTTGCTTAGTAGGCAGTAGGGGTAATTTTGTCATAGTAATTTAAGTTTGTTTTAGTAACTCCTTATTTCATGTAATTCAAATAACTCTTATATTTAATTTTTAATTCAAACGTAGTTAACCATTAGAAATTATAATTTTATATTCATTCATTATTTCAGCTTCATTTGTATTCACATTCAAACCACTGTTGCGATCAGGTCGACCGTGTTATTTTACGTTATGTGTTATTTAAGGTTAATATGCTATTCTAGCTGTATATGCTGATTTTAGGTAAATTTTGATGTTTTTCATTGTTAAAACGATATTATTTTGAAAAAAAAATATATTGAACTACAATTTTACTTTTGTTAAGTATTTATTGGGCATTTTAAGTGTTCATTTGACATTATAAAGTGTTGTGTTGATTTTATGCACTGTTATGTTCATTAAATATTGTTTTTGTTTTATGTGTTGTTTTAATTGTATGTGCTACTTTGTAAAATTTGATGTTTTAATTGTTAAAATGGTGATGTGTTTTAAACATATGTATTCAAGTGTTACTTTTATATATGAAGTGATTATTTTGTGTTATAAAGTTTCAGTTAAAATTATAAATTGTTATTTTCGTTATGTGCTGTTTTACGAAAGTAGCACCATTTATATTTATTAAGTGCTATTTTTGAAAACTTTTTAAAAACATGTTATTATTTTTTTTAAAAAATATAGCAATATTATACACTTATTGAAGATAAAAAAACGCTTGATTTTATGGTATAATTTAAAAAAAATATTAAAGTATATGAAAGATATGTTAGTTTTAAAAAATTGGTAGAAGTAGTTAATACTTTTTGAAAAAAGTCAACACATGAAAAATTTTAAAGTTATTGTGAACGTGTATTTAGTTTTCTTTAGTTATCACTAATTACTAATTTGCCCGTTCATTATTAGCCTAATTGAAAATTAATGAGTTGTCATTAATCTTAGCTATTAATATATTTAATCAACGCATCAGATCTGTTCTCATGGTTTTTAGGTAACATAAAGTTTGTATCGGAGTTATCCTCTATAAGGGTGAGCAAAAACCGGTTCTTGTGAACCGGGACCGACAAAACGGTTGGACCGAACCGTCAAGAACCGGTTTTAAATATATTGGTTCGTTTCCCGGTACACAGAATATGAATATACGGTTCCCGGTTCGGTTCCGGTTCCAACAAACAACTTATTTTACTTTAGTTTGGATTGGAGTATTGGATAATTTGCATTATTGGTTTGCATTAGATTATTTAAATAGATATGACTTACTACGGATTATTGAGTTATCGATTATGTCAAAATACCAATTTCTATTATGCTCTTTTTTTATTTATAAATTCCCTTTTTTTTTGTTTGTTTATCCATATTATGGTTTAATTTAAATATTGATTTTTTTTACTTGATCATCACATCACGTTATTATTTTAGGTTATTATATAAAACCGGTTCCTCACCGGTTCTACAATAAAAACGGAACCGGTTTACCCGGTTTAGAACCGAACTGATTAAGTTATGATAAGGTTCTGTTCCGGTTCTTAAATTTAGGCTATCCAGTTCCCGGTTCCAACCGGTTCTGGTTCGGTTCCTACCGGTTCGAACCGGTTGCTCAATACATATATAAATAGAAATGCATTATTTACGTAACATCTAGAAGACTAGAACCTATCATGTATTCAATGGGTGAAATTAATTAGAAGGAAAATTTAATATCCGTTTTCATTACGACCTAAATAATTGCTTTCAATAGCCTACAATGCATTTCTTTTCGATTTTTGTTTTTGCTTTAATTCTTTATGGATTTTTTTCTTGTTCCTGGTGTATAGGGTGTTCGGTATTTGAATCGGATTTGAAAAACTCAAAGTTCAATTTGATTCGATTTGGAATTCACCAATTCGAAAATAGATTTGAATTTTCAAATTTGAGTTCGATTCGAAGTATTTGTCGAATTCGAACCAAAATTTGAATTTGTGAGTTTCGATTCGATTTGAAATTCAAACTAAAAATATATATAAGTTTATATTTATACATATAATATACTTATTTATATTATATTTTATATAAATGAATTATGTATACATTTATTTATTCAATTTATATTTTTAATAGCTTAAATTCCTATTTTTAGTTTCCTAACTCTGGTTTCTTCTTTAGTTAATTTTATATATTAAAGGTTATTAGTTTTAAGTATAAAATTATTATAAATTTTCTGGGTGAATTCGAATCCGAATATGAATCCTTTGAATCTAATTCGAATTTAAATCGAATTCGAATTCAGTTTAAAATTAAATTCGAATGGCCCGAGAATTCGTAATTCAATTTGTTGAACACCTTACTGGTGGTGTATGGTATTCTAACTACTCACTTGTAAAAAAACAAAATTCTTATCACTTCTACTATATAATACAAAACTCATGGGTAGATTTGTAATTTTCTATTTTTGTAAGACACCTAGAACAACTATTTAAGCATATGATACAAATATTTTATGCAAGTGTTCCTAAATTGTCCTTATTTAATAAACTTATTCTAATTAATACATGAGTTAATGCATATGATTAAATTCACTATATTAAGTATTACTTTATTTATAATAATTTAAATTAACATTATATTTACATTTTTCATTTATATTTTTACTATTTAAATTAAGTATTATATCAATAACTAAATACTATTTACCAAATATTTACATGGTTATAATAATAATAATAATAATAATAATAATAATAATAATAATAATAATAATAATAATAATAATAATAATAATAATAAGTATTTAAGGCTGGTCGAAAAAGATACTCAGTAGCACCCGCGCATCACACGAGCCAATTTATTATACATAACATATAGAAAGCAATAATGAATATATATATATATATATATATATATATATATATATATATATATATATATATATATATATATGATCTATAATATTTATAAAGCATTTTAGGATGTCAAAATAATAATTTTATCTTAACCTTAAGACACCTATAGGGTTAGTATGGTAATATTATGGTGAATTTTAATTAAATTTTTTACTCCATATGAATTCATTGAATTTAAGAATAACAACAACAACAACAACAACAATAATAATAATAGTAATAGTATTTAAAGTAGTTATAATAGTTGTTTATAAAATAAAAACAATTTTAACAATAAGTAATAATGTGTAATCATATACATATAATCAAACTAAAAATATACAAGCTCTCAAAACTGGTTCAAGGTTTTAAATCTTATATCGTTTTTCTTTTAAAATCATAAAAATATGATGGTTTATAAAATCTAAATTTTTCATTATGATGTGTTAAATTATATCAACGTTTCGACATGATTTTTTTTCAAAACAGAGTTGTCAATATAAATTTTATCCATATCTATGGATTGAATACTAACGTACAAGTAATCGAAATCAAGTGTTAACTGGTTCAAGGTTTTGAATCTTATATCGTTTCTTTTATAATAATAAAAATATGATGGTTTATAAAATCTAAATTTTTCATTATGATATGCTAAATTTCAACGTTTCGACATGATTTTTTTTTTCAAAACAGAGTTGTCAATATATTTTTTATCCATATCTACGGATTGAATACTAACGTACAAGTTCGAAATCAAGTGTTAGCTGGTTCAAGGTTTTGAATCTTATATCTTTTTTCTCTTATAATCATAAAAATATGATGGTTTATAAAATCTAAATTTTTCATTATTATGTACTAAATTATATCAACGTTTCGACATGATTTTTTTTCCAAAACAGAGTTGTCAATATAATTTTTATCCATATCTACGGATTGAATACTAACGTACAAGTAATCGAAATCAAGTGTTTTAATTTTAACAACCTGTGGCAAAGCGCGGGTTCACACACTAGTTACCATTAAATACATTCTATATAAGATAAAACGAGTATGTGAATATATAATATATGGCGTTATAGAAATCATAAATATTAATTATGGGATTCAAACAACTATTTAATTCATCTCCGAGTTTTGTAGATTTAAAATTTGATTTTTTAAACATTTTTCATTGTTTATGTATTTGTTATTTTCATTGATTAGAATGTTTTATCAATTTGTCTAATTGATCATTCATCAAATTATCCGTCTTTGTATTATTAATCATTGATAATTAATAAGGTTATTGGTTAGAAATGGTGCTTATTAATCATATAATTAGGTTTTGCCTTTAGTTAGTTTTGCTGTCTAATTTACATAACCTATTGTCCAATTCGTAATCATTTTTCAACAGAAATTACAAACTAATCATGTCTATTTGATCTTTAATTTGATAGAATTTAGGTGATACGATTCTTTCACATACATGAACACGGGTGTGATCATATTTTAATTAGTTTTATTTAAACAATTATTTAGTTTAATTAATCTTATCCACATACATTTACGGTTAACAAACAGCACTTTGGTTTTAGTTAAACAACTTAGTTAATTAATTACATAAATCTTATAACACTAACTATACGCTCCCCGTTAATACGATACCTGACTTACTCTAGCTACTTTGGTTAATTAGGTTTTTCATTACCCTAACGACATGTAATCATCAGTAATAAGTAGGTTCTCTTATCAAGTCAAGTTGTAATTTCCCTGCTATTATATAAAGCAGGTACATTTGTCACTTTGTGTGAAGTTTTCTTTACTTGGCTTGCTTGATATCATCCTAATATTTTGATTAACGAATAATCCAAAATATATTGTATTTATTTATAGACAACATAAATAAGGTTATTGCCACTTTGGAATTGTTTTAATTCGGAGAAAAAAGTATTGTATGCAAATTAAAAAAAAAAAAAAAGACGTTTTTATCAAACTGGACAAGACACGAACTCCAGTATGATTTAATTTAAAATTTAAAATTCGATGGGAAGAATGATTTTAGGTTATGGAGGTGAAAAAGCGAGCCTTACTCGTGCATCAAGGTGTTGTTGATGCGCTCGCTGGAGAAGCCAGGTTGCCGGAAAATCTCACTGACAAGGACAAGAAAGACATCATGGAGAAGGTTCACAGTGCAATTATATTGAGTCTCGGTGATTGTGTTTGCGTGAAGTATCGAAAGAGGCTATGGCAGCTGGGATCCGGTCAAAACTTAAAGGTTTATACATGACGAAATCATTAGCAAATAGACCGTATCTAAAGAAACAATTGCATACGTTGAGTATGCATTAATGTAAGTCTATTGAAGACCATACAGACAAATTTAATAAATTAGTCTTCGATCTTGGAAACATTGATGTACAATTGGACGAACAAGATGAGGATATTATCTTTCTCACTTCGTTGCCTCAATTATATGAACACTTTATGGGCACTCTTATGTATGAAAGAAAGAAACTGTTTATGGAAGAAGTGTTGGGAGCGCTTAATTCGAAAGAATTAAAGAATACAGCTGATGTGAAAGACAACGCATGTGATGGGTTGTTTGTAAGAGGAAGAACTGAACTTAGAACTTCTAGATTCAAGGGTGGGCCTAGATCAAAGTCAAAGTTTAAACGAAAGTGTTTGATTTGCAATTTAGAAAAACACCTTAAAAAAGTTTGTCCCGAGAAAAGAAAGAAGAAAAATCAAAGCATCTATTCGTCTAGTGAGTCCTTTGACGGGTATGATAATGCTGAGGATCTTGTAGTATCAAAAGGTAGTGTTCATGGGGATTAGATTCGGATTCTGGCTGCTCATACTATATGACTCAAAATAAAGATGCTTCAAGGAGTTGAAGATGGAGATCTGGTGTTGTATAACTGCGGGATGGTAGATCATGTTCAATTAAATGATATGGGTCTGTCATATTGAAGTTGCAAAATGGAACAAAATTAAGTTTGGCTAATGTAAGTTACATACTTTAACCAGAAACATAATCTCCCCAGGTACGTTTGAACAATCAGGTAAAACCCAAAAGAACTACAAATATAACTAAAGTCTAATACAACATTAATCACTTACCATCGTCCAAGTGCTTCAGGAATGAATATGTAAACACAATTTGCCATTGCTCTCAGTAGGGGCCTTACTCCCCTCTCAAACTCCATCCAAGAATATTGACGCGGCTATTGCACTCAATTTAAAACCTCTATTTTTGTTGAAATCGAGTACCTTAAATTACGATAGAAATTTATTATTTACGTAACATCTAGAACTCAAAAAACGAAATAGTTTGTAAAATTAAATAATAACATTAAACATATAATAATACTATATATAAAGGTTGAGTTTTACTTCATAACACAAAAGTAATGTAAAATCAAATAGAATTATATATTTTATTGCCAGCGAATAATGTAACCACCATTTGAATACATATCAACCGTTGGATCAATCTGAAATTAAATCTGAGCCGTTTAAAATCGGCGGTTACCTGATTTCATGGATGGTTACCTGCGGTTTATTGATATCTACTCCGCATCACTTCCCTGCTCCTTTTTCTCCCAACGTCGCCTCCCTTCTAACCGCCTCATGCCGCCTCCACCTTATATATCTTTCCTCAGTTCTGTATTCTTTTCTTTATTCTTCATGAACCTTCTTCTCTATCGGCAAAAGAGAACGATCGGTCACTGCCTCCACCAAGTTGGCCGTCGCCTCCAATCGACCATCACAACCCTCCAATCAGGCACCGAATCAGTCGTTGTCCAATCCATCATTGGTGGCTTTACATGATGGTTCGTCTGTGATATGATCGGTGAGCTTCTTTCTTTGAGTTTTTTTCTCTTCAGTTTCAAAATATATTTGTTAATTGTTTTCAATCTATTTGGTTGCTTTACATATGAGATCACAGTTTTTCTCCTTGATGATGATGATGATGATTTCAACTTGCTAGAGTGTTCTTGGTTGTGCGTTTTTAAAAAAAAAAAAAAAAAAAAAATCTTTGCATAAAAGCATCTTCAAATCTGAAGTGTAACAATTCCTATTTGTTATGTTTCTTATTAGACAGTCTGCTTTCACTGCGAAGCAACTATGGATGTGCTCAAAGAATAATTACATAGGGCGGAGGCAACTGGTTTGATCGGGATTTGCTCAGAAGCTAATTTTTCATGTATTGTTTAGTTCTTTTTAGGCATTTTAGTTTCCGTTTTTATCATCATAATCTCTGTTAATTTGACGTGCTCTTTAATTATTTTGCAGGGTGATTCAAAATTTAATGTCAATTTTCCTTGGGTATAAAGGTAACTTTTTAATTTAACAAAAATCAATCTTGATCTTGGATCATAAACTAGCATATTTTGATCATTTTTTCACTTCAATGTGATAGATTAGTTGCAGCAGTCCCTGTGAAACCCCAAAGGGGTTTTACAATTTGGGTGGATAAAGTATGTTTGAAGTAGTGTATTTCTGTGTGAACCTAAAAACTTTTTTTTAAAAACACAATCATTGGATCCTTATATTAGGTAATAGTTCCTTTTATTTAGGGTAACCTTATTTGTTAAGTGTAAGAATTAAAATATGTAGGCACTAAAAACGAGCTAGTTGGGTGAAAGTTATCAGTTTTAACAACATAACAAAATAAGTCAAAGTTGAATTGATTTTAAGAAACATAGGGTGCCATTTTTGTTTGAAGTTTTGGAGGCTATGAGCATAGTTATTTTTTTTAAATAATTGAATCTATAGTCTATAGAAAAACACCTGTTTGTAGATTCAAACTGTTCCTACTCGCATTATGTTTTAGGTTTAAAATATGACAGTATTTTGTAACAAAGTTTATTGTGGTTTTGCAACGATTTCTATTGTATTTGCAACTTTGTTTTGTATAATTAATGCCTGAATTATTTGCTGCATTTTCAGATGCATATGGTGATCGA
Source organism: Flaveria robusta (assembly GCA_025506415.1). Classification (NCBI taxonomy): domain Eukaryota; kingdom Viridiplantae; phylum Streptophyta; class Magnoliopsida; order Asterales; family Asteraceae; genus Flaveria; species Flaveria robusta. The sequence goes on along the minus strand of CM046475.1, from coordinate 4,373,815 downwards.
CCAGTCAAGTTTTGAGTTGCAAAGTGGATGTTGCCATGTTGGGCTAATCTTTTTTGCCTCATTAAACAACTTATAGGTGTGTTTTTGGTTCAGAATAGGACTAAAAAGCTATTTTAGTTGGTTCCTGAAACACATCTTAGTTTGTTCAAGTCAAGATGTCAAGAAATTGAGGGCGGGAAGTAAGATTCCCTCTTGAATCGACAATTACACATCATGGGCTTAGAAGCTTCTGAAAAGTGATACACAATAAATTGATTGATGTTTGATCCTTAATTCCTTATGCACCGAGGTGAGTTGAAACAATATTCAAGGATCATATACAATGGATGAAACATTAGTTCCTAGAATGAAAAAAGAAAATGTAAATAATGGTGGCAAGTATATTTTTGTACATCTAATTTAAGGTTAATGAAACATTTGATTTTGTTTGTTTTATTGTCGGGGTGTGTTTGGATTTATTATGCCATTACGAAATTAATATACCCGTCCACCGGACGGGTATAAAACTAGTTTCAAAAGTAATGAATAAAATATTACATTTCAACTATTTTCTTACATTTAAAAAATATAGATTGTAAAGATAAATGATTTAGTTTGTTCTTAAGGTATGCAGGAAAGTGTATGTGTTCTTTCTTCAACCATCCCCTATTTACTTATTTAATTAAATCATGTGTTTTTTAAATTTTGCTAAAAGACCAAAATTTGAAGGAGTATAATCATCTTACCTTTCTACCATGATCATCCTTGAATGCCGATGGACGATAACCTATCACGTATTCAATGGGTGAAATTAATTAAGAGGAAAATTCAATAGCTGTTTTTATTACAACCTAAATAATTGCTTTCAATAACCTACCATGCATTTCTTTCCGGTTTTCGCTTTCGCTTTAATTCTTTACATTTTGTAGTTGGTGTTCTTTTTTGTTTTTGGTGTATAGGGTGTTAGTATTTGAAATGGGTTTGAAAAATTTGAAGTTTGATTTGAAAATCATCAATTCAAAAATAGATTCGAATTTTCAAATTCTAGTTTGATTCGATTCGAAGTTTTTTTATTATCGAATACGAATCGAATTTCGAATCTCTGATTTTTTATTCGAATTTCGATTAAAAATATACATATAATTTATATCTATGAATTATGTACACATATATATATATTCAATTTATATTTTAATACCTTAAATTCCTATTTCTTATTCCTAACTCTGATTTTTCTTTAGTTCAGGTTATTAATTTTATGAATAAAAACTAAAATAAATTTTTTGGATGAATTCGAATTTTATTCATATTTAATTGGAATTCGACTCATATTCAATTGGAATTCAACAGTCAAATTTGAATGGAATCAAATTTGAGCTTGGTTTTATATTTGAATGTGAATTGAATCCTTTGAATTTAATTCGAATTTGAATCGAATTTGAATCCGATATAAAAAAATTAAATTCTAATAACTTGGAAATTAGAATTTCAATTTGTTGAACACCTCTAGGGGGTGTATGATATTCTAGCTGCTTACTTTAAAAAAACAAAATTCCTATTTCCATTAAATACATTAGAAATAAATAAAGAGGTTATGTGAATTAATAATATATGTTCATAGAAATTATAAAAATAAATTATGGGATTCAAATAACTTTTTAATTCATATCCGAGTTTTGCACATACCATCAGCTTTATTCCGAAAATCCTCACAAATAGTCAAATATGAGCTCATCTGTAAAAGTTACAAGTTAATTCATGTTATAACATAGGGATGTTATTACTATTAGAAAATTCATGCATTGTTCATACCTCAAGCTGTGCTGCAATACGATCATCAATATTGTTATAAAGTCTTCTTTCATGCTCAAATATGATATTGGGTATATGATTCTCTCCATAACTCCATCTCTTCATGCTATCGCACTTAATCACTATAATATACATCAAAGAAGGATATTTGATGATAGAATCACCAGAGTAGAAGCACTCGAGCTTGGGAAGTCCACAAAGGATAATACTCTTAAAGGGAAACACATTATTTGTATCCTGTTTTGCTAATTCATGTTTAGTTCCATCGGTTTGCTCATCTCCACTAGAAATAATAACCACTAAACTCTCACAATTCATAATATTTAAGTCTCTCAGATTGACCAGCCCTTGTGCCACACTTAAAGGGAACAACTCTAATAAGGAGTGGCAATTGTTAATTAGGATCTCAGTTAGATTACAAAAGCTTATATATTGATGTGTTCTATCCCATAGAAGTTTCAATCCAGTGACATGGTTCAACTTAATTGTTTCCACTTGGGAGAAAACCCTCCTTTGAGCAACTTCATTTGAGGTTTCCATGTCACATCTCTTCACCAAGCTTCTGACGGTGACATACCCCCTTAATTGAATATATCGTAATTTATCCCAACCTTCAAAATAAAGATCCGGCAGGAGGACATTATTAGACTCTTCTCCACCCCACAAAATTAGTGTTTCACATGCCAAAATGATATTCATTAGTGGCATTGTGAGTGGAAAGCTAATTTTTGAAACACGTAGGATGCGTTTAGATTCATATGTTGTATACTCGTAAAAATCATCCTCGATGAGAAATTCTCTGAGAGTGTCAAAGTGGAGATCTTCATGAATATAATCCAATTCAGGAACTTTTAAATGTAGAATTTTGAGCGAGCCACTTAGTTCACGAAGAAAATTACAATTCCCCTCCTTCAACCCAACATACAACTCTTCGAGTTTAATGAGCTTTGATATAACACCAGATGTTACAATAGATAGATTTTTACAAGAGTAAACATTTAGCAACCTTAAATTGATCAATTGCCCAATCTCCTTAGGGATACTTAGAATTCCAGTGTCACTAAGATTTAAAATCTCAATGCATCTCAACTCCCCAAGTATAGATATTTCACAGAGAAATAAGTTTCTACTTAGATCTAGCGTGCGGAGTTTTGTGAGATGCTTTAGTGATTTTGGGAGGGATGGGATGTTGTTAACCGACATATCTAAAACTTTAATATTTTCCATGCCTCGAAAGAATTCAGCATGAATAATTGAAAGTTCCTCATTATCTTGTATAAGGAAAGTATCAAGGTGTGGGAAAACAAGTTCATGATCAGGAAGTTTAGTGATTCTATTTCTCATGAGCGATATCTTCTTGTAGGTTTCCAAGTGTGGTTTTGGTTGCCATTCTCTCAAACCTCTTCCAGACTGCACCCAAAACTTTTCATTACCTTTAGAAGCAATGAGCATTGCCATATCACGAACAAGATCGTGCATTTTGAATGATTCTTTGTCGAGGGAGTAAATTTCTGAATGCAACAACAAGAAAGATGATTTAAGAGTGTCAACTGCGAGTTGAACTCTATGTTTTGCATTCTCAATAGTGCAATCATGATCATTAAATATCCCCAGACCCAAACCATAATATGCCAACTTCTTAAGGCTAATGGTTTCATCTTCTGGGAACATACTACACAATAAGAAGCATGATTTAGCTACTTCACTTTCAAGATAGTCGTAGCTTAGCTTCAATTGCATTATTCCTTTTCTTTTAAAAGGGGCATCCGCTTCGGTTGGATCTTGTAGCCGATCAAGCGTTGCCTCCCAGCTTTTAATTTCTTTGTTTTTCAAAGCTTTCCCTATAGTTTGAATAAAAAGTGGTAGTCCACCACATTCTTTAACAATCTTCAATGCAACTTCTTTCAATTTATCATCCCATTCACTTTTACCAACCACACGTTCGAAAAGGCTCCAAGCTTCTTCTTTTCGCAAAGGGTTTACCGAAATATTCTTCTGAGCATTCATTGCCTCACACACATCCCTACTTCTAGATGTAAGCAAAATCTTACAATTTGGTTTGTCACTCCCACATGGAATGCCTAGCTCTTCTAGGTTCAATTCCTCCCACACGTCATCTAGGATGATTAGCACTTTCTGTCTGTTGATTATTCTACTTGCTGCTACTCTAACCTTTTCTTGAATCGTTATAGTATCAACCATTTGTGAGATTGCTATAAACACAATATCTGCAAATTGATCCTTCATTTTTACAGCAATTTCACTAGCTAGTGTAGTTTTACCTACACCTCCTAAGCCATTGATTCCAACTATCTGTATGGTGTCATCTTCCATAGCTTCAATTATCTCTTCCAAAGCCGACTTTTGGCTATCTATATTATCAAGATTTTTTCTTTGGTAGATATCTGTAAATCCTAGGGTGGGAGGAGGGAGTGCGACACAAGTTTCAAAATCTTTACCGTCTACTTGGATCTGTCGAATAAAAGAAGTTTCTTTTATCGCCGTCTTACTGTAATGACGAAGGGTAAGTGGAAGCATGTCTTCTTGGCTTCCGCTTCTTTGGCAATAAAGTCTGAGGCTTCTAATATTTTAGAATCTGCTTTACTCATCCACTCTTCCACACCTTCTAGGAGAAGCTCCCCTTTATGTTTAGCCAAATCTATTTGTTGTTGAACCCTTCCCTTCATATGTGAGAGTTTTTCAACTTCATTTTTGAAGTTTCCAACATTTTCAGAGCAATTACACATGTAGCTAATCTCCTTTTTAGCTACACCAAACAACAAGTCCACTACTTTTCCAACTATGGTACTAACGCCTTCCATTCTTTAACAGCTTTGATGGAAAAATAATTAGAAGGATAGCAAGTAGATCTGCAAACAAAAGAACAATTATACGCGATAAACCATGAAGGAAATTGTAAAGTAAAGAAATCATGAGGAAATTGGAAAGAAGAAAGTGAGGTGAGCAAGGACACTAGTTATCATTTGAGGGATAAAGAACATAGACCATCTATACATGTTACACAAATGATATCTAGAATTTTTTAAAAGGTTGATGAATTTAACATGGATATACAAATAACTTATGCTTTAATAACTTGTATTACAGCTAAAGAATGTTTGTATATTATATCCATGTAGTAGTTGATTCAATGTAAAATTACTTCTCTTTTTTAAAAGAGCTTATAATATATTCATTCTAGAAAAGTATATCATTTTACACGTATATGCAATAAGTAGTTTTTATTAAATATAATGTATTAATAATATTTTATATTTTTATGTAAATTGTTATATTAGATGATAAAAAGATAAACTATGTTAAATATTTGTATAAAGGTAAGCATTTGGTAATGATAAAAATAGTTAATTGAATATTTCTACTCTAATAAAAAGGTAATTAGGAGTGACACGTGTCAATATCATAATTATTTTTATCAAAATTTTCTCGCTTCCCCTCTTGTATTAAATAATTATATTAACTACTAATAATATATTTAATTTCTTTTCAAATTAAAAATAAATTTTTAAGAAATTAAGAAAGAGATCATTTTATTAATGTAATTTCTAAAGAAACAAATGCTTATAATAACTTTTTTCTAAACAGCAAACTTCTTTTAAAAATACAAAATATTTAAAATGTGTTTTTCTAAAAAGAAAATGTTTATAAACAAAAAATAATTGCATTAGAGAATTATAGTAAGGAAATTTTAAAAACAACATTTTTTAAATCGGTTTGTTTTGAAATAAAATATTTAATTTATTTTTTTGAAATAAACAAAAATAGTTAAAAATAAAAGTTTAAAAGTTTATATTATTATTTTATTACTTATAATCTTTCCCCATACATAATTACAATCATATTTTATTTTAAAATATTATTTTATAATTAATAAAATTTTATTCTATATGATACTACTCAAGCTGCAAGTATAACGTCTAAGATATGGTCGGATATTCGGGAAAGATTCAAAAAAAAGAGTGCTCCTATGGCATAAGAATTGAAACAAAAGATCGCCTCCACTCGACAAGATGGCACATCTGTGTCTACTTACTACACTCAGTTACGATCATGGGCGAACCTTAAGTAGGGGCGGGGGGGGGGGGGGGGGGCGCCACCCCCCCTATTTTTTTCGCCAGTAGTGTTAAATTTTAGTCCGATAATGTAAATTTTTGGCCAGGTAGTATAAATTTTTATATAAATATCGAGTTCGCCCCCCTAAAAAAAATCAAATTCGCCCCCCCCCCCCCCCACGAAAGATTTCAAGCTCCGCCGCTGGTTACGATCATTATGGGACAAAGCCCAGCCCATTAATGAGTTGCCTCGATGTTCCTTCGATACGTGCATTTGGTGTTGGTAAGAAAATCAATGAGCATCAAGAGAAGGAGCATCTTTAGGAGCTTCTTATGGGGTTAGATGTTGAGTTCACATCTATTAAAACTCAGATCCTAGCCATAAAACTGGTCCCTTCTCTCGGAATGACGAATCACGTGTTGATGAGAATGAACGACAAGGGGCAATCTCAATAGAAAAAAAAAGCAATACCTAAGTCCACTGTGTTCAAGACTTTTCTAAGACGTTGATGGCATGCTCAATCATGGGCGAAGCTTAAGTAGGGGGGGGGCGCCCTTTTTTTCCGCCAGTAGTGTTAAATTTTAGTCCGATAGTGTAAATTTTTTGCCAGGTAGTGTAAATTTTTATATAAATATCGAGTTCGCCCCCCGTAAAAAAATTAAATTCGCCCCCGCCCCCCTTACGAAAAATTTCAAGCTTCGCCACCGTGCTCAATCAATACAAAGAAAGTTGACTTGTTAAAGTTGACTTTCTTAGAAGTAATACTATTGATCATAGTAATATTTGTAATTCTTATGTGAAGGATCGGAGCAATACCTTTTCCTTCTAGTTTAATTAAAACCAATGCCCCTTATTAATTGATTCATGGTAATCTTTGAGGTGGTTATAACCGACATACCCCAATACTTCATTAAAACACGTGGAGATTTTAGGTTCAAGTCTCACCTGCAATAAAAAAAAAAGGTTCTACATTGAGTCAGTGAATTTTCTCACCTTATGAGTTTCTCAGTGTAGTCTCGGTTTATATAACGATGATTGGGTGGGCCAATAGCCCATCAATAATCCTTTAACCGTTCAAAAAGGAGTACGAGTTCTCAATGGAACAATATCCTATATATAAATATATACATATATGTATAATCAATTAGTTTAATTGAAGAGAAAAAACTATAATAGAAAAACTGGTTCGGTTCTCTTGCTTAAGTATCGTGTAATACCCAAGACCAATAATAGACGAGTGAGAACAGAGAACCAACTGACATATGTATGTTCGGGCCGGTTTAGGGTACTTTCGGGTCGGATCCTCGGTTTTTCTTAACAATTATATTGTGTATCAAGCTATTTAAAGATTTGTTAATTTTAAGATGCGGAAAAAAAAGAATCAAAGTGAAAGAAATAAAAAATCTAGAATCAACTTACCAGAAGTCTCAGATGTCAAGTTTATGAACTAATCTTCGTTGCCTGCGAGTGTACTACCCGGTGCTTGAAGAAGATATGAAGGTCTGAAGAAGAAGCACCAATTCTTAACAATTATATTTAAAATATGGCCACATCACTACCAGATATTTCTTTCATTTAATTGTGACCATATGCTTCGAATAATTTAAAGAAAATCTTCAGAAGAAGTATAAATACATCTGGTTTTGCTATTAGACAAATAATTAATATAGGTAGGATGTTGTAAAACAGTATTGGATCTAGAGAGTTAACACGTAGTATATACCGGAAATTAAGCAAGTGTTGACTCCAGTTGAGTATTAATTCAATAAGAGATGAAGGGAGAAAGTGTTGCTTCAACCATGGTCAGCCGATCAAGAAGACGGATAGAGTCTGAGGAGGTATGAGTGAGGATTGGAGGTGAGACAGACAGACAGTGGTCTTCATCTTAGTGGGAGAGAAAGGAGACTTTATGCAATGTTTTCAGAACCGGATCGGACGTCGAACCGGACGCCTTACTGGTTTGGTGGTCGGACCGGATTTAAGAACCGGATGACGTCATAATTATATATATAGTATATTATATATATAGTTATATATATAATTAAATATAAGTAATTTATACATGTATTTTATAGTTATATATAAAACTTAACTATATTTTTATATCCAACACAATAATATATGGTTCAACACGCCGTTTTTACCCAATAAAATCAAAAAAATAAAAAAAATAAAAAAAAATACAAAATCCGGTCCGAACCAGTTCCCGGTTCCCGGTTCAACCGCCGAACCGGTTCGAACCGGCCGGTTCAACTTGCTGAAAACGATTTGGGGGGGATCGGACAGGTGGACCAGCCGAATCCCGGTCGAACCGGTCGGACCAGCCGGTCCGATCCGGTCGTGAAAACGTTGACTTTATGAGAGAGACATGAATACCATTGAGTCGGAGCTTTCACATTTACTTTCCTATAAGCGCGTTCTTTTTCCTTTCTTTTCTTTTTCTTTTTTCTTTTCACGCAATCTTGTTGCGTAAGGTACGCATTATTTTTAATTGGACTTATGTATTTGTTTTTTAATTGGAACCGTACCATTAACCCTCTCAGGAGGAAACTTATAACTGAAAAAATTGTTAGTATGAAATTTGAACCAAATACCTTTCCATTTTAAAATGTCCTGTGTATATCATTTTAATCATTTAAGCTAAAGATTATTATCCCCATAAAAACATTCACATCCCATCTTTCATCATCAATTTTATAATTTATCAAAAAAGATACCATTTTCTAATTTACCTATGATTTACTGAAACCTCACACTTCGCATTCCATGTATATTTTTCTAATCTAAACTAAATAATATTATTTTATTCTTTTTTAATATTATTTCTCTCTATACAACTCTCATACACTTACAAAAAAAATATTAAAAAAATTATAAGAGATAGACAGTGAATCCCTGTATTTAAGCAATATGGTTGCTCTCCTCTTAAAATATAAGAATGTGATATAGGGATGGGAATGGGATATAGTGCGTATTTTAAATATTTTTTGTTAAAATATAAGAATAGGGATGGGGATAGGGATAGGGAATGAGTTGGGAATGCCCATCTCCAAATTTTAAAGGACTTATAATAATTTGTGTAATTTGACTTTGCATCAGATACACAATTCTCATCCTCATCTCCTAAATTTTTAAGGAAAAACTTAATGCGCCCTCAAATTTAGGGTCATTTACTCACAAACCCCATAAATTATAAGTATATGGTATGAAATATGAAAAGCTTTATAAACTATGAAATAAATTTGGGGATGATGATTTTTAGATGAACTTGATGTGAATGCTCTAAGTATGGCGTGTTATTCAGGCTTTGTAGGCCATTAGGTTTTAAAACCGGGCTCATGAACCGGCCTCTTAACCTGAAGGAGATAGCTGTTGAACGGTAATCATGTCTTTAGGGAATTAGCCGTTGAGGATTTTATTACAAAAACACACTTCAGATAAGATAATTTTTATACCACTTTTACCTTAATTTTTTTTATCTTTTGGCTACTATACTCCAATATAATCTACTCAAATTTAAATCCTTTTCTACACCAAATGGATCCAAAAAAAAAAGAAGAAGAAGAAGAAGAAGCGTGTGCCAACCCAAAAACCAACAAAATCAAAGGTCCTTTCCAGTTAACAATACCCACAATTGCAATACCACTTGCAACATCCAATCATGCCAGGCATGTTGACTAAATATGCCCCCTGGATAGTGCTACTTTGATACATACAATGGCTACTCCTTTGACTCGCGTAAAATTCATGGATCAAAATGCTCGATACACTAATAAGTTTAAGGACTTGAATACTGAATTGAGCTGGTTCAATGGCATCTACATCACAATGGTGTAATTTATATTAAGTGTTTAACTTTTTAATTGAATTGAGCCGGTTCAATGACATTGTCAACGATGAGCTAGTGGAATGTTGAATGCTGATTTTGTTACCAAGGCGTTGACGAAGTACAAAGTAAGACACAAGAAAGTTTTGGTGTGTTGTAAAAGACCATACAAAATAACAACGTGTTCCGTTAATGGGAGAGAAGTTTCTAGAACACTCACCATTAAATAACAAAATCCTCGGAGTCAGGCAACTATACCGACTCAAATGAAGGTTTTACAAGTATCCTACCCAAAGTCAACGAAGATACAACACCAACAAAACCTCCACGGAAACATAAGAAAGTGGTGAAGTCATCTAGAAAAAAAGTTTGGTCAAAATCGTGTCCGAATATAAGATCTTGAAACAAAAAGAAAAACAAGATAAACAATGTATTGAGTACAAATTTGTGAAATCAAGAATAAAACAAGATTAAATGGAGATGGCAATAATAAAATGAGAAGAAAAAACAACACGATTTGAAAATGTTTATGGTTCCCTATAACGGTCCGCGAAACCTTTCTAACAATAACACTACAAATTAAATGTGAAATAGCGATAAGATGGGGTTGGCCTTGCGATTTTTAACTTTTTATTTGATTATTTAAATTCCGTAATGTTATGTGTTTTTATTATTAATTTATAATCTTCTTTTTTTTTATTAATTAAAATATGTAATTTTAAGTTAAAATTTTTAGTTTTAGTGTTGAAAAATGTTAAAGGTAGTAGGGTTGGGTGCCCCTCTCTTTAGGATAGTTCAAGGTAAAAACAAAATGGTAGATTTTGATTGAGTGAAGTTTAGGGTGCTTTTAACGGCACTTCTAATACATTAACGTAAAAGAGCGAATTAATTACCAAGAAAATAGTGGAGGCTTACATTTTATTTTTAAATATAATAGATTTAAATGGCATTTTTTAAATAGAATAAATAGATTACCTTTAAACTTACAAAATATTGTATTTTTAGCGTCAAACACACATCCAAACCTATTCTTGAATCGACATCACTTGTTCACAAATAAACTTAAACTCTCAACCGTTTAAGAATGACACAATTTTAGCACCGTAGTATCATTAGTCCGCATGCCCTTATGGTTACAACTTATTGTTGGCAAAAATGCCATAACTAATAACTTATAATTAAGGGTGCTACCATCAATATGTTAGGGATTAGGGTAGCAAACACACAATCACTTCATAAAGTAAAATGAACATAAGGTTTACATCGTTCATTCGATCTGGCCTACGTTCATATGCTGCAAACCCGATTTATTATTGTTATGCTCTCAACTCTCATGATGAGAAATTACAATAGCTTTATCATCTATATATAATAACTAAAATAGGGTTTAAAAAAAAGAATATTTAAGTTGCCTAAAATGGCTTCATAAGGTTTGAATTGGGTCGGTTGCCCTAGCATCCACATCTCAACAATTTCTCACTTGCATGCTTGATAATCTTCAAACTCACATTTGCTGTGAACCATTGTCCATTTTGTAATTTTCCTTATTTCTTACTGCAACAGCCTTCTTGAAGGCTTAAAAGTTAACTAGAAGGCTTGTTTAAGCACCCTAAAGCTCTAACACATAAGCCTTGGCTACGTCTACACCTGACCCGTCCTTTGTCTCTACCGACTCCCACTAGGATGGAGAGTCCATCAATAAGTATGCTGAAAAACTTTCTGGAATGATCTCAAGGTATAATAGCGTGGGGGCAACCTTGGAGGATGAAGCGTTGGTTCGGAAATTATTCGACATGGTTTCGGAAAAATTCATCAACTTGGTTGCATCAACAAAACAAAGCATGGGTGTTGAAACAATGGCATTTGAGGAAGCAATTGGGCAAAAAAAGGCTTATGAAAATATATTAAAGCTTCAAAGGGAGAGTTCAGTTGGTGAGAATTATCACACTCCCGTCTTGATAGAAACATAGGAATGTAATAAAACTGAATAATAAGAACACATTGCTTTCAAGAGAAAACTAAATTTGCATTAAGTACAAATACTATAGCGTAACAATATGTCTAATTAAGTACATATTTGTAGATTCTCAAAATATAGTACTAGCACAAGACAATATGTAGAAATCTCTAAGCATACTCTTATTTTTGACTGTGTTCATGATATCATTTAATTAATATCTAAAAAACATGTTAAAGAGTGTCAATTAAAAATAGTTGGTGAGTTTGAAGATTAACGACTCAACCAATACATTGAAATACGCGTTGATAATAATAAAATTACCAATAGAACCATGTAACTTAAATTACGATGGAAATTGTCAAGAACATGATACTAATCACCAACAGCATGCAAACAAGAGGCATAATCTACCAAACAATCTCTAAACAAGAAATAAAAACAGAACGAGAGTGTTACGTCAACACTAAGAACTCAATTCATCAATGCAATGAACTGAGAATACAAACTTGAAGTTCTCAAAGTATCAATACAAAACAAAACTCGAAAAACCCTAGAAATTAAACAGAGAGCACCCGGAGAAAAGAACATTGAGAATTTAAACAAATAAGACTATCTATCAAACCCAGAGCCTTCACAACAAATATACAATGATCCAGCACCAAACTCGGAGCTCCATCTACATCCAAGATCCGCGCGAGCTTTATAGAGGAAACGGTTCGTTGGGCCACAAACACGAAAAGCCTGCACACACTCAACCAAAGAATAAGAAAAAGGAAAAATAAATTTGGATTATAAAATTGAAAATAAAGACATTTATATATTTTCTTTATCAAAAATGCATTATTTACGTAACATCTAGAAGACTAGAACCTATCATTGTATTCAATGGGTGAACTTAATTAAAAGGAAAATATAATTTCTGTTTTCGTTACGACCTAAATAATTGCTTTCAATAACCTACCATGCATTTCTTTCAGTTTTTGTTTTGCTTTAATTCTTCACGGTTTTTTCTTGTTCCTGGTGTATAGGGTGTTCGGTATTTGAATCGGATTCGAAAAACTCGAAGTTCAATTTGATTCGATTTGGAATTCATCAATTCGAAAGTAGATTCGAATTTTCAAATTTGAGTTCGATTTGAAATATTTGTCGAATTCGAACCAAAATTTGAATTTGTGAGTTTCGATTCGATTTGAAATTCAATCTAAAAATATACATATAATTATATATATATACATATAATATACTTATTTATTTTATATTTTATATAAAAGATTTATGTATACATATATTTATTCCATTTATATTTTTAATACCCTAAATTCCTATTTTAGTTTCCTAACTCTGATTTCTTCTTTAGTTAATTTAAAATATTAAAGGTTATTATATTTAAAAATAAAAATTATTGTAAATTTTTTGGGTGAATTCGGATTCGGTTATGAATCCTTTGAATCTGAATCGAATTCGAATCCAGTTTAAAATTAAATTCTAATAACTCGAGAATTTGAAATTCAATTTGTTGAACACTCTACGGTTGGTGTATGGTATTCTAGCTACTCACTTGTAAAAAAACAAATTTCCTATTACCATGAAATACATTCTAAATAAATAAAAAGGTTATGTGAATTTATAATATATGGCGTCATCGAAATTACAAATATATTAATTATGGGATTCAAATAACTATTTAATTCATCCCCGAGTTTTGTACATACCATCAGCTTCATCCCGAAAATCCTCATTGATAGTTAAGTATCAAGTTTGAGTTCATCTGCAAAAGTTAAAAGTTAATTCATGTTATAGCATAACAATATTATTACTATTAGGAAATGCATGCATTGTTCATACCTCAAGCTGTGCTACAATACAATCATTAATATTGTTATACAGTCTTGTTTCATGCTCAAATTTGATATTGGGTATATGATTCTCTCCGTAACTCCATCTCTTCATGCTACGGCACCCAGACACCATAATACTCGTCAAATAAGGATATGTGATGACAGAATTACCAGAGTAGAAGCATTCGAGCTTGGGAAGTCCCAAAAGGACAATATGTGTAACGGGAAACACAATATGTGTATCCTGTTTTGCTAATTCGGTTTTGGTTCCATCAGTTTGCTCATCTCCATAAGAAATAACCACCACCAAACTATCACAATCCTCAATACATAAGTCTCTTAAATTGACTAGCCCTTGTGCCACACTTAAAGGGAACAACTCTAATAAGGAGGGGCAATTGCTAATTAGGATCTCCGTTAGATTACAAAAGCTTATATATTGGTGTGTCCTATCCCAAAGAAGTTTCAACCTAATGAGATCGGACAACTCGATTTTTTCCACTTGGGAAAAAACCCTCCTTTGAGCAAGTTCATTCGAGGCTTGCATTGCATCCGTCTCACATCTCTTCACTGAGCCTCTGACGTTGACATACCCCGCCAATTGAATATATCTTAATTTATCCCAACCTTCAAAATAAAGGTCTGGCAGGAGGATATTATTAGACTCTTCTACATCAAATAAAATTAATGTTTCACATGCCTGAATGATATTCATAACCGACATCGTGAGTGGAAAGCTAATTTTTGAAATATGTAGGATGCGTTTAGATTCATATCTTCTATACTTGTAAAAATCATCCGTGATGAGAAATTCTCTCAGAGTTTCAAAGTGGAGATCTTCAGGAATATAATCCAATTCGGGGACTTTTAAATGTAGAATTTTGAGCGCCCCACTTAGTTCCCGAAGAAAATTACCATTCCCCTCCTTCAACCCAATATACAACTCTTCCAGTCTAACGAGCTTTGATATGACACCAGATGTTACGTGAGATAGATCGTCACAAAAGTAAACATTTAGCAGCCTTAAATTGATCAATTGCCCGATCTCTTTAGGGATACTTATAATTCCAGTGTCACTAAGATCTAGAATCTCAAGGCATCTCAACTCCCCAAGTATAGATATTTCACAGAGAAATGAGTTTCCACTTAGATCTAGCGTGCGGAGCTGTGTGAGACGTTTTAGTGATGGTGGGATGGATGTGATGTTGTTAACCGACATATCTAAAACTTTAACTTTTTCCATGCCTTGAAAGAATTCATCATGAATAATTGAAAGTTTCTTATTATCTTGTATAAGGAAAGTATCAAGGTGTGGGAAAACAAGTTCATGATAAGGAAGTTTTTTTATTCTATTTCCAATGAGCGATATCTTCTTGTAGGTTTCCAAGTGTGGTTTTAGTTGCCATTCTCTCAATCCTCTTCCAGACTGCACCAAAAACTTCTCATTACCCGTAGAAGTAATGAGCATTGCCATATCACGAACAAGGTCGTGCATTTTGAATGATTCTTCTTCTTCTTCTTCTTCAGAGTATACTTCTGAATGAAACAGTAGGAAAGATGATTTAAGAGTGTCAACTACGAGTTGAACTCTATGTTTTGCATTCTGAATATTGCAATCATGATCATTAAATATCCCCAGACCCAGACCATAATATGTCAACTTCTGAATTTCAATGGTTCCATCTTCTGGGAACATACTACATAATAAGAAGCATGATTTAGCTACTTCACTTTCAAGATAGTCGTAGCTTAGCTTCAATTGCATTATTCCTTTTCTTTTAAAAGGGGCATCCGCATCGGTTGGATCTTGTAGGCGATCAAGCGTTGCCTCCCAACTTTTAACGTCTTTGTTTTTCAAAGCTTTCCCTACAGCTTGAATAAAAAGTGGTAGCCCACCACATTCTTCAACAATCTTTGAAGCAACTTCTTTCAATCTATCATCCCATTCACTTTTACCAACCACACGTTCGAAAAGGCTCCATGCTTCTTCTTTTCGCAAAGGGTTTATCGAAATATTCTTTTGAGCATTCATTGCCTCACACACATCTCGATTTCTAGATGTAAGCAAAATCTTACAATTTGGTTTGTCACTCCCACATGGAATGCCCAGCTCATCTAGGTTCAATTCCTCCCACACGTCATCTAGGATGATTAGCACTTTCTGTCTGTTGATTATTTTACTAGCTGCTACTCGAACCTTTTCTTGAATCGCTTTATTATCAACAGACTGTGAGACTGCTATAAACACAATATCTGCAAATTGATCCTTCATTTTTACCGCAATTTCACTAGCTAGTGTAGTTTTACCTACACCTCCTAAGCCATTGATTCCAACTATCTGTATGGTGTCATCTTCCATAGCTTTAATTATCTCCTCCAAAGCCAACTTATGGCTATCTATATTATCAAGATTTTTTCTTTGGTAGATGTCTGTAAATCTTGGGGTGCGAGGAGGGAGTGAAACACAAGTTTCAAAATCGTTACCGTCTACTTGGATCTGTCGAATAAAAGAAGTTTCTTTTATCGCCGTCTTACTGTAACGACGAAAGGTGCTTAAGTTGAAACATGTCTTCTTGGCTTCTGCTTCTTTGGCAATAAACTTTGTGACTTCTAATATTTTAGAATCTGCTTTGCTCATCCACTCTTCCACGCCTTCTAGGATAAGCTCCCCTTTACGTTTAGCCAAATCTATTCGTTGTTGAACCCTTCCCTTCATATGTGAGAGCTTTTCGACTTCATTTTTTAAGTTTTCAACATTTTCAGAGCGATTACAAACATAGCTAATCTCCTTTATAGCCACACCAAACAACAAGTCCACTACTTTTCCAACTACGATACTAACGCCCTCCATTCTTTGACGACTTGGATGGTTAAATAGTTAGAAGGATAGCATGTAGATCTACAAACAAGAGAACAATTAATTATACACGATAAACCATGAATGAAATTGTAAAGTGAAGAAATTATGAGGAAATTGGAATGAAGAATGTGAGTTAAGCCAGAACACTAGTTATCACTTGAGAGATAAAGAACATAGACCATCTATGAATATTACAGCTAGAGAATGTTTGTATACTATATGCATGTAGTAGTTGATTCAATGTAAAATTACGTCTCTTTTTTAAAAGAGCTTATAATATACTAGATTTAGTAAACCCGTGTATTACACGGGTTGAACAAATAAAATATTAAATATAATAAAAGTTTATCAAGTATAAAACTGATATTTTACGATAAAATATAATTGAAATCACGTATAGTAAGAACAATATGTAATAAAATAATTATATCAACTTTTAAACTTTTGGTTTAAAACTATTTTTTCCAAATAAAATAATAAATATTTTGTTTCAAATCAAACTGTATTAAAAAATATCATTTTAAAAAAAAAATTTATTTTAAATTTCAATTTTAATTATTTTTTGTTTATAAAAAATTAACTTTTTAAAAACACTAATTTTAAAAAGTTTGATGTTTTGTAAAAATTTCTTATTCTATAAAAATTGTTTTTAAAATTACATTACTAAGAAGATGTTTTTTAAAAATTTTAAAAAAAACTATTTTTGTTCTAAAAAATTTAAATAATATTATTGATAATTAAGATAATTATTTAATAGTAGAGAGAAGCGAGAAAATTTTGGTAAAAGTGAATGTGGTGCCGCCACGTGTCACCGCAAGATATTATTTTATTAGACTAAAAGATTCTTCCTATAAAAGTATACCATTTTAAATGTATATGCAATAAGTAGTTTTTATTTAA
Organism: Flaveria robusta; assembly: GCA_025506415.1. Classification (NCBI taxonomy): domain Eukaryota; kingdom Viridiplantae; phylum Streptophyta; class Magnoliopsida; order Asterales; family Asteraceae; genus Flaveria; species Flaveria robusta. Next base: position 4,356,566 of record CM046475.1, on the reverse strand, counting down.
TATAATGTATTTATAATATTTTATATTTTTATGCAAATTGTTATATTATATATATATACTTTAAAAAACAAACACAACACCCTTAATGCATGAGGTATTAGCTTAAGATGCATGAAGCTTGATGTGTTTGACTTTGGTTAATTAAAGTTATTATTTTATTATTATAATTATTATTTATTTTATTTTATTTTTTCATATAACTTAAAATGTAACTTTTTATAAAATTCTGGATACACCGCTGTGAAGTGTTTATTTTTGTCTATGTTTAGGGTGAAGTTTCGTTCGAAACCGATAAAGGTCAAATACAATGTTTTATTATTTTTTTTCAAAAAAAAGTAATGGTTTTGGAAATTCTAAAGATATGTTTCGACGTGATTATCTCTATGAATATTTTGATATAAGTTTTATTTAAAACGAATAATCGCAACACAAGGCCAAAACCCATGGTTAGGTTTGAGTATTATATGTTTTTAGTTCTTTTCAAAACATCATATTGTTTTCAATATTTTGATATTCCGTTACGATATGTTTATTTCCACTATTTTATTTGAACCGGCGCAACGCGCGGTCAAAATACTAGTTAGGTGATAAAAAGGTAAATTATGTTAATTATTTGTATAAAGGTCAGCATTTTGTAACGATGAAAATAGTTAATTAAATATATTAAAAGGTGAGAGATTAAATGAGAACTCATTTTTTTTATGAGAACTTTAGTAACCAATATCAGCCACTAGTTTTTAATGACAAAATGGTAATTAATAAAAACATAATAAAAAATTATAAAAAGAAATAACAAAAAAATAAAAAAAATAAAAACACAAAAATGTTTCTTTCGTTTCCCTCTTTCATAAAAAAATTTATAAAAAATAAAAAAATCCCTTTTTTTTTACGAATTTCATTTCATACATGTGTAATACCGGATTTACACATGTGTAAATAACAGGTGGAAAATTTTTAAAAAAAAAAATATATCAATATGTTAGGCGTTGGAAAGATAAAGAAAATACTTAATTTAATAAGGGGAATTCATGGGTTCAAGTCTCACTCTGAGCAAAAGTGCTCAGAGTTGAGTCATGGGGTTTTCTCAGCAATGGGTTTCCTCCTGAGGGGATTGGGGGTGCGGTCCCGGCTGGGAAACAGATAGGCGGGCCTGATTAAGATAACACATATCCTTCGAATCAGGGTCGTACATTTACCGTTAAAAAAAAAAAAAGAAGCCTTACGTACATGATGGCACTAATGAGTTTACTCTAACTATGGATCATTGGGCTTGGTCCAATTCTTATAAAACCTATCAAACTAATTCAACAATTTATAGACCCAATTGATATTTTTAGTTACAAACGAACATCAAATTGTATATATCTAGCATATAACGTTCAATGCTAACATTTAACACAAACAAATTTTCAACTAAATAACATATGTATATATACGCATGCATGTATGTCTGTATTGTATAATTTATAAGCAATAATTACTACACGTAATCTATCTATTATAATAAAATAAGATTTTGAGTTGCCACTTGTCACAATATTAGACCTTCTAAACCTAATTTTATCGCTTCTCTCTCATATTAAATATTTACATTAACTACTAATTATATTATTTAATTATTTTCAGATTAAAATAGTTCTTAATAAATTAAGAAAAGTTCTTTTTCATAAATGTAACTTTTAAAGAAACAATCTTTTGTATAACACAAGTAATTTTTTAAAATATCAAACTTTTTTAAAAATACAAAATATTTAAAATCAATGTTTTTAGAAATTAAATTTTTTATAAACCATAAAAAATTAAAATTTAAAGTTACTATAAGAAGAAAATGACATTTTTTTAAAACATTTTGATTTAGAATGAATTTTTTAAATATTTTTAGATTTAAAAATTTTAAAATAAAAGTTCAAAGAAAATAATATCATTGTTTTTTTACTTATAGTATTTACTCATATGTAATTACAATCATATCATATTTAAAAATATCATTTTATAATTAATATTTTTTTACTACTATTTATTTAATATTTTATTTATTGAACTCGTGTAATACACGGGATACTAACCTAGTTTTTTAATAAAAATATGTAAAAGAAAATACACGCGTATATTATTTAACAACCTGATAACTTTAGAAACCCACATAAATTATTTGATCAACCTAACTTTACAAAAACATAAGTAACATATGACTGATTCATATAAGCATACACTTTCACAAAAACATTAAGGTATGTAATTACGGCCTCATAATACTTACCATATATAAATAGGACGTATCATGCATTATACATACATACATATTCGTACTTAATAAAATCCTATGTATATACTTAATGCAAGACTTAATTTATAAAACCATAATATTAATACTTTACTCGAGACAAACTATATATTATTTAACATATACGCCTGTATATTCGTGACGCATATATATACTTACATCCGATCAATGACCCCAACAAAACGTACGCTATAGTTATTTTATAACATACATACTTTATAACATTTCCTTATAATACTTAAGTGTAGAATACATGCACATCCATGTAGCACATACATGTATACATATATATGTTTACTAGATATTTTTATAAAACGACATGTGTAGGTTGATGATTATTATAAAAATCCACTAAAATCTCTTAATGATATCTCTAACATCCTATATAAGATCCTACAAGATCACTTAAGTTGTTAAATCCATCCACTAATATCTTCAAAATTCTTTCATATGTCCTACTCTAAGATATCAAATCCATATCTTAGAATAAACAAGATCTTGTTCTCTTCGTATCTTTTCAAATCTTCCAAATGTCTTCCATTTCTTTTTATAAGCAGATTACAGCATCAAAACCCCACTAATTCGTCCCATCTTTTGTAGAAATAATCCTCTATCTCCCCTCTAAGTTTTCCCACTGATCTCACTCAAATCCATGAAGTTTTCGACCTCCAAATCAGCTTAAAGGCAAGATTGCGCAAAACAGGGACTTTGCTATCTCGACTTTATCTCTCATTTTGAGATACTAAACGAGTTTGGAATCCAGTGATTCTTTTTCCTACCTTCTATTAACTCAATAAACTTAACTTTGGATGAAATCCCAGAAGCATTCGGGTTCCAAAAATGTTTTGAAAATCTACCCGGAAGAAGACCTAAATTTAGGTACTAACCCCCCCCCCCCCCCTCCCTTCACTTCTCATCAAATCACCACATCATTTCCTTAAACATTCATTTGAACACCCATTTGAACATGCACATTCTAGTTCCATTTGAGGCACTAATCGACCATGATAAGGAGACATCTCAACATCCACAAGGCCACCACCACAAGTTATGGTAAGATCACACACACTATCAACACCATAAACTTTCATTAACACTTCCATTCTACCCCTCCATGAACTTGTTCTAACCCCTCATTTTTAAAAACTTCTTTTCACCATTTTCAAGTCCCTATAGAATCCTTGAACCTCTCTCACTCATCCATCACGTCAAGGTAACTCAACAAAACTTGAAAATAGGCGAAATATCGCGTGTAATCACTTCTATTACACAACAAACCCCATGTCACAACCAACATTATATGGACACTTAAAACATCATATTTTTCAGTAACTCAAAGATATAAAAGGTCACACAAAGTCTCGTTGGTTATAAACACGTTTTTTTATAAAACTAGATTACCCAAAAAATCTGATTTTACATAAAAATGAGAAAATATATAATGTGTCCAAAATCATAAGATTAATATTTATGGAAGTTTATTATGATTAAGATAAGTTATAAACAAAATTTCATGAGTTATTGAACTATAGTTTATTTTCTATTTAAATTAAAGTTTGAAAAAAATGTATATTTTGTTAAGAAAAATACAAAAAATATAGTTGGGGTTTAAAAATCTAGAAACTTGGTTGTTTTATATTTATTTATTATATGGGACTAAATGGAAAGAGAAAAAACTAATATAAAATACCCCACATGTTAAAACCGAGTTTTAACTAGCATTTAACGGGACTAACCGGGTAATGTAAACTTCATAAACTATAAAATTCCAATAGCCTAATAAAATAAGAAATGGCGAAATGACTAAAATTTAAATTTTGTAATTTTTAGAGTTGATTTACACATTAAAATAAAATACAAAAGTTAAATAAGTTAAAATTATAAAAATTGTTTAAAATGAGTTCTATTACCAAAATATTTAAAAATCTAGAACATAATAGTACCATATTACATAATAAGCTAATCCTTAAATCCAAAAGTTAAATAGGTTAAAATTATAAAATTGTTTAAAATGAGTTCTATTACCAAAATATTTAAAAATCTAGAACATAATAGTACCATATAACATAATAAGCTAATCCTTGACCAAATTTATGACCAAAGTCTACCCGAACTCAAAAACGCGTTCAAACGTAAAACCGACTGGAACAATTAAAAATCTTATATTTTCTTGACTAATAACTTTATTATGGTTAAAAAAAGTTAAAAACCAAATTTTAGTATTTATACCATTTTCTTCTATTTTATATAAAAAATTATCATTAGTAAAAATTAGTTAATTACCAAAAATAAGAAGCATATTATAAAACTCCAAAAATATAAAAAAGTGAATAATACAGTAATATATGACCCACAAACTCATTATATGATTTGAATTTTAATAAAATAAATTATGTAAATTTATTTTACAAAATGCGTCCAAATTGCGATCCTATACACCCTTAAAATACAAAAAGTCGACACAACAATCTTGTAATCATAATTTTAACATTTTAGGGACTAAATTTTACCTAAAATAAGATATAAATAAAATATTAACTCATATAATAAAAAATTTGCGTGTAACGATATAAAACTTCTAATTCAAAAATAAGTCATTAAAACCAATAAAAGAACTCACTTAACATAAAAAGTGATTTATTCCAGCAGCATAACTCACTTAAAAACAATAAGTATTATCATAACTAAGTAAAATGTAATAATCCAAACTTTAGGGATTGAAGGTGTTAATTTAACTAAGTCTAGAGATCAAAACTATTAATAATTGAAACCTTATTGTTTTAAAACTAAAATGCACTTATCATGAACCCTACAATATGAAATTATTATCTATAGACTCGTATTTGGATAGGACATAAGACAAAACTCCTAAATATAAGACCTAAAGCTTAATTACACATGTATAACTAAAATTAACAATACAAGTAAAATAAACTTAACAGACATGGGGAAGACTTAGATGCTTACTTAGTGAAATACTAATACACATGATGTGAATTTAGAAAGCATGCTAGTTGGTAGCACACCAAACACCCGAGCATCTAATTGATAACCACATGGACAACAACACAAGGTGAGTGTCATGAACTTATTTTTACTTCAACTTTTAAGTGAAATGCATGCTCTTTAAAACTTATTTTATGGTTTAATATTATCTGTTCTTGTTTTTCAACATGAGCACAATCATTGACTCTATTAGTAGCCGCGAGATTTGTGGATAGTAGTATTTGGGGAGTCCTCCGCACAGAACGGGCCCTTATGGTAGGGAAACCCCCAATTGAGATTCAATAACCGTTGTGTCACAAATTAATGCAGATTAACCCCATAACAATAAGGGGTATGGTTAGAGGATGTTTTAGCACTCGGGAGGGTAGCCGAGTCAAGATCTGATTGTGATCCATTACCTATGTATATCTATGTATGTTTACAAATCTAACAATATGAAAACTTGAGCTTACCAACTTTATGTTGACACGTTTTGAGTATGTATTTTAAGTATTTGTTTGATTATAAGGTGTGTGTATTGATTAGACTCCCTAAGCATTAGATTTACAATTTTAAGAACATGATTGATTTCTCTTCGAAGACTCACTTTAAAAGTAATTCTATTGATCTTATTAATATTTGTGATGCTTGTGTGAAGGCAAGACATGCCGGAACACCTTTTCCTTCAAGTTTAAATAAAACCAATGCCCCTTATGAATTGATTCATGGTAACATTTAAGGTGGTTACGGAGGTCCATCATACAGGAAGGCCAACTAATTTTTTACTATAGCAGATGATTTTAGTATATCTATATAAGTTTTTCTTATCAAACATAAAAGTGAAGCTTACCAATGCCTTATTGATTTCCATAAGATAGTGGAAGTTCAAAAAAAATTTATGATTTTTGTTGTCAATTTGTGTATAAAAAAATAACATACTATAAAAAGAATTACGAGGGTTTTGAAAAGAATGAAGGATTAAAAAAAAGATAGAGGGAAAACAGGGAAGAGTCGATATAACACGTGTCAGTTTCTTGTTAAATCTGATTTTTTGCGCACCTTTGGGTATTGATCCACCACTAGGATCTAGTTAATTGATTTTTACAAATAGTATGAGTTTTGAATGACCGATCATCCTTAACACAAGTGGTTAATGTAAGATAGCACAACACTTCATTAAAACAAAGGAGATATTAGATTCAAGTCTTACATATGACAAAAAAAGAGGGTTCTAAGTTGGGTCTGGGAGTTTTCTTCGCTCAAGGTGAGTTTCCTCCGGAGAGTCGTTTTGGTTTCGTACTCGAGATATGAAGATGATCGGGTGGGCTAATGACCCGTCAATGATCTTTTAGCCGTTCAAAAAAACGTGTGAGTTCTCAATGGAACCATATCCTATATCCTATATATATATATATAAACATATAAATATATGTATAATCAATTAGTTAATTGAAGAGAAAAAACTATAATAGAAAAAGTGGTTCGGTTCTCTTGCTAAAGTATCGTGTACTACCCGAGACTAATATTAGACGAGTGAGAACCGAGAACCAACTGACATGTATGTCCGGGCCGGTTTTGAGTACTTTCGGGTCGGATCCTCGGGTTTTCTTGGGTGAGACCGAGAGATGAAAATTGTTTTAAGATACAGAGCATCTATATATCAATACATATACATATTTTGATTAAAAATAACATATGTTTCACTACATCTCTTTAGTTGTATTGGTGTATCAAGCTATTTGAAGATTTATTCTTTGAGATATTTAAGATGCAAAAACGGAAGAAAGAAAGAAAGAAAAAGTCAAACAAATTAAATAAAAAATCTAGAATCAACTTACCTGAAGTCTCAGATCTCAAATTTATTAACAAATATATATTTTAAATCTGGCCACATCACTACCAGATATTTCTTTATTTTTATTGGAGTGTTTTACCAAAATGATGTTATTGTAAAATTTATTTACCAAATAGGTGTTGTTATAAAAATATTTACCAAAATGGTGTGAAATTTAATTAAATCTTATTATTAGTTTCTCTCTCTTAATTATATTGGTAACTTCAAATCATTAATAATTCTTAATTTAAATATTTTATAACTATCATGTTTATAATGTTTTAAGTTTTTATAATTATAATTATCATGTTTATATTGTTTTAATTATTTTAAGATTTCAGTTCATTCATCTTTTCATTATTTAATAAAAGAGTTTTTTTATTAATTTTAAGATATAAACATACAATAATATTATCTTAAGTTTTTATACTTGTCTTTTTTTTTCTTTTAAAACGGTTATCTTTCCAAAACTAATTTCTAAGTTATCATAATTTTATTTGTTAATAAAATTTTTTTAAATGAAGTCTGAAACAAAAATAATGATATTTTTTTATTGTTAAATCTTTCTCATTTATGTTTTGTATTTTTATTTTTTATGAATTAGTCTATTTTTAAGAAAAATATTTTTGCTAGCATTATGATCGATTAATTAAATTGATAAATAGCTTTATGATGATCTAGTGTTTACACTTTGATGGTTTAAATTAATTAATGCAATACTAATTACCAACTTGGTTGGTGCATTGTGATTGTACTTTATGCTTCAAAGGTTGTACCCTCAATAATACTTATATATTTATCATATTAGTTTTAAATATATTACTAATTATCAACTTATTTGTGTATTATGGGTTGTATCTAAGTTTTAGAGGGTTGTGCTCACTTTCTTTTCTTTATTTTTCTTATCTTAATCCCAACACGCCTCAATGTATGCGTGTGGTTGAATGGTTTTACGTTTATTTTTTGTCTTTTTAACTTATTTTTCAAATAAGTTTGTATTTAAAGTTTCAAAATATATGGACAAATTATGTGTTTCGAAAATGATAGAAATTTCAAAATATTAAATGGGGGATTGAGTTTAAGTAGTCAATTATTGTTATATATTAATAAACTTATAAACCTTTTTTTTGTATTTTTTTGCTATTGTATTTAAAAAAACGTGTTTATTAAAAGTAAAAAATAAATATGGTAATTTTATAAAAAAAAACAAACATGTTAAAATTTATCTATTTGAAAAAAAGAATAAACAATACAAAACGTTTCCATTAGAAATACTTTTGAAAATAAAAACTTTAAATTATAAAAAAAATTGTGTTTAGAATGCTTTGACTTCATAATCCACTTTCGACATGATAAATATAAAAATAAAACAATATAAAATTGATAATTATAATTATAAAAACTTAAAACAATATAAAAAAGATAATTATAAAATATTTAAATCAATATTTATTAAATAAATTGAAGTTACCCAATATAATAAAGAGAGAGAAACTAGCAAATGAGATTTAATTGGATTTTATTAAAAAAAACACCATTTTGATAAATATTTTTAAAGCAACACTTTTTTAGTAAATAAATTTTACAAAAACACCCTTTTGGAAAAAAAACTCATTTTTATTGTGATCAGATGCTTTAAATAAATTAAACAAAATCTTCAATTCATTGATCCTCTCAAACTAACCACATCGCAAATTGTTCAAATCATAAGAGGTATAAGTACATCTTGTTTTGCTATTAGACAAATAATAAGTATTCGATCTTGAGAGTTAACACGTACTAACCAGAAATTAAGGATGAGTTGCATCCAGTTGAGTATTCATTCGCCTGATCAGTCCAAACACTAAGACATCAATAGGAGATGAAGGGAGTCAAAGTGTTACTTCAACCATGAGACAGTGGTCTTCGTTGCTGTAGTCGGAGAGAGAGGAGACTTTATGAGAAAGAAATGATAACAGTTGTGACTTGTGAGATCAAGAAAGACAAAGTAAGAGCATTCACATAAGCGCTTTCTTTTCTTTTCTTCTTTTCACCTACTAATCTTATCCATTTGTTTTTTAATCGGGACCTACCCTCAACTTATTTAATAAGAAACTCATAATTGAAAAAAATTACTAAAGTAAAACTTGAAGCTAATAACATCCCATTTTAAATTATTTTAAGTATATCACCTAAACCATTTCAGCTAACGATCATTATCCCCGTAAAAGCATTCACATCCCATCCTCGTCCTTATAGTTTATAAAAAAAAATTATTATTTTCTTAACAATTTCTCACTTGCACCGTTGTACCTTTTGTAATTTTTCTTATTTCTTGGCTGCAACAGCCTTCTTGAAGGCTTAAAAGTTAACTAGAAGGCCCATTTAAGCACCCTAAAGCTCTGAAACATAAGCCATGGCTATGTCAACACCTGACCCGTCCTCTGTCTCAACCAACTCCCACTAGGATGGAGTGCCGATCAATGAGTATGTCAAAAAACTTTCTAGAATGATCTTAAGGTATAATAACGTGGGGACAACCTTGGAGGATGACGAGTTATTTTGGAAATTGTTTGATGCAGTTCCAAAAAAATTCATCAACTTGGTTGCACCAATAGAACAAAGCACAGATGTTGAAACAATGGCATTTGAGGAAGCAATTGGGCATTTAAAGGCTTATGAAGATATATTAAAGCTTCGGAGGAAAAGTTTAGTTGGTGAGAACTGTCACACCCCCGCCTTGGAGGAAATGTGGGAATGTAATAAAACTGAATATCAAGAACACATTGTTTTCATGAGAAAAGTAAACTTACATTAAGTCCAAATACTAAACCGTTACAAGGTGTTTAATTAAGTATATATTTGTAGATTCTTAAAATATAGTCCTAGCATAAGACAATATGTAGAAATGTCCAAGTGTACTCTTTTTCTTGAATGTGTTCATGATATCATTTAATTATTATATGAAAAAATGCTAAAAAGTGTCAACTAAAAATAGTTAGTGAGTTTATAGATTTACGATTCGACCAAACATAAAAATGTTTACTATAGTTTCGCAACAAGTAAATAAATGCAATCCACATAGGTCCACAACCAAACCTATTGATACTGCCATTGCTAATATCTTATCATAGAATATTAGTTCTCGGTGAAAATACTCATTCATTTAGCAATGCAGTTATGGTTGGTGCAACCTAACCATGACGTTACCTGCGAGGGTTACAATGATACATCAAAAAACAGAGAATTCTGGTCATGTCGATCTAGGGTTTGAACCCTAGATATATAGAGATGAAGATAGTCCAATGATTTATTCAACATAAAAACTCCAAGAACAAACTAATAGCACACCAAAAGAAGACCCAACGAGCAACTAGTAGCGGAAATCACAAGTACCAGATCCTTAGCTCTGATACCATGTCAAGATAAGAAGATTTGACTATGAATTATAACTAGATTTAACAAGATAACAACCGCTTACACAACTTCAGAAAAAATACAAATACACTCAAGCTGTTAGAACAAAGAAACAAGATGTGATGAGACTTAGATCATCAATATAATGACCTAATCGAATGTCGAATCAGAACAAGAACACAAGAATCATCAAGAAGATGAAAACCTAGAGATACATGAATGCTTCTAAGAGAAAACGAGAGCACGTATTTTAAGAGAGGGAGAGGGGTGTTAACCCTAAAACCATACACACACTAGATTATAAGGAACCCAACAATGAACTCGAACTATCCACACTATACGACTCGTGAATCGCCTTCAGCCAAGAAGCAACCCGAGCACAGCTTGGACTAGGAACTCAGAACCAACCCATCAACCGAAAGCCTATTAGCACAGCAGCCCAATGCAAAAAGCAAAAAAAAAACAAAACATTATCAATAAATAAAAGAAGAAAATAGAAATTGTAAGTGTTTAAGTGATTAAATTAGGGACATATATCCTGAATTTTCAACAAATACACATATCAATTTATTTTCCTACCTATCATGCTCATATATTTCTTAGTTATTTGTCACAGCAAAGATGAAGCTACATCAAAACCAAATAGCATGTTGTTCCCTGCGTGTTTTTAATTATCTAGCTAGCATTGGCGAAGCTTGCCCCCTTCTTTTTTCGTCAATAGTGTTAATTGGCCTGGTATTTTAATTTTGTTTAGAGTAAAATGTCATTTTCGTCCCCGACGTTTAGTTGAATTTGCCATTTCAATCCAAAAACTTTTTTTTTTGCCATTTCAGTCACTGTAGTTTACTAAATGTTGTCATTTTCATCCACTTCACTAACACCGTTAAAACTCTGTTAAAACTCCGTTAAAATTCCGTTAAATGTGAGGGTATTTTAGTCTTTTTCAACACCCTAATTATCCAATTAAAACAAATTAATCAATTAATATTCAATTAAAACTAAAAAACACATGAAGCGACTCGTGAGATCGGTCGCTTTGATTAATTCTAACACATGTTGTTCGATTAATGTCTTATGTGAGATTTCAATTAATCTTCACGTTTTGTTTGAATGTGTACTGTTGTTCGATTGAGGTCTACTGTTGTCACGTTTTGTTCTATTTGAGGTTTGAATTATCACGTTCAAAGACATCAATTAAAGACCTCAATCAGATAAAGTATGTGAATAACAAACATCAATCCCACAACAGAACTCAATCAAATAACGGTATACGTTAGAACAAAACTTGAAGATTAATTGAAATCCCACGGCACCCTCAATCGAACAATATGGGTTAGCGTTAATCGAAACTTTTAAATCAAATCGTCTGGTCTCACTAGTCGTTTCATGTGTTTTTTTAGTTTTAATTTAATATTAATTGATTAATTTGTTCTAATCGGATAATTAGGGTGTTGAAAAAGACTAAAATACCCTCACATTTAACGGAGTTTTAACGGTGTTAGTAAAGTGGATGAAAATGACAACATTTAGTAAACTACAGTGACTGAAATGGCAAAAAAAAGTTTTTGGATTGAAATGGCAAATTCAACTAAACGTCAGGGACGAAAATGACATTTTACTCTTTTGTTTATATATATTAAGTTCTCCCCTTTAAAGAATTTACTTTCTGCCCCCGACTCCATATGAAAAGGTTGAAGCTCTTTCACGGCTAGCTAGGACTATATCAGAGGAAAGTGAGACGTGTCTTTCAACTGCTTTGAGCGAAACTCCATTCATAAGGTTTGAGCTCATATTCTTTAGTCATTTCCAACTATCTAATTAGGATAAGTAATAATGTAATCATCGTACTTCTTCCATTCAAAATACCATGGAATTTCATGATTTATAGCCTTTGCTGTCCTTCATTCTCGCAGATCCCTTCTGGGTATCATATCTTCATTGACTTTTGATTCAATATTGTCATTGTTCATTATATTGTTTGATTTGTAGTTCCATTAATCATTTGGTACTCCTTACTTATTTTGGGTAAATCGCATTTGGTGATGGCTACTTTGTATAGTTTGTTAATTGCATTTCATAGAGGAGGAAGTGAAAACTGTTTTTTTTTTAATGTCTGTTTTGTGTACATGATTTATGGAGAGTATTAAACTTGAGAGGATATATATCTTAGATTCTTAGGTTTTTTTCTTTGGTGGGCTTGCAAGAAGATATTGGAAAATTACTTGATCATACACGTTCATGGGGAGTGTTTGGATTTGCATATTTAAAGTGATTATTACAACTTGTATAAGTTATAATGAAGGATAGCTATATCATTTATACATTTATCTTGATAGGTAATAATCGATTATATTAGAGGGACTCCTTAAAAACCTCTTGTAATTTGATTTATTTTGACCCTGAATAATCAAAAAGTCAATACTTTAATTTGTTTGTGCTAAACATTCAAGATTCAATGTCACACATTCACTTTAAAAACATATTAAAACAGCTCTTGGTAACAGTTAAATCAAATTCATTGCGTTGATTTCTATTCTAACTTAAAACATGACTTATGTTTCACGTCCGCATAAACTATACATTTGTTGTTTAGATATCAAATTATCTTCGATTTGAATCAAAGAAGAAGAGAAAATCGATTATGACTCCCGTCGCACCGCACGGGGGCGAACTCCTAGTTATATTATGTTGTACATTGGTGTCTAAAATAGTCAAAAATGAAAACGAGGGATATGAGTAGACAAAATGACAATCATATACTATAATTTCAATTCTCACATTTGATAAAGTTAAGTTAATATTAAAAGTGTTTCTTTCATTTCCCTTCGCATTGACACTTTCATCCGTATAATTATCGTTGATTACACTTAATTTCGTTTACGCCATGAGCAAAATGGGGCAACATAGGCCCTATCAAAAAGATTATTGCCATTATAAAATATTTTATAGTCAATAGTAAATGTACATTGCTTTTTTTTTTTTCTTATTGTTGTGTATTTGGGCAAACAGGTTATGAATTTATTACACGTTTGTGCTTTTGGAATTAAAAAGAATGATTTTCAATCAAAATGGTTTGTCTTGAGGTAATCTAAGATCGAAAAATTGATAAGAGAAAATCAAAAGAGTTGGTATACGCAATAGAAACCTTGGTGTCAAAACAAACTCAAAATACATGTAAACTCCTTTTGGATTTGCCGAACATTTGTTAGTGTGTATACAAATACTTATTTGGTTCGCTTATTTTGTTTTTAGGTGTCAGTTGAAGAGTTTTAGATCAAGGTTCATTGTTCATCTTGATTCTCATCATTTCATGTTATCACGTTTTTTCTAGCAGGTTATTTTGAGGGTGATAACGATTACCATTGTTGTTGTCGTCGTTCATTTGTGTTAGGAAAAAAATGATTTCTAGGAATGGTGCTTCATCTTCCACCTCATTCAAGTTCATGAAAGTTTTATATTCATTAACAGTTTATCGTGTTATTTTCTATCTTATGATATTTCTCATTCAAGTAAATATCTAATACTCGAGGTGCAGGGGCGAAGCTTCTTTGGGGGGGCCTTTGCCCTTTTGGGGGGGGCCCTCTTTTTTCGTCACTTCAGCCCATTTATCTAAAAATGAGTTAATTTGCATTATACATTATTTGTAACGGGTAATCTGTGAGAACTTGTCTAGAAATAAAACATGTTGAATGGGTCAAATGGGTTGAAGCATACCTGAAGAGTATATTTTTCACGTTCCAAAACCAACACGAGGACGGGGGGGGCCGAGTCACGTAACTATCAAAACATGTTTTGAGTAAAATGGGTTCAGGTCAAGACTAATAAACAAATAACTAAAATACTATTTCACAACATAAAATTGAACATTACATTCAGCAAAGTTGATATGTCTTGACTTTCAAAATGGAAGTCAAACTCAAAAGTCAAAACTGAAACCTTAATGTGTAGCCATAATATCTATAAAACACTTCATTTACAACACTTTAATACATCTCTAGCACATCACGAGCAACAATGAGTTCTATCTGACCTGCATCCCCGCTATCACTCGGCATCATCAAGATCTCATCATCGGTCGAGAAATGGTAATGCTCACCAATCGCTCGTAGCAATTGGTACACTTCGAACATAGTAGGCCTCTCTTTATGGGCAAGGCCGACACAACTACACGCCACTTTCAAAAACTGAAAGATCTCACTGTTGTATCTCTTCTCGTTTATCGACTCGTCGATTGACTCTTCGAGTCTTGACTCAGCAGATAACTGAGTCACCCATTCAGCTACACTCCCTTTAAACGTTTCGGGCGCTTTAGCCACATGGGTCGGTTTTTCACCTGTTACTAGTTCTAAAAGCACCACCCCAAAGCTATAAACATCCCCTTTTGGTGTAGCCACGAGGGTTCTTGTATATTCTGGGGCCACATAACCTAAGTCACCAAACTCGCTGTCTACAAAAGTACTCAAATGTGTATCAACCGGATTCATGAGCCTCGCGAGCCCAAAATCAGATATTCTGGGCTCGAGGTTTGCATCTAGTAAGATGCATTTTGAACTTATGTTTCTATGAAGAATTCGAGGGTTGCAGTTATGGTGTAGCCAAGCTAACCCCTTGGCTGCACCGATCCCGATTTTTAGCCGTGAAGGCCAATCAAGGCGGTTCGTGTCTTCAGTGACTGTATGCAACTTATCATGGAGAGTGCCGTTTGCTATGTATTTGTAGACCAAAAACCGCTCGGTTTTGGTCACGCAAAAACCTAAAAGTGGGACCAAGTTTCGGTGTTTGACCTTCCTGAGTGTAGCCATTTCTGCTGCAAATTCTTTCTCGGAATGTTGAGTGTCTTGTAATCTTTTTATCATGAGTGAGCTTCCATCCTCGAGTACTGCTTTGTATAAACAACCCGTTCTTCCTGACCCGATTATGTGATCTTTGCTAAAATTGTTCGTAGCATTCATTAGATCACTCAATCGCATCTAAGAAACCGGATTTTCAAACATGGAAAGCTGCATAAACATCAAAAATTGTCAAATCATTGAACCACAAATCAAAAGTAGAGGTGACAAGATGAACGGATCAGTCAGGTTGCATACAGTTCAAAACAAGTGCTAGTAATTTTAAAATTAAACACAACACAATACCCGTTGATAAGAAATTACCACCTCCACAAGAAAGCATGCAAATTTCTTAGATAAAAAGGGATTAAAGTTTCTTACTTTGCTGGTTTTAGCTCCTTTAATACTCTTGGCCCATTTATTTCCAACAGGGTCATCATCTTTCTTCTTTCTAACAACCTTTCGCATGAAGATCGTCATTCCTACAACTACAACCAACGCCGCCAGAGTGGCCCCACCAATAGCCGCCCGATAATAACACCTATATGTTGCAGAGACAAAGGCTTTCCACATAACCCGGGGTTACCTGCATAACTATCTGCACCAGTACTCCCATTCCTAAAAACAATTAGGATCTATGATAGATCTTCAATTGGTATCTGAGTGTGACGCTCCTGGGAAGAAGTAAACATGTGAAAATCGTTCGTGAAGATTTGACAGAAGAGATCGAGTGAATTGATTGCAGTCGAAAAGAAAAAGAAATGGAAGATCAGTATGTTGCAGAGTGCATTGATGGCATAGATGTTTCAGTGATGAATTCGGCACTGCGATTCGGTCAGGAGGACCAGGAGGAGTCGGGTGTTTGTGGTCGAGAAGACATGGAGAATTCAAGTGTGGAAACATTACGTATCAAGAATGATGATTCTCATGTGATTAGGGAGAAAATATTAAGCGAAGGAACAAGAAGGCATCAAAGAAATTCAGGGACATGGTGCGGAAAAGGAACAATAGAGGGCTGTTTGAAAATCACACATTCAATCAACCCGGTAGTATCAAGGAAATTTGTGAAAACCGAATTTGGTTTTTAGAATTCATGGTGAAAGGGACTGAAGGAGGAAAATGGAATGAAGTTTGGTATGTTGGTTTGCATCGAAGGAAGCATGCAACTGGGAACAAGAAATTGTTCAAGAACTAAATAAATCTTTCGGTATTGAGACCTACATACCTGATTTTACAAAGGCATACTTCCGAGGAAAGGGTCAAGTCGAATTGAATTCAAATGGGATAATATGTGCTATAAAATCAGTCTACTATATCCCAACAATAAAAAGAAATGTTTTAAGTTTAGAACAATTGGCCTTACATGGATTTGAAGTGACTTTTGAAGGAACCGTGTGTTATATCACAAAGACTTTTGAAGAAGAAAGTGTTCGGGAATACCAAGATGATAAGCAAGATCATATACACCAAGTAAAGGAGTATGATAACTCGTTGAAATGAGGTGATGTCAAGTACTTGGCTGAAATTAATGATATGTTAGATCACTTTGAAAAATTAGATCTTGAAAGGACTAAAATTGAAGAAACTACTAACGATATGAAAGGAATGAAACCGATTGTGGAACAAGAAAATGAAGTTGCGAGCATAGAAGATATGATCAAACTTTTAGATCTCTTAAAGGCTATGAATTTGGGAATAATACAAAAACATACCATTAAAGAGAAATTCAAGAAGATGGTGAAGTGGTTTGTGAAATATGTGTTAAAACAACAAAGTATCTTTCCACCGAAGATCAATGGTCAAGTAATTGATCTACACAATTTATATATGCGAGTTCAATTAAACGGAGGCAAGGCACAAGTTAATTATAAAGAATTCAAGCCCCTAATTGCAGCGGATCTGGGTTTAAATTCGCAGGACTACATCAAGTTAGTGATGATCTACAATGAATATTTGGATTTAATGGAATGGTACTACCACGTGTCAAAGGAAAGACAAGATAGGGCTAGAAACATGTCAATTGATAAGGGTGAATGCAGCAGTAACAAGCAAGATCATACAGCAGAAGAATATTGGATGAGATGTTGTCAATAAAGAATAGAAGAATGAATGCGGTTCGAGATTGGCCACCGCATTGCTGTCCGGACAAGTAAGGAGCAGTACAAATCATGATGTCAAGCTTAGGGGGGACAATGTTGGAAGTATAATCTTGACATCAATAGTAGTTAAGTGTTATTTATGTAAATAAAATTGTGGGGTCAGAATATATTTAGATATGGGTCGAAGTTTGTATATATGGGTCGAAACAAATAAGTCTGGTCAGAGTCGGTTAATGGCGGGAAACTAACCGCCAATCCTAACTGCATTGTAATTGTTACTTAGATGGGTATAAATACCCATGTATTATCAATTATGTATGTATGCAATGATCCATCGAATCCTTTCTTCATATACATAATAGTGAGTGTGTGTGTTGTGTGAATTGTGTTAGTAAAAAACAATTAGGATACGTGATAGATCTTCACACCCGTCCATAAAAGGACTTATGTTCGTGGTTACATTGATCGATGATCACTCCTGATATGTATGGGTCTAGTTCACAAAACAAAAATCTGAAGTGTTCGAAAAGTTCAAGGAGCTTAAAGAAGAAGCCAAAACACAGATGAAGCGAGTAGTTAAATGCTTGTGAGGATAACAGAGGGGAGTATTTGGCTTTAGATTTAAGCAAATACTTAAGAGAAAACAAAATCCAAAGGCAGCTCAAGTGTCCTAAAGCAAATCAATAGAATGGCTTGTTAGAAATAAAAAACATCTTGCCAAGACATGTTGGAGCATCGTACACGTAAAGAATATTCTAGGTCAATATTGGGCAGAATCCATGAGAAAAATCGTTTGCCACAACAAAGTCAATCTTAACAATCACCATACAAAAGATTGTAAAGGTGAAGCCCGATATAACCCGCCTTCAAGTCTTTGGATGTGTTTATTATGGATTTATCCCAAGCCAGTTGAGAGACAAGATGGGAAAAAAGCGATGCATTGTATTTTTGTTGCATACGACTTAGAACGAAAAGGCTAAAGGTGTTATGATCCAACAACAAGCCCAGTGGCGGAGCTTGAACCAAATCTTAGGAGAGGCGGGGGGTGTAAGTAAACTATTTTAGGGGGAGCGTACTTTATATTTATTAAAAAAATTCCATTACCAAACCGAAAATTTACAATACCGAGCCAAACATTAACACTACTGACGAAAAAAGAGGGGGACGGGCCCCCGGCCCCAGAGAAGCTTCGCCCCTGAACAAGGCGGTGTTATGCATCAAGGAATGTGACCTTTGATGAGAACTCATCTTGGTTGTTACATCTGTCATCAAAACATGTATGTTGATCGTTGACTTCGACTTTGTTTAAATATGGATTTCGACTTGAATGTTGACCTAATATTGATTTGAACTGAGAGTAGTACATTAAATGTATGTAGACACGTTAAGTGCTAAACCTGCGTATTATGGGCCTAGGATTGATGATAGTGGGACATTCATCGGACTGGATGTAGTATGATGATTATGTGCATGGGACTTAAGGATTAACAAAAAGTAATATATAAAAAATTTACGTTAAAATGCAACAAAATCGGAAATTAGTGAACTTTTTCTAAAGATTACTAAATAGATTTAATTTAATTCAAAAATATAAATTAAATAATTTATATAACAGATAGTAGTACATTGAACCCTATTAACATGTAAAATTTAAAAACGCGAAAATTAAATGGCACACATAGAATTTAAAAACGCGAAAATTAATTCTTATTGTTTCAATATTCAATCGTACTTAATTGTTCAATATTGTGGCAATATACACTTATGTAGAACCATATTCTAACGAACATAAGTTGGAGATGATAGAAAATTAATAATTTTATGTCAAAGAATGTTAAAAGTGTACGGTAACATAATTAGAAATAGGAAGATTACTTACTACAACCCCAATGATATGTAAAAATAATTAACTTATAATACTACTCCAGTTCTGTTCCTATCATGATCCAAGTAAATATCTAAATAGACTAGATATTGCATCTTCCAGTTGTACTCAATCCTAATCCAAGGGCACCAAATCCATACCTACAATTTAAGATAGTAAAGCACTATGCCATTATTTATATAAATATATCAAGAACACATAACACAAGATAATTCCATTATAGTAAACAATAAGATAGATAAAAAAAATAGAACACACACCTATCTATACTATATTAGAGTTCATTTAATTAAGAGGACATGATATTCTTTCTATTATAAGTTTTAAACTAGAGTTTAAAGGATAAAATTATTATTTATGAATTTGACTACCTTAATCGTCTTTTACACACATATACCAATTATATGATCAAATATAAAAAGAGTAATAGAATAAGATTGATTATAAGTACCATAAATTAGTTATACTACAACTTTTAGTTTTGTAGTTATTACAATTAATACCAAAATTTCTTTACAAATCAGATTATATAAATAATCAAGTTACTGTTTAACGAAATTCTTAAAATCATTTTTGTTTTATATGTTCTAGTCATTATATAAATTTTTACTAAACATTTAATTCTATACGATACTTCACATATTAAATGGTCAAATGTTCCACGTACCATTGACTTTGTTAGTGTGTCTTGTTAACCGTACATCACGGCATCACGCAGACACGTTCTAGTGTGTGTATACTGTATACGTGTTGTTTAATTCGTTAAAAGTTTTAAAGTAAAGAAAAATTGGATTTTAATAATCCAAAATATTAACTATTGGCCAATATTAATCTAACTAACAATTTGACCAGTATTGATCCCAACTTTTGATTTTATTACTAATAACAGTCTCAGTCTAACTGTTCATTAACTTCGTTAATTTTTTATGACTTATCACGTGATGTCGCTCGTGACGTGACATGTGACATTGTATATTATATAAAAAACCAAAATTATAAATATATCACTTAATTTTTACATATCTTTGTCTACAAGCTACTCAACTAACAATAAATATATTATGTGAAATAACTTCAGCAAATGTATTTTATAAAAAAAACTGAGTAATATATTTATATCTTCAATTAAAACTATGATATACGTCACTTCACGAGCCACGTCATTTGATACATAATAAAAAACTAGCGAAGTTGACGAACAGTTAGACTGAGACTGTTATTAGTAACAAAATTGAAAGCTAAGATTAATAGTGGTTAAATTATTAGTTAGGATTAATCACTGTTTTGAAGACCGGATCGGACCGGTTCGACCGGGATTCGGAGGGGTGGCCGAACCGGTTCAGGCCAGTTCGTTTTGGAGGGGTCGGACCGGCCGGTTCGTCCCGAACCGGTGGTCGGACCTGATTTTGAATTTTTTTGTTTTTTTTTTATTTTAATGGGTAAAAACAAGAGGTTGAACAATAAATTAGTATGTTGAACATAAGATTATTGTTAAGTTTTATATATAAATATAAAATACACACACAAATTACTTATATTGAATTATATATATATATATATATAATATCTTATATATATATCTTATATATAATTATGGCATCATCCGGTTCTTAAATCCAGTCCGACCGGTCCAACCACCGGACCAATAAGACATCCGGTTCGACGTCCGATCCGGTTCTGAAAACATTAGGATTAATATTGACGAATAATAAATAGTTTGAATTATTAAAATAATTAATCTGTCTACCTGTTATCGGAGCAAAATAACTTCTCATCATTCTCTGTAATTCCATCTGGAAACAAATTAAAAGGAAATGATGAAGAGAGAGGTAAGGGTAAATTTAATTAAAAGGAAAGTTCAATTAAAAGTTACTTCCTGGAAATTCTAAAACGTGAATCGAAAAACTATTTACTTCATCCATTAGATGTGTACATACCCTTGTATCATCCCCAGATTGTTTCCAAATCTTCAAGCTTCCGACCATCTGTAAAAGTAACAAGTAAAGTTAGGTCATATAATATAGCACAACAATATTATAAATTTATTAGGATATGCATTTTTCACACCTCACACCCTACTGCATCATTATCATCCTCTTTAAAATAGTTATATTGTTCCATTTCATCCTCAGATTGGATGTTGGGTATATGATTCTCTTGATACATCTGTAAAAATAACAAGTGAAGTTAGGCAACATAATAGCAAAATAATATTATAAATTTATTAGGATAGGATATGCATTTTTCATACCTCTTGTTGTATTGCAATCAAATCATTAATCCCTTAGAGATCAATATCTAGCTTGGGCATATGATTGTCTCCATTACTCCATCTCTTCATGCTAGGACAATTTTCCACTACCATATTCTCCAAAGAAGGATATTTGATGATAGAATGGCCATTGTAGAAGCTCTCCAGTTTGGGCAGATCAAGAAGCTTAATACAGGTAACATGGAACACGATATCCGCATGCTCGATTTCACTTCCAGCCGAAATGACAACGACCAAACTCTTACAATCTGAAACTGTTAAATCTCTCAGCTTTACAATCTCTTGCACGACACTTACCGGGAATACCTCTAATAAGGAGTGGCACTTTCCAATATAGATTTTAGTTAGATTACCAAAGCTTATATATTGATGTGAGCCATCCAATAGAACTTCCAGCATATTCAAATTCTCCAATTCGATTTCTTCCACTTGAGAAAAGAACTTTCCCTTTGTTTTACTTTCACCAAGTTCATTCGATGTCTGCATTGCATCCAGATCACATGTCTTCACCAAGCTTCTAACGTTTTCACACCCCTTTAATGTAATACACTTTAATTCATCGAAACCTTCTCGATAAAGGTCTGGTAGGATGTTATCCAAATCATTTATATTATGCAATTCTAACCATTCACTTACCTGGATTAGTTTCATAAGTGCCGTCGGGAATGGGAAGCTAGATGATGAAATTTCCACCATGCGTTCGAAATAAGGGACTCCAACCCCGGTAAAGTTAACCATAATGTGAAATTCTTTTATGTTGTTGAATTTGACATCATAGAAAATATTAGGCAATGCAGGAACTGATAAACTCAAAACATTGAGCAACTTCAGTTCACTTAATTCCACAAAAACATTACAACTCCTCTCCACCTCCTTCCTCAACTCAATATGCAACACTTCCAACCAAATGAAATTTGATATGACACCAGGTGCTACATAAGATAGATATTTACAATGCCAAGCATCTAGCAGCCTTAATTTGGTTAGTTTTCTGATCTCTTTAGGTATATTTTTAATTCTGGTAGATCTAAGCCTTAGAATCTCAAGGCATGTTAACTCTCCAAGCATGGAAATTTCACGAAGAGATTTGTTTCCACTTAGATCTAGCATGCGAAGTTCTATGAGTTGATTTAGTGACCGCGGGAGGGAAGAAATGGGGTTACTCGTCATATCCAAAACTTTAAGTTTTTTCATGCCTTGAAAGAACTCATCGTGAATAACTGAAAGTTTATTATTTTGTATAAGGAAAGTATCAAGGTGTGGAAAATCAAGTTCATACTCAGGAAGCTTACATATTTTATTTCGCATGAGTGAGATCTTCCTGTAGCTTTTTATCGAGTCCATTCTTGGTTGCCATTCTGTCAAACCTAATCCGGACTGCACCAAAAACCCATTATTACCTTCAGAAGTAATAAACAATGCCATATCACGAACAAGGTCGTGCATTTTAAAATATTCTTTTTCTACTTCGTATGAATCACTTAATACGGTTTTCTTCATGGGCAATAACAAGGAAGATGATATAAGGTAGTCAACAGCCACTAGAACTCTAGCCTTTGCATCCTGAATGCTATCAAGATTATTGAATATCCCTAGAGCCAACCCATAATATGCCAACATTTTGTGGCTAATGAGACTATCTTCCGGAAACACACTGCATAGCAAGAAGCACGATTTAGCTACTTCACTTTCCAGATAGTCGTAACTTAACTTCAGTTTCTTTATTCCTTTTCTTTTGAAAGGGACATCCTTGTTGGTTGGATCTTGTAGTTGAGAAATAGCTGCCTCCCAAAAGTTATTTTCTTTATTTCTTAAAGCCTTTCCTATAACTTGGATAAAAAGTGGTAATCCACCACATTCCCCAACAATCTTCAATGCAACTTCTTTCAGTTTATCGTCCCATTCAGTTTTACCAACAACCCGTTCGAAAAGGGTCCATGCTTCTTTTTCTTTCAAAGGGTTCACAGAAATATTCTTCTGAGCATTCATTGCCTCACACACATCTCTTCTTCTAGATGTAAGCAAAATCTTGCACTTCATGTAGTCACTAACATATGGAATTCCCAATTCCTCTAGATTCAATTCATCCCACACGTCATCTAGGATGATCAGAACCTTCTCCCTATTTAATATTTTTTTTGCCGCTACTTCAACCTCTTTTTGAATCTCTTTGAACTCAACAGTATGTGAGACTGCTATAAACACAATACAATCAAATTGATTCTTCATTTTCACAGCGACTTCGCTGGCTAGTGTAGTTTTACCTACACCACCTAGGCCATTGATTCCAACTATTTGTATCTTGTCATCTTCTATGGCTCGAATGATCTCCTCCAAAGTCGACTTATGGGTATCTATATTTTCAAGATCTTTTCTCTGGTAGAGGTCTGTGAATTCTGGGGTGGGAGCAGGATGAGAGACTAAAGTTTCAAAACCTTTACCGTCTTCTAAGTGTTGTTGAAGAGATGAAATTTTTATTGCCGCCATCTTACCATAATGATGGAGGGTGCCTAAATTGACACAGAAACGCGAGTCGTAGCACGTCTTCTTGGCTTCAGCTTCTTGGGTAATAAACTCTGAGGCTTCGGATATTTTAGCATCTGCTTTCTTCATCCACCGTTCCACGCCTTCTAGTAGAACTTCGCCCTTAGATTTAGACAGATCTATTTGTTGTTGGATCCTTCCCTTCATATCCGAGAGCTTTTCGGTTTCATATTTTAAATTTTCAACATTTTCAGAGCAATTCCACATATGGCTAATCTCCACTTTAGCCACATAAAACAAGATGTTCACTACTTTTCCAACTACTATATTAGCGGCCTCCATTCTTTTCTGAGATAGTAAAAGGAAGAAAATTAGGCAGAAGATTATGAGGTGAATTGAAGGAGGGAAACTATGACCCTAATTATCAATTGATGGATGCAAATGAAGAAGCAATTAACTGAACGGTACTGCATCTTTCAAATAAAAAAGATGTCAAACATTATTATAATTAAGTTGTTATAACAAACTTATCACGTGGCCACTTGTAGTTGTAAAATAATTTAGTTATAGTAATCATCAGAATCTTTAGATGATCAATTATTTTTATTAAATACAATATATTTATCATAATTTATTGAAGGATCTAATGTGTTCATATACATAGTATTTGATGTGGTCAACGTCTCATAGATCTCTACTTGAGAAATTTGCTAAAATGACTATTTGACAGGGAAAAAAAAAGTAAAATAAACATTTGATTTTTTACCCCCACTTAAATTCATTTAACAAGTTGTCACGTTAGACAAGTCGGATAACCTATTTACGTCGAAGTTCTGTGTATTATTGTCAGTTCCGATTGTTGTTTGGCCTTGAGCCTGTGTGTTTTTCAACAACTTGCAACAGCAACTTCGCTTAAGGATACACCGGTTGGAACGGAAGATTCGAAGCCATATCAAAAGAGATAAGAAAGTAGAGAATAGAGAGCTTGTATGAGAGCCATTTTTCATTTTTTAGGACGATCCGAGTGCTGTGATAAAAAAACAATCATACGATCAAAAAAAGTTCAAACGGTAGGAACCGGTTTAACCCGGGTTGGATCAGGTCGAGTTTGGGACGGAAGGGGGGACCCTGTTTGAAACCGACAGGTTGTACAAGGTCGGAACCAGGTTGAACCTGGGTTGGGTCCAGGTCGGGTCAGGTTTGAACCGGGGTTCAAAGTGCACCTCTAATTAAACCAAACTAAGGGCTATGGGCCTTAGCAACTTCACACGAGGAGTTCCATCAGACCATAACCAATACAATGTTTAACTAGACATGCAACCTTACCCCTACATAACAGGAGGGTCAAGCTGAGTCACGTAACGCGTCAAGACATGTTTTGCGTAAATTGGGTTCGAGTCAAAACTAATAATAAATATAATAAACAAATAACTAAAATACTATTTCACAACATAAAATTGAACATTACAATCAGCAAAGCTTATATGTCTCGACTTTCAAAATGAAAGTCAAACTCAAAAGTCAAAACTGAAACCTTAATCTGTAGCCATAATATCTATAAAGCACTTCATTTACAACACTTTAATACTTCTCTAGCACATCACGAGCAACAATGAGTTCTATCTGACCTGCATCCCCGTTATCATTTTAAAATAATTAATAGTCAATAGTACATGTACATTGGTTATTTTTCCTTATTGTTGTGTATTTGGGTAAACAGGTTATGAATTTATTACATATTTGTGCTTTTGGAATTAAAAAGAATGATTTTCAATCAAAGTGGTTTGTGTTGAGGTAAGATCGAAATTTTGATTTTCTCATAAAGAAAATCAAAAGAGTTGGTCTTGGTGTTAGTGTGCATACAAATACTTATTTGATTTGCTTATTTTGTTTTTAGGTGTCAATTGAAGAGTTTTAGATCAAGGTTCATTGCTCATCTTGATTCTCATCATTTCATGTTATCTCGTTTCTTCTAGCAGGTTATTTTGAGGGTGATAACGATTACCATTGTTGTTATCGTCCTTCATTTGTGGTAGGAAAAAAAAAAAAAAAAAAAAAAAGATTTCTAGGTAGGGTGCTTCATCTTCCACCTCATTCAAGCTCATGAAAGTTTTATATTCATTAACAATTTATCATGTTATTTTCTAACTTACGATATTTCTCATTCAAGGAAATATCTAATACTCGAGGTGCAGGGGCGAAGCTTCTTTGGGGGACCGCCTCTTTTTTTCGTCAGTAGTGTTAATTTTCGGCTCGATAGTGCAAATTTTTGGTCCGGGAGTGAAATTTTTTTAAATAATATAGAGTCCACCCCCCCTAAAATAGTTTACTTACGCCCCCCCCCCCCCCCCCCCCAAAGATTTGGCTCAAGCTCCGCCACTGTCGAGGTGGTCATTTCATCCCATTTATCTAAAAATGGGTTAATTTGCATTATACATTATTTGTAACGGGTAATCTGTGAGAACTTGTCTAGAAATGAAACAGCTTGAATGGGTTGAAGCATACCTGAAGAGTATATTTTTCAGGTTCCAAAACCAACACGGGGAAGGGTCGGGCCGAGTCACGTAACTATCGAAACATGTTTTGAGTAAAATGGGTTCGGGTCAAGACTAATAAACAAATAACTAAAATACTATTTCACAACATAAAATTGAACATTACAATCAGCAAAGCTGATATGTCTTGACTTTCAAAATGAAAGTCAAACTCAAAAGTCAAAACTGAAACCTTAATCTGTAGCCATAATATCTATAAAGCACTTCATTTACAACACTTTAATACTTCTCTAGCACATCACGAGCAACAATGAGTTCTATCTGACCTGCATCCCCGTTATCACTCGGCATCATCAAGATCTCATCATCGGTCGAGAAATGGTAATGCTCACCAATCGCTCGTAGCAATTGGTACACTTCGAACATAGTAGGCCTCTCTTTATGGGCAAGGCCGACACAACTACACGCCACTTTCAAAAACTGAAAGATCTCACTGTTGTATCTCTTCTCGTTTATCGACTCGTCGATTGACTCTTCAAGTCTTGACTCAGCAGATAACTGAGTCACCCATTCAGCTAAACTCCCTTTAAACGTTTCAGGCGCTTTAGCCACATGGGTCGGTTTTTCACCTGTTACTAGTTCTAAAAGCACCACCCCAAAGCTATAAACATCCCCTTTCGGTGTAGCCACGAGGGTTCTTGTATATTCTGGGGCCACATAACCTAAGTCACCAAACTCGCCGTTTACAAAAGTACTCAAATGGGTATCAACCGGATTCATGAGCCTCGCAAGCCCAAAATCAGATATTTTGGGCTCAAGGTTTGCATCTAGTAAGATGCATTTTGAACTTATGTTCCTATGAAGAACTCGAGGGTTGCAGTTATGGTGTAGCCATGCTAGCCCCTTGGCTGCACCGATCCCGATTTTTAGCCGTGAAGGCCAATCAAGGCGGTTCGTGTCGTCAGTGACTGTATGCAACTTATCATGGAGAGTACCATTTGCCATGTATTTGTAGACCAAAAACCGCTCGGTTTTGGTCACGCAAAAACCTAAAAGTGGGACCAAGTTTCGGTGTTTGACCTTCCCAAGTGTAGCCATTTCTGCTGCAAATTCTTTCTCGGAATGTTGAGTGTCTTGTAATCTTTTTATCATGAGTGAGCTTCCATCCTCGAGTACTGCTTTGTATAAACAACCCGTTCTTCCTGACCCGATTATATAATCTTTGCTAAAATTGTTGGTAGCATTCATTAAATCACTCAATCGCATCTTAGAAACCGGATTTTCAAACATGGAAAGCTGCATAAACATCAAAAATTGTCAAATCATTGCACCACAAATCAAAAGTAGAGGTGACAAGATGAACGGGTCAGTCAGGTTGCATACAGTTCAAAACAAGTGCTAGTAATTTTAAAACAAAACACAACACAAATCGACCCGTTGATAAGAAATTACCACCTCCACAAGAAAGCATGTAAATTTCTTAGATAAAAAGGGATTAAAGTGTCTTACTTTGATGGTTTTAGCTCCTTTAATACTCTTTGCCCATTTATTTCCATCAGGGTCATCATCTTTCTTCTTTCTAACAACCTTACGCATATAGATCGTCATACCTACAACTACAACCAACGCCGCTAGAGTGGCCCCACCAATAGCCGCCCCGATAATTATACCTATATGGGTCTTCTTATCGGTTCCTGGACAACGAGACAAATGCTTTCCACATAGCCCGGGGTTACCTGCATAACTATCTGCACCAATACTCCCATTCCTAAAAACAGGAACCGGCCCGGATAAAAGATTATTCACAACACTAAACTCCTTAAGCCGACTCAAACCACCTAATTCCAAAGGAATCTGACCAGAAAACTGGTTGTTATCCAGCCTGAGGATATTAAGGTAAGAACACTTTGCAAGGGTTGCAGGTATTTGACCCGAGAAATTGTTTGAGGAAAGATCAAGGGATGTTAAAAGCCCTAAAACCTTTGACATGTTTGTCGGCAGCGATCCAAACAAGTGGTTACTAGAAAGATCTAAACCTGTCATCGAGGTACAGTTTTCAAGCCCGAGAGGTAACATGCCTTTAAGTCCAAAATCAGCAAGGCGAATGTTCAAAACTTTGCTTTCATCAGGATGCCAACATTCAATTCCAGTGAACTTACAAATGAATCCTTCGGTATTGTTATTGAAATCCCAATTAGATAAGATGTTTTCAGGATCTTCTATTGAATCTTTAAAGGATTTAAGACAGTCAATATCACTTTGGACAGCATTACTAAAACTGATGATTGTAAGCATCAAGATACATGTAGTTATCATCGGTATGCCAATCGGAGCCATTGAATATTAAACCAGAAGAGTTATTAACAATGGCACATATTCAAGAACCTGCAAATGATAGTGACACAAGCAGTTACAATAGTTATAAACAAGAGCTAAACAATCACCCTTTGATGCATAATCTACTGAAATTGAAAAAAAAACAGCTTTCAAGATATGGGGTTGTTTAGAGTGAGTGTTCAAAGTGATTACTGCAATCCAAACAATCATAAACAATCAAAACCCTAAATTCACATCTTTTTCAATAAAATAGGGACTTCAATGAGTTCAAAACACACCCTAAATTATACTTAATTTCAAGTTCATAAAATCCAATTACAAGCTAACACATAGCAAACCCTAATTCAAGATTTCACGAATCGATTTCATAAAGACACAAAATTTACATAAAATTCGACAAACCCACAACAGAATCAAAGAACCCAGATGTAATTCCACCTCTATGATAAACAATTTACATCAATTAGAAGTTATGCTACAGCAAAAACGAATTATGAAGATGAATAACATACAATTAGGGGTTGAAGATCTTGATGAAGATGGTTGCAGCAACAGAATCAGAACGTTGATGGTGAAGATAAGTGATCTTAATAATAGAAGATCGATGATAGTCTGGTCAAAGAAGCGACTTAAGCGACGACTTGACCGAAAACTGCAGCCACTAATAATGGTATGATTGCCTTATTCTTGACTGAGTCAAGCGGAAACCGTGTGAACAAGCTTTTAGAAAAATAATATTGTTTCTTTTTGTGGAAATTGGACTCCAAGAAAATGACTTTGATGACCATTTGATATTTTATTGGCCCGCAATTTAGTAATTCACACTCATCCACATTTTATTCTCCTGTTCTCGTTTGTATGATTTTAAATAAAAAATCTAGTTAAATTCTTAGGTTAAATAAGAAAACTGTCCAATAAAATCAAAGTGATCTTTGTCCCTGCACACTTACGGGCAGGGGCGGATCTACGGTATAGAGTACGGGGTCAAGCGACCCTATTGATTTTTGAATGCGTAGTGTAACGTATAATACCGAAATTTTAAGTGAACCCATACTTTCAGGAGGTGAACCCATTAGTATTTTTAGATCTATAATGTGTCTTAAAAATATTGTTGGTTCACTGGTAAAACGCGCGCGGGAGTGGAGAGTTAAGTAGAGGTCGCGAGTTCGATTCTCTGCAGCTTCATTTTTTCATTTTTTATTTTGTAAAACTACTAAACTACTCTTACTCTTATAACACAAAATGAAACCCTAACCCTAAATATTTCCCCTCCCCCCATCGACCAAAGAAACCTCCAAATCTACAGAGTGCAGCCTGCTGCAGCCATGCTCCGTGCAACGCGAGTTCTGCCCCTTCCCCTGCCCCCTTCGTCGCCAGTCGGTTGCGGCCTCCCCCCTTCGGAGTCTGGCCTGCTCGACTGTGACCTCCCCGTGCGGCTGCAGCCCTGCTCGAGGAATTTGATGTTTTTGAAGAACTTAAATAATTGAATCTTGAATTGTTGAAAGGTTAGTTTTCTAAATTTTTATTGAAAGTTCAAACATCTTGTTGTTTTCATTGATAGATTTGACTTATTTTACTACTTTGTTAGCTAATTTGTTTGTTGATTTTGATATTTACAAATCTAGAGTATAGTTAATTTGTTTGTTAATTTAGGTATTTAGACATTTAGAATCTAAAACTTATTTGTTGATTTAGGTATTTAGACATTGAGAATCTATAATTTGTTTGTTGATTTAGGTATTTAAAAATCTAGAATCTAGAATGTAATTTAATTACATTCTGACCCGACCCGACCCGATCGAACAACCCAAAAACGTTTATATTATTTTGTTAGAAAACGAATCACCACAAAATAGTGACCCCCTAGGAAAAAATTTCTGGTTCCGCCACTGCTTACGGGTAAGATAGGCACTAAAAATTTAAACCGGTGAGGCTTAACAAGCTCAAGTTCAAGCTCAAGTCTAGAAGCTTACGTAACAAAAGAACCCGAGCCCTGACTTTATATGTCAAGATAGTTTAATCTTACAAGTCTATATAAAATTGATCGAGAGTGCAATTTTCACACTAGCCGGGCTTGAACTTTGGATACGAGCTCGAGCTTTGTGAAGTTAAAAAAGAGCTCAAACTTAAGTGAGCTTGAGATATGACTCATTTACACCCCTGACACCCTTCTGTCTTTATTTATTAGCTATAGCTTATAAAATATGGGTGTATTATTGTATATGATATAAATTACAGTGGATATAAAAAATTGTTTGAACCTTAAATTAAAGATACATGACTATTGAAGAATAACTACATTAAAACAAAGAGACATGTGATCGGAACATCTCTTCATGAACCGTAACACGAAACTTGGGGAATGTTATAGTGTACATTTGGTACTCGATGGCATGTTATTATTATTATTTTTTTGTTTTATCAACTAAAAGTAGAAGTTTTCTAGTATGTTTTTTTTTTGGGGCAAGGCTTGAACCCGCAATCTTTTGGTTGTCGGATTCACCTCTTACCACTAGGATCCAACCCCCACCCGCATGTTGTTGTAGTTATTTGGTTGTTTTAATAATCTATATTCATTTGAGGATCATATAAGGTGTTATGGTTATACTCTTAATATTCATAATATTAAGAGATTCTAGTATAGTTACTCTATTAGAGCTCGCCTTTGTTATCTAGCAATAGCTCGGGCCAAATTCCTTTAAAAGGTTAACAACTCATGCCATATTTCTAGATGGTTGTTTTTTTCATTTTTTTGATTTTGTAGTTTCTGTTCTTTTTACTTTTTTTTTCTTATATTTCTATAATTTTATTCTTTGATCATCTCAACAGTTTTATTTGGTTGTTATTGTTAAAATGGGAAGTGCATTTTATATAATTCATTACTGCAAATTCTGTAAATTATTATTTTTTATTTGTTTGTTTCTAATTGTGTTTTTTATTGATTTGGGCTACTGCTGCTGATGGGCTAATGCTGCTGATGTGGGCTGCTGCTGCTGCTGCTAATGGGCTAATGCTGCTGATGTGGGCTGCTGCTGATGGGTTGTTGCTGCTGTTTATGGGTTGTTGCTGTTAATGGGCTGCTGCTGTTTCTTGAGAAGGTCCTGCCGAGACTTTATATTGTTTGAGTAGGGTTTTCTTCATCCAAGCTCTGAGAAAACTCTCTGAAAATTGTTCTCTGCTTGATCTTACTCATCTCTCTAGTTTTAAGGTTTTCATTGCTTTAATGAAATCTTGTTCTTATTGCTCGTTTTGAGTTCCGATTTCTAGTTCTTTGTTTCTGATCATCACATTGATGTTTCAGTTCTTGTGTTCTTGAGATTCTGAGATTTTGTATTCTAATCATAGTTTCAGATCTATATTAGTTTCTATTTTCTTGACATGGTATCAGTTGCGCTCTGCTATCCATTATCTGATCGGTTATGGTTCTTTCGCTGCTGATATAGTTCATCTGGTCTGTTTAGATCTAGGGTTTCTTCTCATTTAAAACCCTAGATCCGGTATTTTGGATTTCATCTTCATCCGGCGACTGTTCACTGAAGTTTCCCTGAAGATTTAGGGTTTCGTTGGTGATTGAGTTCCGTCGGTGTTTCTGTGTTTGAAGAAGGCTTGAGGAGTTGCTGCTGCTTGAAGCCGTGTTTAAAGCTGTATTGAAGTCTGTTGGAATACCCTAACTTGGGCGCCCCTGGGTGAGATCGTTCCATTCTAGTCTATTAATTTCTGTTTCTAATTGTTCTTTAGTAGACTATCTTGGCTGGGTTAGGGGTACCAGTTCTGTTGTTGCACAAGGAGAGTTATTCCCTGTCTGTGTCATTTGCTTACTTGTTTTTTTCTGTTTTAATCTGTTCTTGTATATGTGCATCCCTTGTGTGACTGTGTGTTTTTGGTGTATGTTTTTTGCATCATTGATCTTGACTAATCCTTGATCTGCCACTAAAGTGGTGTGAATACCTGGCGCTCGTCTTGATCGATTTCTGTGCGTGTGCCAGTTTGCCTGCATCTGTTTGTTGATTTTTATCATGGCTGATACTGCTACTTCTTTATCTGTTACTTCTACATCTGAGACTCTAGTAAGTAAATTGGATGCTAGTGATCCCCTTTATCTTCATCCTAGTGACTCTAGCATGTTGACCATCGTTAACATAAAACTAAAAGGAACTGATAACTATACTTTATGGGCAAATGCTATGAGATTGGCTTTAGAAGTTAAAAATAAGGTTGGTTTCATTGATGGAAAATGTGTTAAATCTAAGGAAAATGAAGTGCTTGCTAGGCAGTGGGATAGATGTAACTCGGTTGTTATCACCTGGATCTTAAATTCCATGTCGGAGGAACTGTATATGGGTCAAGTGTACTCTAAATTAGCCTCAGAAGTCTGGTCTGATCTAAAGGAAACTTATGACAAAGTAGATGGCTCTGTTATTTTTGGTCTTTATCAAAAAATTAATTCAATAACTCAAAATGGGACATCTGTTTCAAATACTATCATAAGCTTAATACCATGTGGAAATAATTTGATCAAATGCTTCAACTTCCTTCTTGATCATGCCAGGCTTCTAAGGAATATAATAACTTTAATCATCTTATTAAGTTGATGCAGTTCCTTATGGGCCTTGACAGTGTGTATCAACCTGTTCGAACAAACCTATTAATTAGGGACCCACTTCCTACCATTAAAGAAGCTTTTTCAATTATTTCAAGAGAAGAGTCACATAGAAACTCTTCCTCCTCTTCTAAAAATCAGTCTCAAAATGTGGGGTTTGTATCCAAAACCAATCAGTTTTTTGATAATAAAAAGAAAAATAATAGAGGACCAAATCAAAACCTAAAGTGCACCCATTGTAATAAGTTGGGACACACTGTCGAAAGATGTTATGAATTGATCGGGTATCCTTCAGGACCTAGGAGAGGAAATTCTGGGTTTAAACCTGGATCCTCTAATAATTCTGTATCTAATAAGACTGATGTTCCATCAGCTTCATCTGTTACTTCTCTCACTCCTGACCAAGTGTCTAAACTGTTGGGATTAATTGACAAATTTGGTGATGCATCTCAGTCTTCTAATGTAGGAGGTATACCTAACTTTGTCTACTCGTCTAATGTGATGTATACTGTTGTTTTTAACTTCACTAGTAGCTTCATGGGTGAGTCGGGATTAGGTTGGGTAATAGATTCAGGGGCCAATCAATACATGGTTATGTCTGATCAGGGTTTATTAAATGGAATTGATGTTTCTGAGTATAACATTACGGTTAAACATCCTAATGGAACTAGTGCTGTCGTAACTAAAATAGGAAACTTAAATCTATCCAAAGGTGTCCTGCTGACTGATGTGTTTGTTGTCCCTGAATACTGTGTTAACTTGATTTCTGTTCATAAGCTTACTAAAGATAACAAAGTTAGTGTGTTTTTTGATGAAACTAACTGCTATATTCAGGAATCACTCACAAAGAGCAACCTGGTGATTGGTAGACAAATTGATGGTCTTTATTTTTGTGGTAATTCATCTAATTCCGTAAATGTGTGCGGTAATAAATTGTCCGTTAATTTGTGGCATGCTAGACTAGGACACCCTGCTGATCAAGTGTTATTTGTTTTAAAAGACACTTTAAAGTTAAACCATAACACTATAGAACAGCCCTGTGAGGTATGCCATAAAGCCAAACAACATAGGGTTCCATTTCCTCTAAGTGATCACACATCATCTAGTGTGGGTGAGTTGGTTCATCTTGATGTATGGGGTCCCTATAAGGTGTCTAGCAGAGAAGGGTATAGGTATTTCTTCACTGTGGTTGATGACTTCTCTCGGGCTGTATGGATCTATCTGATAAAGCAAAAAGATGAAGTTTATGACTGTTTTGAAATCTTTGTTCAAATGCTTAAAAACCAATTTGAAAAAAATGTTAAAAACATTAGAAGTGATAATGGCACAGAGTTTGTTAACAATAAAATGGATGGTTATTTAAAGAAAAATGGTATAAATCATCAAACCACCTGTCCTTACACGCCACAACAGAATGGTATTGTTGAGAGAAAGCATAGACACCTTCTTAATGTTGCTAGGTCTTTGATGTTTCAAGGTTGTATTCCTCTTAGGTTTTGGTCCGAATGTGTTCTGACTGCTGCTTATCTTATAAACAGGACCCCCTCGTCAAAACCCCTTATGAGTTGGTGTTTGGGTTTAAACCCTCTCTTAACCACTTACGTGTGTTTGGATGTTTATGTTTCAGCACTGTTTTAAACAATTCTAATAAATTTTCTAGTCATGCTGAAAAATGCGTCTTTCTCGGTTATTCTAACCAAAAAAAGGGTTATAAGTTGTGGAGTCTTGATCAAAAAACCATTATATTTTCTAGGGATGTAAAATTTTATGAAGATGTATTTCCATTTAAACTTTCCGAATCAAATGAAAACATTGACTGTTCTATTAATTCTCTTAATTTCTTTGATAATGATTTTATCCAAACTCATGAAGTTGGTAAAATGCCCGATGATGAGGAGGGGGTTCAAGATAGCGTCACTAACAGTGGTCAGCAGCCATCTGTTACGGCTGAAACGAGTGGTATGGCTGATAATCAGCAGCCAATTGGCTCTGCTAGTCCAGTTGGCGTGGCTAATAATCAGCAGCCTTGTGAAGGCAATAACACTGGCGTGGCAGATTCCATTAGTGAACTCAATGATGAGAGTAACTCTCCTGAGGGTGCAAAAAGCTCTACTCCTTTAAGGAGATCCACTAGAACTTTCTCTGTTCCAAATAAACTTCGTGATTATGTGGTTGAGGGTAAGGTTAGGTATGGTCTTGAAAAAGTTATCAATTACTCTAATCTCTCGGTGGATAATTTGTGTTTCACAACAAACTTGAATAAAAGTAGTGAGCCAAAAACGTATAGAGAAGCTGTTTTAGATCCCAATTGGGTTAGAGCTATGAATGAGGAAATGCATGCATTACATAAAAATAACACCTGGGAACTAGTTGATTTGCCTGTAGGAAGAAAACCTATAGGGTGTAAATGGATTTACAAGGTGAAATATAAAGCTACAGGAGAGATAGAAAGATATAAGGCTCGATTAGTTGCAAAAGGGTTCAGCCAAAGAGAGGGGTTAGACTTTGAGGAAACATTCTCCCCGGTAGTAAAAATGGTGACAGTAAGGAGTGTCTTAACTTTGGCTGTGAATAATGATTGGCCTTTATATCAGTTAGATGTGAATAATGCGTTTTTGTATAGAGAGTTACAAGAAGATGTTTATATGTCATTGCCTGAGGGTTATTGTTCTGAAAATGAAACCAAAGTTTGTAAACTGGTAAAGTCCCTTTATGGGCTAAAACAAGCCCCTAGGGTTTGGAATGAAAAACTAGTAGGTGTGTTAAAAGGTTTTGATTTTCAACAAAGTAAATGTGATCATTCTATGTTTATATTGTCAAACAATTCTGTGTTTCTTGTGTTACTTGTTTATGTAGATGATATTATATTAACTGGGAATAATTT
This sequence comes from Flaveria robusta, assembly GCA_025506415.1. Lineage (NCBI taxonomy): Eukaryota > Viridiplantae > Streptophyta > Magnoliopsida > Asterales > Asteraceae > Flaveria > Flaveria robusta. The sequence continues at coordinate 4,320,182 of CM046475.1, read as the reverse complement.
AGATGAAATTGAAAAAATCAAACAATTATTACAATCTAAATTTCTGATTAAAGACTTGGGTGAATTGAAGTATTTTCTAGGTATAGAAGTAATTAGGTCTGAAAGAGGTGTGTGCTTATCTCAAAGGAAGTATTGCGTTGAGTTATTGTCTGAATTTGGTTACACTGCTTGTAAGCCTGTTAGTACACCTATATAACAGAATTATGTAGTCATGAATGTGTGTAAGGATAACAATGAGAAGTTGGTTGATGTTACTGGCTATCAGAAGTTGATTGGTAAACTCATATATTTGTCACATACTCGACCAGATATTTGTTACGCGGTTCAGTTTTTGAGTCAGTTCATGCATAGTCCATGTGAAGGTCATGTTCAAATTGCTCTTAGGCTTTTAAGATATTTAAAAAGAAGTCCTGGTAAAGGAATTATGTTGTCAAAATGTGATAATTTGAATCTGTCTGCATTTGCTGATTCTGATTGGGGAAAGTGTTTAGAGTCTCGGAAGTCTGTTACTGGGTTCTGTGTCTTTCTTGGAAATTCGCTGGTCTCTTGGAAAAGTAAGAAGCAGGGAACAGTGTCACGGTCCACTGCTGAGGCTGAGTACAGATCTATGTGTAGTGCTGCATGCGAGTTAATTTGGTTGTCTAACTTGTTGAGTGAGTTAGGTGTTTCAGTTAAACTTCCAATTGAATTATTTTGTGACAACACAGTTGCTGTTTCTATTTCTGAAAACCCTGTGTTCCATGATCGAACTAAACATTTTGAACTGGATTTATTTTTTTTTGAGAGAAAAAGTCTCTTCTGGTTTTATCAAAGCTGTTTCAATTAAATCTAAATGTCAATTGGCTGATGTGTTTACAAAAAGGTTGTTAGTCAGTGAACATGAGGAGTTGTGTTCCAAATTAAACATGTTCGATGAATTTGCAGTATTGAATTAAGGGGGGCTGTTAAAATGGGAAGTGCATTTTATATAATTCATTACTGCAAATTCTGCAAATTATTATCTTTTATTTGTTTGTTTCTAATTGTGTTTTTTATTGATTTGGGCTACTGCTGCTGATGGGCTAATGCTGCTGATGTGGGCTGCTGCTGCTGCTAATAGGCTAATGCTGCTGATGTGGGTTGCTGCTGATGGGTTGTTGCTGCTGTTTATGGGCTGTTGTTGTTAATGGGCTGCTGCTGTTTCTTGAGAAGGTCCTGCCGAGACTTTATATTGTTTGAGTAGGGTTTTCTTCATCCAAGCTCTGAGAAAACTCTCTGAAAATTGTTCTCTGCTTGATCTTACTCATCTCTCTAGTTTTAAGGTTTTCATTGCTTTAATGAAATCTTGTTCTTATTGCTCGTTTTGAGTTCCGATTTCTAGTTCTTTGTTTCTGATCATCACATTGATGTTTCAGTTCTTGTGTTCTTGAGATTCTGAGATTTTGTATTCTAATCATAGTTTCAGATCTATATTAGTTTCTATTTTCTTGACAGTTATACTTGTCATATACAACAAATGTCACAAATAAAAAAAAATCAAATGTAAAATCTAACAAAAATCAATAGCTTTTTGACAATTGAACTAGATGGAAACAACTGTCTAGCATGGTAACATTAAAGCAATTAATCTCCAGAAAGACAATGAATACGCTGTATTTCTTGATCAAAAATACTGTTTGTGTAATTATTTAGAGAAATACTTGTTCTAGAAGATAAGCCTAGAAAAAAATTGATGGATACATGAGTGCTTGCATCATTGCTACACTCTTCCCCTCGTTAGCTAATCTTGTTGGCACAAAATCAACTTTAGAACTCTATATTAAAGAATATGTTAGTCAACATGCTTTTGCTCGACAAGTTCAACTTCATACCGAATGTTACCGTAAAGACATAATATATGAATATTATTGATTTTTACAACAAAACAAGGCTTTTTAACAGCTTGTAACAGACTCACTACAAGCTGTTAAAAAGCCTTGTTTTGTTGTAAAAATCAATAATATTCATATATTATGTCTTTACGGTAACATTCGGTATGAAGTTGAACTTGTCGAGCAAAAGCAAAAGAATCGATCCAGTCTCCATAAAAATACATTCATGATTCATATAATCAAACGACCAATAATTCTTAGCCCAACTGGTTAAGGTGAGGTATCCATGATATGTAAGTATCGAGAGGTCATGGGTTCAAAGCTTACTCTAAGTAAAAATACTCAGGGTTAATCCAGAAGGTTCGGGGTACGGTCTCGGCTGAGAAACATAACATCTATTTTTCAAAGCAATTTTTCAAAGCAGGGTCGGGAGTCGGGTTAACCCATTCTAATTCCACTAACAAAAAACCCAATTTCCCCTTTCTTGATATCGTGCAGCAAAATCAAGAGACGATCATTGTTTCAATTGATGATTTTTACAACAGATACTCATTTTCATTGCTGAAATAGTTTTCATTTGACTGTTTTGCCACCATGTGCTCGAGAATACCTGCAAAACTACAAGTTCACCTCCTTCGTGATGGGGATTATTAGGGTTTTGTAAAGGAGATCTTGCAAATACCACCACCACCTTCTATTCTTCACATGTGAGTTCAATTTCTTCCTTTATGGTTGATATATATTATGTTTGACAGATCATTGGTAGATTTAGATTTTAGATGTTAGAAAACTTATATGATCACCAATTTATGGGGTGTTTGAATTTGCTTTCTGAAAGTGATTATTGCAACTTGAAGAATCAGAACTGAAGAATCAATTAGATAGGTTATAGGTAGGTAATGTGACATTTATCTGAATAGTTAGGTTTTTTCCAAGAGCTTCTTATTTGCTTACTGAAAATTTGATTACTTTGGCCTGAATTGGAAATATAATCTCATTTACCCAGACAATCAAATTTGATAATCAGACATACAAACAAGTGTCTTAGATATCGGATTAATGGTGAAGTTCTTTCCTTGTCTTGGAAGAATTTTTGATATCCTTCGCGATGAACATGACCTCAGGCAGATTATGAGATGATAGAACTGTCAATACTGAAATTTGATTACTGAAATTTGTCTTGCAATATATAGGGATCATAAAAAATCCTAACAATCTAAACTGGGCCATTAATAAACCCTAAATTAGAATATATTTTAATAAGAATACGTGAGGCTGTTTTCGGCATTAACTCATATTGTTTGGTTGAAAGTTGAAACTCGTCGAAATTCCTCTATTGAATTTTGTATGCACAGGTTTTAAGTTTATCTTGACTAAAGGCTTTATATCATGCTGTTTGCTAGTATGATGTACAAGCTTTTCAACAAAGGCATATAATTAATCATATATTTTTCACTTCCCGGAACAATAAGATGGCACCGGAAATTTGAAGTAGAGGTGACAAGATGAACGGGCTGGTCGGGTTGTTTGCAGCTTAAAGCAGGCGCAAGTAGAAACCAGTCATTTTTAGAATGAGCCTGTTAAACAAATTTTGTCCATTTTGTAAAAATTTTAAAAAATAACTAACACTTTAGTTGTTATTATAAAAACAATAGCACGAACAAATTTTCAATGTCTTCATCAATTTGATCGTTCAATATGATATTAGAGTATCTTGTTTGTAATTGATTGTTCTATCTGAATTGGCATGGGCACCCTTTTATACTTCCAGCAAAACAATGGCAAATTTAATTGTGACTAACTTTGTGGTTTCATGTTTGTTGGTGTCGCTATTAGGTGACTGATTATTATCTTTTCGAGTGACTGCGAATCTACTTTCTTCGGTATTTCGTTTCTTCAACCTATAATGGTTTCCAACAAGGTAACTTGCGATGGAAGCCTCTCATCAAGTGATTTCCAAATTGCTGCCAAAACCTTTGCTGAGAAGTGGAAGAAGTTCAATTCTGATTTTCCTGAATGGGTATGGATTGATTGCTCAAATAGATTAGGGTTTGCAGCTCATGGAGTTAGTGATGGATATTTGTTGGTACAGAATGTGTTTCTTCAAAGATCTCTCAAGGTTTGACTCAATACAATATCACATAAATTGCATATGATGACTCAATATGCTCTAATCTGCAGTTTCTTATGCAGGAAGAACATGGTGAATGCAGTTTAAATGATTATGAAGAACTGTTTGATGATGCCACTTTGGTATGCCAATTCTGTCCTCTGTTCCAGTCTTTTTGTCTGTGGCTTCTGTAGAGCGTTTGATTATTTGCGAAATGTATATAGTGTTTCTCGTTAATCACAAAATAGAGAAATCTTGATGAAATTATTTTGAATTTGCAAGGTGCAGAGCACTGGTGATGATGGACATTGGTATGATTTTCATGTGGTATACAGCTCCTCATACAGAGTTCCGGTGCTCTACTTTCATGCACACAGTACTGGTAAGTTGATCTCTACATGTATGTGACTTAACATGTATAGATGTGGCAAGATGAGCGGGCTGGGTTTGTAACGGTTCATTTTGTAGTACATGCCCAAATAGGTCTGGTTGGGTTCTCAAATCGCTTCCTGAATCTTGAAATTCTTGTTTTTTTGTTTTTGTTTTAATAATCTTGAAAATAATTGTCATGACATGTAATGGTAGCTTGGTTATTTGACCCCTATTTACTTTCAAATTTCCTTACACCTTCGTCTTTATGATTTCCTTAACTGTGGTATGCCAATTGTATAGATGGACAACCTTTGAACAAAGATGAAATTGAAAAGAATCTACCAACCGAAGCTGCCAAGGTGCTGACGGAATACAAATGGACCTTCATAACTCAAGAAGTAAGTTCTTGTTTTCCTCAAATCCATTGATTCTTTGCATGCTATTTAACATAATAGTATGATGTTTATTTTTGCATATTTTCAACTCTAGGAGCACCCGTACATGAATCGACCATGGTACATGCTACATCCGTGTGGAACAAGTGAGTGGATGAAGCTACTTCTTGGTGGTGAGAATTCAACAACCGAAGATAGGACTGAGCGATACTTGATATCTTGGTTTTCAGTGGTTGGCCAAGTTTTTGGTATGAAATTACCCTCTGAAATGCTAAAAAGCATTGGTTAACCGAAAACAATTGGTTTGTTACTTCCTTATGAAATTTCGTAATTAATACAAAAATGATTCTACATAAATTGTTACTAGTAAAACTTTACAAACTCTGGTTGGCACACATTATTAACTACTCTGTTGTGTCTGGTGAATTGACCCTTTTCTCAGTTATGAACTTTACATACTTTCTTACATCAACACCATACCTTGCTGAAGCAGGCAATCGGTAAATCCTCCAGTTGACAGCCCTGAATCAAGGCCCATTGTTCCACTAGCATCATCACCAAATTGTTCAATAACTATTTTATGTCTGCACTGTCAACATAATAATAATAATAATGAGATTAATTTTTAAATAAAAACTTAGTCACTAGAGAGAGTAATCACCTACATGCATATTTGGGATTTCAGCCTTATATCTGCACAATGGATCGTCAGGGTATTCCGGCTTTAGTTACAACTTTCCTGTCTATAATTACCTTGCATAAGAACGCACAACTATAGATGGCAACATGGGAGATGGGTCAAAGTGATATTAGTTTGAAACAGATAATTTTGTGTACGGGTTGAAACAGACTGAGTTAGATTGACCCGCAAATGGTTTGTTGCACATGTTTCAGAGCTTATAATAATTATTGTGTTAACTATAAATAAAAAACAATTTTATTCTAGTAATTATCTTGATTTCATAACAAAACTACTTAAGAGAAACAGACTCCATTGGTGGGGATGAAAAAAAAAATCTATTCCTGGAATTTAAACTGAAGCAAAGGAACTGTTTAAGAGGAACCGTTGGTGGAGTTAATGGGCTGCGGCTAGGCTCAATGAATTGGGCTTCTAAAATTTGATGAATGCCTGATGTTTCGACCTGGGTCAACCTAGTGCCCCCACGGCCCCACCTGGTTCCCTCATCTGTTCACCAACCTTGTTTCAACTCAGGTTTTCCATGACCTGGCCCGGTTCAACACGCTATGAATCCATCATGTTATTTAAAATTACACAATATGAACTCGGGTTGGACCCGACCAGAAACCTGTCAAACCCGGTTTGAAATTGTTGACCACAACCTGAACTGGGTTCAACCAAACCCGGTTTGGATTTCAAACTTGGTATTTGCACCTCTACACCCACCCAAAGTATCTCTTAACTTATTTAAGCAATTTGGTAATTTTGTTATGTTACTACTCATATTGAATTTGGATATTCTAATTTTCCTTATTATTATTATTATTATATTAAATCACATACCACCAAACAATTGTCATCCATAGACTACACTATCTCCTCATATGATATGTGATAAGGTACCAACCCATCCAAATATCAATTATCCAATAAGAGCCAGCCATGTGGACAGAATCTTCTTTGGAAGTGAAGCCACAAATCTCTGAACCAAATAGGTCATAATAAGTTACTCAAAATTGAAGAAACTGATCACAACAAGCATCACCCATGGCTAGCCTCCAGCTCAAGACTGGCTTGACCTCTTCATTAACCACCACAAGGCCGGTTGCACCCAAATGCCTCTCTGGTTCACCCCTTAGGGTCTTCCCTTCTTCCAGGAGATCTTCATCCACCATCAAAGCCATTCAGAGTGAGAAGGTCATTTCTTGTTTTTTTCATTTTTAAATTCAGTATATATAAGATCTATAGCCCAAATACATGTAATTCGGTTCTCGGTTTTAAATGAATTGATGTTTCTAGAAATGGAAACCCGATTACATATTCGGTTTTAGTTTAAATTCTTACCGAAAACCAAATATGTAATTTTGTCCAGTTTTAAATGGTTTCAGTTTGGTTTCCTCGGTTTAAAGCCGAATAGCTAACACCCCTAACAAAATTTGTACATTTTTTTTCTAAATCATAGCTTAAGTTCTTAAGATTGAATTACTTTGCTGCATCATATAGAACATGAATTAAATTATTTTCATATTCATGAGTTAGAAATTAACATATTTAAAAATAATGTTTAGAGTTAAGTTTAATTTTACTCCTTGAGGTTTGCTAAAAATAACTATTTTTCTCCAAAAGATTAAAAACATCAATTTACCTCCAAAAGTTTCATCAATTATTTCAATTATAATCCAAAAGTTTAATTAGTTGTTTTAATTTTATCCAAAATAATAAAACTTTTGGAGTGAAATTGAAACAACATATAAATCTTTTGAAGGTAAATTGATGTTTTTAATCTTTTGGAGGAAAATGATTACTTTAGTTAGATCTTAGGGAGTAAAACTGAAATTAACTCTAATGTTTATGTTGAACACTTGAACATATAATCACATAATTTGTCTCTCTGAACTTGTATTTCCTCTCCTCTAATATGATAATTATCTTGCAGCCAACATACCAAGTGATCCAGCCCATCAACGGTGACCCATTCATCGGAAGCCTCGAGACTCCAGTAACATCAAGCCCATTAATCGCATGGTACCTCTCAAACCTTCCAGGATACCGGACTGCTGTGAACCCCTTGCTTCGTGGCATTGAAGTAGGGCTAGCCCACGGGTTCTTTCTAGTGGGCCCATTTGTGAAGGCAGGCCCATTGAGGAACACTGAGTATGCAGGTGCAGCAGGATCTCTAGCTGCAGGTGGCCTAGTGGTCATCCTTAGCATTTGCTTGACAATGTACGGGATCGCGTCGTTCAAAGAAGGCGAGCCATCGGTCGCACCATCGTTGACGTTGACCGGGAGGAAGAAGGAGCCAGACCAGCTTCAAACAGCTGATGGTTGGGCCAAGTTTAGTGGTGGGTTCTTCTTTGGTGGGATATCTGGTGTCATTTGGGCTTATTTCCTTCTTTATGTTCTGGACCTTCCTTACTATGTGAAGTAGGTGAAACTTGAAAGTGAAAATGTGAAATTACTGTTTGAGCCTTTTGTATTCTTATTGAAACATGATCACTTCAATGTATTATATACTTTGTTTATGCTATGAAATTTGTAAGATTTGTAGGGTTTGAATTCTACAATCAAAGTAGAGAGCTGTTGGCATCCAATTTAGTTTCTCTTTAATGCTACTAGTGAGAGGGTCAAAGCTCAGCCTTTTTTAGCCTAAAACGAACTCTAAAATCGAGGCCCGTTTCTTCAACTTTCAACATTAACGTGTATCGACCCGTACAAAAAGTTCAATTTTAATACTTAGTAAAACTCTAAGAACAAGAAAGACAAAACCAAAGGAAGATGTTATCATCTCAAAACTCTTTCAAGCGTAGAGGTCGCTGCAAACAACCACACTGACTACAAATCTTGACAATTTACTTTAAAGCTTTTGTTCTGCAACTTCAACCCCAACGAACTCTTAATAAATTTCTACAAGATCATCGTACTTTACGTTTCAAACTTCGTCTTAGTTTTATCGAAGAAAATAATCTTTCTATCGTGGACCAATTGGCATTTATATCTTGTAACTGAATCTTTCTATACCGTTCCCAAATTGTTGGAAAAGCAAATACTTGTTTAAGCTATACTATTTTACGATAGGTACAACGTCTGTAAGTGTTATTCACTAACTTCAATAATTATAAACATATTGTAAATTTAAAACCTTATCACAACGCACCAAGTTTCAGGGACTATTTAAGCATCATATCTAACTCGCACCTTCATGTTTTAAATGTGGTGTACATTTTCGTCATTATCAATCTTCCTCTTGAAGACCATTTACTCCTGATAGTTGTACGCTTGGAGGGTAGATCAACCAAGTCCCTTACTTTGTTATCAGATGTGGACTTAACTATCATTAGCTATATTGTTACGCCCCTTCGGTATCTTGTAGCTTTCTACCTACAATTGAACTCTTTTTTATGAAAAAAAAAGATTGACCCAACTAAACATATATCGCGATCCTTCCAACGGACCAAAACATTAGGTACCTCTATGCCATACTGTACTCAGCAAAAATAAGACGTGGTCACACATGAGTTATATTCGTTGTTTAATCTAGATGGTCTCTCTCATTTAATATCTACAGTTGCTGATTGCTTTGACCAATTACTCTTAAACCAAATTCAATAGTTTGACTTTGATTAAAGACCAAACTAAAATTTTTGTCAATAGTCAATACCAATAATTCCTTGGCTGCCAGAAACAAAAATCAAATGAAAGACAGCTATCTGTCATGAAGTATCTTATACTTTTACAATGTTACTCCAATTTGTGTTTATATTCAATGGTGTCACTGTGGAACCATCAACAACATTCATAAAAGTTTCAGTTTCTAATGGAAATTAGAAGGTTGAAGCAAACTGCATATTCATTTCTGATATTAATGCTTAGTTTTCAAAGTTTTTTAGCAGCACAAGAACTTCAATCTCACAAGGAGATGCAGGTGGGAGTGATTCTTGACATGGGTTCAGGGGTAGGAAAGGTAATTTATCGCTGCATTACAATGGCGTTATCTGAATTTTACAAAGCAAATCCTCATTACATAACACGGATTGTTTTAAACACGAGGGACACCAAAGGAGAACCACTGATTGCTTTATCCGCTGGTATGCGCTTTCGTCTATTTAAAATTTAGATTTTCAGATTCTTTGTTATAAACCTTATAAGTGAGTACATGTCAGTCACAGTGACCCGTTAACAACTATTCTAAGAGTAAAAAAGTGCACCAATGATGATTAAAAGAATACATTACCGAATTAAATGATTTAGGAGGTTTTAAGCGATAAAAATAGATGTTGGGCGTCATAAAAGACTTTTTTCTTGCTTGAAACTTTTCCTTTATAACTAGTTCTTTTTCCTCTTAATTCGACCTGTTTAAGATAAAACGCAGCACGCGTGCTGCAATTATCACGTCTACTGAATACTAATAGTCTAATACATTAGTTATGTGCATTCAGCTCTCGAACTTTTGGAGAAAAGGGAAGTGCAAGTAATAATAGGCCCAGACCCAACTATTGAAGCGAGATTCTTGGATGTATTAGAAGAAAAAGCTAATGTACCAATTCTTTCATTTTCTACAAGCCCTTTTTCCAATCAAAATCCTTATCTTGTTCAAATTGCACACGACGAAACCACTCAATTTAAAGGCATTGCTGCAATGATAGAATCATTTGAATCAAAGAACATTATACTTATATGTGAAGACACTGCAGATGGGAGGGAAATGGGTGCCTATATTATTATTCAATTTCATAATAAAAACATTCGCGTTACTTATACTAGCCAAATTTCAACTGCTGCCAGTGATGAACAAATCCGCGAAGAACTTCATAAGTTTCAAGATATGCAAACCACTACGTTTGTAGTTCACACACGACCTTCTGTTGCATCCAATGTTTTTTCAAAGGCAAAAGAGTTAGGAATGATGGGTGAAGGATTCATGTGGATTGTAACAAGCAAAACTACAAATTCCTTGAATGTCATGAATGATGATGCCCTTGAATCAATGCAAGGGGTTGTCGGATTCAAATCATATGTTCCAAAATCAAGACAGCTTCGTAAATTCGTTTCGAGATGGAGAAAGGAATATTATGGTTCAAACCCTTTTAAGGAGTTTAAGAAGGTAGATTTTAATGGTATTTTGGCATATGATGCAGTTTATGCTCTAGCAATAGCTATTGAGAAGATGTATACTAAATATACAGGATCATCACTTCTAAATCAAATGTTGAATATCAAATTTGATGGTTTAGGTGGTGCATTCAAGCTTATGAATGGGAGAACTGTTTCTAATGCCGTAGAAGTCATAAATGTGATCGGTATGGGTGATAGGAGGGTCGGGTTTTGGTTGGTTACAGGTAAGTTTGTTAAAGAAATAGGAAAAACAGATTCGGCTTCGAATAATGGTCTGAAAAATATTATGTTTCCGGGAGGGACTACGAGTATAATAACGCATAGGAGGCTGCAAATGAAGCGCAAGAAGCTCAGAATCATCGTTCCTGATTTTGGTATATTCCCGAATTTGATACAAACGGCGGTTGATCCGAGAACAAATCTACCAACTGTCAGTGGGTTCTGCGGGGATGTTTTCAATGTTGCGTTTGATGCGTTAAACTATGGAGCAGATATTGAGTTTACTCTCTTCCCTTATGAAGAAGGAAGGACTTACAATGATCTAATTGACAAAGTCTACTTTAAGGTGCGTATGTTTTCATTAAACGTCGTAGGTTGGGTAATGGTTCAAAATGGGTTCGGGTTGAATCTGTCTTTCTTTAGTAAGGATTTAAATGGCCCAAATAGACCGTTTGGCCGCTTCCATTAATAATGGAAATAATAATCAAAGTCTATTACGATTTAGGAGGTTTTATGCAAATAAAATAGACTCCGGGCAATTGTCGACCCGTTTGACCATTTCTCTAGTTATCCAACTTTTTTCTATTTGACCCATTTAACTATCAAATAACATAAACACTGTGTTTTTATACAAACTATTTAACTACAGAACTTGTCATAATATTTTGTGTGTTGTATTATTATTGTATCAGGAGTTTGACGCTGCTATTGGGGATATAACGATCACATCAAACAGAAGTCGCTACGTTGACTTCACATTGCCATTTAGTGATATGGGAGTTGGCACATTAACACGAAACGCAAAGAAAAGCATGTGGATCTTTTTGGATCCCCTTAGCGCGGATCTTTGGTTCACATTTGCTGGTTTCTTTTTCATTTTGGGTTTTGTCATTTGGTTTATTGAACATCGAACAAATGAAGAGTTTCAAGGTTCAACAAGGCAGCAAATTGGAACAGCCCTTTGGTTCGCCTTTTCGACTCTTGTCTATGCTCACCGTAAGCTCTCTAAATCTAATCTCGGTTTACTTACAAGATTTAATCTTAGATCTAGAGGTAGTTATATAAGCAGTTTTTCTAACTAGGTAAGAACATGTTGCACCATAATGTGTCTTTTTTAGTATGGGCCGAACATGCGTATGAATTGAAAATAGACTTTAAACTTTTAGCGGAGACCAAAATTTAATCCTTTCCCTTTTTAAATATCTTTTATTTTACCTTTTACAAATGAAATACAACCCGGATCAACCCGTTCTAATTGAAATTGCAACCTCTACTTAGATCAGCCTGAAAAATGATTTGAAAATTTGTAACAGGGGAGAAGCTGCAAAGTAATTTATCAAGATTCGTGGTCACGGTTTGGCTTTTTGTAGTGCTTGTTCTGATGTCAAGTTACACCGCTACGTTAAGTTCACTTTTAACCGTACAACAGATTACATCAAATGGGGGGTCTGTCCAACTTCTAGGTATGTCCACTGCAGTGTTTAATGGCTCAGGGGAGCTAAGATCACCTGCCGACTATGCTAGAGTTTTAAGAAGTGGAAGAGCAGATGCCATCGTTGATGAGATCATGTATGTCAAATCAGTCCTTGCATTGTATTCAACTGCCGAGTTCTCCTTGGTTGCAACAGCAACAAGCACTAACGGTTTCGCCTTTGTGAGTATTCTCTAATCCTATGCAAGCTTATTTCGTTTTATTTGACGCATTTGAGATAGAACACAAGCACACAACCCAATATCTTTCTTTTCAGGTGTTCCAGAAAGATTCACCATTGACCAGAGAGATGTCGACAGAGATAGCAAAGCTTCGTGAAGACGGGACACTAAAAGCAATTGAGGAGAAATGGTTAAGACACCAATCTTCAGTGATATCAAACAACCTCTCCACCCCTACACCAAAAATTTTGAATCTTTATGGGCTTCGGGGTCTGTTTCTTACAAGTGGGTTGTCAATGGCGTTGGCGCTTCTAGGATCCATTATCTATCTTGTTCGTGAAAAATGTCATGGAAAGAGTAAGAAGGAGATATTGAGGCGCATCTTACTTAGATCTCCTGAAATACATGCACAAGAAAGTGATGGAGAATTAACACTTTAATGAAGCCTATTTGATTTTTTTTTATACAGTTTTCTAGACTGGGATCATTGACATGGTAGAGAGTCAAATTCATTTCTTGCTTGTATATTAGTTTTCAGTTCTTCTCTTTTCGTTTAGATGTGTCTTGAACAACACTAGCCCATGATATGGATGTCTTGTACTTGATCTTATACATCATCTTGACGACACCTATTTTCTTTGCACTTTTATAATTTCCAACTTGTAACATTATATCTTTCAAGTAGTGCTTGAAATAAATATACAATCGCTGTCATATTCTTCTTTGCATCAGGTTGCGTATTAACACTAGGTTTTATCATTTCCCACAATCATTTTATTTAAGTACAGTTTTTATACGGATTGACCATATAGTATAGTTTGTTAATTTCAAAACGAAACACTAGAACTGAGAGAAGAAACTCACGTCTTTATGTGTTATAACTATGTTTTTGTTAGTTCCTAACGACCGATTTTTTTGTCATGTTGACTTCAAGTCTTCTGAAATCAAACTTGATTTCCAAGAATCAATCTAACTTGTAACTTCCAAAAACAAATACTCGTAATTTCTTTTGGTCTCTTTACTTTTACCTAAATAATCAACAAAATAAGCATTATAAAATGTGGAACCTCGGATCCCCCTATTCTTTTTTAAATTATCCCATGTCTTCTCTTTGACTTTTCACTTGAACAAATTTAGGGCTCGCAAACAAGCAGACAACCACCATCTTTTTCTTCTTCAGATTCACGGATGATGGTGATGACAACCCTTCTTTCTGGTTTTTGGGTTCTCTAACACGACAAGGAGTCTACACTCAATCAGCTCTTTCGATTCTAATAAATAATGTCGTCTTTGGTTCACAATCAGCAGCAACGGCTGCAAATGACTTTTCTTTTCAATCTCTGAATTCGAATTTTTTGAATCAAATTTATCTAAATCGATTTGGGTTTCTCTGGTACTGATCGATTTTGAAAAAAATGATTGGTATTCTTCTTGGTTCTGAATCGATCTGAGGAATTGAATCAATTTGTTCCTCTGAATCTATTTGTTCCTATCTGGTTCTCAATCGACGTGTTGGTGGTTCTGAATCGATTTGGTTCTTCTTGTCGATTTGTGATTTTCAAAAATAAAAACCCGATTCTGAAATTGATTTTGTTTCTTGTTCTTGTTTTGTGCAGTTTTGGGTCTGAATCGATTTGGCACTGACTCGATTTAACATCGCTTAATCGATTGATCTGATGGTGTTGTCTGAATCGTTTTCCTTTCTGAAACGATTTGTCTGAATTGAAATTCACAACTTTCGAGCTTAATGAATTCAAAACTCCAAATCATCTTGAAAATATGATTCACAATTCAATAGCCAATGTGCGACTAAGCCTCTTAAAGGGAAGGGTTTAGGTTTAAATACATGCCGTGATGTAACTTAATATAATTTAATATCAGGAGTAGAATAAATTTGTTGTTTTAAAAAAAAAAAATTCAAAACAGGAATCTAAGCTCTAAAAACCTAGCTTAGATTATCACCAAACAAAACAATAAAACAAAATTACAGAGTTTAGGAGTCGGGTAGCCAAGAGGAGGGTGCGGTGAGCTTAATTATTCTCCTAATGTATAAAGTTGTAGAACGTCTTATATATAAACTAGTTTTAGTAACTTGTGTATTACACAGATTGAATATATAAAATATTAAATAAAATTAAAGTTTATTAACTATAAAACGATATTTTAAGATAAGATATGGTTGAAATTATATATTAGTAAGAACTAAAAGTAATAAAATAATGATATCAACTTTTTAAACTATTTTTATTAAAAAAAAAAACTAAATATTTTGTTTCAAAACAAAACATTTTAAAAAATTTATTATTATAACTCAGTGATCACCAATTTTTAAAATATTTTGTATTTTTGAAAAAAGTTTGATAATTTAGAAAAAGTTCTTATTTTATAAAAATTTATTTTTTTTTATAAATAACATTAATTAAAAGATTCCTTCTTAATTTATTAAAAATTATTTTTAGTCTATAAAAAATTAAATAATATTATTAGTAATTATAGTAACTATTAAATAAGAGAGAGATGCGAAAAAATTTTGGTAAGAATGAATGTGGTGTTGTCACGTGTCACTTTTAGTTACTCTTTTATTATAATATAAAGATAAAGATTAACTAGGTTAGTCATTAGTGACATGAATAAAGAATAAAATGTCAAATAAATAATTCACGAGTGAATAAATTAAAAAAAATACCAAGTTAAGAAAAAAAAAAATATGTTCATGAAACTATATTTAATAATATACAAAAACAAACATATAACAAATGTCATGCAAACTGTTGCGTGTCCATAAATTGATTTTCAAGAAAAATTAAGTGTTATAAATTTGATTAAAAACGAAGTGTTATTAGAGTACTTTTTGTGTATCGTAGATTATATATACCTATGGTAACATGCTGGCACTATGATGAATAAAACTGATACCGACCGAAGAACCTCGGTATCATTATATAATTAATAATTGTTTTCTATCTATGTTTTGATCTCATGAACAGAGTCGTCGTAACTTCAAAAGTATCTATTATGTATTTAACCCCATTAATGTCACCGTCGCAATACGCATATTGAAGTTCGTAAACAGGCGCATCGCATGGGCTTAATTTCCATTTCAACAATTTTCTTTATTTAATTTAATAAAAAAAAATCAACTTTTTCATTGCAGCATATGCATAAAAGTTTTCATACTCAATTTGCAAATTCTACCAAGTCACAAATGCAGTTACTTTAATTTGTTGTTTAATGTCAATGATCTATCTCAACCCTTCATTATTATTTCTTAAGTTTGAAGTTTAATCTGATGATTTTTTGCTATGTCTAGATTTATTTATGCTGATAGCTTAGACCAATTCTAGACTTTTGTTGCAATTCAATTATTAAGACTAAAGGCTGCTTATTAAATCTTATTTCTACAGTCAACCACAATAATTGCATGGCAAACAGAACCATAGAATTATTAAATCTTTTATACTGCTGAAATTGTTACTCCAAAATTTGTAGGTTCTTTCATATTCAGATTCATTAGTGTCACTGTGACATACCTACACCATCTCAAATATCATTCATAAGAGTTGCAAAAAACATGAACTTTTTGTTGTCAATGGAAAATAGTAGGTTGAAGCAAACTGCATTTTTGTTTATGATAATAATTAGCTTTCGATCTCTTCTAACAGCACATGAAGATTCAGCTTATAAGGAGATGCAGGTTGCGGTGATTCTTGATTTGGGTTCATGGGTAGGAAAGGTCATTTATCAATGCATTACCATAGCTATTTCCGACTTCTACACGACCAATCCTCACTACAAAACGCGTATTGTTCTTCATACAAGAGATACTAAAGGGAAACATCTGCTTGCATTAACTGCTGGTTAGTTTTCTTTTTTCCTAGTTCTATACCTATATGCTTAATTAATGTTCACTAGTATAGTATCCCGTATAATACATGTGTTGAATAAATAAAATATTAAATAATTTGTAATAAAATTTAAAAATTATAAATAATATTTGTAAATAAGATATGATTGAGTTATGTATATATAAGTATTTTAAGTAAAAAGCAACAATAATATCATTTTAAAATGATTGAGTTATGTATATATAAGTATTTTAATTGTTTTTTAAAACATTCTGGTCATTTTAATTTTATTTAAAAAAACTAATCATCTTATAAAACTTAGAAAAAAGGTATTAAAATACTTCGTATTTAAGAACTTTTTCGTTTCTTATATAATTTTAAAGTGTGTTTTTCATTAAAAATATAGTTTTTTGTTTTTATGATATCTATTTTTTTAATTTAGAAATGTTTTAAATAATATAATTACTATATATAGTATATCATTAATTAGGAGAGAGAAGCGAAAAAATAAAAATAAAAATGACTATTATGTTAATACGTATCATGTAAAAACCTTCTTTTATTATAGTTAATAAATTATACTATTATTGAAAAAACTAATACAATACGGAAGTTATTTACAACACATAATAAAATGCGTGTTGGAAACGCTTCTTTTTAAACAGATTTCAAGTCTCCTTATAGTATGCATTTGTCTTTCATGGTAGAACAACAAGAAGCAGTAACTGTATCGCATGATATATGACCACTAGTATGTTGTATTGCTGGATATGACAGTATGAGCTACTAGAGATATAACTTGATGCGGTCGTTATATCCCTAAATTGCAGCATCAAATTTCTAATACTGCATTAATACAAATAATCTGCGAGTAACATGAAGTTGACTTAGTGACTTCTACGTGTTGTGATTGTTGTATTATCATTTACCATTATTTACATGTTTTTTGAACGGGCATAGCTAATTCAACCATTTTGGGGACCCAAAGCGGATGTTTTCATAAGCTTATTCCTAAATACTAACATATTGTTCATGGCCATTCAGTTCTTGATATTGTCGAAAACACCAAAATGCACGCAATAATAGGTCTAGATTTAACGGTTGATGCAAGAATCTTGAAGGTTTTGGAAGAAAAAGCTAATGTACCATTTCTCTCCTTTTCAACAAGTCGGTTTTCCAATCAAAATCCTTATCTTCTCCAAATTGCACAAGATGAAACCACACAATTTAAAGGTATTGCTGCAATGGTAGAGTCTTTTAAATGGAAAAAGGTCATCCTCATCTGTGAAGATACTACGAATGTGAGGGAAATGACTCTCTATATGGTAAATGTATTTCAAGAAAGAAGAATACATGTTACTTTTACTAGCCTCATTTCAACAGCTGCAACCAATGAAGAAATTTGGGAAGAACTTCACAGCCTTCGAAATATGGAAACCACAACGTTTATTATCCATACTTCGTCGTATCTTTCTTCCAAGTTGTTTTCAATAGCAAAAGAGATAGGCATGATGGGTGAAGGATACATGTGGATTGTAACAAGTAAAACTACAAACTTGTTAAATTCAATGGATGATGAAGTGATCGAAGCGATGCAAGGGGCAGTAGGTTTCAAATCATATTTGCCAAAATCCAGAGAGCTTCGTAAATTCCTTTCGAAATGGACAAAAACATATTATGATTTGAATGATATTATGGAGTTTAAAGAGGTAGATTGTAATAGTATTTTGGCATATGATGCAGTGTATGCACTAGCAATGGCTGTTGAGAGAGTACAAACTACTTTTGTGGGCACACCACTTCTAAGTCAGTTGCTAAGAATTAAATTTCATGGTTTAGGTGGTGAATTCAAGCTTTTGAATGGGCAAATAGTCTCTAAAGCGATAGAAGTTATAAACGTGATCGGGAAGGGTGATAGGAGAGTTGGGTTTTGGATGGTTAGTGGAGATCAGTTTGTTAAAGAAATAGGGAAAACTAATTCGTCTTCTAATAGTGGTCTCAAAAATTTCATCTTTCCAGGAGGCGCTACAAGTAGTTTAACGCGTAGGAGGCTACAAATGACTCATAAAAAGCTGAGAATTGCTGTTCCCGTTAATAACGGATTCCCAAATCTAGTACATATGGCTGTTGATCCAAGAACTAATCAACAAGTTGTAAGCGGGTTCTGTGGAGATGTTTTCAATGCTGCATTTAACGCCTTAAACTATGAAGTAGATATTGAGTTTACTCAGTTCCATATGGAAGATTTAAGGACTTACAACGGTCTAATTGATAAAGTCTATTTCAAGGTATGTTCACTCATTGATCGATCTTGTCGCTTCTAGTTTTCACCTAAAGTTGGCACATTGTCATTATTAATATTTATGGAATGTATGATAACTTTGTGTATCGTATTAATATTGTAACAGGAATTTGATGCTGCTATTGGGGATATAACGATCACATCAAATAGAAGTCGCTATGTTGACTTCACGTTGCCATTCAGTGATATGGGTGTTGGCACATTGGCACGAAATGCCAAGAGAAGCATGTGGATCTTTTTAGATCCACTTAGCGCAGATCTTTGGATAACAAGTGCTACTTTCTTTCTCCTTTTGGGGTTTGTCGTTTGGTTTATTGAACATCGCACAAACGAAGAGTTTCAAGGTTCAACAAGACAACAAGTTGGAACAACCCTTTGGTTTGCCTTTTCAACTCTTGTTTATGCTCACCGTAAGCTCTCTTAACATATTTATGTGATAAACTTTGTATACACAAACATATTTCTGCATGTATAAGCATGAACAACTTACAAAAGTTTACACATGTTATTAAGTCCTGTAGGAGAGAAGTGCTTACGAATTACATATTTGTTGTGCGATACTAACAATTTGGCAACTGGAAATCGTAGGGGAGAAGCTGCAAAGCAATTTATCAAGGTTTGTGGTCATGGTTTGGGTGTTTGTAGTGCTTGTGTTGACGTCAAGTTACACTGCAACATTAAGTTCACTTTTAACCGTACAACAGATTACATCGATGGAGGGCCCGGTCCAATTCCGAAGTCAGTCCCCTGTTGGAGAAGCAGTCTTTAACAACTTAAAGTTTACCGACGGCATAATTGAACAACTATCTTCGCCTGCACACTTTGCTAATGCATTGAGAAGCGGAAGAGTTGCTGCCATCATTGATGAGATCCTCTACGTTAAAACATTCCTTGCATTGCATCCGGATGCTGGGTTCTCCTGGGTAGCAACATCAACAACCACCAATGGTTTCGCCTTTGTGAGTGTTCTCTTATTATCCATTAGTAGGTGCATTTTAGTCATTTTCAGATGGATTTGAACCATACCTCACTTGTAGGTTTTTCAAAAAGATTCATCATTAACAAGAGAGATGTCAGCTATAATAATGAAACTTCGTGAAGACGGAACACTAAAAGCATTGGAGGATAAATGGTTAAAGCGTCAAAATTTAATGACGTCAAAAGACTTTTCGGTCCCTCCACCAAACATTTTGGAACTTTACGATCTTCGGGGTCTGTTTCTTACAAGTGGGCTATCGATGGTGTTGGCACTTTTTGTGTCCATGGTTTATCTTGTATGTGAAAAATGGCGTGGCAAAAGTAAGATGGAGATATTAAGGTGCGTCTTACAATATCTTCTGACATACATGCACAAAACAGTGTTCTGATATGGAACCAACAGAATAATTCTTCTTTAAAATGTTATGATCAGAATGGGATTGTAAATTGACCTTTATGTAACAAGGACATACTAAACAAATAGAAAATGTCATTTTACTTTCCAATTTATTGTAAACTAGATAATATACATACCCGACGTGTTGCAATAGGTTGTTTTATATGGTTAGTAACCATTAGTACAGCAACAGTGTCTTAAAACTTATAGATATTTACAAATTAATAATGCATATTTAATGTGTAAATTAATAAATGATTGTAACTTGGCATTTTTCTTAATCGTCCCGATCATTAGAAGTTAGGATTAAACCTTAATCATTAGAAGTTAAAAGTAGTCGATGTTCATCAGTCAATACAAAGATCCAAATGACAGAAACTTGAAAAACTAGTATGAACCCGTCTAGTATGAGAGAGTGTTGGACTAGGCACTTGGATGTTTAAAGAACTATTGTTGAGGAAGAAACATTCAAGTTTCTACTTAAAAATTAACCGCGGATCAACACTGGTTCATGTGTGCAAAAGCAAGGACTAAAATGAAAACTTGCTGCATAATTTAAATAAAACATGACTCAAACACTAGACCCGTGACCCATAACTTGACTAGACTTGATTCGATCAAGATTAATCCAACATATGTCTGATCCACAGTACACAAATTAAGAGGTATAGATATGATACTCATATCTGTAAGCAATGGAATAAAGAAGGATAAACCACCATGCCTGCAAACCTATATGTTGCATGAGAGAAACTGTTGTTCCTTTCACATAACCATCTGCAAACCTATAAAGAAGAAACGTACTGCCATCTCATTGATTGCCATTTGATTTTTCGTCTTGGCCCCCATGAAATTATTACTGTTAATTCGTTGACTTTTGACATAAGATGTGGTCAGCATCCTTTAGTATAAACATTTGAATATGAATTAAAGGGTAGTGAATTAATTGGTCTACATAAGCTAACAGCATCAACGAAAATAAAATAATCCGGTCAGAGCAAAGAATAATAAAAGTTATTTAGAGATTAAAACATGAGAGGCAGATGGATTGAACAGTCAATCTAGCCTCATTTTTAAGTTGTAACCGGGTATTATTATTATTGTGAATTAGGGATTACTTATATATTCAATCTATACGTTTATGTATATTAAAAATATATAAGCACTTAAGTGGTTGGAATGAGAAAAATGCTTCATCTTTATTTATGTACTAGTAGATACTTCCCGCGCTTCGCAGCGAGAATTTTCGAACCAATTTGCTAATACAATCGACATACTAATTCACAAAGAGCAATTGAGTAATTAAACCTACATTTGACAATAATATACCAACATAACCAATTTCCTTTGACCCCCTCCATTTGCTCTTGCTTGAAATTTGCTTTAGTTGCTAACCACGGTAGTAGTTTGTTATTTCTCAATGCACATAAGGATTAGTTATAATAGTTTAGGCTTTAACTACATCTCTATTGTTAATCATTTTCAACTCGTTTTATTTATCAGCAATTTAACACCAAACTCCTATTTTGCACTTTTAGTCATTTTAATGGGCTTTAATAGCAACATTTTGTAACAAATATAGCTGCACTACGACCTTGACCATTGTCCCATACTCCTATAGTTGAAGCTTGATCCGGTAGCCATTCTCTAGGAAAGCTTATAGTTGACAATTCAAAGCTTATAGTTGACAATTGCAGCTTTGAATATGCAATGCAGCTTTAATGAAGAACATGGTCAATAATTAAAAAATATATGCTAAACAAATATTGCTACATGAGATCCATTGAAATAAACTCCCATATGCATAAAGAATCCCTAAAAACTTAATTAAATCCCTACTTTTGAGGTATCCTTAAAATCAAACACTCCTCAACCTTACATACATGTTTCAAACCAATAATTAACTTGAAATACTACATTGAAATAAAAGGTTCGAAAAGGAATTAAAAATAACACAACTAACGAAAGAATCTCTTGATCTAGTAGACACTAACAGGAAAGTCTAAAAGAGAGTATAAAGAAAGACCTACAAAGGATATATGAGGTAGGTCAAAAGTAATGCCACAATCTTTAACACATACACAATACCCTGATCTGTTGAAATACCTACAACACATAGATATGCACTTTGTATTGAATGATGAAACTAACATCAAACAAAACGAATTGGAGGACTTGAGAGAAACCCGGGTAGAGAATACAGAAATGAACCAAAAGCACATTTGAGAACCTCCGATAGATTTCCTTCGAATCAATTCAAGTGTAAACCACTTGTTTCAACAAAACCCTAAAATCAAGAACCATTAGAGATCACAATTGCAAAAACATCATACAAAAAGAATCGATCTGTATTAAATGGATTTTCTTACTAAGATGAAGAGATCAACTTCAAGCAAGCAGATGGAATCCAAACCTTATTCTCCAATTTAGCTTTCAACTTCCTGAAAAATCGTTCTTGGTTGGATGATCAGGTTGAGTTGCCGTCGTCTAAACCGTCGAACACCACCATCTTTGTTGGTATTTCTCCCCCTAGATTTATGTTAAAACACATCCGTAGAGATACCACGTGTAAAAGATCTGTCTATTAAAATACCTAAACTGCCTAAGACTCTTTTTTTATATATATAGAGTATGAAATACCAAGTTTGTCCTCATGGTACCACCTTCGATGCATCAACTTGGGTAGGAGGGGTAGAAATGGTAGAAATTTAATGACAAAGTTAGATTTAAGCATAAAACTCTTGGGTTGCCATCTTAAAATTAAGATAAAATTACCAAATTATCCCAACAAAATATAGTATATAGTAGTAAAGATAAAGATAAATAATTCCTTCTTTCGGAGAAGAGAGGCTTTCAAAAAGGATTACCAGATTTAATGCAAAAGGTTAAATGCATGCGCAAATATATCATGTCAAATTTTTATAAATTCTTAAAAACACTTATTTTCTCTCCAATCTTACAAACATTCTTACAAATCATTATGTTTCCACATAATCACCTCTTTTCATATTTATTTTTAATAATTATAAATTTAATTTGTCTTTTTATTTTCGTATTATTAAAATATAACTTAAATCATTTGATATATTTTTTTTTACAATTATTTTAAAAATAATCATTATTTTATATCAAATCAAATTATTTTAAAAAAATTAAATAACATATTATAGAAAAAAAATACTTGGTATAGAAGAAATAGTAATAGTATAGATATTAATTAGCTTAATGTTTTAAATAAAATTTATATTGAAACGTAGATAAAACAAGATACATTAGAACTTAAGAAAATACTATGTTATTATGATATACCATAGATAAAAATAGCAATGTCACCATGATATAGCTAATTTTAAACTAAAAAAGTTAAAACATATTATATTTGACCTACTTGACCTGGCTAGAAATTAAGCAAAATTTATATCAAATCTTAGATAAGAATAAACACATCACGACGATACATTCAAAATTTAAGATAAACGTTGTTATTAAAGTTAAATCTCGGAAAAAGAAATAAAAGAAATTCAAATATTGGGAAAATCAATTAAATAAATGGAAAAATAAATAACAAGCGGAAAAATAAATAACAAGGAGAAAAATAAAATGAAATCAGTTAAAAAAGATCAAACAAGGGAGAGGGAGAAGCATAGAACTGACGTTTATGCATACATATCATCAATGTAAAACACGTGTTAATATCATTTTGGTTATGTTATCTCTTTATATTTTTTTATAAAGTCATAAGGTTCCTAAATCAGGTTCGACTTATCCGAATTTTTGAAAACATCATTTGAAAAAGCACATCAGCAAGTGAAATCAAATATATGGCATTGAAGACTTTTAATAAACTTTAATTTTCGTTTTAATGCATATTGAGGTGTTTTAAGTCCTATTTCACTGTAAAAGTGAGTTGCTCCTTAATAGAAGCAACTTGGCCCATGACCAACAAGTAACACAACTTAGTCCATTAGTGACAACCGTGACTCCGTGAGCAGCCTTAGCCCTTAAGTGTGCATCATCCTTAATTGGTGATTAACACTAATTTACTCTTGAGAAGTCAATCATAAGCATAGTTAAGTCACTTGCCACAAATTTTGACTTCTTTGGAGAATGTTACCTCTTTTAACCAAAAAATGTTGAATAATTCAAGATGTATTTAACTTTATATAATGAAGGTCAGACTATAACTTCAATATCTTCTACATGTACTTGTATCCGGATGAATCTCCTAAAGATGCACCCTAATATTGCCATCTTACTATTGCTTTGGCATTTTTCTCGAGCAAGATAAACTAGTGACATCAAAAGCGCCAATGCCATCGACACCCCACTTACAAGAAACAGACCCCTTAATCCATAAAGATTCAAAATTTGTGGTGACACGGCAAGATTGTCTTTTGGCATTGTCAAAGATTGACGTTTTAACCATTTATCCTCTAGTGCTTTAAGTGTCCCGTCTTCTCGTAGCTTTGCTATTTGAGTTGACATCTCCTTGGCCAATGGTGAACCTTTCTGGAACACCTGCAAATGCATCTACATGAGATTTAAAAACATAAACAAAATATTTTAAGGCGTTAAAACTTATAAACTTGTAGAGCTAAGTTGTGTTTTATTTTTAACAGGTCAAATTATAACCTAGCCGTTTTGGCCCACTCTAGGTGACCTGTTACAACCAAACCCATTATGTATCTGGTGATATTGCCACCTCTAGCCAAACTATTAAAGAAGACTCACGAAGCCGAAACCATTGGAGGTTGATGCTGTTGCTACCAATGAGAACTCAGGGCCTGAATACAATGCGAGAACCGATTTAATGTAAAGAATTTCATTGACGACGGTCACAACACTTCCACTACTTAAAGCTTTAGTATAGTCTTCAGGGGAATGTAAATTCAACCTTTGGCCATCATTGAGTTTTAAGTTAAACACATCTGATCCAACAGGCATAATCCCTTGGAACTGGAGTGACCCACCCTTTGATGCAATCTGTTGTACGGTTAAAAATGAACTTAACGTTGCGGTGTAACTTGATGTAAGCACAAGCACAACAAACACCCAAACCGTCACCACGAATCTTGATAAATTACTTTCCAGCTTTTCCCCTGCAATTTCCATTCACCAAAACATTATTATCATTGTAACAAATTTACAAAGGAGTTTGTTACAAAACCAAATATCTAAAGATAAATTATTTGACTAGCTAAATTGACATAGAATAAGAGAGCTTACTATGAGCGTAAACAAGGGTCGAATAGGCAAACCAAAGAGATGTTCCGATTTGTTGCCTCGTTGAGCCTTGAAATTCTTTGTTTGTACGATGTTCGATAAACCAAACGACAAACCCCAAAATAAGAAAGAAAAGAGCACTTGTGAACCAAAGATTTGCACTAAATGGATCTAAAAATATCCACATGCTTCTATAGTTGGCATTTCGTGCTAATGTCCCAACTCCCATATCGCTAAAGGGCAAGGTGAAGTCAACATATCGACTTCGGTTTGACGTGATTGTTATATCCCCAATAGCCGCATCAAATTCCTGATACAATGACATAACATACAAAATGATTACACTATTTTTACTATTAGAAACAACATTTTTCACCCCTTATGGTTTGGGTTGTGTTTTATCTCATATGTGTTTAATGGGTCAAACGAAAAACGATAGCAAGGAAGGGAAGCAGGGGATCTGGTTAAAACTTTGTAACAACCACCTCTAGTGAAAACATGCGTACCTTATGATAGACTTTGTCGATCAGATCGTTGAAAGTCCTTCCTGGTTTGAAAGGGTATGGAAAGAACTCAATGTCTACTTTATAGTTTAAAGCATTAAAAGCGGTATAAAAAACGTCCCCACAGTACCCGCTTACGTTTGGTAGATTTGTTCTTGGATCAACACTCATGTGTAATAAATTTGGGAATCCACCGAAAACAGGAACCAGAATTCTCATCTTCTTTCCATTCATTTGCAGTCTCCTATGGTTTTGAATACTTGTAGTCCCTCCAGGAAAAATAATATTATCCAGGCCTTTATTCAAAGATGAATTCATATTTCCAAATTTCTTAACAAACCCATCATTAACAGTCCAAAACCCGACCCGCTTATCACCCTTACCAATCACATTTACAACTTCTATCGCTTTTGAGATAGTTCTCTCTTTCATAAACTTGAATTCACCACCTAGACCATGAAATTTGATACTCAATATATGATTTAGAAGTGCTAGTTTTGTGACATGTTTTTCTGTTTGTACCCTCTCAATAGCCATTGCTAGTGCATAAACTGCATCATAGGCCCATATTCCATTATGATCTGCTTCCTTAAACCCCATGAAAGATTTCAAACCATGGTAATTTTGTGATTTAGGAATATATGATTTGAATCCGACGACCCCTTGCATTGATTCGATGGTTTTAGAAGCCATGAACTTCAAGAAATTTGTGGTTTTACTGGTTATAATCCACATATATCCTTCACTCATCATGCCTAGCTCCTTTGCCATTGGTAAAAGTTTGGATGAAAGTGAAGGTGATGCATGCATTACAAACACTACAGCTTGCGTAGTTTGAAACTTATGAAATTCTTCAAGTATGTGCTTGTTGCTCGCAGAAACTGAAATTAGGCTAATATAAGTAACGCGTATGTTTTGATCTTGAAACGAACTTAAAATATAAGTAGCAGTTTCTTTTCCATTTGCAGTGTCTTCACATATAAGAATGACTTTCTTTTGTTTAAACAATTCTACCATTGCGCCAATGCCTTTAAACTCAATGGTTTCATCTTGTGCGATTTGAAGAAAATAAAGATTTCGATTAGTAAATGGGCTTGTTGAAAAAGAAAGAATTGGTATGTTAGCTCTTTCTTCCAATAGTTTTACGAATCTTGCTTCGGTTGTTGTGTGTGGACCGATTATCGCTTGCACTTCACTATTCTCCAATAGACCACGAGCTGAAAGGCCATGAACAATATGTTGCTTTCGAGTAAGTCATTTTAAGTTATGTTTTATCTCAAACAAATCAAACCAAAAGATCGCCATAAGTGGGAAGTGTTTGAACATGTGTAAAATTTAAAAGCATGAATGATATTGTATATTAATAACGTATACAATAGGTTACATAAGGTTTATATATATATATAGAATGCTGTAAAACTCGACTACCCTCTAGATACGATATTTACATGACTAATATAATATAGGTCTCGACTACCCTCTAGATACGATATTTACATGACTAATATAATATAGGTCGACCGCAACCTATTTTTAGTACATAGGACCTCAATTATTTTAGTCTATTATCGTAACGACTCATTCCCACATCCGACCCAACCTATTCTAACCAGTCTGTGTGACCTACGATTCTTACAACCTCTAGAATTGAGGTGTAAACGAACAAGCAAACATACTCAACAAAAGTCTCACTCATGGTATGGTCTGGGGAGTATGATTCATGAGAAAATAAGAATCAAAAATTAAAAAAACGCACCAGCGGATAATGCAAGGAGTGGTTCTCCTTTGGTATCTCTTGTATGAATTACGATCCGCGTTCTGTAGTGAGGATTGGCAGTGTAAAAGTCGGAAATACCCTTGGTAACGTAGCGATTAATGTCCTTTCCTACCGATGAACCCAGATCAAGAATCACCCCCACATGTATCTCCTTATAGGATGGATCTTCATTTGCTGTTAAAAGGGTTTGAAAGCTGATTAACATCATAAATGCAAATGCAGTATGAATAAGCTTACTACTTTCCATTATGTGAAAACAATAACTGCAAACAAATTTGAGTTACATTGTGAAGAATATAAACGCATTTCATTGTTTGCCATCTAATTTTTCGTCTTGGACCCCTTGAAATTATTACTGTTAATTCGTTGACTTTTGACATAAGAGGTGGTCAGCATCCTTTAGTCTATACATTTGAATATCAATTAAAGGGTAGAGAATGAATTGGTCTAAACTATCAGCTTCAACGGAAATGAAATGCTCTGGTCAGAGCAAAGAGTAAAAAAATTATTATTGTGAATTACAGATCTATAACTATATCTATATCTATATCTATATATCTATATATATATTAATAAACTTAATTTTGGGATACTTGACATGAAATTAGACCATATTTTTGCCACATGGTATAATATTAGAGCACATCCCCTTCCTTTTCCCTCCTATAGGTTTGCTTTAATATTCCCAACCCGTTTTTTTTTTTTATTTTATTTTATTTTATTTTATTTAGCATGCGGATGTTCTCCAAATCCGACCGCCCTTGTGTTCTCCTAATCCGACCACCCTTGTGTTCTCCTCTTTACCAAGTGACTTTCACATCTGCACATAGACGACAGAAACCCTAGCCCCCTTATCTCCCAACTTGCTCAATGCTTTTCTCTTCCTCTTGATTTCGGATCATCAAGAAACATCTTAATCTCACATGATCATCAATCGACAGATTATTGGTTTCCATTACTATCTTCCCTTCCTACAACCATTGACAGTGTGACACTTTTGTGTCTATCGCGCCAACTTACGGAGATTCAATCGTTCCCACTGGCGTATTAGTAGCTATGGTTGAATAACGGTTGTAGCTTTGTTATGCATTCTAATGTTTTCCAAATCTTTCATTCTACAATCATATGTGGTTAACAACTTCAAAGTATGAAACACGGTTGTAACTTTGTTTAATAACTATTTCTTCAATGATTTCAATATTTCATTCTTTTTGTTGGGTTGTAGTCAAACACAATTGACCATATAATTACTCTATAATTAAAAAGGATGGGAAAGGAATAGTTAACCTTTAGGATGTTTTACATTTGCCACGTAAGTTGTCAAATATTTAAATTAGCCACCCTGTTTTTTTAATATCATCCCTTTTGGCATTTTCCTTTCAATACAAAATAATAAGTCATTTAAATCAATTAACATTTGTATGCAAAAATCTAAGTAATCCAACAAAAGATGGAAAATTATTAGATAAACTTTAGTATATTTTATGCATCTCGGTTTACATTCGAGTCTGTATACCTTTAGACGTAAATTTTATTAAAAAAGTAGTAAGGTCAATTATAAAACGTATAAGAGCTTATTTTAATATATTATTTGAGATTGTCTATGTTTCGACATTCGTCTATATTTTGATTTAAATTTTGTTTAGAAATGAGTCATTTAAATATTACAAGTTTTGCGGGCTTATTTTTATGTAAGTTTTGAGTTGGTATACGCTACGATGTAAGTTTTGGTTGGAAACGTATCTTTTCAAGATTAATAAGTTTTCGTTCGACGGCATAAATTCGAGTTACTCTATTTTTCGACATAAATTTAGTTCGAAAACGAGTCGGGGCGATTACAATTTACACTTTATCCTACCACATATGGCACCACTGCACGTGTTTAATATACGTTTTGAGTTTATCTACATTTTAATGTAAAAAAAATGTTTGGGAACGAGTCAAGTCAAATATTATACGTTTTAATTCAACGGTATAAATTCGAGTTACTCTACATCAATGTAAATTTAGTTCGAAAATGAGTCGGGTCGATTGTAGTCTATATTTTATCACACAACGTACGATTCCGCCGCAACGCGCGGCGGATAAAAACACTAGTTGTTGATTAAATTGTTAATTTATGTTATTGTATTCACCTACTTGTGATTATTACCCGAAAATTCTTAGTTTGGTCTCCACATGTAGCATATTGTTCTTTACGATTTCTAAATTACAGGTTTGATATGAACATTAAGGATTATTTGGTTGTGTAGGTGAACTAGATGGTTTGTTTCATTTACATAAGATAGTGTTATTTCCACTATGTTATTATTAAACACATATATAAGTTATTTTTGCTTAAATATTGTTTTTATATATGTACATGAAACATATAAAATAACAAAATATCTTTTTGAAAAAATAGAAAGTTGCTCACAATTTGAACTCGTTAAAGTAAATGAACCGAGCAGTCTCGGCCTAGTTTTAAACAAGCCAAGCCTGAACCCATCATGACTCTGCTTGGCTTAGCTCGACTCATTTATAGCCCGTGGAGGGCTTGGTTGGCTATGTTGATATTTATTAAGTGAGACCATATATGTTAAGTTTTAATATGTAACTAGTAATAAACTCTTCGTATCGCAACGGAAGACGTAAAACAATACCAAATAGCACCAATAGCACACCACCGCTAATCATCATCAATATCGAAAAAACTCATATTAAAAAAAATAAAAACTGAAAAAAAAATAAAACTGAACAAAAGTAGACGTAAACACGTTGAACCACGCAATTGAAACGTAAAACATATAAAATAATATGTAAGTCGATCTAAAACAAAATAATTTATAAAATATGAAAAGTATAAGAACCAAAGTTGAAAGTAATAAATGTTAGGGCTAAACTATAAAGATATAAAAGTATTGGGTTAGAATAAAAATGTTAAAGGTTAAAAAAAAGAAAAAGATGGATACAACTCACTAAAGCATATGGTACACCCATAATGCATTAAAAGGTTGGTTATTAGTATATACGAGGCTGTTAAACGGGAAAAATAAGCGTAAAAACGTTGAACCACGCATGAATGCTGCGACGTGTTAATTCACAAAATTTAGACCCAAACGTAAAATGAAATTTTTATTAAATACGTTAAAGTATTGGAGACCAAAACTGAAAATAAAAAGATTTGGGCTAAATTATAAAAAATGTAAAAGTATTGAGTTAAAACAAAAAAAAAAAAAAAAAAAAAAACTAAAGTTAAAAAAAAAACTAAAGGTGAGTACAAGCTACTAAGTACATGATACAACTCATTATGCAAAATCAAGTTGGTAATTAGTATATATATAACTAGTAGAAAGACCCGCGCTTTGCGTCGGGACTTTCGTGATTCGTGAAAGCTACTATGATTAATGGTATGATTGATCCGAAAATTAAAAACAAATAACTAATAGCTTTTGTTGATCTAAATACGAACAAAACAAAGAAGACAACTGGAGTGAAGACTAATCAAGTAGCAACAACAAAGCTGTAAACAACGCTGCAATCAAGTAGATCGGAAAATTTTTCTACAAACTTGATTTTAAATACAAATATTATATAACAGAGAAATTGAAATTGAAAAACCCTATTTATAATGTTCAAAGATCGCCATTCAAATTAAAATTACCATGATATTTCAATGACTTGAAGAGTTTTCAGAACACACAACTTGGTGCAAGAAATTGCTACTTTAGTTGCTACGCTTGTAAACTGCAACAATATTTTCAAATTTTGAGTTGACACATAATACTTCAACCATGTTGCCTTTTCGTAAAGCCTAAATGCAACAACTATGTACTTACATCGTAAGATAATTTGTTAATTTCTTTGTATCAGATTCATTTCATTTCTAACACTTGAAATAACATTCCAACATATAATTTGTTATAACTCATTTTTTATGTATTTTTGGTTGAAACAAAAACACGACCAAATGCCCTAGGATAGATGTTTTCCGGGATGACCATACCAACTCTAATCACAACCAACAACAGATGAGTTAGAAAAACCGATCAAAGAAGCAACAATGTGTAAAGATTACTTGAAAAGGGGGTTAAGAAGTGACCTAAGTAACTCGATTAAAAGATGTCAAGGAGGAAACGAAGCAAAATCGAAGTCACAATCTTGGATCCTGGCCATTGTCACCGCCTTCAATCCCACTGACGTCACCTCTTTCTTCCATCACTTCAACAACGCCTCCTCCATATGATGCTTAATACTTGAGAGAGAGAAATTGAGAGATGCTTGAGAGAAACGTATATCATAATCTATACTAATAAAGTAAAATATACAGAAGACACATGACATATTTTTACATTGTCCATCTAGGCTCCACGTAGGATTTATACACATGTCATTGCTAAAATGAAAATTAACTATTTAATGACACACTAAATGCTAATGATTTATTTATATACTTTCGAAATCGTAAACAAATTTTTTGATAAGTTAAAAGCATGCTTTTTTTATTAAAAAAACATAACATTTTTATAAATAAAATTTTATGAAATATGAATTTTTCTAATACGAAGAACTTTTAAAAATGACATTGTTTAAAAAATTATTTTTTAAAAATATTTGAGTGTTTAAAAAATATATAAGCAAAAGTTTTTTAAAGACGAAAATATGGAAGAATATTGTTATTGTTTTATTATCTAAAATAGTTAATTATTATTTGTTATTTATAATTTCTTAAAATTTTATTATTTGTTATTTTATTAATTATTAATGACATGTAGCATACAATATATTATTAAAACCTAATGATTTTAATATGTTGATTTTTTTTAACCATGTAATACATGGGTTTCTAATCTAGTTATAGACAATATAAAGAGTAAAAAGTCTAAAGAAATGTTATGCATATGCAAGTTGTACACCGTGTGTACTTTGACTCTTAACAATATGGCTTAGTAATAGTGTACAACAAGAATGCAATAATGTACAACATCTAATGCAGAAATAAGTTAATAATTAAAATTATACAAATATATAATTACTTTTAGTTATTTTTTTTTTTTTGCAAGAGGAAAAAACAAGGCATCTTACACCTATTTAAGTGAAAATTTTGATGTTTCTCGAGTTTTAAAGTTTAAAATAATAGGAAAAATGTTACTTAATAGACCGATGAAGAAGACTTTTGGCAATGTATTGTTTTTTTCCGAACTTTTTCTGCTTATCAGATTAACCAAGTTTAAAAAATGTTATAATTATATCACTCATACATGTTTCACCCAAATTGTGTCACTAAACTATAAAATCAAGTTATTATCAAATTATTTTGAGTCAAACATATTGTTGTTTTATTACTTATATTACTTACTTCTACGTAATTTAAATCATATCTTATATAAAATATTGTTTTTTAATTAATAAATTTTATTTTATTTAATATTAGAGTAAATTTTTGTTTTGGTCCCTGTGGTTTAACCATTTTAACAATTTCAGTCCAAAAAAGAATCTTTGATCATATCATGCCCTGTGGTTTTATTTTTGTAACGGTTTTGATCTCTGACACTAACTCTATTAATTTTTCCAGTTAAATATGAGGGTGCCTTGGTCATTTTACATTTGGAGGACTAGTTATGTAAATTATATTAGATTAGGATAATTGTTGTAATTTTTTAAAACAATAAAAATAAAAAACGCTACGGTGGTGAAGCTGCTGGCGGTGGCGGTGGCGCTGGGGATGGCGGTGGCGCAATCGGTGGTGAAGCTGCAGGCGATGGCGGTGGCGCTATGGTGGAGTTGGCGCAGGAGGTGACGGTGGCGCAATCGGTGGTGAAGCTGCAGGCGATGGCGGTGGCGCTACAGTGGCGGTGGCGGTGCAGGTGGTGGCGGTGGTGCTGCGGTGGCGCTGCGGTGGAGGTGGTGCAGGTGGTGGAGGTGGGTTAGATTATATTTAAGTTTTGTTTTTTTATTTTTTATTGTTTTAAAAAATTACAACAATTATCCTAATCTAATATAATTTACATAACTAGTCATCCAAATATAAAATGAATAAAGTACCCTCACATTTAACTGTAAAAACTAACAGAGTTAGTATCAGGGACCAAAACCGTTACAAAATAAAATCACAGGGCATGATATGATCAAAGATTTCTTTTTAGACTGAAATGATTAAAATAGATAAAGCACAGGGACCAAAACCAAAATTTACTCTTAATATTATTACTTAACTTGTCTAAGAGCATTCACACCCCATTCTTCATCTTCATCTCTATAATTACACTAAAAATCATTTTTTTTTCTCTCTTCTTTTCAATAAAATAATATTTTTTTATACTTTTATCATTACATTTTCTCTCTCCTACACTCACAACCACTTTCAACAAATATTAAAAAATTAATAGAGATGAACAGTGTTTTATCAAATATAGAGATGAACAGTAACATGTTCTCTATCCTCCACTCACAACCACTAATAACCATTCTCTATAATATAGAGAACACACTCACAGATTTATGAAGAGCCTGCTGTGAATGCTCTAATATACTAGTTACTAGATTTAATAAACCCGTGTATTACACGGGTTGAATAAATAAAACATTAATTATAATAAAAAGTTATTAAGTATAAAATGATATTCTATGATAATATATGATTGAAATTACATATGAATAAAAATATGAGTAATAAAACAATGATCTCAATTATTTAAACTTTTATTTTTAAACATTTTTTTCCAAGAAAAAAGTAAACATTTTGTTTCAAAACAAATCATATTAAAAATATCAGATTTAAAATTTTTTTATTATAACTCTCAATTTTAATTCTTTTTGGTTTATAAAAAAATTACGTTTTAAAAATACCAAATTTAAAATATTTTATATTTTTTAAAAAGTTTGAAGTTTTAGAAAAAATTCTTATTTAAAAGATCTTTTTTTTAATTTATTAAAAACCTATTTTTAATCTAAAAAGAGTTAAAATAATATTATTAGTAATTTAGGTAATTATTTAAGATGAGAGAGAAACGGAAAAATTATGGTAAGAACGAATGTGATGCTGTCATATGTTTCTTATAGTTACTTTTTTATTAGAGTAGGAAGATTATTAAAGTTAATAAACATATCACATAACCATCCCTATAATTAACCAAAAAAAATAGAACATGGTCAAAGCATCTTGTGCGTCATTGTCCTTACCAGTCATCACTGTCTTCTTCACGCAACAATCCAACCAAACCCTAAAAACCTTCTTCCATCAACAAATTGAAGCTTTCAAGATTCACTCATGGCAGAGTAAGCAACCCTCTCTCTCTCTCACACATCTTTCTTCTTCATCTCACCCTCAATTTCAATCTACCTCTGCAGATCCAATGGATACACAACTTACTGCGATCAACAACCCAGATCCACCGCCACCACATCATCATCATCATCATCAACAACCACAAGCATTCACGTAACCGCACTCGACGGCCTCGTGAACGTCAACTCCCTCTTCACGATCGCCGTCTTCGTCGGCCTCTCTCTCACCACCCCCGGCCAACGGAGCCTCGAGAACCGATCGGCCTGCGATTCCGACGTCTCCGTCGCCAAAAAGCTTCTGGTGTTCGAAGTGGTGTCATTTAGCTTCTTCCTGTTTTCTTCATTGGTGGCCCAGGGTTTGAAACTGGCGATCAATCTGATCAACAGTAAGGATGTTGATGAGGCGTTTAGGGCTCATATTAATCTGAAGGTGCTGAGGTTCGGGATGCTTGCATCGGCCCTTGGATCGGTGATGGGGTGCTTGTTCCTGATGCTGTCGATGGTGAATGTGATCGAGATTCGATTGGGGATGTTGTCGTGTGGGAGTAGATCTACGGTGAATGCTGTTGCTTCCATGATTGTGCTCGTGGTTTCTGCGCTTTTGGTGTATATTTCTACTGCTGTTTATGCGTTTTTGCATTGATGATGATGGATGATCTATCGATTAATCTATATTCACTTGTGATTTCTGATTTGAAGATTGGGTTGTTTGGGTGTTCTTGAGTGGAAATGCTGTAGTTTATGCTTTTGGAACTTTGACTTGCTTTTGGGTCAAATGATTAATCTTTTATTAACCGCGTCTAATTTACTCCTACTAATCTATTAATCACACTTTTTTTATCTGTATTTTGTAAGATTTAAACCTTTAAGAAAGGGGAGATTACTTGTTATTATTGAGAGAAATGACTTCATCACCTTAGGGTTTTGATATGGTGATCTTTAGGTTATTGTTAAACATATGTTAGTTGTAAGTTTATAACTCATATTCGTATCATATAAACGATTATTGTTAATACTTATTAGAGATGTTTTACATAGATAATTTTGGTAATTATACATAGCATAATTAGATTGTTTTAAAATAATCTATACATGGTCAATATTTTTGGATGTGTATGTCAAATGGTTAGCAGCTATTTTAGTCTCATTTAGATATTAAAAGAAACTTGGATATGATTGGTTGTAACCGGAACGGAAACTGAAACAGGAACCACTTTGTGAGAACTGCTTTGGAAGCTAAAAACGATGCTTCGTTACAAGTAGGCGTGCAAAGGAGCCGAGCCCGATCTTGTATAGGATCGAGTTAGCTCGTTTTGAATTAAGAGAACTTGAGCTCGAACTTGGCTCGTTTCAAGCTTCATAATAGAGCTTGAGATACGTGAAGCTCGGGCTCAATAACTAAATGGTTTTTTTTTTTTTTTCAGGTTTGGGCTCTGCTTGGGCTGCTCATTTCGAGTTTTTTATCGATTCGATCTGCAGTATCTCAGGAGCAGCTCGGCTGGTTTGCAACCCTAGTTACGGGTTAGAGTTTTCTGGGCCAGGTGTCGGGTTGGAACCAGTATTACAATTTATGTTTTTTGTTTATTTAAACATTTAAACTATAATCTATCTTTCATAAAAATTTATAATAATATTTTATTCCAAACATGTTTCTAACCGGATTGACCACAAGTTCGTCCTAGATTTATTAAGTTCGTCCTAGATTTACTGGCACCGGTTCCTACCATACAGGACTTTCCAATCCTCCTAAGTCCTAACTAGGGGTGTTCATCGGATCGGATAACGGATTATTCGGATATGAAAATTTTAGGACCCTATCCGAAATCCGATCAGATCCGAATAAAGATATATCTATCTGATCCGAATCTATCCGAATTCAATTCGGATCGGATTCGGATATATCCAAATAATCCGAATTAATCCGAATAAACTAAATACCATTTTTTTTTTATTTTTTTGTTCCTAATTTTTTTTGGCTAATTTTTTATTTTTAACATTTTGTAAGTTTAAAATCATAATAAAAATTATAAAACCTGAAAATACAAATTTGACTTGAATAATTGAAACATAATAGGTAATTATATAGAACCCCAAGATTATAATCTCTAATTTAGAACAACAATCGATTATTGTATAATTGTTTAGTATTAGTGTACTAAGATGTGTTAATATTCTTTAATATTGAGTTGAAAATATAATAGGTTGTTGGCTAATGAGTAGTGTCCTAGAAACATAGTTGAATTTTTATTCGGATTAATCGGATATCCGAATAATCCGAACAATCCGAATAAAAAAAATTATGAAATCCGAAATCCGATCCGAAATCCGAATAAGGAATTCGGATTCGGATGAGATCTGATCCGAATATCCGAATAAGAATTCGGATCGGTTTATTCGGATTTGAATACGGATCGGATTTCGGATATTTTCGGATTTTGGATTTTTTGAACACCCTTAGTCCTAACTATTGCCTATCAATTTCCGTCTATAAAAATTAAAACCAAAGTTAAGTTTATATGATTTAGGAAAAAAAACCATAATCTATTTTTGCACCCAAATAAGCTATGATAACACGTTTTGGAATATGATTTATAAAATATGATTTTGTAGTAAACATTTTTAATTTTAATCGAAACTCTTATCAAACCCTACACTAGTGGCGCACAAAAACCGGTTTTGGGAACCAAACCCGGTTCCGGTCAAGGCAATGAAAACCAAACAATATAAGTTTTAAAACCAGTTTTTAAAGGAAAACCACACCGGGTTGGATCAAATTCAAACTGGATTCAGCGCATTGCTTTGATGACCGCTTTGTAGGGTTGTTTATAACCATTGAAACCGACTCGGTAACCCAAACTAAAACAAATGTATTTGATTCGGTTCATGGTTCAATTTATAATCATGTTGCAGTATTTCAAGATTTGTGTTTTATGAGTTATGATGAAACTTAAACTTTTCCTAATGGAAGCTGCGGTGATCATAATCTTGTTTGATCATGAGGTCTAAAAGATACGAGTAAATCAACACAAAAAGTAAAGAATTGATAGATTCTTATATTCCATTTGAAGCCCATAAAGATACATGGTGTGATCAAACAAGATGGCAATATAAACACAGAGTTCAATAGATGCAAATCAAGACATCAAGTGGTTGCAAAGGCACCACCTTTCATCATTTGCCTAAACTCTTTATAATTGACCATATCATCCCCATCCTCATCTACCTTCTTAACCATGATCCGGCAATCCTCAATGGTTCGACCTTGTCCCAACCCAAGTGAAGTCAAGACGGACATAAGCTCCTCAACCGTGATGAACCCATCTCCATTCTTGTCAAACACATTAAACGCCTCTTTCATATCCTCTTCTTCGTCCCTCTCCTCCGCTATTATTGCTTCATACAACCTCTCAAACTCCTCCATGCTCACCGACCCATCACCATCTGAGTCAATGTGATCGATCATGTGTTGAAGATCCTTCTCAGGTATAACAAACCCAAGGCGTTCAAGGGAGTTGGATAGCTCTTGCTTGGTGATCTTGCCATCGCCGTCATGATCAAACATTTGGAAAAAGTGATGGATCTCTGAGAGATCCATCATGAGAGGTTGAAAGAAGGATTGCAAGGAGAGGGACTAACAAAGATGAATGATGAATGATGAATGATGAATGAAAGAGGGGGGAGTGATATTAGAAAATGGTTAGGATTGATAGTATATATAAAGATGGATTTAGGAAGTTGGTGGGAGGGAGGAAAGTAAGGAGTTTTGAGCATAAGGTAGTGGATATCCATGATAAAAGTAGATTGTTTGGTGTCAAATGTAAGGGCTTTTGGCCTTATGCAAATGTGCATATCCATGCATCCATAAAGTTTTTTTCTTTCTGGCAGATCATATGTTGTTGCACAATACATCTGTTTTGTTATGCAGCATATTTATTTAACTATGTGATTTTTGTATGTAATTATGTTTCTGTATAATTTCATACTAACACATCTACATCTTTATTAGATTCTTTTTAACATATGATGAAATTACTCTCAAAATAAAGGCAATATAATGTTTAGTTTTATGGTATTAATAAATACGTATATGAAAGATGTTCATGGTCTAGTGGCATTGGTGACCCTTAATAATATGAAGAGAAAATTACATGAATGGCCCCTATGGTTTAACCAAATTGCATGTTTGGTTCCCAAACTTTAAAAATTGCAAAGATAGTTCAAACTTTTGTGTAATCATTGCATGTTTGGTCCCTAGCATTAAATTCATTCATTTTTTATGTGTTTCATAAAATTTAAACTAACTTTTAAATTTAATTTTAGGGACCTAAAGTGCAACACCCACATAAAAGTTTGGACTAACTTTGTACTTTTATAAAATTTAGGAAACAAATTTGCAATGACTACACAAAAGTTTGAACTAACTTTGCAATTTTCAAAGTTTAGGGATCATGTATGCAATTTGATCAAACCATGGGGATCATTTATGTAATTTTCTATAATATAAATATAAATCCTTACAAGTTACAAGTGCAAGTGGATTAGACGATATTTCATATTTAGAGCATTCATAGTCGAGTGTTTATTTTCATCTTCATCCCTATTGTTTAAAAATTTCTTGTATTTTACATTTTTATTAGGATCTTCATCCCTATTTATTAACTTTAGAGTTTTTCTGAATGGTGAATCTTTAAACATAGAGATTTACTATTTATCAATTTGTATATTTCTTGTAAGTGTAAGATAGAGAGATAATAATAAAATAAATGTTTGTGGATGATATATAAATAGAGATGAGGCATGAGATGTGAAATGTTAAGCAAATCTTAAATATAAATTAAAAAAAATATGAGATTATATAAGTTATAAAGATAGAGAAAAAAATGTTACTATGAATTTGCTCTTAAAGATAACAAATTTGCTTTTGCAGAAATGAAAAAAAAAACTATATTAAAGAAATTAGAAGAATTTCATATATGACACCCTACATAAATCCTACATCGACCGTGGACAGTAGAGATTTCTGTTTCATAAGGAATGTCTAGCCTTTAATATTACCAACACGTTTTGAGCGTATTGGCTGTGGATGAGAACAAAACTCCATAGTCAAATGTGTTCAGCTGGCAGCAATCCAGGAATGGGTGACCTCACTGGGAAGTTTTCACCCAGGCAACCAAAAGTAAATCTGTGAGCTACTCGTTACCAAAACGGACAATATTGGTGGTATGAGGGGCCGAATGTTACAGAATGGTATCAGAACCACTCATGTGCCATTCGGGATGGTGGGACAAACCTCACCGGTGATGGTGAGTTTTCGGGCTCATCGAGAACGATGAGTCCAAATGGGGGGTGGTTATTGTGACACCCTACATAAATCTCACATCGGCCGTGAACAGGAGAAGATTCCTGGTTCATAATGAATGTCCCGCCTTTAATATCACCAACGTGTTTTGGGCGTATTGCCTGTGAATGAGATGAGAACTCCACAGTTAAACGTGCTCCGGTGGCAACAGTCTAGGGATGTGTGACCTCCCTGTAAGTTTTCACCCAGGCAACCAAAAACAAATCTGTGAGCTCCTCGTTGGTATAGCGGACAATATTGGTGGCATGAGTGGTCGGATGTTACATTTTCAAACTTATTAAATATTATACACTTACTGCAGTTCATGTCCTTTTCTTTATAAATTGTATATTCAACTGTTAATATTTTTTGGCTCAAATAATGAATTGTCAACAAACTACAATAGTTTTTTCTTAAGCTGTGATTTCAAGTGACTTTACCCTCTGATCTGAACCACTTGACTCGTTGAAGGTAGATTTCAAGTGACGATCGAGACTATACACCGAAAAACGAACCTGATGGAGGCTGGACGGCAGCGAAGATGAAAAATGACTTAAAGTTGGCCCATTTTATCAAAAAAACAAATGTGTTAACTCTCAGTTAGTAACGGATCGTTGGAGAAATATAAGTTTAAAGTTGGTAGTGTCTGTAAATATTTCTTAAGCTTTGATTAATCACGACCAATAAATAAAAATATATTAAAATACAAAAACCCATTATTTTTCTGCATCTTTTTAAGTGACTGGCTTATGGGTGTAAGCAATAATTGTACAAAATACGCTCCACGGCTCCATCTATTGGTTTCTTTAAAAAAATTGTTATATCTGCATATGGTAGTTGCAAAGCAAAACTTAGTGTAGCTTAATCGCATAGTTTTATTTTGGATGTTAGAAGCCAAACAAGATCATATGCCTCTAAATTGTGGATCTTACTTCAATGTAACACAATAATTTATTAGGTTTTATATTACACACTAATTTTGGCATGTGGTCCACTTAATTCGCACATCATGCCATGTGCTAGAACCCCATCCGATATTAATTAATTTTTAACTTAGAGTGAATTGTCATTTTTTTCTATGTTTTGATTATATTTGTTATTTTAATCAATAAAACTCTTTTTACTATCTGGCTTTTTAAAGTTTTAAAATATTATTATTTTAATTCAAAAACGTTCACTTGTCAATTTAAAATGTTAAACTATCAATCATTAAAAGGGAAAATTTTGTAATTTAACATAAAATAAACAAAATCCTAATTTTTGTTAACGTCAAAATTTCATTCATGTGTTATTGGTCCATTCATGAAACTTACACCGGACAATCTTTCACAATGACTGAATCACGAGATTGTCAGATTCATCGGTGAGGGAGGAGGATGAACCTAGTTTCTGGTGGCAGTTGGGACCCCATTAGAAAAAAATTGTATAATACAAACCATCACCTATAATAATCATCTCCCCTACATCATGATTCAATTCCACTCTATTATTATTATGTTATTGAGTAATTATGTTTTGTATTTCTAAGGTTAATTTTGTTAATTTACATGGTTAACATTTTAAATTAACAAAGTTAAAAGTTTTATTTATAAAAATAGCAATTTTTTAAAATCTTAAGGAGCCAGATGCCAAAAAAAAATTTAATGAAAATAATAAATGTAACCATTTCAAAAAAAAATAACAATTTACTCTTTTACTAATCTATTAATTCGATAATAGAACTAATTTTCACATTACAAAACAAAAACAAGTCTTGTAGTTGAAATAATAATGTAAGTGTTATAATATCACAATAATTTTCACAAGATTAGTGTTATAACCTTATGAACTTTAAAGAGAATTGCAAGAGCAAGAAGAAAAGAAATGTATAACTTATGAAAGTGTATACAAGAGGTGCATCTTCTCCTCTACATTGAGGTGGTATTTATACTACAAAGATCAATCATTTTGGTAGACAAGGTAAACTATTTTGATAGATAAGTAGCATAGTAAACTTATCTACAAGTTTGACAAAGAGTTCATCCACTTGCTATGGTAATAATTCATAATACTCCCCCTTGGATGACACTTTTCAAACTTCAAGAGTTTAAGTACTGCCTCGTTAAAAACCTTGCTAAAGAAAAACCCAGTGGGAAAAAACCTTAGCTAAGGAAAAAAGAGTGCAGCTTATAACTCCCCCTCAAATTGTCTTCTGTAGATCATCACATTGCTTGTACATGCCGCATGCCAATATCATAAACATGTTTTCTAAAAGTTGTTTTAGGAAGTGCCTTTGTGAAAAGATCAGCTGAATTGTTACTAAATTGAACGTATCTCATTTCGACTTGTTTATCTTTAATAAGATCTTGAGTGTATGAAAAGAATCTTGGTGGTATATGTTTTGTTCTGTCACTTTTGATATACCCTTCTTTCATCTGTGAGACACAAGCTGCATTATCTTCATAGATTGGTGTTGCATTTTCATCTTTCTCCAATCCACAAGAAGTTGATATAAGTTGTGTCATAGATCTTAACCAAACACATTCTCTTGAAGCTTCATGTAGTGCAATGACTTCAGCATAATTTGAGGATGTCGCAACGAGTGTTTGTTTCTGAGAACGCCATGAAATCGCAGTTCCTCCATTCTTAAATACGTATCCAGTTTGAGATTTTGCTTTATGTGGATCAGATAAATAACCTGCATCTGCATAACCAACCAACCCTTCTTTTGAATTATTAGGATAAAACAATCCTAAATCAATAGTACCTCGAAGATATCGAAAAATATGTTTAATCCCATTCCAGTGCCTTTTAGTAGGGGCTGAACTAAATCTCGCTAACAAATTAACTGCAAAAGAAATGTCAGGTCTCGTACAGTTAGTAAGATACATAAGTGCTCCAATTGCACTGAGAAATGGTATCTCTGGACCAAGAACCTCTTCATTATCTTCGCAAGGACGAAATGGATCATTATCAACATTGAGTGATCTAACAACCATCGGTGTGCTTAAAGGATTTGCCTTGTCTATATTGAAACGTTTTAAAAGTTTCTCAGTATAAGTTCACTGATGTATAAGTATTCCATTATGCATATGCTCAATCTGCAAACCAAGACAATATTTGGTTTTTCCAAGGTCTTTCATCTCAAATTCTTTCTTTAAAAGAGCAATTGTTTCATTAATTTCCTTTTGCGTCCCAATTATATTTAGATCATCAACATACACAGCTATGATCACATATCCTGATGTTGTTTTCTTAATGAAGACGCATGGACAAATAAGGTTATTTGTGTATCCTTTACTTGTCAAATAATCACTCAAACGATTGTACCACATCCTTCCAGATTGTTTGAGTCCATACAAGGATCTTTGTAATTTGATGGAATACATTTCCTTAGGCTTTGAGCTTAATGCTTCAGGGAATTTAAAACCTTCAAGAATTTTCATATAGATGTCACTATCTAGTGATCCATACAAGTAAGCTGTGACAACATCCATAAGACGCATCTCTAAATTTCTAGAGACTGCTAAACTGATTAAGTATCTAA
Source organism: Flaveria robusta (assembly GCA_025506415.1). Lineage (NCBI taxonomy): Eukaryota > Viridiplantae > Streptophyta > Magnoliopsida > Asterales > Asteraceae > Flaveria > Flaveria robusta. The sequence goes on along the minus strand of CM046475.1, from coordinate 4,276,637 downwards.
AGGTTATCGCATCCATAACAGGGGAGTATGTTTCCTCATAATCAATCCCTGGCCTTTGTGAAAAACCTTGAGCTACAAGTCTAGCTTTATACCTTGTAACTTCATTTTTCTCATTTCGTTTTCGTACAAAAACCCATTTATACCCTACAGGCTTTACAGCCATCGGAGTAATAACAATAGGTCCAAAGACCTTTCGTTTGTTTAGTGAATCTAATTCAGCTTGCATAGCTCCTTTCCATTTATCCCAATCATGTCTATTTTGACAGTCACTAACTGATTTTGGTTCAGGATCATCATCTCCACTCATGATGTCACTTGCTATGGAATAAGAAAATATTTCATCAATACTTTCCATTTCATCTCGATTCCATAAGATATGTGTGCGACCATAGTTAATTGATTTTTTTGTTATTTTCATCCAAATCCTCCTCATGAGAGGTTTGGTATTCAGCGTTGCATCAAGATCATTCATTTTATGGTCAACTTCCTTTTCATGAGTTTTTCTTTTTCGAGGATTTTTATCCTTGGAACCGACTGGCCTTCCTCGTTTCAAACGTTTTGAGATTCATGAGTCGTTGTGTTATCTATTTGCTTATTTGGAATCTCAACTCGAGCTGGAGCATTAGCAGCTGGTATATGAGATTTAGTAACTCTATTTGTGTCAGTAAATGCATCAGGTAATTGATTTGCAATTTCTTGCAGATGTATTATCTTTTGGACCTCTGTCTCACGTTGTTTAGTTACTGGATCAAGATACAATAATGAAGGAACATACCATGAGACATCATTTTCTTGTTTTTTCTTTTCTCCCCCTAATGCCGGGAAGACTGACTCGTTAAAGTGACAATCAGCAAAACGTGCTGTAAATACATCACCCGTTAAAGGTTCAAGATATCTTATGATGGAAGCAGATTCATATCCAACATATATTCCCAACCTTCTTTGAGGACCCATTTTTGTGCGTTGTGGTGGTGCAATAGGGACATACACAGCACACCCAAAAATTCTAAGGTGGGAAATGTTTGGCTCATTGCCAGAAACAAGCTGTAACGGAAAGTATTTAAGATTTGCACTTGGTCTCATACGAATTAGTGATTCAGCATGAAAAATTGCATGACCCCAAATAGACACAGGGAGTTTTGTCCTCATTATTAATGGTCTAGCTATTAGCTGTAGACGTTTGATTAATGACTCAGCTAAGCCATTTTGTGTGTGTACATGAGCAACAGGGTGTTCAGCAATAATTCCTACAGACATGCAATAATCATTAAAAGCATGTGATGTGAATTCACCAGCATTATCAAGTCTCACCCTTTTAATAGTATAATCAGGAAAATGTGCTCGTAATTTGATAATTTGTGCAAGAAATTTCGCAAATGCTACATTACGAGTTGATAACAAAGAGACATGAGACCATCTGCTTGACGCGTCTATCAAAACCATAAAGTATCTAAATGGTCCACATGGTGGATGAATTGGCCCACATATATCTCCTTGAATTCTTTCAAGAAACAAAGATGATTTCTTTTCAATTTTCACAGGCGAAGGCCTTGTAATTAATTTCCAAGAGAACAAGATGTACATAAAGGAATTTTATTCGATTGTGGGATCTTTTGATATTTCAATGGATGCCCATGAGTGTTTTCAATTATTCTTTTCATCATTGTAGATCCTGGATGGCCTAATCTGTCATGCCATAAGTTAAGTGTTTCAGGATCACAAAATTTTTCTTTAACTGCCATATATGCCTGAGGCACATTAATGTGTGTATAATGTAAACCAGACTGAAGCATTGGCAGTTTTTCTAATATCTGATCTTTGCTTATGATATACAAATATTTTTCATTATCAACAGTCCTTGACTGAGTATCATATCCGTTATGATATATGTTTTTAAAACTCAACAGATTTCTTGTTGATTTTGAGGAAAATAAAGCATTTTCTATTATAAGCTTTGTACCATTTGGTAATGCTAAATTAGCTTTTCCCACTCCTTCTATCAGGTCTGTAGGGCCTGATATTGTATTAACGATTCCTTTTGTTGATTTAAGTTCATAAAAATATTTCTTAGATCTAAGTATAGTGTGCGTGGCTCCACTATCTGCTATACATATATCTGCTTCATTTGTTTGATCTTGCGCTCCGGTGATTTTCATTTTAATCTTGAAAGTATAAAGAAAAATAATAAGTGAATAACGACAACATTGTTATATTTAACAAGAACTTTATTTAATCAAAAGAAAACATTACATGAAGAAAATACATAATTGAAGATAGAAAAACACTTAATTGTTGCATATAACTATTATGGTTAAGCAACATGTGTTTCAGAGTTCTATGTCAAAGTCTGCAGTGTTCAACTCAACATTGAGATCATTAAAATTATCAACATGGTTCACTTCCTTCTCTTTTCTTTTAATAGAGGCTTGGTATAGTTCACACAAATATGGAGCTGTGCGACAAGCCTTCGACCAGTGGTTTGTGCTACCACATCTAAAACAGGAAGTGCCATTATTTTCGGACCTACCAGCTTCATTCCCTTTGTACTGGTTGGAATTGTTATTTTGTGGGGCGTGGTAATGGACTGTTCTTTGATTTCTACCACGGCCATATCCACGGCCACGACCACGACCACGTCCACGGTTATCAAAGTTACCTCGGTAATTATTATTACCCTTAAAAGAATGGTTGCGATTATTAGGGTAACTTTTATCAAAAGAACCACGACCACGACCTCGTCCCCACTTTCTTCCAGAGTTTTTAGTAGCAACATTTATCTCTGGAATTGCTAACGATCCCGTGGGGCGAGCTTGATGATTTTTCATCAAAAGCTCATTATTTTTTTCTGCTACGAGGAGAAATGAATTTAAATCAGAATATCTTTTAAACTTTTGCAACCTATATTGTTGTTGCAAGTTTATATTTGATGCATGAAATGTGGAGAAAGTTTTCTCCAACATATCTTCCTCGGTTACATTTTGCCCACAGAATCTGAGGGTCGAGCATATTCTGAACAAAGCAGAGGTGTACTCGTTTACCTTTTTAAAATCTTGGAACCTAAGATTGTTCCATTCATCTCTAGCAGTGGGAAGTAGAACTTCCCTTTGGTGATCAAATCTGCTTTGTAAATCTCTCCATAAAATATACGGATCTTCACAATTTGAGTATTCAAACTGTAACATCTCATCAATATGCTTATGTAAAAAGACATCAGCTTTCGCTTTGTCTTGTTCGGAGCAAGCATTCCCCTCTTGTATAGTTTCTAAGACACCCATGGATTTAAGATGTCTTTTTACATGGGCCGTCCACGGCATATAGTTTTCACCATTGATATTAAGAGCTGGGAATTCTATTTTGGCAATGTTCGACATTTTGTTTCTAAACAAGAATTAAGACAATAGTAAGATAATTATTAGAATCCATATATATCAATAAACATTGCGATACAATAAAGCGGTAGAGCTATAAACAAATACAGAAATAAGAAAAGTTTAAATTCTTCGGGTGGTAGTTCAGCAATAGGGATAAGAATTAAAATAAGCATTATGGTTGCCAGTACTAAAACCGAGTGTATCATCTTTGAAATATTGTCTTGGATAAACTTAAGAAAAGAGATGATCTGTTTATTGTAAACGAAAATAGATTGATAGTGGTCAATTTATAGTTTAAAATTATAACCGTTTGTAACGGTTATGTGATTGTTTACAACGGCTATATAACCGTTTATAACGGCTATATAACTCTCGTGTGTGTATATATTGACAATAAATTTTTTTTTAAATAAAATATATAAGTGTAAGATTATGTTACAAAAACGGAAATATTAGTTGTATAAATAAGAACGACAATTTAGGATAAGAATAAGACGTTAGTACGAATAAATGTTAGTAAACATAATCAAAAAAAATATTTGTTGTATAAAGTTAGTTGACATAAAAGGAAATATTAGTTGTATAAATAAAGATTAAGTAAAAGTTAGATGCATAAGTAAATGTTAGTTGTATAAGTAAAAGTTAGTTGATATAAAATAAAATGTTAGTTGCATAATCAAAAGTTAGATGCATAAATAAAAGTTATTTTGTTAGTAGTCCCATGGTTATCAAGTCCATAATAAGATCTCCTTTATGCTTACTTTATTTATATTAGTTATCTTCTCAATATAAGATATTGTATATTATTACTTAATGAAGCTCTTACCTTGATTAATGGATGACTTTGAGCTTTATTGATCTTCTTGTTTAGAGTTTAAGAGCTCTCGTGCTGATAACGTGTTATAATATCACAATAATTTTCACAAGATTAGTGTTATAACCTTATGAACTTTAAAGAGAATTGCAAGAGGAAGAAGAAAAGAAATGTATAACTTATGAAAGTGTATACAAGAGGTGCATCTTCTCCTCTACATTGAGGTGGTATTTATACTACAAAGATCAATCATTTTGGTAGACAAGGTAAACTATTTTGATAGATAAGTAGCATAGTAAACTTATCTACAAGTTTGACAAAGAATTCATCCACTTGCTATGGTAATAATTTATAATAGTAAGCAAGCATATAAGCTATTAGTCAAACCGGAACTCAATTTTGTCATATACATGACTAATAAATAATAATAATATTCGATATCGCGTCTGAACCAAGTCAAAATCAGACTTCCATTCAAACGCGTTGTCGCCTTATTCCACCCACATTCCATAATTCCCAAATCCCACCTATAAATTCCACTCCCCCAATCCACATATTTCATTCGTAACAGCTTTCAACCTCCTCATTTCTCCATCTTCTGACTCCATTCTTTGATTGATTTTAGTGTTAGCAGAATAAAGTTAATTGACTTTGTGGAAAATGGGTGCTAAAGGATTTGTTGAAGGTGGAATTGCCTCCATTGTTGCAGGATGTTCAACTCACCCTCTTGATCTAATCAAAGTTCGTATGCAATTACAGGGCGAATCGGCTCCTGTCGTAAACCCCAATCTCCGCCCTGCTTTCGCCTATAACGCCATCGCCACCACCGCCGTCGCGATGCCTCAACCGCCACCGGCGTTAGTTAGAGCAGGGCCGGGTCCGGTTTCTGTAGGCGTGAAGATTTTTCAAACTGAAGGTGTTGCCGCGTTGTTCTCCGGCATCTCCGCCACCGTCCTCCGCCAGACGTTGTATTCCACCACCAGAATGGGGCTGTACGAGATTTTCCGTAACAAATGGACTGATGAGAACACCGGTGCCTTTCCTCTAACTCGCAAAATCACCGCTGGATTGCTGGCTGGCGGCATAGGTGCCGCCGTCGGGAATCCAGCCGATGTTGCGATGGTGAGAATGCAAGCCGACGGTAGGCTTCCGGTGGCTCAACGTCGGAACTACAAAGGTGTAGCCGATGCGATCACGACGATGGTGAAACAGGAGGGGGTTACTAGCCTGTGGAGAGGCTCGTCCCTTACAGTAAACCGCGCGATGATCGTCACAGCGTCGCAGTTAGCTTCGTACGATCAGATCAAAGAAACGATCGTAAAAAATGGCGTTATGGATGACGGATTGGGGACGCATGTGACAGCGAGTTTCGCTGCGGGGTTTGTGGCGTCTGTGGCTTCAAATCCGGTGGATGTGATTAAGACTCGAGTGATGAACATGAGGGTGGCGGAAGGGGTGGCGCCGCCGTATAAAGGGGCGGTAGATTGTGCCGTTAAAACGGTTAGGGCGGAAGGCCCGATGGCTCTTTACAAGGGATTCATACCTACGATTTCAAGGCAGGGGCCTTTCACGGTGGTTCTTTTTGTGACACTTGAACAAGTGCGCAAGTTGCTGAAGGATTTTTGATTATATTTTTGGGAGTATATAATTTGTAAACGTTAAATTGGTTTGTTTGATGATGATGAAAATTGTTGGACGTTTGTATGGTTTAAAGGGAAACTATTGGAATGATTACTGATTGAAAGATGATTATCAAATTAGATGACATTTATGATATTTTTTTAGAGTAAAATGCTATTTCGTCTCTAACGTTTTGTTAAATTTGTCATTTCAATCCAAAAATTTTTTTTTGGTTATTTCAGTTACTGTAGTTTATCAAATGTTGTCATTTTCATCCACTCCACTAACACCGTTAGAACTTCGTTAAAACTCCGTTAAATGTGAGGGTATTTTAGTTTTTTTGAACACCCTAATTATCCAATTAAAATAAATTAATCAATTAATATTCAATTAAAACTAAAAAACGCATTAAACGACTCGTGAGACCGGTCGCTTCGATTAATTTTAACACATGTTATTCAATTAAGGTCTGCTGTGAGATTTCAATTAATCTTTACGTTTTGTTTGAACGTGTACTAATGTTCGATTGAGGTCTACTATTGTAACGTTTTGTTTTATTAAAGTCTGTTATTGTCACATTCAAAGATCTCAATTAAATAAAGCATGTCAACAACAAATATCAATCACACAACAAACCTCAATCAAATAACGGTATACATTCGAACAAAACGTGAAGATTAACTGAAATCACACAGCAAACCTCAATCGAACAACATATGTTAGAGTTGATCGAAGCTTTTAAGTCGAAGCGTGTGGTCTCACTAGTAGTTTCATGTGTTTTTTAGTTTTAATTGAATATTAATTAATTAATTTGTTTTAATTGGATAATTAGAGTGTTCAAAAAGACTAAAATATCTTCATATTTAACGGAGTTTTAACGAAATTCTAACGGTGTTAGTGGAGTGGATGAAAATGGCAACATTTGGTAAACTACAGTGACTGAAATGGCAAAAAAAAAGTTTTTGGATTGAAATGACAAATTTAACAAAACGTCAGGAACGAAAATAGCATTTTACTTTATTTTTTATTTTCGTGTTTGATTTGTGTTATCTTTTTATTATAATAAAATGATAAGTGAGAAGAACACTTGTCAATACCACATTCCACCTAATCAATTTTTTTTCTTATCTCTCCTATTTAATAGTTACTATAATTATTAATAATATTATTTAATTTTTTATGGACTAAAAATATATTTTTAATAAATTAAAAAAAGTTTCTTTTATTAATGTTACTTATAAAAAAAACAAATTTTTATGAAATAAGAAGTTTTTTAAAATATCAAAGTTTTTTAAAATTACAAAATATTTTAAAATTGGTACTTTTAAAAAGTAAAATATTTAAAATAAAAAATAATTAAAATTAAAAGTTACAATAATAAAAAAAATTTTAAACTCTTTATTTTGAAACAAAATATTTAGTTTTTTTTAACAAAAAAAGTTTAAAAAGTTGATACATTGTTTTATTACGTATATCTTTACTCATATATAATTTCAATTATATATTATCTTGGAATATAGTTTTAAAACCAATAAAATTTTATTATATTTAATATTTTATTTATTTAACACGGGTTTATTAATACTAGTTTGAATATACGTATGTAAGAATTTGAATGTGAGAAAGAAGTGGTGGTATATATGACGGTTTAAGCATCGCCGAAGTAATATGTATTAGTGTTTATTGCTGGTGGTATTCAATGACCCGTATATTATGACCATCTTGAACTAGCTAGTTATCTTACATTCAAATGCAATAACATCCTCACAAATCGAAGGTCACATCCACTGAAATTTTATATGATGCAATGGACAAAACTCTAGCATATAAATCTGGCTTAAACCCATTGAACCTCCAAACGGGTTTTAATAAAACAACTGCAATTGAATTTTAACGAAACATCAATCCCAATTAGAATCAAAATTTTCTGATATTGGTTGGGGTTAATGTACAGAAGACAATTGACAAAGGTTCATACAGAATTTGGAGTTTTTCATAGCGATGTAATTGCTAACCTGGTTGCATTAGTCCGAAATTTTATATCCAATTTTTTCATCGAGGGCTTCTCCAAAAAACAAAAAAGATAGGTTGTTCATAATCAAGAAGTGGTGAACATGATGTTCAAGTTCAAGTAAATTTCCCTAATAAAAAGCTGGACAAGCTTTTGGCTATTAGCTGACCAATGGACCACCAGAACAGTTAACTGATGAACCCGTTCAAAGTCTACCGACTCACCGAAAATGAGCTTGGGAGATTGAGGGGAAGAAAAAGAGAAAAACCATTTGGTAGGTGATGCTAAAATCCATGAGAAATGTAAAATGAATTATAAAATAACTTATGCCTCACACACAAAAAGTGGTGCGTTTTTACGACTCACGCCTCTGCTCAGGACCCTATCGCCTCAGTACGCCTCTTTCTTTTTATAACCAAAAGGTATGTGTGTGTGTGTACATATGTGTTTGTGTATTATTTTCCATTGTTACATTTCTTTTATCTTGGGTCAGCACTTTGTGCCTAGGTGACAAGTGAACCTTTCAAGCCTTGAGTGTGCCTTACGACTTCGACTACTATGAGTGAACCTTTCAAGCCTTAAGTGTGCCTTACGACTTTGACTACTATGCAAAGAAGTAGCACTTTTCCACTAGAATCAATCATTGAGGCTTATAGTTTATATCTATCTGGTGAAATGTAAAAATAAAAACATTATCTATGAAGGAAAGTAGAAAATCATGTTGAAAAGCACTTAAAATCTTCTAAATTGATATACTAAAAATATTATCATATATTCATATGATATTGTTGTTGTAATCATACTTGGAACACACCAGCTATTATCAAATGAACAAAAAGTGGTGATATGTCCAACTGACCCGAACCATTTCTAAGTAGCCTTAAAAGATGCCTGCTTATACCCGACCCCATAGACCGTAACCCATTCTGCTCCCAGCTTAATCCTTCCATTTTGTTGCTTCTAAATTCTATCATAACGATAGGCACTCTTTATTTCTTTTAGATACATGAAAGTATCAAGCATTACAGAACTTGCCGTGACACTCGGTATTATTATAGCAATCAAGTATTTCTTTTCTTGATAATTGATAGTAGTCAAAGCCTCAAATGCGCACAAGGGGCTCACCTAGCTTTGCAACTCTGCCAGATGCAACCATGCAAGTGAGGCGCTTTTTATTTTTAAAAAACTTTTAAGAAAACATTTTCTTTCAATGCCTATTATACATTATTTTGTTTTTATATTATCATGTTTTTTGTATAGGCGACATGCGACCCTTTGCGCCTAGAGTATGTCTTGCAATTTTGACTACTATGCTTTTCTTATAGCTAAAGTGATCAGGTTGAAGAGTACTAAATGCAACCTACCTGATGTTTGACAAGTTTCTATCCCACTCGTAACCCTTCTTCAACAACAACAAGCTTTTGTTCTTAAAGGTGTGTAGTGAAAGTGTAAAAAAGAACTTTTATAAAACCCAACTACACAACGATATCTTGGACATCAATCTCAAACATGTCAAATCTTCTAACGCTGCTATATCGTATTGAAGCAGCATGCTAACAAATATCAAGAAATCTAAATCTTCAGATAATCGCAGTGAAGTCACACAATGCCAAACAAAACTCCACCTTATATTGCTGAGATAAACAGACTAGCTGGTAAACTAATAGCTTTAAACTAAAAAGCTTACTTTATGATTTCACCTATCCTCAAAATAACTCCTAAGTGGTTCCAAAGCAAGATTAACATATTTCCTACCTATGAACTGTGATTTTGATGTTCCAAAGAAGGTGCTTTAAGGCCTTGCATCAAAGTCGACCTCAACTGAAAAAAAAACCAACTTAAAGATTCAAGGGTAACATCATGATAATGAATCTAAATTGCTAGAAACCAACAATCTTGGATAGTTGGATTATGAAACCGGTTTGCTGGTGGTTGTTGTCTGCTCCTCTGATACCCAACATATTCAAAGGACCTAGATGCTCTAAAAAGATTAAGCAGAAGATGCAAAAGTATTCTACTACAACCTCTGATGGCAGTATAAAATCTTTAGTAAACAACCCTATTACTCCCCGAAAACGCCAAGATCTAAACTCAAGTCTAATATAATTTAATTCACCAAAAGGTGTCTAATTCTCAAAGGGAAAGGCTTAAATGATTGATAGCTCAGAGCTTTGGCAGACCCACGTAACATCAGAAACGTATACAAACTAATAGTAATAAGTCGATGTAATCACTGGCCCAAACTAAGTGTCCATATTAATTCACTAGTAACAATATGCACCATTAAACTAAGTGTTCATCATTAGCTGCATACAGCAAGTCATAGACTCATCAGCATACACATTAATTTAACCAAATAAGCAGGTTTAAATAGCGAGTCTATTAGCATATGAAATGCATATATAGCATACTGAATCAAAATCAAATTATCCATAAACATTGAAAGACAACAAGGTTCCATGAACTGACAATTTCATGAAAACACATCAAAATCTGTAACAGCAACAGATCAAGTACAATTATTCAATTTCTATAAAAGCACAAATCGAACATTAAACTTACGGAGTATCCCACGGCTTAGGCTCAGGCACAGCAACAACCATCCCCTGCATCTCCTGTGTTAACACAACCTGACACCCCAACCTCGAGTGCTTATTCAAAATCCTATGCCTCGCGTTCCTCTTCAACACATACTGCTCGTCGTAACTCGCCGGCGGGAGCTTCTCGAGCCACTCTTCAGCGATGTTGACCTCACATTCAGCGGAACAGGCGTCGATGTCTTCTAGGCGATGAGATGCCGGATCGATGAGGTTGTGGTTTGTTAACGCTTTGAGGAGAGTTTGACCGGAGAGGCCTACGATCTCGCGCTTTTGGCCGTCGGGATCGTAGGCGATGAGCTTGACGATTCGATCGGAGACTTTGGCGGATGATGAGGTTGCGGATGAACGTGAGATGATGGCGCGAGAGTAGAGAGATAGATTAGGGTTCCGGCAGATTTTGGATAATCCGGCGATCACCATTGTTGATTTGGGGTGAAAGGGGGCGATTTGGTGCTTTTGGGGTTTGATTTGTGTGCACTGTGCAGTATCGCTAAGATTTTGTAAACTTGTACCAAGCGCAAAGGAACTTGTACATTATGCACAAAGCACAAAGAGAAAACTATAATCTATAACATCTAATAAAATAAGATTTTTTTTGCCACTTGTTTTTTTCTTAAGCCACTTTTTTGTCACTTGTTATTTTTCTAGACCTACACACATTAATTTTCCCTTTAGAATGATATTTTAGTAATTTAAATACTTATACAAATTTCTCTCTCTTATTAAAAATAAATTTTATTAATTACTATATTTCTCTCTATTATCTAATTTTTTTTTAAATGAAACTATTTTTTCATCTTTTAATTAAAATCTAAATAACAAAAAATTTAAGTTTTATATAATATGAAATTTACTAAAACACTAAACATTTTTAAACAAAATATTTTAAATCGTTTTGTTTTGGAAAAAAATTATAAACAGGTGAAATATTTTAAAACATTCTTATTAAAACAAGCAGAATAATTACAAACCAGAGTTTTTAAAAAACAAGATTTTTATTATAATATACTTTTTTTTTTTAAAATCTTAAAACGAATTTTAAAAATAAAACTATTTAAATAAGAGAGTTAAAAAATGGTATAATTGTTTTATTTCTTGAACTATTACGTATATATAATTCTAATTATTTTTTACATTAAAATATTATATTGTAACTATTAGTATTTATTTACATATATATTTTACGTTATGGAAGGATCAGGTCTTTTCGAGACCTTTATAATTTATTCGCCAATTATGAGTTGCGTGCTTTAACCCATTCAACCATTGATGCTTAGCGGGTCATTTCAAGTAATTGTAGTAAAACCTGACCTGTTGACCCCTTTGCCTTCCCGGCGATACGAATTTATTTAAGTAATTGTCGTTCTGTAAGACCATAATAAAAAAGCAATTTTTGTTTTTCTTCTAGGCGAATACGATAAACTAAAATAAGCGTGAAACAATTGTAAGCCTCATTATACTTACTTTCTAATTTCTCTATATTATTAATAATAATATTAAATACTAATAATATTACTCATACCATTTTCAAATTAAAAAAAATGCACAATTTAATAAATTAAAAACCTATTTTTTATTAAAAACACACTTTTTAAAAACAAAAATTTTATAAAATACAAAATACAATGAAATTTAAAAAAATATTTTTCTTAAAACAATACATTTAAAAATCATAATTTTTTTTAAAAACAAAAGTTTAAGAAAAATACATTATTGCTTATTCACTTAGCTATTTATACGTAATTATAATAATATTTTAAGCATAAATTTTTATTAATAATTATTTAATATTATATTTATTCAATTCGTGTATTACACGGGACTAACCTAGTGATTAATAAAATAAGGAGTTAATTATACCTTTTTTGAAAATCACCCTCACAATTGGTTAGCACGATAGCAGCATTAATCCACTAGATCTCATCACAATAACACAGTTGTGTGTGTTTTGTCAAGAGACCGTTATATCATGTTCATTGAAAAAATAAGAACAATTGAGGAAAAAGTGATGAAACAAGCATAATGAATAACACACAAATTGTTACTGATAGTATTTATGTTGCAAATTTACAAGTTGTAAATATACAAGTTAGCATTTTTTTTTGTCCTACACTGGTGGATAGTGGCGGAGCTTGAACACTTCCGTAGAGGGGGCGGGGGCGAAATTGTTTCTTTTTAGGGGGGGCAAACTCGAGTTTTATATAAAAGTTTACACTACCGAGCCAAAAATTTACAATACCGGATCAAAAATTTACACTACTGGACTAAAGTTTAACACTACCGACGCAAAAAGAGGGGGGGCGGCAGCCCCCCCTGGTCCCAACTATGCTCCGCCCCTGCTGGTGGAGTGAGAAATTTTGTGTGACTTATAACAGACTTTTCTTTATGGGTCACCAAAATGGTAGTTGAGCCTAAAGAAGGGCTAAGCCCACACGCACGTCGAGTTGAGACAGAGACAGGAGCTCGCGAATGAGCGCGATTGAGGCGCACTTTGCACCGAATGGGGGATAGTTGTTGATTTAAGGAGGTCTGTGTTCACCAAAGGTGTTTGAAGATATTAAGCTCGTTTCTTAGGATAAAAATTAAAACAGAAGTTAATAGTATCTTGGTCAAATTTGTGTAATTTTAATTTGCTACCATAAAATGATGGATGTTTGGGTCTTCTTTGTGTGGTCTCATCGGATCATAGGCTAAATCAAAATTTCGTAACGCATTGGGGCATCGTCTTGCTAAGCTCTTTTTTATGAATAATAATTCTCTGCCGTTTGAAAAAAAAAAGTTAAAAAATTAATTGTTAAAGTGGTGGAATAAAAAGAAAAAGAATCAAATAATTAAAAGGAAAAAAAAATGGGCCAGAATCAAACTTCAATGGGCCTGGAAGCTAGGACCTCGATGGGTGGATTGTGGAGCTAAAAAAGTTTAGTAGTTCTTACTTCTTAATAGCTGATCCGGGGAGTTCAGAGGAGGCAGTTTTGAGAGGGTTGGGTGTATTTGTAGCATTTGAAACTTGAATGTTAATCGGATTGTGAAATTTTAGAGGTGTATTTATTCTCGTGATATTGTTTACGTTACTCGTAACACTTGTTGTTTATTGATCTTCTGATGGTGTCATGATTCAATGTCAAGATGTTACATTAGTTCTACGTCGTAGAACCAAGTCCCTTTGCTACAAATGGGTTCCATCACTTTATTGAGCAACATCAAAATGCTATATTATATGTTTTTCGAAAACTAAATTATATTAAGAAAGATATATCTTCGTTTTTGTAGTAGTGATGCTCCCTTACATGTCTTATACGAAGCTGCGAGGTATTAAAACTCATTTTCATTGACGCTTGATGACGATTTGTCATAACTATATATAGCTCTTCAGTGGCAGCACGTCTTTCATCAAGGTTATGTTTAATTGGAGGTTTGATGCAAGTCTATCCATGTAACCTAGTTTCTTTGTATCGGTTTCCAAACTAAGGTATACTCATGCATGACTAGTTAAAGTTCTTTATAGAGATGCATGAATTTATTTAATGGTAAATACGCATCACCTACAATCTACTCTTAAATCCATCTATTGTCAACTTTGTGAGACTTGAACACACAATTTTAATGTAGATAAACATCAGATGTCACTAGACCAAAAAACTAACAACAGAGATACATGGTTTGTGATAAGTATTAAACGTAATCAAATATACAATTAAACTATGAGGAGTTTAGAGATTAAGAATGAAAGCAAAATGGGTTAGTGACGGAATATTGAGTTTCATCCCCCTAATTGTTTGAAGAACAAATGACTATCAATAAATCAGTGATAGATCATCCGACTATACCTGATCAATCATTTCTATTCTTTATGAATCTAACTTGATTAACCATTTTTATTCGTTATAATTCTCATATTCACCATCTAAATATTCCTATCATGATAAATGTAAATATATTTCTGTAAGCATTTTCTTGTTTTTTATGCCAAGCTATAAAAGAACAAACAAATTTAACGCACTATTGAAGGCACGCGGAACCAATATATGCGATTGTCTAGGTTTTTCTATCCTATATCAAACGTCATTTAAACTTCAAATAACAAAAGTTATTCATTACACAATTGGTTCCTTTTGGGTCATAACTCATAATATTACGATAATATTATGATAGGGATAATAATATACACGTGGCTTCACCAGAGCGTATGAGCTGGTGGTCCACGGTGGCAACTTTTCCAAGTCTACGTGGTAGGGTTAGCAATTATGTAAAGACAAAGACCATGCCATTGGCCAATTATTATCCTCACATGCAAACTCTTCTACAAACGGGTACACACTTCAATATTTTTTAAACAAATAATCATTAACCTTGTGAATTAAGTGATTTAAACTTATAATCATTTGATAAGAAGTATATTATTTATCATTATGCTATACCTTCAATACTCACGTTTGATAAACAAGGGCGGAGCTAGGTAAAAGGATGTGAGGTCGCCGCCCCCTGTAATCTTAAAATCTTAAAAAAAATAGAAAAAAGATGATGAACTCTTTTTCATTTCAAAATACTGAATATTTTAAGAAAAATAATATACATGTGTCCTTTTAAATATAAATTTTAAAAACAGCATTATTGACTCAAATGGGCTTGCTCATAAATAATTGATTATAATAAGCGACGTATATGTTCTCGAATGTGGCATGTTTATTTGAGAAATAAAATAAAATAAAATGAATGAGAGCGATTGTCAGGTGGAAGTTTTGTTTTCATCCAAAGTTTACAATCCCCACTACCCCTCATGGTGGCCTTAAACATATCAATCACACATGAGTTATATTTCTTTGCTTTTTACACGTAATTATATTGTTTTGTTTTTAATAGAAAGTAATATGTTTAAAGTTTCTTTTAAAATGAACATAAAATATCTATACACCAAAATCAGAACCAAAACCAAACTAGTAGTGATGTTAAAAGATAAAATAATTAAAGCAATAATTATAGTGAACTGCAAGCATAAGTATAATTTCTTAATAATAAATAGTCTAAATAGTTTAAAATTCGTTATCCTGAAATTTATACTTCTTTCAGTATTGTGTGGCTAACTTACACCTTGTTTAACCATATCATCAAATCTATATATTTATCTATCATAAGATTTAAACTCTGAAGCACTTCATAAGAGACATCTTTCTAACACAACTTCAATTTTTACGGCTAGTCTAATATGTCATTTGATACTTAAGATCTATATATACACCCATAGCTAGAGTCTATGTGACACTTGAAATAGATTGTGTATATTATGAGAGATCTTCTTGTCCTTGGGTTGATCTGGTCGATCAATAAACCATTGAATTGTTCTTCATGTACTTTGTATATCTGATAGTTTCTTCTTTTAATTGTAATACATTTATGCACTTACAGAAACACTTAACAATTGTTTTGTTTTATTTACTTGTCTTGACAGTAACACAAAACTTTAAAGAAACCATGACAAAGTTTGTAAATTGATCCAAAGTTCCAATCAAATACACAAAGAGTATAAAAATAAACAAGTTATCATCATCAATTTGACAAAATTCAACAACATAATTGCCACATCAGCCACATGCTAACACCTGATTAGAAGCCCAATAATTCATCATTCTCCACCCTGTATCCTTGCTGGCAAACCCCCACCCCACCCCACCCCCCACACCCCCCACCCACCCCACCCTAAAACCCTAAATCCACACACAAAATCACCAACACATAAAAGCCACATCTTTACACATCAACCCCTGCAACTCAAAAGCCCTACAAACCTCCACCTCAAAACCCATGGCAAGCACAAACACCATCAATCAAACCCTTTTAATCATCACCATCTTCACCCTCTCAATTTCATCTCAATTTCACCTCTCAATCTCCAAACAATCCCCAACAATCTATGAAATCCTCAGGTCAAAGGGATTGCCAATGGGTCTGCTGCCAAAGGGTGTCACCAATTTGACATACGATGATGATTCGGGTCGGTTTGAGGTCCATTTGGATAGAGCTTGCAATTCAAAGTTTGAGAATGAATTGCACTATGATGTGAATGTTTCAGGCACGTTGACTTATGGGAAGATCAATGGAGTCTCGGGTATTTCTGCACAGGATCTGTTCATGTGGTTTTCGGTTAAGGAGATTCGGGTCGATATACCGAGCTCCGGGTTGATTTATTTCGATGTGGGTGTTGTTCATAAGCAGTTCTCTTTGTCATCGTTTGATACACCAAGGGATTGTTTTGCTCAAACTGTACCAAAGGTGAGAACTTTTCTTTGACTTTGTTCTTATTTTGACTTTCTGGTCTTGATTTCCATGAATTGGTTATAATGATTTTGATGTTTTCTTGAAATTGGAATTTGGGTTGTGTAATGAGGTCTGTTTTGAAGATGGGTTGTGGTTAAAGATTGGATTTTGTTGTATGTTTTTGATTTTCTTGATTAGAATTAGATGTTGAAGCTTGGAAAATTCAATTTCTAGTTGATTTAGGATTCATACTTTAGAGTTTCATAGTTCTGATATTGATTATGATATGCAGATCCAATCAAGAAAGTTGGGACACCAGGAAGAACATACAATGGCAGTTTTGTGAATTTGAAGTTGCACGTATATAAAGATGATTCAAAATGGCACAATATCTCAATCCATGGGTATTTCCATTCTTGTATGTATATGTTTTTTATAGAACATCAAAAAAACTTGTGGTATAAAGTTTAGAGTCTGAAAAGGGTCTTAGATCATCATTTTTGAAAGGAATAAACGATGAAACGAAGAACAGAATGCAGAAGAAATTGAATACAACCGTATAAATATCAAAGCAATGATCAAAGGTTGATATAATGTAAGGATATAGAATCATTTGCTCATGGGTGAATTCTGTTTTTGTATAATAAAGTATTAAGGTGTCAATAAGTAATATATTGGAATTTTTTTTTGGTGTTTACGTTTTTGAGATATTTGCATGATTTTTAGATTTTTTTTCTTGTGATTTCTGTGGTGATAATTTGTCATAAAGTGTTGACATTGGCTAGTTCTTTGCGTGTTTTGCGGGAAGAAATTGTAGAATCTAGAACATGATATTCTGATGTTTATTAGATTATGATTAATGATTTATGTGTGATTCGTTTTATTCAAGTAAATAACTAATAAATGCATAAATATTATTATGTAGAATAATAATGTTGTGATGTAGAAATTGACCTTGATAAGTGGGTGGTTGGTAGGTTTATTCGCCTACTTGTGCTTGCCAATTGTTGTTACTATAATTTTAGGTGTCCGAAATTGGTTGCTGTGATTGGGAGTGCATACACACCCTACTTGGTAATATGACTATATATTTTCATTTTAATATAGAGTGATATGATTTACCATCTTTGCTAATAAATTCCCTGTTTGTTATGTTGGAACAAATTATGTATAAAAGACTCGAGGCAATTAGGATGTCATAGAAAAATTAGAAAAAACATAGATTTTCGACTTTTATTTGTACGCAGTCTAGGGTTAAGTCGTCAATTTCTCCGATAAGCATGCCTTTTTGCTCACATAGGCACCCCTTTACACCGTGTACGCTTCATAATCAAGTTTAAATGTTAGCAAGTAAGGAAAATTAAGTTCATAGAGTATATGCTATTTTGATATTAAGTTTTAATATACAAAACAAGTTAGAAGAAAAGGTGAGCGTATTGTTATTTCATAAAGTAACCCTATATGGTGG
This sequence comes from Flaveria robusta, assembly GCA_025506415.1. NCBI lineage: Eukaryota > Viridiplantae > Streptophyta > Magnoliopsida > Asterales > Asteraceae > Flaveria > Flaveria robusta. Next base: position 4,258,501 of record CM046475.1, on the reverse strand, counting down.
AAAGGAAAACAAGTATTTTGATGGTTAATTTTGAAATGAGTGTGAGTGTATGTATTATATTAGAGAGAAAAATAGACATAGAACGTGAGAGTTAAAAATATATAGATATGTTAAAAAATAAAAGAAGAGAGACCGAAAATTGAGGTGCAAATTTTGATTTAGTGGTATAGGTTAGCGCAAAATTAACTCTAAGTTAACTCATTCAAGGTTTCATGTTGTTTTGTTTATATTATTCTATTCTATGTTCTATTTCGTAAAAGAGCAATGGAGCGAACAAAAGAGATTATTTTTGGGAAATTATGGAGCAAACAAAAGAGAGAACGGCACGAGTTATTAAGTAGAAGAGAAATAAGAAAATGATACCTCAACCATCGACCGAAATATTTTTTTCATAGTTTAAAAAGTTTTCATTTGATGTATAATTATTCAATAGTTCTCATTTAAACCTTCATCTTAGTTTTAGTAGGTTCTACTCGAGTTCATCTTGTTTATTTTACAAAGAGGATCGAAGAGAGGATTAACGCCCCAAGAAATTCCTATGTTTAAACATTCCTTGTGATGCAAGTAATATCTATCGAGAAGCTTACATCCCAAAAAAATTAACTTAAAATAAAAAAAAATTATATTAATAAACTTGTAACATACATCATTATAGTATACTAGTGGTGCGTTATGTTATGTTATATTATATTATACAACTTTATAATATACATAGAAATGAGACAAAGAAACAAAGAAAGTACGAAAAGATGTCTCATTCTATTTCTTTGCAAATATCTCCCACATTATTTTTTGGAATTAACCTCAATTCTGTTTTGTTTTGATTTTTATGTAAGAGAAGAGAGGTGTAGATATGAGCTTAGGCCCAATAAACCCACTAGGATCTAGCACACCGATGGCCCCATATGGTTTTGATATGATGAATAAGATGTTTTTTAGCAACAAAAGGGACAATTGGGCACTAATAATTTATGTGGTAGTCCATGATAAACGCACAAATGAAATATAGCCGTATACTATTAATAGCTATGACAATTATAATTAAAATTATCTCTAGATATTATCAAAAACAAAAATTTGCAAGTAATTGAATGGCAAATATGGATGTTATGACTTCGTTTGTGTTCGATTGTATGGTATATTATCATTTATGTTTGTTTTTAACAAATAAACATCTATTTTCTTAGTTAGCAAACAAAAAGGTTTACTTATTAAAGTGCTAGATTATAGACTCGTGTATTTACACTGGGTTATATAATAGAAAATCTCATATTAGCAAATTCAATTTAAAATTGTATAAAAATATATAACTATACAAAGTTCACATTACTAAAAAACAGTAGCATGAATCTTATTCTTCTACAAGAAATTATACAATAAAGGAAATGATATATATAAAAATTACATATATATGTATTTGTGACGTATATATGTAACTAGGTTAGAAACTCATGTATTATATTGACAGAAATTTTTAGCATATTAAACCTATTAGACTTATTAATATTTTGTATGTTACATGTCATTAGCAATTAATGAAATAATAAATAATGAAAATTTAAAAAATTATAAATAACCAATAATAAAAATAAAAAATTATCAAATTATATTCTAAGATAAGATACAATAGAAATAATACAACTTAGTATGTAATAATTAATTAAAATAAGAAGATTTATATTTTGGATATTTATTTATTTAGTTTACTTATTTAAAATCAATTTCATTTAATAGAAGAAAGGGAAAAGAAACAAAATTTTAAGCTTCATGAGATATTGTCAGACCTCTCTTTTAAATCTTCTTTTATTAGACAATATAGATATAGATGTATGTTTTTATTTATTGACTTTTTTCTGAACGGTTAATCAGATCATTGATGGATCACCGACGAATCACTGACTCATCTGATTATCTTCATTACTCAAGTACACAACCCGAGATTAGAAAGAAACTCACAATAAATGAAAGAAAGCCCCTTGGTCAAACTTGAACCCTCCTTTTTTGTTATATGTAAGAGTTGAGCCCAAAACCTATTCTCATTTTAATGAAATCTTGGTGTATTCATTTCAATCATTTGATTTAAGAATCATTAATTTTTATTTATTTAATTAAGAGTTAATTTTTTTTTTTGCTTCTTGTGGTTTGGCCATTTTAACGATTTTGCCCCAATAGTTTAAAAATAGCCAAAACCCTTCCTGAAGTCAATATTTTTTCTCTGAATTGCTCACCGCCTCTAACTCTGTTTAATTCTCATATTAAAAGGGATCCACAAAAAAGACATAATTGTCCCTCATGTGAGGGCACGTGGGTCTCATTTAACGTAAGAATTAAATGAAGTTAGGAGCGGGTAGCAATTTGAAAAAAAATAATGAATTCAATGAGGGTTTTGCCTATTTTTAAATTATTGGAATAAAACTGTTAAAATGATCAAATCATAAGAAACAAAACAGAAATTAACTCTTTAATTAAAGTTAAATGAAGGATAAACAATCATTTATTCTTTTTGTATGTTTCATGTCTAGTTATGACTCATAAATGATGTTGATGTATTTATGGCTTTAGTCAATTGCCAATGTATTTTCGTATATGATTATGTCACATTTTTTTTGCCACAAGTTTGTAGGAAAATATCTATAGGCTTTTATGTGATTTCTTTTCCGCTAAAAAAGTGTTCACATTTACTTTTTTTTTTCCTTAAAATTCTTATATACTTAAAATTTCTTATAAATTGTTTGGGATTTAAATAACTTTTTCTCTATGAACCCTAACATTTCTTTCATTACTATGATTTGACATTCAGAGTTAAAAACTATCAACAGATGCGTGTCGTTTTTTTTTTCAATGGTAAAATCATAATTGTAGAAAGTTCGCTGCTAAAAGCCTAATAGTCATTTATTTTGTAGTGTTATGTGTAATAATTTTTATATTGCTTTATATTTTAAATTTCAAAATTTGATGATTGCTCGTATATGAAAGTTTGTATTTTTCTCCTCTAATGTTCGTGTTTCCTTATTATTATTTTTTATTTTTGTGATTTTTATCATATATTTATTTAGAAAAGGTTGTTGCAAAAAACCTAATAGTCATTAGAACAACATTCGTGTCTTGGATGACACTAAGGTTACATACTTGTCTCGGGTGAAACTCATCAAACTTCACACTAAAGGATATAAAGTGTTTAATAACGCTGATGATACCAATCAATTGACGGATACTAACCCTACGTATGACGAAGATGGATGCTATAGTTTTACAACAAATATATGGTACCCTTTCTAGTGATCTTTTGGTTCGCATTCTCAAGATAGACACCACCGCTCATGTTGCATGGGTTAAGATTCAAGAAATCTTTTTGAGCAACGAGTGTTTTTGAGGTGTTGCACTTAAGCATGAATTTAGTAATCTCATAGTCATACGGTTATTCTTCCATGCATGGACTAGTATTGTCAGAAACTAAAAGACTTATCTGACAAGTTTCCGATGTAACTTACCCTATCAGTGAATCTCAGTTGGTTCTACAGCTTGTTTGGATTCTACCAGCCAAATATGATATTGTTGCTTCTTTCATCAACTAAAGTGCCTTTAAGTGGGACTTTGCTCGAAGTATGATCCAACTAGAACAACACCAATTTGCCCAATGGAACTAGTCTTAAATATTCATGCTACACATTTAGTTCCTACCATGAAACCCAACAACCATCGTATCCACCAAACACAAAGTACTCAGCCCGTCTTATGACACAAACTATCAACACTACAATACTCGTGTCGTGGATAGGGTTGGAGTGCCGACTGTGGTGGACGCAACTTTGGGGGTAATGGTCTGCCACAATAACAGTATTCATCACCACCTTAATGGGCATGATGGAACACACCATCCGTGTCCACATCCTACCTAACCCACTACGTGATAGAACAAATCCCGTAGGGAAACAAATTGACACCATAGCCCTATTCGACCATGTGCCCAATGATTAACATGATGGTTTAACTCGGTGATGCTCCCTCTTCTCTAACTACTCGATTTAATGCCCTAATCCACACACACATTGGTGCATCATCTTAAAACATGTAGCTTACCCATCAAGTTCAAACATGATACATGGATATGGACGCTTCCACTCACATCACGACCAACCAAGGTATTATTCACTCCCTGTTGTGTTCAACGTTATCAAATAAAATTTTCGTTGGCAACAACAATTTGTTGTCAATATTTGAAACTGTAGTGGTTTGTATAAACTTCCCAACAAAACCTAGTAACTTGACAAAATTCTTCTTACACATAATATTTTTAAAATCCTTATGTGTCTGATATAATAATCAAATTATCATTGAATTTAATTCTTTTGGTTTTTCTTCAAATGATTTTAAGACTGAAAAACACTTTTCCTGTAGAATAATTCAAGCTTTACTTATGCAAACCCACCTTTCGTCTGACTTTTGCAGTGAAGCTTTACACACCTCTTGCTTCAGTGTGACTTAATTCAATCTATTTACGACACTGTCTCAAGTAGCTCATAATAACAATTCATATAGGGGTAAACGGATAGATTTGCCCTACCTTATAATATGCATGATTGATTTTGACGAAGCATTTTAACATTAATTAAAAAAAACAAAACTCATGACAAATCCTCAATATAAAAAAATACACGTATAGTTAATAAAGATTAGATTTAATTACGCAGACGGTCCCTATGGTATGCTTTAATTTTGTTATGGTTTTTAAATTTCAGAATTCACAAGGTTGATACAAAACTTATAATTTTTAGAAGTTAAAAGATCAAAAATAAAATTAGATCACATGAATCATCATGACATGTAAATATTGGGAGGTGATGGGTTCAAGTCTCACTCTGAGCAAAATGTTCAGAGTTGAGCCAAGGAGTTTTCTCAGCAACGGGTTTCCTCCTGAGGGGATTGGGGGTGCGGTCCCGGCTGGAAAACGAATAGGTGGGCCCGATTAAGATAACATCTATCATCCGAAGTTGGATCGCACATTTGTTGTTCAAAAAAAAGCTAAATCTAAAGATTTAGAAAGAAAACATTAAAATTAAATTTTATTCTTTTCTTCCAAAATTAAAACGTATCTCAGTTAGCCAAACCACCACAATCAACCACGTGTACACCTCTCACCCATCAAAAGAACGCCAACAGCTTCACGTTAAATAATAGAAACGACATTATACTAGTATGAATCTAATTTTCTAATTTTAGCAATTTAACCCCAAAAAACCCGAACAAAATTATTTCATCAAAAATTAAATAAAACCCATTTTATCTCCTTATCGCCCTTTCTTCATTCTTCTTCACAACTTTCGCCGGAAAACCAATCTTTCTCGCCGGAGATATAATCTCCGGCCACAATCACCACCAACACCCCAAATGGCATCATCAATTCTTCACCTTTCAGTAGCCCCACCACTCAAAACCCCCTTATTCTTCATCCCCAATTCATTCTCGTTAAAACCCATCAACAAAAACCATCGTCTGTCTTCTCCGGTGATCAGAAAGTCATCTTCCTCCGGCGCCGGTGTATTCGCGTGCTCGACGTCGTACCCCTTCATCGGGAAAGTGGGTTTGCATAGAAGAGAAGGTAACTTCAATTTGCTCTCTTATGGTACGAACCCTAATACGGGATCGGAGGTCGCCGTGAAAGCTGATGTGTCGCAAATTCTCTCGGCGGCGCTGCCGTTTGTGGTGGCGCTCACGGCGGTTGCTGCTCTTACTCAGCCGTTGACGTTCACATGGTAATCGGTTGTTTAATTACAAGTGATCACACTTTTTATCTCTTTCCTCTGCTTCAGTTATTATAAGTGGTTTAGAGTTGTTTACTTGAATCAATGTCAAGATCATGACACTTGTGTAATACTATTAGTTTAACAGTAATAAGTCCCACATGTGTGACATTAATTTGGTGTATTTATGTCAATTTAATCATTTCTTTAATCCAATTGCTATTACCATGTGCTCTGTTTGAGGTTTTATGTATTGGTTTTGTCCTCATTGTTCTTCTGAGGTCTGAATCTTGGGGTTTTAGATGAGTAATTTAATCAGAAATGAATCTTTGTTTGAATTTGCAGGGTGTCAAAGGAACTCTATGCTCCCGCTCTTGGTGGGATCATGTTGTCGATTGGTATTAAGCTCTCGATAGAAGATTTTGCTCTTGCGGTTAAAAGGTCAAACTTTATTCATGCTGTTACTGATATACTGGTCTGCAACTTGATTAATGGAAAGTTAGATCAACAAACAACATGATCTGAAATGGGTTTTTGAATTTGATTGCGTTTTGTGTCATTTTTGCAGACCTTTACCATTATCTATCGGGTTTCTTGCCCAATATGCATTGAAACCGGCTCTTGGGGTGTTTGTGGCTAGATTGTTTGGAGTGGCTCCCATGTTTTACGCAGGATTTGTGTTAATGGCGTGTGTTTCTGGAGCGCAGTTGTCTAGTTATGCTAGCTTCTTGAGCAAAGGGGATGTGGCTTTAAGCATTTTATTGACTAGTTCGAGTACTATTGCCTCTGTTCTTGTTACCCCTCTTTTAACCGGTCTTCTTATTGGTTCAGTTGTTCCCGTTGATGCTGTGGCAATGTCTAAATCAATCTTACAGGTAATAGTTAAATTAACATCTGTTTTGGGAGACCCATGACCCATTTGACCCGTTGATGCATTTAACATGTTTCCTTTGAGCTACTTTTGTATTTGATCTTTGGACCAATTTGTAACTAAATGGATTGAAATCACCACCTCTAACATCTGGTGCTGAATTCTGAGTTTTTGTTGTTAATTTGCAGGTTGTTCTTTTTCCAGTGGCACTCGGTTTAATACTCAATACATATGCAAAACCAGTTGTGTCTGTTCTTCAACCTGTGATGCCATTTGTGGCAATGTTTTGTACTTCCATTTGTATTGGCAGCCCTCTGGCTATTAACCGCGCCCAAATTCTTTCTGCAGAAGGTCTCAGATTACTTTGGCCCGTTTTAACTTTTCATGCTGTATCATTTACCATGGGTTACTGCATCTCCAAACTCCCGTTCTGTAGGTAATGCTTTCGATTATATGATTATTTGGAGGCCAAATAATCATCTGTTTCAGACATACTCATTTTCATACCAGCTGCAACAGAACTAATTATCTAAGGACAAAATAAAATTATGCATTTAAGGGTCAAATAATTCTCTTTTTGGAAAGTTTATCCATTAATTCCTTCAATAATCAGATTGGTAAAACTCTCAAACATCTAAGTATTACAAATTCAAACAATAAAGGCAAATCTAAGCACTATATCCAACCATCTGTTTTATTACATCTAATTATCCGTATCTGATTATTGGATATCATATTATATTATAATGTTATAATCTGTCTATTATATACATTCGAATTGGTATTCAAAGTTTTTGAATTTTATGATATTATTGCAACCAGGCAAGAAGAAGAAGTAAGCAGAACGATTTCACTGTGCACAGGAATGCAAAGCTCGACGTTAGCAGGGCTTCTCGCCACACAGTTCCTGGGTAGCAGCCAAGCGGTCCCACCTGCGTGTTCAGTGGTTGCAATGGCGATAATGGGTCTCTGTTTGGCATCCTTTTGGGGCAGTGGTTATAGAATCAGAGACTTACCATATCTTCTTATCCCACAAACCGATTCAACTGTTAGCCCTTGACACCATGAAGTCCTTATAAACCGTTTTTGGGTCGATTATTAAGTAGATCAAGATTCATACAACACATAAAGGTTGGTATAGCAGCTAGAAGCAAGTCTAGATAGTGGTTACGCGATAGAAAGGTTATGATATATGTGGGCGTAAAGGAAATGTTGGAGTGTTTAAAGGTCGTATTTTTCTTTTTGAATATGAATTGGTTGATGTAACTTGGTGAGGGAATAGCTTACCAAGTCGATGATCAGTAGCTGATGCGAGAGGATGATCAGTCACACTAGGGAATTAGACATGGCTCGGACTCCTACTGTGTATAATGTTTTGTTATGAATCGATTCAAGATTTATGCCTCGATATTGTTTTGTTGTGTAATGTGTTTGTAATATTGGGTGGCGGTTTCAACCCGAAAGGTTGTACGGCAATGAGCTTGATTGGTTATTCATACATCGATAGTAAATGTGCAAATGGTCGGATGGGTTAATGGACTTTTATTCACAGATTTAAGACGTTTAATGTTTAGGTAAGTAGGATTACAAGATGTACTGCCACAACGATTTCAGTTATGTGAATAATACATATTAGTGGATAATTTATATTAAAAATACACTTTGATGTTTGAAAGGCGGTATGTGAAATTTTACTGTTAGAAAATTGACTTTTATCGATAAAAGTTGATAGAAAATTCTAACGGTGTTAGTATTTGCCGACATATCAGACAAAATTTGTAGAAGAAAACGTATTTTAATATTTTAAAAGGCTTTTGATAATCAGTCGGTGATCACAAAGAAATCAAACAAAACCGAAAAAGAAGATTAAATTTTCTAGATCTAAATGACTGTCTCTAAATATCTCTCCATGATCCGTCACTAAGTAAAATTAAAAGATTTTTTCAGTTCCATGCTATAAAGATAACCATATACGTTAAAAATGTAAGATTTAAGAGTTTAGAATATTAAAGAGAATTTTTGAGTGACGGCATGTCATGAATTAGTTAAAACTTATCGTTAAAGGTTTACAGAAAATTTTGACAGCATCTGTGTTCAGTAGCGGACGAGACAAAATCTCTAAAAGAATAGTATTTTAATTTTCAAAGGTTGTTGATTATTAGTCGGTGATGATCATAGAGATCAAACAAAATCCATAAAGAAGAAAAGATTAAATTTTCTAGATAAATGTTCATCTCTAAAAGATTAAATTTTCTAGTTCTAAATGTCCGTCTCTTGTTGATTAAATTTTTTATTATAGGTTTTATTAGTTATATGTTATAAAGATAACCAAATACCTTATAATTAATGTAAGTTTTAAGAGTTTAGAGTACTAAAAGATAATCATCTAATATATTGACACCCTGTCAAATTCAATACATTTGATGCATATAACCTTCCATTTTGTTCTTATCACCTATAAAGTTTAAATCAGTGACAAAAAAGGATGATTTAAATTTGGTAATGAAACAATGATGAATATATAGATGGTGAAAAGTTATAAACTAACTACGAAGCGATGCTATAATTCAAAATAAATAAATCATGTGCATTATATAAATTGGAATTCCTAATGCTAAATTATCGTGATTTGTATAATTAACAGAGAATCCAAAATGCATATACAGATCAGTATATATAAATATCATATATGTGTGCATTATTACACCGATCTCCACATGGTTCTAAAAGCAAGCAAGTTGTTTAAGAATCAATACCATACCCCATTATCCCCTTCATTCTCGCACACTAATTTTCATTTATGGACCATACACTTTTTAAGAAAAATATTAAATACCACTGAAAATAATTAAGATAGTCTACAAAACACATTGACTGGTTCATGAACTTTCATCGATATTAAAAAAGAAAAAATAGATAGGAAAAAATAAGCCAGGTTAAAACATATCGAGTACTCTAGAAGTGATAAGAGGCCTATAAGTATCGAAATGATGAAATGTTCAAAATCAACACAATTTGCTAAATAAAGATTACTCTAAATAGATTAAAGGAAAAACTAGCTAAAGGAATTTGGTACCAAAAGTTGAATTTTTATAGAAAAGAAATAAATGAATGATTTGATTATATATCGAGATAAAGAAATTTCTCACATGGACTTGACTTAAATTGATGGAAACCTAATTAATTTGGTGTTCAATCGTTGATCATGAAAGCTAATTGCTTATCAATTAAATGGTACTTTAAAAATGATTTGATGTAATAGAATTCATTTGACTAACTTTTGAAGTTAATTAGAGATATGGAGTGATTTATTAAACATAAATTGCATCTAATTAACAAACTTTAGAGATAAAGATAAATTAGATAATTAATTCTACGAGCCTAACGATGTGTAGACGTGCTCACAAAGTGATATTAGGGTGACGGGTGCGTAACGATGTCATATAATAACTCGTTTGCTTCACTCACCATTGATAGGAGCATAATTTTGCAAACGGAGTCACTAAACTTCATTTCAACTATTTTACTAACGACATTTAAGGGGTTAAGCTACAAGAGAACAATAAATTTGGATAATCTTACTAATAGAAAGTTTTCTGATCAAATCACTGTTTAGTATCATAAACCCGGCCCTCTAGTAGTGCACATGCAACCCCTTTTTTAATTCTCTAAAAAGTTCATGCTCTAATTAAACATGTAAAATTAAAATTAAAATATTAATTTATAAGATTTGTGAAGACAATATTGTTTGAAGATTATGATCTAGTAATTATTAACACAAAAGATAGTAAAAAAAAACATGGTTCAGTTTTTTTACAAACATTTACAAAGACTCAACAAAAAGTAATAGCAAGTTGGTATCATTTTATTCTACAAACATGAGTTATAATTTGTTCTTGAAAAAGATAATCAACCAATTTAAAGCTTAATATACTGAAACCACCAATCTTCTCCAATTGACATATATTTATTAAACATACACTATATTATAAGTTCAACATCTATAATCATATATGTGGCATATGTATGTAGGTATATATGATGCATATACATATATCAATATATATACGTGCTTCTGTGTGTATATATCCGTGTGTGACTGTGTGTGTATATATATATTCATTCACATGGTAGAGTATAGATCTACCAAAGTTCTCATGACCTCAACCTGAGTTGCAAGACACTTTATATAATCAGCAGTTTCATCCAACAAACCACATGCATCCATCGTTTCAGCACCGGGTACAAGCTTCCTCAGCTTCACTTCTTGACCCGAATCGCTATTCGGGTCGACGAATTCTCTCCTAGGGTTTGTGTCATTAGGGTTTCGTCTCCTTGCAAACCTCACATGATGATGATGATGAGTAGGTTTATAATCAACCCTTTTGATTCTTGCGAACACCCCTCGATTTCTGATGCGATTTCTGATCTTTCGCATAATCGCACGGCTCCAAGATCTTCTTGATCCAACTACAGAAGCCATTGATGCATAAGCTGCAATCTTGACCCGATGAGACCTTTGTTGGATCTGGGTGTTGTCAAGATTGGATCTTTTTGAGTATAGGTTGTTTAGATTGTGAAGAAATCGGTATGCTAGTTGGATCTTGAGAGAATTAGGGTTTATGGATGTGGGTTTTGCAGGTGGAGACATGGTGGAGTGAAATTAGGGTTGTTTAGAAAGGGTGAAAGATGAAAGATGAAAGATTTTGTTCTGACACAAAGAGGAATTGAAGAAGTGCAAAGTGAAGAAAGATTATGTGTTGTACTTTTGTTTCTGACACAAAATCTACACAGAAGAGAGATAGAGAGAGGTGTGAAGAGAATGAAGAAAGCAGGAGAATATGGGATGCATATGGAGAGATATATATGAAAATGTATGTTTGTGAGAGAAAGAGATGAAAGTGTGTGTGAGAGAGAGGAAGAGATAAAAATATGAGAGAGACTTGGGAATCAATCTTTATGGAGTGATGTGGATGATATATTATTCATTTAATTTCTAGAAAACATTGAAAAAAAAAATGTTAACATTAAGTAACCGAGGTAATTTTTGACACGAAACAAAACCCAGTACGAAGGAAAAAACTTTTTGAAAAAAACTTTTCGGGTTGGGTGATACAACCTGTTAAAAAACATATCGTATTCGGGACGACTCTTTAAAAAACGAGTCGGGTTCCAATGGAACCAGTTGAAAACCATAACATTTTTGCATTAATAAATTATTTTTTGCTATTTTTTCAATTTAGTAATTCAAGTTTCAACTTAAGTTTCGAATTTACTTTAAAGTTTAAAAAATGTTTATTACCAAAAAATATATATTCAAACTTGAAAACCATAACATCTGACGTCTTATTGTATATGCAATTTGAAAGTAGAAGTTTAATATTAAATTACCTTTGATAAAAATATGGGTTGGGTTCGGGTTGCATTTGTTGTCATGAATAAGAATCCGGTTCATGTTCGATTTCGATATTCCGGTTGCCAACCTCACTCGATTAACACCCTTAACATTAAGCTAAGTAGCAAAATATTACACATTGTGTGATTATACACATTCTAATGGTCGGTTAGCTAGCAGTGTATTTTAAAATTAAAAGTTAATTAAATGTTAAAATCTTACACAATGTAAGTTTGTAGTGTAATCACTCTGGAAAATATAAAAGTTACTTGGAAAAACACTAACTAAGCTAGCACATAGGTCTGCGTGTTGAAATGAGTTGCTTCAAAAAATTAATAAAAAACCACTTCACGAAGATGGATTTGGAAAGTACCAAAAAGTTACGTAGTTGTAAATAACTAAAAACATAAAATAAAACAAAAAAGCGGAAAGAATTTAAAATTAATGTTATAAACTTAATTAGGAAAAATAAGTTGTATAAATGAAAAGTTTAAAAAGAGAAAAGAAAGAAACATGATAAACTTAAAAAAAAATCCCATAAAAAACCTAGAAAACAACTAAAAAACCAAGCAAATAAATATGGGAAGGAAACAAGAGAGGAAAAAAAGTAAAACCGGGTGGGTTGGTTTAGAGGGGCGTCAGCCAACCACTAATTAGCCATCTTTTTTATTTTTCTATTTTGTTAATACATTCCATAACCAACTTATCTAAACTAATATAAAATGGAAAAAAAAATATAAAAAAATGAAAAACTAAGTCATCCATCACCAACTTGTACCAACTGCCTCACGACTTGATTTAGTTAGAAAATATATAAAAATTAGCATTTAGAAAACCAAGAAAATAATAATCGGTTAGAGAGGTGAAAATAAGTAAAGCTAGAAAAAAAAAAAAAAAAAAAAAGAGAAGTGTATCAGTTGAAATGCTTGGATATTCTTACTTTTAATAATACCTTTTATAAAAAGTAGCTAGTTAAAAGTTTGTAAATGCTAGTCCTAAGAGCTATTATATTTTAGAAACTTAAAAAAACATTATTTAGCATTTTGTTGATATGTGTTATTTCTTAATTAACACGTAAATATAATGCGTTTGTTGTTTCAGAAAATTATGTATTTATTGCATTATGATTAGAAAGTAAGCGTGTCCTTTATTAGATAATTAGAAATGGTATAATTTGTTATGGCGCACATTCCATCAACTCTTTCCCCAATATGTTGGTGATACATCGAAGGATAAACAATCGTGGGTAATATTTTTTTTGATGGATCATTAACAAAATTGCCGCCAGATAGGATATCACTGGGCTGTGTTTTGATAAATCCTTACATAATTTTCAACGGACTTATCGGTCTGTAAGTATACGTTGGTGATACTCAAGTTTCAAGTTTACCTTTGCTAGTTTACTATTGACAGTTTTATGTGGTAACATAGAGGGTTATGCATCTTTGTATCAAAGATAGTGTAGAGGGTTATGTACCTTTATATTAAAGGTAGTGAGGTTTTGATAGAATCAAAGTACGTAGAAAATATATTTTTATCCAAGAGGTTGAAGTCTAAAGTCATATGGTCAACAAATGTGTAATAAAAATGATTTGAGAACAATAAATGGGCCGAACTCGTCTACACGCTTAATTAGCTACATGATTTGGCATCCATATAACTTGTTTAATTGTAAAGGTTTTAGGTGTTTTGCTACGTAAAAGTAAAACTTGTTGGTTTTTTATTTTTTGTTAAACTTTAAAAGAGAAATAAACATCAAGATTTGTAGTTTAAGAACAATATAGCTTTATAAAAGTTCATTATTTTGGTGTAATTTACTAATATATGAATACAAGGAAGTTTAAAAAATTCTGAGTCGTGTCATTATCAACCCAAACACAAATACATGAGTCATGTTTAATTTCATGTGCAAACTCAGTTTTACATGTTATTGTTATGTTCAACCAGTAACCCACAAACATGTCTTTTTTAACATGTTTTTTATTTGTGTATTGTTGCATATACTATTATTACAACAAAATATAAATGAAAGATGCCATAACATTATATGAATATTAGTGGACAATAATAATACAGTATTGGTCACGTTCATCTGAGATGTAAGGTTCAAATTTTTTGATTCTCTTCCCAAAACAAGGTTTAAAATATTGATGTGTATATATTGTTCAAAATTAAACAAGGATGTCACTGTTGCAATTTCAATATATATATTTTATATTTTCTATTCAGTATGAGATTTTTATAATTCTACAAATATAAATCCTATTAATATTAATTAATATGGCGTTTTAAATATATAAATAACGCAAAAGCCAATATTATAAAATAAGTTTGGGTAAACCGATTAAAATATCACTTTAAAGTTGGATAATTACGAACAATCTTAATTAGATATCAGATAAAACATCCAAAAGTAACTACCATCAATCAAATCATCTTATCTTGTGAGGTAGAATAAGTAAGTGATTATAGAGAAAACAATCCAACCATAATACTTTGATTAAGTGCATAGGAACTTATTAAAAAAGTCATTCGATTTGACAATTTGTGTTTAAGTGTACCTAATTTACTCACACAAAGTCCCATCTCTTACCTACGTTCGAGCACCACCATCACACCTATCATAAACAACCAATGATAAGATGCTTATACGCTAACCACCATTAAGGCGTTAATCATCTTAACTACACTTGTAAAGCGGTATTGTAGTATATTGTACAAGACCAATGATTGAAACCGAATACATTGTTTCGTTAAGTGGCCTGCTTCAAGCTAGAGAAGTTAGGATGACTATACTGAGTATGTTCTTAAAAAGCAATTCATCACCAATTCTATAAATGGATGAAAAAGCATGATTAAGTAACTCATGATTTCTAAGCGCGCAACATGATCTTGGTTATATTGTCAAAGTTATATAACTAAATACGTTACAATCCTAACCCATTGTGTTTCAACTTAATTTGGGTAAAAATAATTATTGTGAAGTTACTTGTGTGGAATATTTAATTCTAGTGCTTGAAATATTGAGTTTTGGTTAAGGATTTATCTAAATCTAGCTTTAGTAAACCCGTGCATTACACGGGATGAATAAATAAAATATTAAATATAATAAAAATTTATTAATAATAAACTAATCTTCAAAGATAAGAAATGATTGTAATTTTCCTTATTATAATTAGAATAAAAATTTTATTTCAAAACAAACGTTTCTAAAAAATATCATTTATAAAAACCTTCTTATTATAATTTCTAATTTTAATTATTTTTTATTATAAAAATTTTACTTTTTAAAAACACCCATATTAAAATATTTCGTATTTTTCTAAAAAAGTTTGATGTTTTAGAAAATTTCTTATTTTATAAAAAATTGTTTTTTAGAATATAATTATTAAAAAGTTCTCTTTCTTAATTTATTAAAAATTTATTTTAAACTTAAAAAAATAAATAACATTATTAATAATTAATGTGATAATTTAATAGGGGAGAGAAACGGAAAAAATTTGCTAATAATGAATGTAATGCTGACACGTGTCAGTTCTAGAAACTTTTTTATTAGGGGTAGAAAATTTCTCATTATGAGCTTGGTTGACAAATTAAATGGCCTTAGTAAAGTTATAACGGAAAATAAACTTGCATAGACATGATGGTTAAACAAAAGCCATTTATAATTATGTCTTAAGTCGAAAATAATTCATGAGGTTCTGAAATACTAGTTCAAAGGAATTGAAGAGTACTGAAATCCATTTTCTTTTGTTTAAGAATAATGGGACGTTGGTCCAAAAATCATTTTATTCAAAGCAATGACCTCCAAACTAGAAGTATTATATATCTAAAATTTGCTTTGAAGCTAGATGCCTAAATTATTAAACTTTCTACAATCCGAACCCACCTGAGTGAACTCCAGATTTAAAAATCCTTCTTGAGAGATCTTGAAAAATATCTCTTACATAGATCTTTGAAGATCATAAACACCAACAATATATGGTGGTTTAGGTAAATGTTCGATTATTATGATGTCAAAAGATATTTAAAAGATATCAATGTGATAATTAAATATAAGACATATTCACCCTTCACAATTTTACGCGAAAATATTATTTATATATATACTACTATATAATGCATTTGAGATGGACAAAGTTAGTATTTCATTTAAATTTAAGATAAATAATAGAGGCATTTTTGGTGTTAAAATTTTTTTTGATACTTATGATATAACTTTGTTATTTAATGAATGAAATATTAAGTTTTATATAATTATTATCATTAAACTTATTTTATTATTTAATGACATATTATTTAATAGATAATATTTTTGATAGTATAGATATGTATTAAAATTCAATTTACAAATACATGCACTATTATATAAAAACAATATACAACATAGAATTTAAGGGAAAAAAATATTATGTTTCGAGTTCTCTATGGTTTTATCTCAAAACTGATGTGAACCACTCTATACATACTCTTAAAATCATCAACCTAAGTGTTGTGTTTCACTCTCATCACACAGACTTCAAACTAGTACTTATCATATTTCTAACGCCCTAAAAATACTAGAAATAGAAGAAAAATCTTTACATCCAAATTACACAAACTTATAGCCACCCTAAACATTATATCTATCTATATTTATAAAAAAAAAAGGTTTTTTTATGCCACTTGTCATAATTTTAGAGCTTCTAATTTTATTTTCTTGTTTCTTTCTTCTAATAAATATCACATTAAATACAAATGATATTATTTAATTCTTTTCATATTGAAAATGTTTTTTATTAAATTAAAAAAATAGATCATTCTACAAATACAATTTGTAAAGAAATAATTTTTTATAAAATAAGAATTTTTTTCAAAAAAATATCAAACTTTTAAAAAACACAATATATTTTAAAACTTGTGGCTTTTAAAAAATAAAATTCCTATGAAACAAAAAAAACTAAATTTCAAAGTTATAATAAATAAATTATTAAAAATGACATTTTTTAAAAAACGGTTTGTTTTGAAACAATTTGTTTAAAAACCAACTTTTAAAAAAAATAAACAAAAAGCTTAAAAAATGATATCGTCATTTTATCACTTGTACGTAATGTCAATCATATCTTATATCAAAATATCGTTTTATAACTTTTTAATTTTTATTAATAACTATTTAATATTTTATTTATTCAACTCGTGTAATACACGAGGTACTAACCTAGTATATAATAACTATATGCCTTAAATACTTGACCTTTAAAAGAGAAACCACCTATTACACACCTGAATATCATTTGACCGAATAACCATTGGTATATATGATAACTCTTTACTTTGATATTCTTAAAGGCTACTTAATTGCAAATATTAGTTTACATTTCTAACCATCACACTCAAGCAATGATGTAATTTGGTGTAGTGTAGTAGTAGAATAGATTTGTCTTTAAAAAAAATAATAAACTGCTATTTTCGTCCCTGACGTTTAGTTGAATTTGACATTTCAATCCAAAAACTTTTTTTTGCCATTTGAGTCACTGTAGTTTACCAAATGTTACCATTTTCATCCACTCCACTAACACCGTTAAAACTACGTTAAAACTCCGTTAACTATGAGGGTATTTTAGTTTTTTTGAACACCCTAATTATCTAAATTAAACAAATTAATCAAATAATATTTAATTAAAACTAAAAAACACATGAAACGACTAGTGAGACTAGACGCTTCAGTTTAAAAGTTTCGATTAACTCTAACCCATGTTGTTCGATTGAGGTCTGCTGTGTGATTTCAATTAATCTTCACGTTTTATTCGAACTATACCGTTATTTGATTGAGGTTTGTTGTAGGATTAAGGTTTGTTGTTGACATGCTTTATTTGATTGAGGTCTTTGATTGAGTTCTTTGAACATGACAATAGTAGAACTCAATAAAATAAAAAGTGACAACAGTAGACCTCAATCGAACAACAGCGCACGTTCAAACAAAACGTGAAGATTAATTGAAATTTCACAGCAGACCTTAATCGAACGACATGTGTTAGAATTAATCAAAGCGACCGGTCTCACGAGTCGCTTCATGTGTATTTTAGTTTTAATTGAATATTAATTGATTAATTTGTTTTAATTGGATAATTAGGGTGTTGAAAAAGACTAAAATACCCTTATATTTAACGGGGTTTTAACAGAGTTTTAACGGTGTTAGTGGAGTGGATGAAAATGACAATATTTTGTAAACTACAGTGACTGAAATAGCAAAAAAAAAAAAATTTTGGATTGAAATGACAAATTTAACAAAACGTCAGGTATGAAAATAGCATTTTACTCAAAAAAAAAGTTAGCATGTAAATCAAAATTTCACTCATTTTTCCAATAAATACATTTTAGCCCAACACTGCACATATACTTATTCTTTCTACATGCAACCTTAATATTTTCACATCACCATTTCATTTTTATTTATATTTAAACAAAATATATTCTTTTTATTTAAGAAATATAAAAAATATTGAAATGAAATTAAAAAGAAATAATTAAACATAAATCAAAATAAAAAACTAAAATTGCATTGGATTAAAGATATAACTACATGAAACCATATCAATCATATATATAAATATTATGCGTTTTTTTTTTTTCAAAACTAATTTTATTGAAATGATACATTGAAGATTAGTGCGTATAAACGACTGTAATTGCATTTTGTATTATACTTAAGTAAATTACATAAATACATTAGATTTTTTTTTTGAACGACAAATATACGACACTATGTAATTCTAAACATATTCTAGATTTTTAAATTAAGGTGAATACACATAATATTCACTTATTTGTACTTTTGGATTTCAGTAACAGTATTAATTGGTCGTGTAGTTATTCATGTGTGACTTTGTGTATATATATAACTAGGTTAGTACCACATGTATTACACGGGTTGAATAAATAAAATATAAAATAATTAGTAATAAAAATTTATAAATTATAAAACCATATTTGATGATAAAATATGATTATAATTGCATATCAATAGTTACTTTAAGTAAATAAATAATAACGTATTTTTCTTAAACTTTTATTTTATATAAAAATATGGGTTTTAAATATTTTGTTTTAAGAAAAATGAATTTATTTTAAAAAAAGATTGTTGTATTCTGTATTTTATAAAACTTTTGTTTTTAAAAAGTGTGTTTTTAATAAGAAAATAGGTTTTACTTTATTAAATTATATAATTTTTTAATTTGAAAATGTTATGAGTAATATTATTAGTATTCAATATTATTAATGATAATAAAAAGAAATAAGAAAGTTAGTATGATAAAACTTACAATTGTGTAAAGTCTTATTTTGATTTTTTTATAGATAGATAGATATACAGATAAGTAAATAGGCTAGAAACCTATTTATTAAAAAGATTATAGTTAGTAATAAACACGAAAAGTTATAGTACGATATTTTAATATAAGATATGTTTAAAGTTATATATACGTAATAGTTCAAGAAATAAAACAATTATACTATTTTTTAACTCTCTTAGCTAAATAGTTTTATTTTTAAACATTCGTGTTAAGATTTGTTTTATAAAAAAATTATTTTTTGTAAGAATCTTGTTTATTAAAAACTCGAGTTTCTAATTATTCTGGTTGTGTTAGTAAAAATGCTTTTAAAAAATTTCATATTTTTATAATATTTTTTAAAAAGAACCGATTTTAAAATATTTTGTTTCAAAAAGATTTAATATTTTAGAAAATTTCATATTATATAAAAATTTTGTTTTTTTTTATGATTTCTATGTTAATAAAAAGATGTGATTTTTTATTTTCTTAATAAAGTTTAATTTTAAAAACATAACTTGATTTTAAAAAATATAGATGAGAGAGAGAAATGCATTAATTAATAAAATTAATTTTTATTAAGAGAGACAAATTAGTTTAAATGTTTAAATTACTATAATACCCTTTTGGAGGGAAAATGAAGTGATGATGTTTAAAATAATGACAAGTGTCAAAATGATGGTTTAATAGAGTGACAAGTGTCAAAGAAACCTTATTTTATTAGATACTATAGATTTTAATTAATTTAATTAATATATCTAAATTACAGTTAAAATCTTTTTATATTTTAAGAAAAACTATCTTGACCTTATGCAATTAATTTTCCACTACCTTATTTTCAGATTACTTTTTTCTACAACTTAGTTTAATGTTTAATTAAATGTATCTTTAATAATTTAGTTGTTTGTTTTTGACTCTTGATATGTTATATAATGATATATAAATGGTTAGTAATTATGCTTTTACAGTAATTATTCAAATGTCAATACTTTAGAAACTCACCACGTATTTTTATCAAGAGAGAGAGAGTTGTCTCGGGTTTTCTAGTTTCCCTAAGTTGTCACATAAGATTTTTTTAATTTCCCTAGTTTTTCCCCGTTTTACAGGGTGTCGTACCATTTTTTCCGTTTTCCCCTACGTTCTTCTTGTGTGCTATAGAGGCGGTACAATACAACTTCCAAACTGCAAAATCATCCGGTGGAATCCGGTGAATATTCACTGGGCCAGGGACTAAAAGTAGAAGTTGGGATCGGAGGTGGTGTTCCCACCCGGAGCCAGGAATTTCCCGGGCTCTCCCGATTGCCGCTATGTGACCTTATACTATTAACCGAAGTTTATCATTTGATTTCACATGTATATGTAAAAGGCAACTTTAGAGATTTAGTGTATTAAAATTGACTTGGGTGACTTATATATAAATTCATAAATATATATCAGTTTTAGGGTTGTAAATGCTTTAGTTTCCATCATTAAACGTCAGATATAATATCTAATTAACGCCTAAACGAATTTCACATTGTGCATGAACCGAGATATGCTAGTTTCATAAGTAATATTGGACCTCAGATATCACAAATGTGTATTGGCGTAATGACTATGGATAAGAGGACTACACGGTTTAGCATAATTAAGTGGGAGTTCTCTCAAGATGATGACCTCTTAGAAAGTTTTCACTCGGAAAACCTAAAACAAAACTATGAACTCCTTTTGAACAAAACATATAGCATTAATTGATATAAAAGACAAGTTGTGCGTTATACGTTAAAAGTAATCTTGTCATAATTTATTTAAAAGTTAACATGTATTGTTGTGTAGTTTAGTTAACCTTTGTAGAATTTAGAAAAATCTTTCTACTCTAATAAAAGAGTAAATGGGGGTGCCACGTGTCAGCACCACAATCATTCTGAGAGAAATTTTCCCGCCTCTCTCTCCTATTAAATAATTACCTTAATAACTAATAATATTATTTTAATACTTTTTAATATTTAATAACTTAAGAAAGAAATCTATTTATTAAGGTTATTTCTAAATAAATTGATACTTTTAAAAAGTCAATTTTTTAAAAACAAAAAATAATCAAATTTGGGAGTTGTAATAAGAAAATTTTTAAATGTGATATTTTTATACGGTTTGTTTTAAAACAAAATGTTTATTTAAAAAAAAGTTGTAAAAACAAAATGTTAAAAAGTTAATATCACTGTTTTATTATTTCGGTCATATCATATCTTATAATATTATTTTATAATTAATAAATTTATTATATTAATATTTTATTTATTCAACCCGTGTAATACATGGGTTTACTAAAACTAGTTGGCTTATATATAAGTAAAAATTAATATGTTCATAGAGTAATGATATAAAAAGAAAAGATGGCGGGCGCATGGAAACTTAATATTGGAGAAATGTGGTTGGTGGAGGAGGTGATGAAAAGTGAAGGGTTAGATGTGACGTGGCAACCACCATATGACCGCACATGGTTTCCATTGACCACTTTTGGATTCATTGGTGGGCCCCGCGCCTTAATTCCTCACTTCCTTTGACTCTTTCCATCCTCCCCTAAAGTCAATATTTTCAAAACCGATCATACAACATAAACATATCATACAATAATTCCAAAACATTACTTGGAACGGAGGAATGAGATCGGTATCATACCGAAAAATATCGATGCTAAAAATAAGTACAATCGTAAATCGAATACCGTATCGATTTTGTCGGTCCGGTACCAATCGATACCGGTACCATTGAAAATACCTAAATTGAAGGTACCGAATACCGAAACATAAAAAAATGAATACCTATGTTCGGTACAGGTATTCGATAAAATTTGCTCATCCCTAACAGTAGATGTCACCAATCCATCATTAAGGGTGGACGGAGTCATGATGGACGGAGCGGAGTAGGATGGATTTCAACACCCACATGACTGAGATGGAGATAGTCGTGTCCTCGAGTTTTTAGATGTAGGAAATTAGCTCGAAGACCGAACCAAATCAATAATGTTAAATCAGTATTCACGTTTTGATTTTCGGGTTTATTCGGGTCCATTAATCGGTGATCAGGTTGGTCAAACTGTAAATTAAAAAATCAAAGGCAACATACTTGAAAACGTGTTACCATTATTGTATTATGCTCGGACAAGGAATAACAAAACAAATATTTTAAACAAATACATGAAAATGCTCAAGTATGAAATCTTTATACCTTGTTTGTAATCGGTTTGAATGGTTTAGTATGAAAAATGGACTAATGGAATGATCGAGTTCAAGAATTGTGTCATTGAATGAATATAGACTGATGGAAGGATTGATCGAGTTCGTAAAAGTTCAAAATAGATATTGCCAATCAATACTAGAATATGAAATATAGATTATCAACTATGACGATATGATATTCGGGTTCTTCGGGTCAACCCGAATTGTCAAAAACAAATCAAAGACAGACTAAAATAAGAAATTTGGGTCTGGATATGATATGTAATCGGGTTTGGATAAGTTTAATTAGGGTTAGGTATTCGGGCTCAAGTAAAAATGATACCACCAGAAGGAGATGATGTGGTGGGATTTGTGGGATGTGTATCCGAATTTGAGAAAGAAACAAAAATGAAATCAAGTTTTATAGGAGCGAGATGTAGGAGGAGGAGTACGTTTCGGACTAGATGAGGGAGGCATTGTTATTCAATGCGCCCTTAAGATTTTGGTGGTAGAGGTCGAATACTCGAATCTTTAGACATTTTTTATGATTTCTCATTGAATCATTATTGAATTCAAAAGTGAAGAGTGATCAAGCTTACTTTAAAATATCATAATTGTTTAATTATATCATTTTCTAAATGTAACTAATGAAATTTCAAGAAGTGTGAGTGTGCTTTCGAAAGTTTCGACTTTTCGATCTTTCTTCCCTTAGCGCACAAGCATGCACTAAGCAAGTAAACTACTTATTTTCTTCCCTTAGCGCACAAGCACTAAGCAATTTATTTATCAAGGACATGCGACCAGTCTGACATGCTTGCCAACCGCTAAGCTCTCCGTTCCATTTGTATGTGTAAAAAGTATAGGTGACTGGTTAACCGACCGGTTCTGATGGTTCGCTTGTGTTTTAGTCCAGTTCAGGCAGCGCCTCGATCACTGGCTTTTCAAAGATAAGAATCATTCTTTTATTCATTTTCCTAATTTTAAGTAACACTCTGCTTTTTTCAACTTTTTATAAAAATAATGATAAAACATTTGAGTTGTTTTGTTTAAACCCGGTTTATGTTTGTTTGAATATTCATATCATTTATGGCGTCATTCAGTTTTTCATAATTGGTACGAATGATCCGACCATTTTGACCAGTGAACCTTTAAATCACCCGGTTCGATTGAAATCGGGACTAAAAACTATTTAGTGTTAAATAGTGAAATTGAAAATTAGCAATTCTAGTATTTAAATCTGCCAAATGAATACCAAACTGAATGTACGTCAATTTAATGACCACATATTCAGTCAATTTAATATATAACCATTAGTGTATCAACTCTGGCTAATTTGATAGTTACTGAAATTGGCTGGTAAAATAAGCTTGTTTAGGTAATTGGATATTTATCCAAAATATTGCGTCATTTATGTTCAGAAATATTATTGTTTAGCTTGGTAAACGACTTATTGATACAATCCAGATTAGTGGTACAAACAAGCCAAGTTATTTATGAGCTACTCGAGATCAGTATGCTAAGAGCTTAAACCAAGCCATGTTTAAACAAGCCTAAATATCAAGCCCGAGCTCCGCATATCAAGTTAAAATAAGTTCACATATTCCTAAACGAGCCTTTTGTTATTTAATAATCTTTAGGACCGAGTTTTGTTTCGTGTATGAAATTTTAACAAGGTAAGTTCTTTTCAAGCTTCTACTCTTCTACTATGATGTAAAATTTGAAAAGTCAAAGCACAAGATTTAATTTGAATTATAAAAAGATTTTATAAGAGATTTTTGTCACCATCAAAGTTGTTAATAGATGAATATGATAAAGTGATATGAAATAGCATACGTGTAAATATATATTAGTTATGTCATTATTCAAAAAAATTTTTTTACTTTCTTAAACACTTAACTTATTCTTGAAAGCTACATGAGGAGTATACTTTAAAATATATTCCAACTCATAAGTAAAAACTAATTACTGTCAATTAGTGAATTTCTTTTTCGATTAGAGTTTACTTTTAAAAAGTTGAAAGACTTTAAAAAAGTTCTATGCCAACCATACTAGAAACTTAGAATAGTATAGCGTTTAATAAGAGCGTTTAATTTTGTTATTTTAATCATAAAAATGATAAATAAATTAAGACATTGAGATAAATAAAACGCGCCATGCAAGGTGGCATATGAAAATTTTCAATTTCTTTATTAATTAAATTACTATTTATTATAATAATAAGAAATAGAAATTAAAGAAAAAAGAATAAAATATAAATTAACAAAATTGAACATTAGAAAGGGACCACAACCATGTGCATTCAAAAGAATATAGAATTTGTCTTGTCTTGATAACATGGCAAGTCACAAGTTGACACATTACCGTTCCAACCATATGTAAATAAAAGCAGAACCCTATATATCATAAAAACATGTAAAACAAAAATATCCACTATTTATTTTTTAACTTTAAACAGTTCAACATATGTATAATGGTTCTTGTTTACTCTTATTTCGTTATATATATTCAAAAAATAAACATAGAACGTGTGAGATACTTATGTTGCTTAATAATAACCACAAACATATTATTTACAAAACCATTAGGCCTTTCTTTTTCAATGTTCTATTTAAGAATCATTTCCTTGTGTGATCTTATGAACAGTGTGCATATGTAACCACTTCAAAAATATATACATGTGGATTGAGATGACTTCTAGCTGCTTGTATAGTATAAGTGTTTGTAAAATCTTATTATAGAGCAATTGTATCAAAGAGATATTGCTTCAAAAACCATTGAAGGAGACTCCTCAACTCCTTTGTGAACAAGTTAAAACTTGGTTTCTTTGAAGGGAGAAAGTTTATTGGACTCATGTAGAGTCTGGAGATCGATCGAGGATCATACATATTAATCACTCCTCTTGTGTCAACATCTATTGATATATGGTAGTGTCTTATTACTATCAAACTTTAACAAACCGACGTTATTGTAAAGCCTACATCAACCAACGAACACATGCATACGACAAACAAAGCACGAAAAAGAGCCTTTATTTTCTTTTGAATCGAATTGAATTGTTTACCATGTAAGTAATTAACATGATATGAATACGATTATTCATTGAAAAGATATAACAAATTAATTTATATGTGCATTTTATTTATTTAATTATGGTTGTTTGTGTAATTTTGTAATGCAATAATGAAATTTAAATGAGATATATATGTGGAGTGTGTTGGAAGAAAAGGAGAGAAAGATGCATATGCTTGATTGATGTAGTTTCTAGCAAGAGCATTGTTGGTGACACTTTCACAAATTTAAAACTGTAAGAACATGGTGGACCCTATCTTTGTCTATTGGTTGACAAACATAAGCTAATCTCATCATAATTAATTAGTCTTTAATTATTGATTAAGCATGTACTATCAGCATGCTTACCTTCTTTTGTGTGCCCCATGTGATTGTGAGCTTTAATGTTGTCTGTCGATAATCCATCACTAATACTTCAATCAGTTCTTTTTCGGTGAATTACCGACAAAGGTATGTCATTGGATAAGCTATCGCCCACGACTAAGTTTCTAAGGGAGCATCACCGAAAAATTCTTGTCGCTACTTTCGCCGATGAAATCATTCTCGTTGGTGATATTCATTTGTTGTATGGTAAATGTTGGTGTTCTAGTCTATCCTTAACTATCTTCATTATGGCACCTAGTTTTTATCTTTAAGTTGGAGAGAATTGTATGTCTATTTACAATCTTAAATTATATTTTAAGGATTATGTTACATTATGGTTGATCTGAGTTTAACTCAAAAGTGATATTAACAAAAGGGTTTGTGATTTTAAACAGGTTAATTACAACAAAATGTAACTAAACTTACATTACATGCATGGTGCAATATAATTTTTAATTTTTTACAATTATATGTAGGTACGTATTAATTAGCAGATAATACGATGGTTTGACACTAATATTTTAATGAGCGACATTGTGCTACATATTGTAGCAAAATCTTTAAAAGTATGATATAGTAGAAATAATATTTCTAGTAAGTTATAAACATAAAGACAATTATGTTTTCATGTAAAATAAATTGTAATCTAGTCGACGGGAGCATTTATGTGATTAAGAAAAATAAAGCATTGTTGTTTGACTACGTATTGTTTCTTCGTCAACCGTCAAGGGTTGTGGTTGTAATGTTCTAGAACCAAGTTTATTGAAATCCCAATCTAATATTAAGATTTTATATAGTGCAAATTTTAATATGATGCATGTCTTTCTAGTTAATAAAAATTCACATATATATTGTTATCAAACTAGTAAGAATGACACCTAATTTGAGGGATATTCCTAATTAAAAAAAAACTAATTTTATTTTATTGTTTCCAAGTGACCTTAAATATATATTGAGAACCATAATTGAATTTGTTTACTATAAATTTGTCAGGTCTACTTTAGAACAGAATTTTTTTTTTCTAGCATTCTAGAGAAACTAAAATAAGTCATCTTTTGATGTGATAAACTTGTCATAACATGACTTCACATTTTAGACAAAAGCTACACGCTAAATTAAGATATCATCGGATTAGATTTAAGTGGTTAAGAATAATACAGCATTATTCGTTGACTAAGTATCGTTTATGTGTCAAGAGTTGTTATTTTTTAATAAGTTAATTACATAAAAAATTCTTGTGCTTAGGCTTGTTTCAACTTTCGATCTTTAGATTTAAAAAATTCGTTGACGTGAATGACCGTTAACTTTTTTCGTTAAGTTCTAGTAAAATGACTAAAATACCTCTGACTATTAAAAAATAATATTTATGAAAAATGAGGCACACAACTTCATTTTCAACCTTAAAACTATAACCACTATTATTCTACCGAACCACCACCACCACCATCTACCAAACAACCATTGCATTCCACCACCTCAGACCAACTCTTTTTATCCTTCTCCTTCACCATCGTAGTCCCCTCCCTTTTCATTTCCTTCCCTTCCCTCCCTTCATCCTCATCTTTAGCCCACCATCGTAACCCACCAGGGCCGGCCCGAAGGGGGGGAAGGGGGGGCGGGGGGGGGGGGGGGACCGCTCAGGGCCCGATCTACTTAAGGGCCCCGAATTTTTATAAAATTATATATATTATAAATATGTATTTTTTTTAAAAAGCTATAAATTATTAATAAACTTACTAGAGAGACCTAATAATAATTTAATTATTTTAACCTATTAAATCTTAACTTAGAGCTCATTAACACTTTAAATAGTTTAGCCCAATACCATTTACCCGATCTAAACTCAATTTAATATGAAAACTTGATCGAGAACTTTGTTTTAAAGAACGCTAAGAGAACTTCCCGATTCGTTTAAGTATATTAGATTATTTTGATACAATACTTTCGTTTTGTTTATTGTTATAACAATTATCGTTGTATTATAAATTTTTTATATACAAGTTATTCGGTTTAGATTTTTTTTTGTACGTCGTTTTACAGGGGTTCATTTTTTGTTCTCACCCCGGGCCCAATGTATCTTAAGAATTCTCGGGACCGGCTCTGTAACCCACCACCATCATTTCTTACTCATCGGAACACCACAAAAAACATCAACCGTCACCACCATTACAGCAGCTCTTCCCTTGATTGGATTCGAGGTGACGACACGTGGTGTTGGAGATGATGGTAGCAGACCGGTGGTGGTGGGGATGGTGATGGTGTTTCGATGGTGTTAAGGATGTTGGTTGCAGACTTATGGTGGTGGGGATAGTGATGGCGTTTTGGTGGTGTTGGAGATGGTGGTGGTAGATCATTGGTGGTGGGGATGATGGTGAGGTTCCGGCGGTGTTAGAGATGGGGGTGGCATACCGGTGGTGGTGAGGATGTTGTTTACTGAAGTAGAAATTGAGGAAGAATAAGAAGAATTTTGGGCTGGGTAGGTGTTGGGGGCGTGAGTTTTATAATTTGTTTTATTTTCACAAAGGGTATTTTAGTTATTTTTCTAAATTAACGGAAAAAGTTAACTGTCATCCACGCCAAGAACCTTTTGTGTTATGTTTTGACGAACCTTTGGAATGACATTGTAGTTTTTCAATTCTAGAAACTGAAAGTAAAAACAGGTCTAAGAATGGACTCCTTTCATGTAATTAACTCTTTTTTAATCTACACTAATGTCACATTGTTACAAGCGTGTTTGTTGAGAGCTCGATCTTGATACGAAGGTTTAATAATTTACGATCATATTGAGTTATAACATGTCGATTATTCATAAGATCTCTACAAGCATATGATCTTGAATAGGATACTACGGTTTTGATTTGTTTAACTTGAAATGATGTTTAAAAAATATAACCAGCACAACGATTAAAAATTGATCCACAAGTGTAAAATGAACTTTTAAATGATAACGTTCCAACTTCTAAAACTTGCATATAAATATCCGTATCAAATTAATTCTGATTATCACGGATTCACGGTTAACATAACTATCTTTTAATTTAGTAGTAGGAAGTGAACATAAAATTTATGTTGAAAACTAACACTAAAACTATTTTCATATGTTGGGCAAGTCTATATTAGAGTGAAAATATCTTGAATAAGAAATAGTAAGTTAAAAAAAAAAAAAAAAAGAACTAGCAAGTCGTAAAATCAATTTAGAGTAAATTATAAATTGTCATTTATTAATATATGAAATTGCATTGTATGTCTTTTAGTTTTAATAATTACATGAAATATTTTTTTAGAAAAATTAAACACTTACTGTTTTTTACATTAACTTTCATCCAAATTGTTTTCTTACGCTCAACAACGTTAAATTCAATGTCCCTCTCTCTTTGATACCCCAACACCGATCATCTTCACCACCACTCACAACATCTTTACCATTCAAGCCCCTTGAAGTTTTTGAAAATTACTTTTTGATAAATTGAGCCTACATCTTCACTTTGTGTTTTACTTTGCGTATTTTAATTTTGATTTCTTGATTCCTTTCATTATTATTATTTTTGTGGATACGAAGCATTATCATTTCTGATTTATAAATGCAAATTCTCTTCTTAACATTACTTTTTATTTTATATTTTTATCTAGCAGATCAATAATCAAAGCCCAATAGCAAATTGCGTACTTTATATTGAACATTCAATGTGGTGCAGCGATTGTTTGTTTAAAAAAATCTTTTTAATTTTTTAATATATTGGATGTGAGAAAACAATTGACAAAAATACCCTCATGTGAGGGATACATGATTGAACATAAGTGTGTGTTTGAATGAAAGTTATGTAAATGATAATAGGTGAGTACATTTGTTATAAAAAAAAATTCATGTAATTATTAAAACTAATTGACATATCATATAGTTTCAGATAATAATAATGGACACAATTTGTTATTTACTTTACAATGTAATATATAACATTATATATCATTTTTTAATGGCATTTAGAATCACCTTCAATATCAGAGTGAATCTTACTGAGACGGAATGTCAAATGTCCATACTAACTTATACACTCCGCGTGTGACTCGCTTAGAAAAATCATCAATGAGGAAACCCCTCACTGTAAGAAAACTCATTTGAGTCAAGTTTGAACCTAAAACCAAAAAAAATCACAAATCCAAACCATCACCCTCATACCATTAGACGGGAACGCCTTTGATGCATTGTATATCAAAATATCAAATAGTTTGATACAAATTTCGCGCACTAAGTTATGGGCATTAACAACACAATACGAGTTTCATAAAATTCATAAGAACAATTTTGTTGCTGGTGTAACATCTCCTCCAACTTTCAATTGCTTTCTTTTCCTATTAATCTTGGATGCTGAAGTTTGATAACATTGCCCACAAACAGAACCACTATCAAAACGAATACGTTTGTAGGCACAAACCGTTTTGTGCACCTCTAAATGAAACGACCTTTTGAGGGAAAATAAAGTTTTTTCTTAATGCAGTAACACATATATTTCTTATAACGAGTGACAACCAAATAACTTTGATTTGAGCTCCTAACTAAAAATTCTTTAGGAAAGAAGATGGCTGTAAAGAAATGAATACAATTACAAACATTCATATACCAGAAAGATAAAAGGATGAGATAACATTCATGTAATTTAGGAAGAAATGGTAGATGTCATCACATGCATATGGTCCACAATGTGGCATTCAATGTTACACTGGTGTAGATTAGAATTTACAAATTATTTAACAATTATCAAAGTATAAAAACTATTTCAAAAGTCTAAATATCATCCTGGAGAAGTATTGACTAACATGGTCAATATATTTAGCTTATCAAACACCAAAGCTTTTCAACATTTTGTAGCTTCATCCTCTCAATATATAGAGCAAATCATCAGATATTAGATGACAATTACTCACATATGCACTCCGTTCACCATTCTTGATCTGACCATTTGCTTTATCATTTAGCCCGGTAAGCTCTTTGACAGTGACTTGGCAAATTCCATAGCAACACACAAGTTCATAACTTTGTTATGACCGAACCCTGCCTTAGTTGATCATGCGTTAGTAAATGTCGAGGGCATGTTTGTGGAGCGTTTTTGCATGTGGCCAAAGTAGCTTAGAATGCTATTTCTTGAAGAATTTGAAGTGTGTTGTGATGAACCTGAACACATTATCAAGTAATTATACAAGTTAGAGGTCTACATCAGATCTATAATGGCCTAATGGGTACATCGTGTTTTGTTAGGGTTCAAGTAATATATAAATTAATCATTTTGGAACAAACAAGAACATGAAAGGCATAATGCGAGAAGATGATTTAATTAGTTTTTTGCATGGATATGAGTTCTTTTAAACTTGATCAATACTGTTGGTGATTGATGAGCATACTTACCCATTCAAGATGTTGCGCAGTGATGCCAGAGATGTTACCATCATATATGCCACCTAGCACCTGCAAAGATCAATGCATGTAATCTCAAGGAATTTTCAACCCCGAAATAGAAGTGAAAAAATGGGTGAGGTGCGTAGTGGGTCAAACAGGCAATTGTCTGGTCAGGTTGACCCAGAACACTATGCAAAAAGATCTTATAAACAAGTGGGTCTCAATACATTTGACTTGCTTCCATTTTAGCTAAAAAATCATGAATAATTGCATAGATATCATGAATTAAAAGAAATAATACCTTGGAGACTGTTTCTAAAAACATGCCAGGTCGCACTGGATTTGGTTTTGAACTCTGTAGATCATTAGAAATAATGTGTGAAGAACATGTATTATGTACCGAATTCAATCACATTAGTTTTAGTAAAAAAAAATGCTAAAATGCTCACCCCTCCTGCAATCCCACTTGTAGCCCTTCCTCCCCTTTTACTTTCTTCTTCGTCACTTTTGTCAGCGCCTTCATCTTTGCCTAACATCACATTCTTAATCATCTCACGCACCTGTGCCCCAGGTTTCTGGGCAACAAGTTTAGTCAAGAAGTTGACCTGCAGTGACAAAAAGGGAAATTTTGAACGGGTCACACGGGTTCGGATCAAAATGGGTTATTTCGAAACAGGTTCAGAAACATATTTTGTTCAAAAGGATGTATTTTTGGCTATAAACAGACCTCTGATCGAGGTAGAGTATTTAAACCACGATTATTTCTTTCATCTAATAATCCACCCCCCATCATACTTCGGGCTTCTTCTCTGATCAAAACAAGTCTTGCCAGCAACTTTCTGTCAGGAACAACAGGCCGACTTTCCATGGTCTGCGTTAAATATATGCTCATTTAGAAATACAGATTACATTTTTTGAAAATAATTTATTACTTTCGTTTAAATGCATATAAGCACCTCTAATAAGTCATCAGCCTGGTTAGCTATGTCATTTAGATTCGCCCCAGGAAGATGAACTTTTGCACCATTTTCACTTTCAAATGCACCACCGCCAGCGGCTACTCGCCTGAGTAATTCATGTCTACTTTCTTTTTTAGGGGTTCTGCACAGCAGCCCAACGACTTGAACCTACGAATGAATTTAAAAGTGTTAATAGTTAAAAAATGAGATAAGTTGTAGAAATTGGTGATTGTTGGACATGTAATAGTTTACGTGTGGGGGGCATTTTTTGGTGAGATGAGATAGCACTGTCTCCTTGATTACTTCCAATAGAGACTTCCGCTGAAATTATTTGACAAAAAGCTTGTTATGACTTATGACATCTAAACGACTTGTAAGTAAAAAAAGTAGTAAACTACAAATCATGATTTGAAACAATAACCTTGTCATCTTGATCTTTTTCTGCGAGTTGGATCATGTAATCTAGGGCCATCATAAAGCCTGATTCCATCTGATCAACTCGTTTCCCAATCACACCTTGTGCAGCCAACAGCACGGCTAACTCCTCGGATTCTTCATCCATTTGGTCATCTTCCAACTGTTACACAAGTAGAAAGAAAATAATGAGAGCATTAGAATATATTGTAAGTATAATATACAAATCAAAACCATCAAACCATAGGTTACTTAACATGATAACATCCCAATCATAACCAGACATACAGATATAAAAACAAACAAAACAACCATAAGCATACTAATAGATATTCTCATTCTAATTTCATATCCAGTTGAAATGTTGGATGTATTTGATCCTTCATGTTTTGTGCTTTAAATGTAATGGTTGAATGATTACATGATCGATGCTTATCTGAAGTGCCCTATGGTTAACAGTCTCGGTTGGCTTCATCTTGGACTAATAAAGCCAAAGGCACTCCAAGGAGTTAGGTTCTGAAAGACGAGGCGTGAGGAGAGAGCTTCGTGTACGCGAAGCATTGCTCTATGTGCAAACAAATAAGTTTTGTGTACAATCAAAAGTAGCATATGTTTCATCTGTTTACATATTAGCCTTTGTATCAAATAAACCATTTTAATCCCGTTGGTTGTTTTACATATCACCCTCCTACACACCATGACTTCAACAAATTTAACCCAAATGTGCATGAAGCACTTTGCTGCGCCTCGCGGGCCATTTTAAACCAAGGGCTGTTCGTTCAGGCCCCAAAATACACAAAACACTCATGCTGAGAATAGATTTCTGCTTCAATACTCTTGATCATTTCATTCACTCTATATACATATAAATAGCAAATACAAACTCAGCAACATGTCCTACAAATAAGTAAACATGGCACGTGACCTAGACCCATTACTTGACTCTAACAAACCATAAAAAAACATGTGACCAAATAGATTTTCAACTGACCCGTATCCATGACCCGAGGATCCATTTTCAACCCGTCAAGATTAATCCAACAAGAACCTCATCATTTGAATTCATTTGATGCTTCCAACTTTCTAGCCGTGTATTATCTTTTTCACATTCTTGGTTAATAGTACAAAAACTCAACCTTTGATATAATATGCTTCGGGCCTAATTTGCTGCCTCTAAACAGCAGTTAGATCTGTATCTATTTATCATTTGCTCGTTATGCTTTGTCTATTCTAACAAACAACTGTATTGAACTGTTCATAGTGACCAAATTAAGCCACATACAAAAAAAAAACCCTTAAACATGAAAAGCTAAGTTGATTGCAGGTTTAGCTAAACATCTCCATAAGCAATTCTTCAACAGCCATATCTATAACAATAACGGTACTAAATCGTAACAATACCCGATTAATATCATCATAAAAATCAAACTATAACTAATCTATAATCATAACATATTAACTAACACATGTGCCCACCAGATGACTGATGAAATGCCACACCGACAAAACACCCAAAACACACATTAACAACAGAATTAAAGATAAAACTAAGCCAAATCTTACAAGGTTCGCCATCTCTTCAAGAACAGAAGTGACTTGTTCACCCCCTTTAAGTAAAGCTTCATACTGAGCAGGGCTCCAATTGTTCGTTTGATCCTTTGATTCTTGTGGTCTGGTTCTGCCTTTCTCTCGTGCTTGGAGTTCTTCCTGCGTGTAGCCCCCTCCGACCTCGTAACTGGCGCGAATTACAAAGGGGTTTTTGTGCTTTGGGAGATGAAGAGATGGGGATTTTTGAGGTGTGGTGTATGGGAGAGATGGTGGTGGAATGAGGAAGATTGAAGAGATGATGGGTTTTGTTATGGATGCCATTTTTGCACTTGGGTAGGTCTGTGAAGAAGGTGAGTTGAGAATTGCAATGGAGTGAAGGATATTTGGTTGGGGTTCTGACTCTGGAGATGGGGTTTTGACTTTTGTTGATGGGAAGGTGAAAAAATGAAAGAAGTTTTCAGAAACTAATAATTAACCCTTTTTTATTTTTGTTAATAGTAAATTAGACTGGAATAACTTTTTAAAAATTAATAATTAACATTTTTCTTACTTTTTAAAATCTTATTTTTATCTTATATAAAAGTCAGTTCGAAAAATTCTTTTGAATTTGTCGCACGCTTCTTTTGATTTACTAATTTTTCAAAAGTTAATAAATCAAAGATAACTAGAAAATAAGACATTCCAAATACCCACTAACTAAAAAATAAATAAATGATAGAGAAATATACTTTTACAAGGTGAGGGTTAGATCTAATAGCTTAAGCTTTCTTAGCTCTACAATTCAAGTCGGATCTACAACAAATAATGTAATTAGTAGTGTTATAGATTAGTTTAAGTCAGAAGTATTCAAAAATATCCGAATTCGAAAATCCAAATCTGAAATATCCGAATTTTAGGATATTCAAAAATTCGTATTAGGTTTTTTTTTTTTTGGATATTTGAAAATTCGGATTCGGATAGAGATTTTTAGAAGTTTCGGATATTCATATATCCGATTATTAGAACACTAAAAAAATTTTCTTTATTTTTAAAAATTTTAATTATATTTTTATTTTAGATTAAGATTTTTCAGTGTATATTGGGACTTTTATGATATGAGTTGGTTTTTTATATTATTTTTATAATAGCATCTGTCTAATTATTGTAAAAAAATTAAAAAATAAATTTCAGATATTCGAATCATTATTCGTATCCGAAATTTCGGATTCGGATAGTGATTTTCACTATCCGAAATTTTTGGATATCCGACTTTAAACACCCTTAGCTTAAGTATAATAAGTAGGGTAACAATGTAACATATTTTATTGGTTATGATT
The DNA here is from genome assembly GCA_025506415.1 of Flaveria robusta. NCBI lineage: Eukaryota > Viridiplantae > Streptophyta > Magnoliopsida > Asterales > Asteraceae > Flaveria > Flaveria robusta. Next base: position 4,222,929 of record CM046475.1, on the reverse strand, counting down.
TTATAGTTAAGTCAGATATTGATGATTGTCTTATGTAAAGTTATATCAATTTTGAACATTCACAATAAATTACTCTTAAATTGCATTCATAATTTAATTAAAGATTATCATTAAACTTTCATATATCATTCTTTTTATCTATTTGTATTTTAATTAAACAATACTTATTTATGTTTTAATATAATAATTTTTCTTTAATTCACTCTAACCATTACAAAAATTATTAAAAAGGAATACAAGGGGCTAATAATAAGAACTAGTTTTTTTACCCGTCGCGCGTTGCAACGACATAGTAAGCGGGGTGATAAAATATAGACTACAATCGACCCGACCCGCTTCCGAACTATATTTACGTCAATATGTAGAGCGACTTGAATGTATACCGTTGAATGAAAACGTATTATATTTGACACGATTCTATTCCAAACAAATTTTAGGTCAAAACATAGACTTACAATTGCTCCGATTTGTTTCCAGACTGAATTTACGTCAAAACGTAGTGTAAAGAAAATATATTGTATTTGACTCGACGCTTTCAAACAAAACTTACGTAGAAACGAATATCAACTCAAAGTGTACAAAAAAATAAGCACGAAATGTTTTATATTTGACTCAAATTATTTATGAAATGGTTATAAAAATAGGCATAGAAACAAATCATATTTTACCCGAGTTGTTTCTATTACATTCAAACGTAAACGGACTCGAATTTATACCGATACGTAAGCAAAAATATGAACTTAAGAAATTAAAAAACATATAGGTAAAAGAAGTAAAGAAAAAAATAAGAAAAACAAAAAATTGCTTTTGGTGGGATTCGAACTCACACAAGCTAGTTAGAAGTCTAATGACTTACAACTCCAACCAAAAGTTCATTTGTTGTTATATTTGAAAGCTAAATATTTAAATAAAACAAAAGTCGGTGGTTTTTCATTGGCCATCGACCTTTGCTTTTAAGGTATAGTATAATGACCCTCACGTGATTCAGAGATGGAGGTATAAATTGCATTAGTATAAAAAAATTATGGTTCGGATATTATTATAATTTATTGGTTGTGTTACTTACAATATACCATATTGTTAAACCATATAAGTTACTTCACATTTCATGTCCCATTAACTACTTATTATATATCATAATAGTTAAGACCGGTGCTACTCCGTTCTCACCAAAACAAATGTTCATTATTTACAAGTCACAACTACTAATGCATGATGTACCACACTTTAAACCATGTCTCCTTTATTTTCTTTTTTTTTACATAGGTTTATCTTTCTTCTTCATATGTATATTATTAAGTTTAACAATATAGTAAAAATTAGTGTGTGAATTAGCGGTTAAAAAATATTTTTGAAGATAACTAATATTAATATTTGAAATCAAGCGTGCTCCTTTCCTCGCATGAAAAGCACAAAACCACAAACGGTTCCGTTTCATCGCTCTATAAAATCAGTATACACACACACAGTGAAACACCTATCGAAGCACCTACTTTCTCTCTTTTTTTTTTTTTAACTGCTGGTTAGTGGTTAGTAGTTAGTAACACCAAGTTAGTAATATTCGTCAATACCAAGGTTTGAACCTTGGACCTCCAAGAGAGGCTAAGCCTCCCACCTCCCCCTTAACCACTAGGCCAAGAGATCATTGGTACTTTCTCTCTCTATTTGTTTGCTATTTTCACCCCTTCGTCATCGGAAATGGCAACCACAGCTACACCACAGCCGGTGAAGTTCACGGTGCTGAAGCCGCAGGTGTTCGTCGAAGCTTCGAAGGTGAACGACGCTGTTGATTTCTACAAAGCCGCGTTTGTAGCCGAGGAGGTGAGCCGCGTAAGTCATCCGAAGAGGAAAGCCGATCAGGAGCTTCTCTCCGCCGAGATCAAACTCGGTTCCTCGACGATTCTGATTTCTGATCTCGCTGACGACGACTCCGCAACTCCGTAAGCATTAACTTCTGTTTTTATGATGATTTATTGATGCCATTTGCTTGATATTTTGTGCATTTGCTGAGATCTCTATGAAATGCCTGTTAGTTGTAGTTTTTAGCGGTTTCATTACGATTTCGTTGCTCAACGTGATGTTTTACTCATGCTAACATGCATTATTTCAGTTTTTAGTTTTTTACGATGATTTACTGGTGCTATCTGCCTGATGCTTTGTACGTTTGCTAAGATCTGTAGAAAATACATGTTAGATGTAGCTTCTAGCGGTTTTGTTACGCTATTGTTGCTTCAACGCGATGATTTACTGGTGCGATTGGCCTATATATTGCTTCACAGCGTATGATCGCTGTTTATAGTCTTCATTTCATGCGATTTTCTACCCTAAATCACGTTTCTCCTGCTGTTTTTCATTCTTTTTTTGTCTTGTATAGCAACTGTAATGTGCCTAATTCGTTGTTTTTCTAGTTTCATCACCCTTCGCAAGCTTAAAAATCAACACATTATATTATATTTATATATTAAAAAGCAACTTCACTGCTACAGTAAAGTTTGCTTTTTAATATTTTGGCCACACAAATTTACAAAATGTATATATAAGTTTGTGTTTTTATATATTGACCACATATTTTTACAAAATGTATTTAAAACTTAAATTCTAATTAGGATTAACAACAAAGTTTTATATTTTTACTTTTTGACACAAAAATTTATTTATTTTTTTGTTTTTGGGTTCAAACATTAGTAACGGTATTCGATATTATCGGAACCGGTATCAGTATACGCTTTTGTGGTTTCCGATAAGCCGACCCGACAACGAAGTAAGTCACGGTAGCGTAAGACAAAGGACAACAACCAAACTTCGTTACGCGTAACACAGGTGAAGTTTGCTTTTTGACCACAAACGTTTATTTTTTTGTGTTTTTGACGTCAAACATTAGTATCGGTATTCGGTATTTAATCGAACTGGTATCGGTATACGCTTTTGTGGTTTCCGATGAGCCAACCCGACAACGAAGAAAGTCACGGTCGCGTAAGACAGAAAAAAACAACCAAACTCCCGCGCGCATAGCGCGGGTTAAAACACTAGTTTACATTAATCATCAACAAATCAATCGTTTGTTGACATTTTCTGTTTCAGTTCATCTTCGTCTTCTCCAACACATTTTAGTTCGTGAATATCGATACATTGATTCCTTATGGTTTATGCTTTTGCGACATTAATCATCGAAGAATTCAAATATTCAATTCTTATTTCATTTAATCAATTTTAATTAGTCCTCGTCCATGTTTCTTCTGCAATGAACACTCATTTTCTCCATATCTGTATAAATGTTTCAACCAATTGATAATTACAATAAAATAAGAAAGATATATATACAAAAACTAATGTCCTAAAGAATTAGAAAGAAACAATAATTACGGATGATTGCAACAAACTTATTCTATTCCAAAAATAAAACAATATTCAAAATAATTTGAAATCTCCGTGGGTTATGAATTGGGTTTGGATGTTTGGACCGAATTATGTGTTTGGTTTGGTTGTGGTTTAATATCCCCCCGCAAGATGGACGCCCTGGAGAGAAGGCCAATCTTGGACATAAGCAATTGATAGCGGGGTCTGAGTAGAGGTTTGGTGAGCGCGTCAGCAAGTTGATCATCTCCTGAAATGTGAGTAACCCGTATAGTGCCATCTTGAACCTTTTCACGGACGAAATGAAAATCAAGCGCTAAGTGCTTCATGCGCGAATGAAAGACCGGATTAGCTTAATAGTGTGTTGCACTTAGGTTATCACAATAAATAGCCGGAGTTGTAAGAGACCGATAACCTAGCTCATGTAGTAAGGATATCAACCACAATACTTCGGTGGTGGTGGATGCCACGGCCCGAAATTCCGCCTCCGTGGAAGAACGAGCTAAAGTGGGTTGTCTTTTGGAGCTCCAAGATATGGGGTTTGAACCCAAATAAACAATATATCCGGTGGTACTACGGTATGTGAGCTTGTCGCCCGCCCAATCGGCGTCAGTAAAAGCATGTAGCTGCAGTGGTGAATTACGACGAAGCAAAAGGCCATGGTGCATTGTACCACGCAAGTAACGAAGTAATCGTTTCAAAGCAGTCCAATGAGTGCTGGTGGGAGAGTGCATAAATTGTGACAATTTATTGATTGTGAAAGCAACATCGGGGCGGGTTAATGACAAATATTGTAAAGCACCTACAAAGGCGCGCGGTATTCTGTGGGCGAAGAGAGTGGCGTTCCATCAAGCTTGGTTAACGGATCCGAGGCAGACATAGGTGTAGTTGCCGGTTTACATTCACTCATATTGGCTCGATTAAGAAGATCAAGTATGTATTTGCTTTGAGAGAGAAATAGGCCGGAGGGGTGAGGCATTACTTCGACACCAAGAAAGTAAGATAAGTTGCCTAGATCTTTGAGAGAAAAACGAGTGGCAAGGGAATGAATAAAATTGTTGATAAGAGAGTTATTAGGACCTGTGACGATTATGTCGTCAACGTAGACTAGAATGTAAATAGGAGAAGAAGTATTTTTGTTAACAAAGAGAGAAGGATCTGAAATAGTGGGGTTAAAGTTATTTAAAATGAGGTGATTCTTTAATTCATCATACCAAGCTCTTGATGCTTGGCGAAGTCCATAGATAGCCTTATTGAGCTTGCATATGTGAGTAGGAAAAGAAGGGTCGATAAAGCCCGGTGGTTGGGACATGTAGACAGAGTCTGATAAGGTGCCTTGAAGAAAGGCATTGTTTATGTCTAGTTGACGTAGACACCAATTATGAGATGTCGCTAAAGAAAGAATGAGACGTAAAGTGGAAGGTTTGATTACAGGGCTAAAAGTCTCAACATAGTCGAGACCAGGGCGTTGGTGGAATCCTTTGGCTACGAGACGAGCTTTGAGGCGTTCAACCGAGCCATCCGGTTTAAATTTAGTACGGAAGACCCATTTACAACCCACTAGATTTTGTGCCGAAGTTGGTGGAACTAGGGTCCAAGTTTCATTACGACGAAGAGCATCGAACTCATCCTCCATAGCTTTGCGCCATTGTGGTTGTTTAAGGGCTTGAGCGATGTTAGATGGTTCGGTGAAGGGCTGAGTTGTGGTGGTGTAGAGGATGAAGTTGGGATTATGATATTTTGGGTTAGGCTTGCGAGTGGTGCGGGTGACCGGATGAGGGATAGTGAGATTGGTAGGAGAGTTTGGGGGGGTGGAAGGAGAAGGAGACGGTGTGTCCAGGAGAGATGAAGAATTGTTGATGTTGGGTGTGAAAGGTGGTTGCGAAGAGGTTGTAGTTGTGTTGGGATTAAAAAATTGAACAGTGAAAGGTAAGAAGGAGTCAGGGTGTGGTGTAGGTGGGGTGATTTTATTTATAAGGGATTCATAAGGGAAAATATGTTCAACAAAATGGACATGACGAGAAGTGTAAATACGATTTGTTAAGGGATCAAGTAGATGATAGGCACTTTGAGATGAAGAATAACCAACAAAAATACATGGTTTGGAACGAGGTTGAAGTTTGTGGGAAGTGTAGGGGCGTAACCACGGGTAGCATAAACAACCGAAACAACGAAGTTTATCATAGTTGGGTTGTTGTTGGAATAATCGGTAGAATGGTGAGTCATTATTAAGTGTACTCGTAGGTAATCGGTTAATAAGGTAAATGGCGGTAGAAAAAGAAAAGGTCCAAAAGTTGAGAGGTAATTTTGCATGTGATAGTAAGGCGAGACCTGTTTCGACTATGTGACGATGGCGTCGTTCTGCATAGCCGTTGTGTTCGGGTGTATGTGGCGGGGAGGTGAGGTGAGAGATGCCACAAGAAGCAAGGTGCGAAGACATTTTAATGTATTATCCCCCATTGTCGGAATAAAGAGTTTTTATTTTGGATTGAAAGTAATTTTCAACAAGACGTTGGAACCTAGTAAAGGTGTCAAGAGAGTCCGATTTGTGTTTTAGGGGATAAAGCCAGATATATTTAGTGAAATGATCCACAAAAATGATGTAATATTTGAAGCCATCAAAAGATGTGACCGGAGATGACCAGATATCAGAAAATAATATTTGTAATGGGGCATTAGAAGTAAGCGAAGAAATATGAAAAGGAAGTTTATGACTTTTATTAAGGCAACATGAATTACAATGATCTTGTAAGTTTGAAATAAAAGAGACATGAGATGATAGATGTTGCAAGACTTTTGAATGTGGATGCCCTAGGCGATGGTGCCAAAAAGAAGCTTTATTAGTCCGCATATGAAAAACTTGAGGTGACTGGGTAGATGGACGAAGCTCGTAGACGCCACGACTAGCGGTTCCCCGAAGGAGTGGGAGGTGGGATTGTAGGTCCTTGATAACAAAATTAAAAGAAAAAAATTCAATTAGTATGTTGTTATCAAGACATAAACGAGAGATAGAAATTATATTGCGTGAGAGGGATGGAACGCAAAGCACATTTTGTAATTTGAAAGAGACATTTGAGAAAGAACTATTAATAGAACCAATATGAGTTATAGTAAGAGACGAACCATCACCGATGATTAATTCCTCGTTTCCATCATACGGGGTGTGAAGTGATAAGGCATTGAGATCATTAGTGATATGGTGAGAAGCTCCACTATCAAATAACCACGTAGGGTTGGAGGTGTTGTTACCTGTAACACTCATCATGTGTGCCTGTGGTTGATTATGACCCCGTTGAAAGGTAGGTATTATTATATGTGGATGTTGTTTCTTGAATACATGGCATGAAGTTAGGGAATAAATAAGAAAGATATATATACAAAAACTAATGTCCTAAAGAATTAGAAAGAAACAATAATTACGGATGATTGCAACAAACTTATTCTATTCCAAAAATAAAACAATATTCAAAATAATTTGAAATCTCCGTGGGTTATGAATTGGGTTTGGATGTTTGGACCGAATTATGTGTTTGGTTTGGTTGTGGTTTAATAATCTGCACATACACACAGCGTTAAGGCTACTGGTACGGGGCTAGTGTTCTGCTTGGAGACTGACGACATTGAAGCCGCTGTGCAGAAGGCTGTGAGGGCTGGTGCTGTTGTTGAAAGTGAAGTGACTGAGGGTGAAGGCGCGTGCTGCGCTGGGCGCGTGGGCAAGGTGAAGGATCCCTAAGGGATTGTCTGGCTCATCTGCACCCCTGACAAAAAGTGTGGTGACGTGGAAGCCTAATAACCGTTTGATTAACTAAATGAAAAACTAAATGACCAATTATGGGTTTTCTTGACAGATTTGATGTTGGGTTTTTATTTCTATCTTGCTATTTAAATATGTTTTGAAGTAAATTCTCTCTTTTAGAAAGGAAACTAGTGCTAAGATTTTGCATTGAGATTGAGACGTAAAACAATGAGAAAAAAAATGTTGAAATGTTGTCAAGAAGTAGCATGTTAAAAGTAAGAAAAATGAAATTCAACGTGGTTGATAACATTCGTTATGTATTTGGTAAATTTAAGAAAAAATAGTTCAAAATTCATTTGGTAAAACATCGTCGATTAGGGGTGTGAATGATGCGGTTCGGTGCAGTTAAGACTTTTTTTTAAACCAAAACCGCAAGTGCGGTTAATACCATTTTTAAAACCGAAACCGATACTTTGATTAACCGTCAATTGTTGTTAATTTTAGTTAATTAACCAATATAAGTAACATATGCTTTTAAATCAAAATTTTAACTAATAAATTATTGTTAGGATAAGTTTGAACTAACTTTATAAGAGCTCCCACGATACGATTCATTTTTAATGCCCCACCAAAGCCGAAACCAAAGTTGGTGTGCGCATTAGCGCATACAACGATATGCACACGTATCTTGCATTGTTTCTGCTTGTATATGAGGTTTCTTTTATACACAACAAAATCCCACTATATATAATTATTTTTATAAATATGAATTAAAAAGTTTAGCATATGGAATTCTAGTAAATCATGAGTAATATTTTAAATTTTTTGTACATTAATGGTATTCGGTTCGATGCCGTTAATTTATGCATCATAACCGAAACCGAACCGCTATGTGCGGTTAATCGGTTATGCCTTAACCGAACCGTCGGTTAATTGTTTGATTTGGTTAATTCGATTCGGTTAATTTGGTTAATTAGGTTATGATTCGGTTAAGTCGGTTATTTACTCACCCTATCATTGATTACTTCGTCCATTTAAAAAAGATTAAGGAAAAAGAAAAATTAACCAAAAAAGAAAAGAACAAAGAAAAAAGGGGAAAAAAGTAAGATTATTAAAATGGTAACTCTTTAAGCTTAAAGGTTCGAGTTCCGTCTATGACGAGTTAGTATAAATAAATTTCATTGTATAATTATTAAATTATAAGTGTATAAGATTAGTGTGTGAGTTATCATTTTTAAATAATAAAAAAATCTCATCTATTATCTTGTGATGTGTGTGACACAACGCTGCATATCATACTTCTACTTTCATTAATTCTCATTAATGCGTAAGATACACAACTCGTAGGTGTATATCATTTGTCACTCGTGTGTCATTGAAAAATGTATATTCTATGGCAGTTTTTTTTAACAAACAATTATTCATCATGTAAATGATGCCCGTGTATCATTCGTATTCTTTATGTTTTTTAATCATCAAAAACCGAAACCAAACCCATAATACGTATTACCGAATCAAACTATTACTAATGCTCTGATTTCATGGTTTGGACTTTATTACACTTTCATATAAGATGCATACGGTATAAACTTAAAAAGTTAGTCCAAATTACATGTTACGAAATCTTTGTAAAACTCAGTGAAGTTGTCTTAAAGTCTGATGATTGCCTAGTCATTTTAAAACTAAATGGGCTGTCATGTGCACAGGAACTCTGGCAAGCAACAGGCCCAGTTATTTGACTCAACTGTGTGCTTTCTTCAAGCAAGTTGCAGACTTGGTCCAATGATCCTAGTTTTATTTCTACATGATATAAAATACACATATTCCAACACATGTACTATCTATAACATTTTACAAGAAAATTATGTATTTAAATCTTACGGTGATCTTTCAGTTTTATACATTTTGAAAATTTTAAAAACGTGAACCGGATCATTCGTTGGGGTTTAACACTTTTAAAAGCGACGGACCAAAAGTTGATTAAAAAATATAACGGTACAACCAAACCAGTGTTTTTATTTAATTTGTTTCATGGTTTCAAACCTTAGCGTGAACACCCTAATAATACCTGGTTAAAGTTAGAATGTTGATTTTAATGACGGTTCGGTTCAGCTAGTTATATACATATAAATATAAACAAACAAAAATCAATTAGAAAAAAAAAAAAAAAAAAAAAAAAAAAAAAAAAAAAAAAAAAACTCAAGCAACCCATCATATTCTAGTGGGTTTGATTATATGGGCTATATTTTAGTTATTCAAATTTTCTACCCATCCCTCATTCCTGTTATGTCCTCGTTTTGGTTAATCTTTGTCTTCAAGCAATTGATTCACTCTAAGACCAATAGCTTTAACAAGATTTTGGTTAATCTTCTCAACAAATAGCTTTACAACGCTCTTGAACACCATGAAACCATCCCCAATAGAATAGTAAACCACTGGCCTCAGTAATAACCGCCAATGGAGCCCTTGTCACTACACCCCCCATTATAGTAAGTTCTGAAATCAACTTTATGTTGTCACGAGTTGCAAAATGGTTGAATTTAATTAGAAGGGCCTGGAGTAGGGCCCAATATTAGAAGACCCGTGACGTGAAGGAACTAACAAAGGATACTATTGAATTCACGGCTTTATCATGGGCCCATAGTTTGGGCCGGTGTCAACCCATGTGGTGTTGTGTGTTTTCAGGTACAGGAGCAATAACTATATAACAGATATGGGCCCAGTCTTGAGTGTGATAGATAGATGACAATATTTACAGTACGTAAGGTACTAAGATTATGTATAGGCCTCTCAACTTTTAAATTTAATATATTTATTATTATAAAGTAAATGTTTTTGTGAAAATTGTATATAAATGATTGTATTTTGTTCAAGAAAAAGGAACGTAACAAGTTTGGTTATATTAATGAGTTAATAATTAGTAGAGTTTTTATATTAGAAAAATCAATGTGGGTATATTGGGTTGGTATGTTTAAGAAAGATAATAAACATTAAACGATTTAAATAAAAGAGATAAAGGCAACGGGCCACTTATAATTAAAAAATAGAGCTAATTAATAACTATTAGATTGAGATAACTAATTCACAGCCGTTTAATAAAAAGATGTTGGATTTTATGAAGTATTGATATAATGATGTTAAATTGAGAAAATATAACAAATCTATACGTGATTCTCGTAAATTTGAATACTAAAATCGTTAAACTTGTTAAAAAGGCAAAAAATTTTGAATTCTTTTCTTTTATAAAAATGTTAAATATCATTTTATTGAAAGGAAGTGTCCATTTAAAAAAATCAAATTCAAAGCTGCAATCATTTTTCAAGTCTGAGAACTTTAATATACAACTAGTTAACTATCTCTTATTGTGACTCTTAAACTCAGTCCAAAATATGTTTTTCTTTTTCAGTTTGCAAAAGTATCTCGTAACTCCAATCTTAATAATGTACATGGTACACCGAGGAGTTCATCATCAAGAAACCTATATTGTATATATACGCCTAGCTATGACTTGTGTCCCACATGATTTGAGAAAAAAGAAGCAATATTACTGTAAAATTGGAGGAGATGTTGTTGCAGTTGAGAAATAGAAAAAGAAAGGGGAAAAAAAAATCAGTGAAGCACACTTAGGACAAAACATGAATGATCACATTGTTCGAGCAACAATAATTTTTCTGTATGAAATTGCGTTCGTCATGACGTGTGAACATAAATTCGATCATCATAGGAGCTTTCGCATTGCTAGATAAATGTGAGGATTCCTGGTTTATAGTTAAATGTATATGCGCTAAAATCATGGATCGATGGTTTTAAATTATTATTTTCACCTTACATGTCACATGTTGCATAATAAGATAAAAAAAAATATCAAGTTTTACACATAAATACAATAGGTGACCGATTAATGCATTTTAATATCTAGTTGTATAATAATATTGTGTCCAGCCATGTTTTGTGTGGTCTCATTTATCGTGCTTCAAAAATAATACAAAATAAGAATTATAATTTATTGGAAAGTTTTACTATCTAGTTGTCATTATGATTTTTAACGTTTATGATAGTGGTCATCAATGTTTCCATTACATAACACCTTACATACATATTCAAAAATTGTGTTTTAAATTTTACGTTCATCTAAAACCTAAAACAAAACATATTACATATAATACTCGAGCCTCAGGGTAGATTAATTAATGTGGCTGCAAACCAAAAACGTTATGTAAAAGCTGCTGTCACGCAAAACAACGGTTTTTGAATTATTTTTTGGGCACCGTCATAGCCTGTAAGGTTTTAAGATCGAACTTACACGAAGCAGCAACATTAACAAATTAAATTATCCATTTGTACTCGTAGCACGGCTCACCACCTTCTCATCGTATTCCTTTCTCTCTCTCTCTCCCTCTCTCTCTCTATATCTATATATATATATAATGACATATATATACAAAGAGGAACAACGAATGAGCATACGTAATCTACGGCACACGGACAAGTATGGAAGCTGGCTGTCGGGAGCCATGTGCCAACTAAGACGACCACCACTTTCTCGGGGCACCAGCCTTTCCATATGTATTCCTCTCCTTTTAAGGTGTGTGTGTGTATATAATTATAATGATCAAAGGCTAAACATAAAAAATCAAAAATTTAGTGGCCAACACATGAATAGAAAAAAACTCTCTATTCATTTCCCATGACAATTAATTATTGCGTAATGATTAGTTTAGTAAAATTTTCATATATACATTTTTATATACATTAAGGACTTTACTATGCCAAAATGAAGTCAAGACACCTTTCATGAAGAATGATTAACTATAACTGGAATTTGCATGATACTAGCCTATTTTCTCCAAGAGATAGAAGTAAATATTAATCTGTCTATATCTTATTATCCTGAGAGCCAATCAATACTTTGGTATAAGTGAGATTTGCTGAGTACAATTATTTTTATTGTATTTGTATGATACCATAGCCCTACAATAAAATAGACGTTTTAATACACAGTATAAACTTAGGGTAAATTAAAAAGAAATTACTGTTTGTTGAAAGAAATACAAATACTAGTAAAAGATTCAAGTCCTAGATTCGGAAACAAGAATTATTCGGGTGATATGAGAAATCAACATCAAAGGCTGCAGTTTCAAAGATAATTAGTACGAAGATTCATCAACTGAAAACCAATTGAAAGCCTGAGGTGTTGTTGACTCTTCCTTCAGGCTTCAGTGCTCTCATTTGTCTTTTATTTCTTTCCTACTTTATTTTCTCATTTTTCACTCAACTGTCTCCTTCATATCTCTGTGTCTTCACCCTTTAAACAACAACTCACATATTCAACATATTTGGTAGGTCAGCCATTCCATCTTTTTCTTCTTTCTAAATATTCCCATCCTCTAAAATTAAATAACAAAGTGTCCGAAGCGTACGAATTAGGTTCTAACCGTTGATCTCACTTCATCTGTGGATGAAAAAACGTGGTGGTAATTTCATACATAGCGTGAAAATAATCAAGGCTAGTTAGGGGGTGGAGGGGTATTTCTGTTGATAACTTTCTATATCGTGTGACAAAATAAGAATCCCTACGTGTTATCACACAAGCTTTCACCACTGGAGTTGCAAATGAACGGATTTTTCGGTGAACTGTTCGTAAATCGTGTGAGGGGAAGTTCGTTTAGTAAATGAACGGACGTGAAAAAGGAACTCTCATTTGATTAATTAAATGAACGAACACGAACATGGGTCACATTTGTTTAATTGCGTTAGTGAACTTTTGGTGATATGTTTGTTTGCCTTCATTCATGTTAGTTTGTTTATGTTCTCTCATGATTATGTATATGATTATTATGTTAAGTATTTAAGTTTATATTTATTTAAGGTTATTATGTATAAGTCTCTGGTTAACAATGTTGATTTTTATTTTTAAAAATAATATCTATTCGTTTCTTTTTGAAAACCTTTGGTCATGTGCTTGTGAACAATACATGAATATACTCTATCTATAAATCTATAAATTTATAAACATTAACAAAAGATTAAATTGGGTGCCACAATTTACGTGGTAAGAGTGTCCACCTAGGTTTGTCCATGTGTTATTACCTAAATTAGGCTATTATTTTAAATAAAAAATCAATCATGTCTAACATTTCAAATTTAAATCCAAAATTCAAGTATCTATTATAAGATTATTAATGAAGAATCAGTTATGTCAAATTTTACAAATTGTTTAATATTTTTTAGATAAAAAAATTTTCATTAGTAAAGTAATATCCTAATTCTTGAAATATAATTTTTTTTAATAATCACAACTCAATTTTTAAAGTTTGCATATCATATAATTTAATATGATAATATTTTCTTAATTAAAATTTTAATGATGGTTTTTTTTAAAAAATAAAATATTTAGACCTCAAGATAATGGTTTTAAATATATGCTTTTCAAATGAGTTAGATTATATTATGAGATACCAGAAAGTAAAACACATAATCTATAAAATCACGTCCCATTGTTTAAATTTATCACGCCCTGAATAAAATAAAATGCTATTATAACCCAACGTTATAATAGTGGTTGTTATAAAATCACGCACATTATTGAATAAACATGCAAAAGATGTCTTTCATTTTTAATTTATCACGTCCCATTGTTTAAATTCAAATCATCAATTAACTATGTATAAAAAGTTAAAGGGTTATTGGATTTTAATAATCCCAAGTTTCATTTATTGGCCGGGATTAATCTCAACTCAGTAAATGTTTGCACACACTCCCAACTTTAAATCTATTTTCCTCTAGCGATCCCTTACTAACTGAGAGTTAACCGCCGTTAGTTTTTTTGATGAAATGGAGCCAACATTGAGCCATTTTTCAACTACGCCGCCACCCAGCCTCCATCAAGTCTCTTTTTCGGTGTCTAGCGTCCAACGTCATATTAAAATTACCTCAAATGAGTTATGTGGTTCAGATCAAAAGGTGGAGATTGATCAGTTTTGGGGTGCGTAAAATTTAGATTAACAGATCAGATGGCTGATTTCAACTTTCTGCTTTAGTGTTTTGGCCATATAAGCAGTGCATATCATCGAAATAACTATCAGTTAGTTAGGGATCGTTAAAAGAAAATAAGTTCAAAGTTGAGAGTGTCTGTAAACATTTTTTGAGTTGGGATTAATCCCGACCAATAAATGAAAGTTAAGATTATTGAAATCCAATAACCCAAAGTTAAAAACAGCATACAAGCCATTAATATCGCTAAAAATTACTTTAATTGAATCCATAACCAAAACATTTTTAACAGTAAATCTATGATACCTTTCAACTACACTTCATAATCAAAATACATAATTTGTTTTCGAAATAATAAGTTGGTTCCGTGTAACTGTTTTACTCTAATAAAGAATATTAGTAAAAAATACATGGATTAATCAAAATAACTACAATACTCATTTGCTTCATTGAAAGAACAACACTTGTTTGTTATAATTTGAAAGAAATTTTATTCATATTATATTTAAAAAAATGTTTTAAAAAAGGGTAGAAATTTAAATGTTGATAAATTGTGCCCGTGGTGGAACTTTTGACTCCACTACTGCTTTTGAGTAAAGGCTAATGGGCAACACGTACACATTTGACTGCACACATTACATGTTTAAGTATGATGGTTATATGGTATTGGAAAAAGCCCTTTTGAAAGCTACACCTATGAAAAAGAAAGACAAAATAAAAGGCGTGGAGCATGGTAGCTTTGTTATGTTGGGCGCAAAGCACAAGAACTACAACATTATGCGTGTGCCTATTTGTGTAAATTTTAATATAACAAAAGATCAGTTATTGATCCTTATTTTAACTGTTACTGTTTGAGGTGTGATACTCGAAAGTTTCTTAAAAAATATGAGGATGGTTTAAGTGTTACCTAAGACAAAATAAATAAGAGATTTCAGGTTGGGTAAATGATTTTTCTTATTTAAGGTGTGTTTCCTTTTAAAATTAGTCTCAAGTTCAAGACTGATGAATATGGATTGATGTACAAGCTTTTCTTCGGGAACGTGGCCAACTTAATGCCCGAAGATTCTGTACTCGGGTAATGAAGATAATCGAATGGGCTAGTTACCCGTCGGTAATGTAATTAACTGTTCAAAAAATAAATAAATAAATATAAATATAACTACAATATGTGTGTAGAGATTAAAAATAGGTTTGCTAAAGTGCATCCGAGGTAAATAGGGGATTCCATTTAAAAACTAAAATAACCTGAAGATAATTCTAGATTAAAATTATTTAATGGTTCATCGGAATAAATCGATTAGATACAACTCGGACAAAAAAAAAACTATGATTTTGTGTGTGTTTTTCGTGTACCAGAAAAAGAACAAAATAACCAATCTATAGAATTCGCATGTTGGGGACTAGGAATTAAAAAATCCGCTTCAATAACTGCCCAATTTTGAATTTAGTATTTGCTAAAATTGGAGCTAAAATTATGTTTGAATTTCATATGAGAAATTTAGAGAAAAAAAATTATGATTTTAAGGAACTTTTAATAAATAACTTTTTATCAAGATAAAAAATTTTCAAGTTGACCTAACAGCTCACCCATAGCCAAAGATTCTGCCTCTTGAATCCATCCAGGAGCTCCCGCGCCTTGAAACTCCCATTGCTTAGGAGTTTCGCCTCTAAAAACTTATAATATTTTAATATCAAATATCACAATAAACTCAAATACATGTGTACTTCGCATCCCTTGACTTTCTTGATGAATACTATAATCATATTAGTAAGCTAATCAATTTAATTAACTACACGTCTAAAAAAACCGATATTGAAGCTGTAACGCTAATGATGATTATATTCTTCTTTTTTAGATGACTACAGAGTGACAAATTTACATCGCGTATTCGAAAGGTGGAAACCAAACCAAGGACAAGTTATCTTGAAGGCGAAAGACGTTGAATGGATAGCACATCGATTGATAACCTACTTAAAGAAAAGTGAATTCTTAAAATAAATCGATGCCAAAATGGATAAGTTTGTTGAATTAAAAATTAAAAAACCTAATAATTCGTACTTGTCAAACCACATTGTAAAAAATAACAATACTTTTCGCTGAAACAAGAGACATGACCCTAAACATGTTTGTGCTTAATCAAAAACATGGTGCGGTGATTATGAAAAAATATGGCCAGGTGTTGAATATATAGACAAGGCCGGCTCAACCGTTTTGGGGGCACGAAACGAAGTGTAAATCTAGGGCCCTATCTAACGGTTATTGTTATAAACTCTTCTTTCTTATTCAGGCTTTGAAACAATAATAATAAACTAAAAAGTTTTTTGTATGCAGAGTTAACTATGGTATCTAGTTAAATTTTCTTTTCTTCTTTCGAGGCACTTAGTTTGTATTTTAATTTTTTATTTGACATGACACTAATAACTAAAAGTAACCGCTATAATCTAAGTAACAAACTAATACCTAAATATAACAACTATAATCAAAGTATTCAATATTCCAAGCATGCAATTGCTTGTTAATAGCCTTAATCCAATTAACCAATAATCCAAAATTGCAATGACTTTAAAACAACATATACGTTAAGGTTGTTGGAAGAACTTAAATTGATTAATTCGAAATTTCATATTGGATATGTAATTCAAATCTATGATTAAATAATAACCTGAACATCAAATTCACTAAACAATATACTGTACACAAATAACTTATCTAATGATTACCTAAAGGCTAAAGTCCTAAACAATAATAGTCAACGGATTGTAATTCAAATCAAAAACCTATTCACTAAACAAACTAAATACTTAAGTCAAGACTCAAGAGATTGTAAATAAATGATTCAATAGTAGTCTCTTAGCCTAAACACCTAAGTCAGTCAATAAACAACAAAACACATAATGTAATTTAAATCATTGAATAGTCCTAAACAATAGTCAGCAGATTGTAATTCAAAACTCAAATCAATCAAAAATTGAGATTAAAGTTTCTCACAACTTGTAACTCAAATCATAAAATCAATGCATACCTTAATAATTGTCTACAAACCCCATTTTTGAATATATTTTCTAATGCTGATGAAAAGGATGTTAATAGGCGGCAAAGCGACAACGATTTTACAATATGTGCTGACAAATAGAGAATTGGTGAATCATAATACACAAAGAGGATCTGGTGAATCGCTAGTTGATGTTCAAAGATGAGATCACGAGAAGTATATAAGAAAATCATAATATGTCGATATAGCTTCACGATTTGAAGGTGTTGTTTGCTTCTTTGCACTCGATACAAACTGACAAACCCTAAAAATTTGGGGGCCCATGTTTTAATGGGGGCCCATGTTTTATGGGGGCCCCAAACAATCCGCTTCACTTGGGTTGCACTTGGGCCGGCCTTGCGATATTGATTCCACCTCGAAAAGTGTTTAATAATATAATTTAGCTTGTATATAATTATGTAATTTTTAAAATTTAAATTGTAAAATTTTCTTCTAACTTTTTAATATTTAAATATATTTTACTATATAATTATTATGTTGTTAATAATCCTATGCTTGCACTTACAAATAACGGTTTGTTGAGCGTTTGTGTTGAAAGAAAAAAGAATATATGTTTGAGAGATAGAGGGAGTTTCAAGTATGTGTTCGTCTGTTAGAGGGATGGTGTTTCTACAAATTGAATGACAAAATATACTTGTATCATCTGACGTAAAAAAGCTACAGAGCCAAAAAGGGAAATATGATGGACGTATCACGCACATTTTACATTATATTTTATTTTAATTTTCTATTGTTTGGGCCTAAATAACTTTTAGGTATGTGTTCATATAAAAATGGTTTTTAATCACAAAAACTACGAAAAAGATATGGCGTTTTTATAACGGAACGGTAATAAACCGGCCCTAAATGAATTAGTAAACAGTGGCGGATCTAGTCCGAAAAATAATAAGCATCCTGAAAGAAAATTTATTTAATAATAAAAAAAATTTCTACGGTACATGTATTCAATAATGATTTTTTTTTAATAATAACTTGTTTAGAATAAATTTTCATCTTCAGTGACGTACTTAAATAATTTTTACATGGGGGTCGAAAAGTTTTAATGGTCGGTCCTCTATTGCTAATTGTTTAATCTATTTGATGTCCGATTCATGCCAGGCCAAATCACACAACAAGAAGACAAAAAAAAATCAAAATAAAACATATAACATAGTGTAAATGAGACAAGCAAAGATGTAATTTATTCGGGATCAGCTTGTCAAAATATTGGATCGAACTGAGATTAAACAAGCTTAAGCTTATACTATTTACCATTTAATAAATGAGATTGAGTCAAAGCTTCATGTATCTAGCCTCTCGAAATGAGATATTTTATATAATTTTTTACTTTATATATATATATATATATATATATATATATATATATATATATAGAGAGAGAGAGAGAGAGAGAGAGAGGAGGGATCAAATGAAAACCGCACTTTTAAGAGAAAACTAAGAAAACTACTTTTAACCAATCATATATTTTCTAGTTTATTTTTATTTTATTTAATACAAAGTATATATATATATATATATAGAGAGAGAGGAGGGATCAAATGAAAACCGCACTTTTAAGAGAAAACTAAGAAAACTACTTTTAACCAATCATATATTTTCTAGTTTATTTCTATTTTATTTAATACAAAGGGTGTTTTGGTAAATGTAACTCTAAACTAATTTTAAAATTTATCTTATTTTATTAAATCCCACCTTAATCTTCATAAATAATAGATCTTAATTTGTATAGAAACCCCTAGACAATTAAGAGTATCATTATTATTTATAGATTAAAAATAATGAAAAGGGAATAAAAAAAAGATGCACAAGAAGAGTAGTTAGAAGATTAATCATTAGCATACAAATCATCGAAAAATAAAGTTGATGGAGAAGAAGATCAAGAATAATTTGAGCAAGATAAAGAGGAATAAAATCAATTATTATTTATAGTTTGTATATATGTATATATATAGGGTTGGTCTTTTAATCTTATATTCATTTAAGCTTTTTAAATTTGAGGGTGTTTTAATTATTGTTATGGGTATCCCGATACATACAATTATAAAAAAAAAATTTGTACTTCAATACGAGAGTTCAGGAGTAGTTTAGGGGTAGCGCTACCCATGCGCCCTTACTAGTAAATGTCCATAACATTACAAGTATAATGTCAAGTTGTATTTAAGAAGTTGAAGTGCTAGGGTCTAGTGAGGAGACCCTATCTTCTTATAATAGCTTCTAATTTATTCAATTATTTGTCTTTTAAAGAGCATAAATCATTATTTTATATTATAAACACAAGACACATTATCACTACAACCAGCTTTTTGGGACAAGAGGTTGTGATTTTTAACATCGTTTAAGACAAAAAAATTTAAAAGAAAAACGTTTCAAATAAACTCCAATAAAAATGAACTAATAAATAAGATTTTCAAGTGAGAAAATAAAAAATATATATATTAAAATCCAATCCAACCACCTAATCCATTTCACCAGTCAGCCCGCTATTCAATAACTTCAAATAAAGACGGTTCAAATAAACTCAATAAGACTGGTCCGACCGACTGGTCCACACAAGTTCTAAAAACAGTTGAAGTTCTAAAACATTGTGTAATAATAAGATGTTTAATAATTAACTAAAAGCAATCAACATTCTGGATCTTTAATAGGAATATACATCTTATAACTAAAAGTGCAAACTAAGGTAGTAGCACAAATGGTTTTGTAATTCAAGTCATGTAAACTATCTTTAAAATTTTCCTTTTCTTTCTTTTGGGTTCATTGTGTTATCATATATAAATACACTATGTTATTCCATTGTCGGATATAAACATAAAATAAATACCAAATATTCTTTTACCAGTGTATGTAACCAATCTTTCTATCTACTCTCGCTCATGCTTACAACTTCTAACTCTTTGATACGAAATTCAATATATAACTATGTTTTAAATTCATATATAATTTGATACATGTGCAAACATCATCAGCAAGTATCATTTGTGTTTTGTCATGATACAAAATATGTATGTATATGCGGGTATTATCTCTTATTTTGCTTTGAGAAAAGGTTACTAAAAAGAAAAGAAATGAAAAGAAGAAAAAGTAGGTATATACATATAACTAAGAGATGGGGACAATAAAAGAAGAAGAAACCCCACTTTTCTAGCTTTAAATTAGAATATACAATGATACCACCCTTCAATAAAGTAATAAAGCAAAGTAACCCCTCTACTATTGCTTATTTCATTTTCATCACCTAAAAGTTTTCCTCTTTCCTTCCTTCTTTTGCCTTTCTTTAAGGTAGACAGCTACCTTCTCCAAGCCTATAATTCACATTGCACAAGAAACCATGCATTACCCACATGTACTTTATGTATATACCCTTATACGGTGCTCTTGTGAGTTCTCTTACCCTTCAAAAGAAAGCCTTTATTGGCTTTGTGGGGTTTAAATTTATTTTACTTTAGAATAGAATGACCACCAATACCCTACAATCTCTTCAATGTCAATCTCACACACTCATTAAGCTAGTAATTGGTGGCAATTTCTTTGCTCTTGTACCCACCCATAAAGAACCAACAAAACTCAACTAATGTTTCTCATCCATGAAACCATAGGTCAAGATGGGTATGATGATCTTCTTTGAAACTTGTTAAAGTTCTCTACACAAAACATGTTTTTTCTTCTTTGTTTCTTTCTTTCTTAATAAAAAAATAGAACGGATCTTCAAAATTACAGTGATGGACTGGAAAGATAACTCTATAATCACCCTTGACTTAAGAAATTTATGTCATGTTACTTGTTTGTGTTATGTATACTAGTAAAAGCTCACTAAATAATAGATTAGTGGCACTGGTGATTATCCATAATAAAAATGATGCGAGTTTAACTTATTACAAGTTAAGGTTATATGGAATTTGGTAAAAAAATCTAGTTAAAAACAAGGTGTTCTATCAAATTACAAAGACTACTTTATGACAGTAGGATGGACTTGTAGAAAAACACATGTTCTACATGCATATTTTATCCTTAAGATGGATTGTGTATCATAAATGTTTCCCTCCCCTTAAGATGGATATTTGTTTATTTAATTTAATTTATTTTGATTCAAAAACTTTTAGGCCTAAGTAAAATCCGAATATTAGACTTTGTGTCTAAGCAAACTGAATTCCACTTATCATTTGGTTCAATTACTCGATTAAGCCAATTATTATTAAGTTTATTAGTTAAGTTCGGTGCATCCTAGGAAGGGTCAAAAAGTGTATCCACCCGGTCCGGGGAAGGTGTGTGAAATCCTCTCACGTATTATTCAAATTAGCAAAATTTAACTGATTACCGAATCGAAAATTGAATAAGCAATTAAGAAACACTTAGGAGCTAAATAACCGAATTAGCAGTTTGGTTCATTGACTTGAATATAAGATTACCGTTGTAGCGTGGTAGAAAGACAACAATAGGGATGTTTGTGTCAAAAATTATTACGACAGTGGGGTAAACCTAAGAAGCTGAGCACACTATCATAATGAGTCATGTGCACTATTGTAAGTGAGTTAGAAGCATCATTATAAACATGTGCACTAAAACATATTACACTAGTTTATCAATTCTTAGATGTTAAACTCACTGTCGCCGTTATTTAACGCATCATTACAACCCCATACGACAAACTATAGCAGTAAGTGCATCAAATTTGTTAATGTTTGATGCAACTTAAATACACATACATGTATACAAACTACCGAGATTTTGAATGTTACACAAAAAATCTTCTGAAGATATGTTTTGAAAACTTCGAAACATGCCAAACCAATGCGGATTAATGACTACGCTCAAAAAGGGCCCTTGTACCTTGTTTAGTGAATTACAAACCATCCAAGCTGGCAGAAAATACAAGCATCAATAGGAAAATTGAGCAGTTACATAATCAACTATCTATCAGAAGAAAAGTACCGAAGAAGATTAAAATATCATAAATTTGCTAAGCAAAGGATTGCACATAAAAAACAATGCCAAAAAAAAAGAGAAAAAAAAATCCTGGTAGGATCTAATAGTTTATTAATTTAAACTATGCTATAAACCTGTTTATTAAACGATTAAATACTAAAAATATTTATAGCTCGTATTAAAAATTAAGAATAATAGAACTATATTTTATAATGAATATGTTTGAAATTACGTATAGGTTAATGGTTCATGTGATAAAACAATAATACTTTTTTTATTGAACTTTCCCATCTAAGAAAATTTATTTTTAAACATTATTTATAAATAATGTTATTGAAAACATTTTTTATAAAAAGTCTTGCTTATTTATTTTTGTTATTTTTTTTTAAAAAGACTGATTTAAAATATTTTATTTTAAAAAAGTTTTAATATTTTAGAAAATTTTATATTTTATAAATGTTTTGAATTTAATAAAAAATACGGTTTTTAAGTTTATTAAAAAAAAATTTAGATAGTCATGATTTTAAATAAATGATATATGTATATAGAAAGAGAGAAGATATATACATATACATTATATAAAGTAATTAATTGTATTGGTATTTGATAAAAGATAGAAAATTTTGTAAATGCTCAAATGACTATATTATCATTTAGAGGGAAAATGATATGAGAAGATGCAAGAAGATGATAAGTGACGTCCTCTAATATTCATTTAATATATAGTATAAATAGGCAGTTTTGTTGTGTTCTTTTTAGACATTACAATTACAAAAATAACTTTACTTATTTTGATTCTTGGAACAAAAGAACCTGTAGTTTAGCTGTACGAAGATATCTAGAAAATAAGTATTGCTAAATAGTTAAGGATTTAAGATTTATAATTAATAAAAATATAGATTTATATGTAAATCAAATGGTGCTCGAGTGAGTGGGTTTAAAAAAAGTTAGATAATTAAGTTAATTATGTAAATGGTCCTTGTGGTTTATCTAAAATAATAAGTTTGAGTACTAAGACTTTTTTGTAACAGGTTGGGGTACCATGTTTTAAATTTTGTAACGAGTTACTAAGACTAATCGACGTTAGTTTTTCTGTTAACTTTAAGTAAAATGACTAAAATACTCTTTGAGGGACAACTTTTGTAATTTTATGTATTTATTTTATCCAAGAACCATTATTGTAATTACTTATAACTTTAGAAAACCCAACCCCCTTTCCCCCGTCGGCCACCATCACCACCATCTACCCACCACCACACCACCTACCCACCATCATCACCACATACGCCTCCTACCCACCAGCCATCACTGAACACCCATGAAGACCATAATCACCACCATCACCGCATTATCACCACCATCACCGCATTATCACCACCATCGCAACATCACCATAATCATCGTATCATCACTATCGCCAAATCATAATAATCACCGCATCATCACCACCATCACAACATCACCATCATCATCATCATCATCATCATCATCATCCCCTCCTCCACTATCGCACCATTATCATCATCTCACAAAATCTACCTTTTCCTCTCCCCTGGTAACCTTTAAACTTAAAAAAAAAAAAAAAAAAAAAAAAAAAACCCTAAAATTAGGGTGTTTGGACGTCGTGAGGTAGCTGGGTTTAGATCTCAATCAAGGTATTGAGTGGTACATGGTGTTACAGGCTGGTGCTCGGTGGTTGATTTGGGTTTAGGGTTTTATAGGGGAAAGTGAAGGGGATCTGGTGATGACAATGAGGATACTCGAGAAATGTGCGGTGGTGTGAGGGTAGGTGGTGACCGACGGTAGGGCTGCAAACGAACTGAACGTTCAGCGAACAGTTCGTGAACTGTTCGGCGGAAAGTTAGTTTATGTTCATTCGTTTAGTAAATGAATGAACACGAACAAGATAATTTCGTTCGTTTAGTTAAACGGATGAACATGAACACAAGCAGTGTTCGTTCATTTATGTTCGTGAACGTTCGATAACGTGTTCGTTAATGTTCGTTCGTGAGCGTTCGATAATGTATTAGTTTATGCTCGTTAATGTTTTCGATTATGTTTTTATTTTTGTGTTATTTATTTTTATGACAATTATGTCCAAGTGTTTTTGGATATTTATGTTACGTGTGTTATTTATTTTTGATAATTTTATTATGAAATGTTGATTTTTATCTAAAATAAATATGTGATAATTTTGTATTCGTTTGTGTTCATGAACTTCTTTGTGTTCGTCATGTTCATGAATAATTGTTTGTTTCGTTTAATCTTATTTGTGTTCGTTTGTGTACGATAAGTGTTCGTGAACAGTTAATGAACATGTTCATTTCCTTAATGAATGAACACGAACAAGGAAACCTGTTCGGTAAGTGTTCGTGAACAGTTCATGAACAAGTTTATTTTTTAATGAACGAACACGAACAAGAACAAGGCCTTGTTCGTGTTCGTTCGGTTCGTTTGCAGCCCTAACCAGCGGTGAGATTGACGGTGGTGATAGGCATTGGAAGATAACAGGGAAAAGGGGTGATGGTGGTGGCGTTAGCAGCTGGTAGTGGGTGTTTATTGAGTTAACATGAGAAAAGGGAGGAGGGATTTTGTGATGTGGCTGATGGTGGGGATGATGAAGATACCAAAGGTGGAGATGAATGATGGTGGTGTAAAGACGGTGATGGCCGCTAGTGGTGCCAACGATGGTGGCCGGTGGCGATGTTTGACGATGGTGGCGGCGGTGAGTATTATTGTTCAGCGATTGTTTCAATATATGTGTATATATGTGTGTGTGTAGGGTTATATATAAATATAATATTTTAATTAAAGTACACAAATAGTACCTCTAATTTACATAAATAATTCTATAATGTGAAAAGACTAAATTACCCTTAAACTTAAGAGAAAATCTAATGGCTGTAAGTGTTAATGCTCAAACTTGTTACAAATTTAAAAGTAAGTACTTAAACTTGTTATTTTTTTTTTTAGTACACAAAGCTGTTATTTTAGATAAAACACATAAACTATTTATTTAATTAACTCTATATAATTTGTACAATGAAAAGTGAGATCATTAACTAACAACCAAGACCCACATTATGATTTGATTTTATATTCTTTTGATTTACATGTCTAATGAACAAAATCAAGTTGATTTATGAAATCATGTTGGAATCACGTATACATGTTTGTCTCTTTGTGTGTGGGGTTTGCGATGTGTGAAATCCACCAAAGAAGTTGATTTTATCGGGAAAGATGAAGGCGGTTGTGTGACTGTTGAAGAACATGATGAGCGTGGAGGAATTTATAATGGTAATGTTGGAAAAAGAATAGTCATAGAAAATTAATAAAGTTACTATTAATTTCAAGAATAAATTTTGATGGTAAAATAATATAATTTTTAATAAAAAATATTATAATCCAAGTGACTGTTGATATAATGATATTACAAGTGTAGTAAATATAAATATAGTATTGTGTATTTAGTGGTAAAAGAATGGGCAAAGACCACATCGTAGTGATAAAATTGTGAACAACCTACCAAAAGATTGCAGGGTCAATTGTTACATAATATAGTTGTGATAATTCTAAACTAGAATAGATGTAAAGTAAAAAATATGTGTGTAGTCGGTTAAATAAAATAAAATAAAATAAATAAATAACAATAAAAAGAATAATATAAAACAAAATAAGATTAGTATCCACATATCATAAAATTATCTGTTTACCCACCACTTGTATTTTCCTTATTAATAACTTTTAAAGGTTTTATTCAACAAAAATGAAAAAGTTTAAATCCTATTATAGTTGTATCTGGTACTGATAAGACATAATAAGAAAAAGAAAGAGAGTAGATCATACGATTACAAAACATTTTATGTCATTGTTAATACTGTAGATACAAATGTTTGACGGTTCTTACTTCTTACAATTTTCCAACTAAATTTTATGACATCCAGTAATTTTTCGTTACCAAAACTTTGTTAGTTTCATTAAGTTTTGCATACACGTGAGCACACAATGGTTGTTCTTGAATGTTGGGGATTTAACAAATAATTAATATTGGTTTAATTAATATTAACTTGATTAATTGTTATTATTATTATATGATTATGTGAAATCAACATGTTGAATGTTACCTTCATGGGTTATGTGGCAGCGTATTGTTATGAGAATTAGATATTATTATGAATTTTGTGAAATGAGTAATAATTTTAATTAATAGTTGATGAAACTTAAAAATTTAGAAAATGTTTATGAACAATTAAAAGTAAGTTTTATAAATTATAGAAAATTAAAGAATTATTGAATTTTAATAATCCCAACTTTTATTTATTAGCCGAGATTAATCTAGAAAAAATTAAATAATATAATTAGTAATTAGAGCAATTATTTAATCTGAGAGAAAAAATTAAAAAAATTAATGAGAATAAATGTGATATTATCACATGCCCTTCAATTATTATTATTTTTTCATACTAGAAAAATAAACCAACATAACATCCTAATTTATTTTGATTTATTCTAATTTATTCCGTATATTACCATTTAATAAAAAAAAACCCTTTCCTTTTATCTTACGATTTATGTATCATGATGGCATCTTTTGTCCTTTTACACTAAAAAATTATTTTCTCCAATTATCGATTATCCAGTGTAATAATTCCATCGAACTTGAACAAAGTATACTCTAGAATAGCAACTCTAACTCTTAAACACTGTATAAGGACCAAAATGTACACTTTAGATACTTGAAGGGCATAAACAGCACCTTTTAAAAACTCAGGGTCCCCAACGTGACACGGGCCTTTAAAAGCTCCCCTCCCATAGATTCAACACCACCAAAGTGACAAACCCCCTTTTAGCATCCTTTAACATTCCCTCTAGATTCAATACTTCATCAACATCTTCCTGCTTCCACCATGGATTACGATTACAATTACGACTACGTAAGTCAAAGATCTATCGCATTCGATTGATTCATGACCTTTGTTTCTCCGTAAATTTTTTGTTGATTTGTGTTGTATTTAACTATTTACGATCTCACAGGACTACAAGCGAAACAACGTTCCGGCGTTCGGAAGCTGGGATTGCAACGACGATCTCCCGTTTACGCAGTGTTTCGAGTCGGCCAGACAGGCGGGGCTGCTCCGGTATAGTTATTCTGAAGATCGTGATCTGTATGTTACCGGAGATTTGTATGATAATAATGTTGTTACTCCGGCTATGATTGTTGTTCCTCGCCGGACGGTAATTCTCTACTTTCGCCTTCAACAATTTAATTACAAATGAACAAACACTTGTATTTTAAACTTATTTTGTTCTGCATTTAGTTTGAGACTGATGGTTTTATTTCTTAGAGCATTCACAGTATTCTTATTCATATAATTACATTAAAAATTATTATTTTTTTCTGTTTTTTTTATTTAAATGATACATTTTATACCCTTATTTTTATTTGTATTCTCTCTTTTATTCACAACCACTTTTAAAAATATTAAAAAATTTATAAGGATTGAACAGTGATTTCTCAAATATACTAATCAATAATAACAATTTTTTCTTTAATTCACTCACAACTTTTTAAAACTATTTTATATAATATACCAAATACACTCATATATTTTTAAATATTCAACTGTAAATGCTCTTAGCAAGTGAGTACACTGTGCATTGAGGGTTGTACACGCACTGTGAATATTAAAACCTGAGTGTGGAAAAAGTGGTGGCTTTTTAAAATGGTAAAGTTTGACTTGTACTTTATGGTACAACAGCGGAAAGCAGCAGGGTACCCGCATGTGAAAGAGGAGAAAAAAGACGCATGGGTGGTCTGTGACTATGAATACGACTACACTTACGACTATGACGCTAAGGAGCCACCTAGCCCCGTTAGCGTAGCAACGCCACCGCCACCACCGCCACCCGAGCAACAACGAGGGCGCGTTAAACCGAAGGCCGTGGACGAAGATCTGTACCGGATCTCGCCCACGCTCCTCCGGGCCAAGACTAGAAGGGTAATTTCGTAACCTATCATATAATCTTTAATCCTACTTTTAAATCTACGTATTTGCGTTAGTTATTATGTTTCTTTTAACGTGTTTTTGTTTTTCTAAAATGTTTAACCGGATAAAGTTTGATTTAAACAAGGGTATGGATATTTATACACCCTAAAATTATAAATTAACACACCTCAAATTTATATATATGTCCTATGGCCCCATACGCTTCATATAGGGGGGTCATATAACTCTATACGGGGCTTATAACCCCTCTAACAATTCCCCCGAATTTTTCCTCGTAGTTAGTGTCGAAATTTGCTATACACGTCGTATAGATCCATATGTGTCGTATAGGGGGTCGTATAGAGCTCTATGTGACTTATAGACCTCTGATAGCCCCCTGAATTTTTCTTGTTTTTAGTGTTTTCGACCCCTTACACCGTGTATGGACCGATATACGGCATATAAATGGGTGTCGAGTGTGCTTACGTTAGGATCCTTAAACAAACATTGATAATCCCTGTTGGGTGGACGTTTCAATTATTATGTGATTTGATTATTGTTGTCGTCTCTGCCATGTGAGTGACGGTGTGTGTGACGAGTATTCTCCATAAATGTAATGTTATGGGGGTGTGAAATCAAATGATCACACATCACGAGTCCGCTGACACATTTGCATCATTTCCCCGCAATTGTAGGCACGTAATTGCACATTTTTGTCTTGTTAACCACTATTTATATTAACTTTTGGACCCCACTTTTACTCTGCTTATAGTCAACACTGTTTTCGTTGTCAATCAATTATATTTTAGTTGGAATATTTTTATATTATTTTTATTAAAAAACTAACACGCTTCAGTTTTTTTAGAAAAAGTCTAACAATCTATTTTCTTTTTGTTTAAAGTCTTTAACCTTATAAAAATAAACACAAAAGTCATTAAATAAATTTGTGTATTAAAGTCTCTAGACAAGTCTTGCTTGTATTTGAACTTTTGTTTTAAATAATTACTGTTTACTTTTAATGTAGTCAAAATCTGATAAACTGACGTTTAATAAAAAAAAGTTATACCTATATCAATATTGACTAATTTAAAAGGTAACTATTTAATATTTAAAACCATTTTAAAAATTAACTAAGTGACTTTCCATATATTTTCACAATAGTAAACAAGGCCTTTTTTTGTAAAAAATAGGAAAAATATATTTGCTTTTTTAAAGATATTTACTCTATTTTTTTATTAACCCATGTTTTATTAAACAAATAAACATGTCTGGAGCTCCAATTTTTTTTACTATGAAAGTTGACAAAGTAAAAGTCAAAAAAGAATGGTATCGGGTCATTTAGGGTCGTTTTATTTAAAGGGCTAGATGTTTATCTTAACTATTCTACTCTACGTGATATAAATAATTACATTAATCCGTCGGAAGCGGGGTTTGAACTCTTTAACCTTAAAGAAATTATACACTCAAACTATGTCGTCATTGAACTAACCCCAACCTATTTATGTTGTATTTTTCTGAAATGCAGAAGAAGTGGGGATTATTTTCAAGCTGCATGCAACCTACTTGTGTTATGTGAAGGGGTACATATTATGAAGGCAATGCAAGTGATTATTATTACAAATAGTAAAATGACAGGCTCGTGTTTTTGTTCGTAAATGGGCCTAGGACCCAGGCCCATAAAGCCATGAAATGATGACATCTGTTGATTCATAGTGTCGTGATGATGATGGTGATATTAAAGCTGTCTGTTTCCCAAACACACCTGTGGGTTTTTCTATCTTTTGTTTGGAATCTTTCTTTTGAATTTCGATTTTCTCACTTCTTTGTAATTATTTATTGTAGTATTGTACAAGTAAGGCTATCTTTTCTGATTTCTTAAACCCTCTTAATTTGCATTTTTTAATTCTAATAATTATCTTGTTGCATATATCATTTAGAAATATGATTGTGACATGTAAATATGTAATAGAACGAAGATAAAGTAGACGTCAACGTTACGCTTCATGAGGAAAATATAAGTAGTTTTGAGGGAATATATCTAAGGGAGAGAACAGAACCATAAGAAATATGTCTTCTCATATATCACTAACGTATTTTGAGAGTAATGATTTTGAACGAGAACAAAACTTTACTGTTAAATATGTGCTCTGAGTGTATAAGAATCCTATGATGGAAATCTTATGAGAAGCAAAGCTATGAGTTTTTTATGAGCAAAATAAATAATATTAGTTAGTACGAGAGACTAAATATTAATAGACATATTGATATTACTAAAAAAATTGATTATATGTTATAGATTTCAAAAAAAAATTGATTATATGTTATAGATTTCAATTTCCCTGAGTTGAGAGATGAGTTAGGTAAGCTTCTTAAGGGTTTTTTTTTTTCTTTTTTTTCTTTCTTAATCTGGTTTTTACATCCCTCTCATTATTTGGCATCATAGTCATCTAATTGTGCTTCTATAGAATCAAGAAATATGTTTGATTGTCACTCTTTTTGATATATTACAAGTTCCCATCGACGTGCATCTAGTAGGAATTATACTTATGATTTCACTAATTGTGAGTTGGGTGATCAGTTTATTACACTATACAAACCGGTGGATAAATTTTGGTTTTTGTCATTTGATTTTAATCATGAATTAAGGGGAGCACTTTAAATGGTAATGACACTCATATCACTTTGTTAATTATTGCTTAGAAAATTATGAAACAACCGTGTACGCATGCAGCGTATTATGACAGTTATTGTTACCCAAATCCCACACCGATGAAGCAGCTTTTGTGGCGGTAAGCATGAACCACCAGGATGCACGATTATTTGCCACACAAACTTTATATTTTATTAATGTTTCGGGTGTAATTTTGTGTAAATCGTCTTATTTTTTGTTAAAACATAAGAAGCTAAACTGTATAATATAGAAGCTACAGATGGCGTAGGAATAAATGAAGTTTATGGAGAATTTGGTTCCCCTCACTTAGGCGTGCCCATTGCACGTGCACTGATCTAGACCTGTCAGCAAACTTAGTAAGTTCAGCGAGAAGTTCAATATATTTTATTGTTTAATAAATAAATGAACAAACATAAACATAAAATTTTGTTCTATTTAGGGAAAAGAATGGACATGAAACATGCCCAATTCGTTCATTTATACTTGTAACATTTATTAGTTATCTCTGTACTCTAATAAAAAAGTAATTAGGAGGGACACGTGCTAACATTATATTCATTCTTACCAAATTTTTTTAAATTAAAATAGTTTTTTAATAAATTAAAAAAGAGATTTTTTTATTAATGTTATTTATAAAGAAATAAATTTTTATAAAATAAATTTTTTCTAAAACATCAATTTTTTAAAAAAATATAAAATATTTCAAAATTAGTGTTTTTAAAAAGTAAAATTTCTATAAATAAAAAATAATTAAAATTAGAATTATAATAAAATGTTTTAAAAAATAATATTTTTTAAAACGTTTATTTTGAAACAAAATTTATATTTTATTTCTAATAAGGAAGATTTCAGTCAAATCTTATCTTAAAAAATATCGTTTTATATCTAATATTTTTGTATTTTATTTAATATTTTTTTATTAAACCCGTGTAAGTTTACTAAAGCTAGTTTTCATATGTTCATTTCTTAACGTTAATTAAAATTTATTTTATATCCATGTAATGATGTTTGCCTTTATCAATTGCTTATTTCTGTTTCTTCGTATAAATTCATGTATGTTGGTCCATTCATGTTGGTCCATTCGCTTAGAATATTAAAGAACAAAAATAAACGAATACGAACACGTTAATTTTTTTAGCTAACAAACATGTGTTTTAAATACTCATGATAGTTCGTATACTTGGTTTTTGGTTAAAGTTAAATAAACAATACATGAATATATACGAAGTAACTCCTATTTGACAAGCAATAGTGATTGAGTGGACTGTCATTTGAACTGTTGGTTAGTGAAAGCATCACCTGTTCTCTTAAGTCTTAACTGCTACATTGATAAAGACTGAGACATCTACTCACAGCTTTTATGATCGTCTCAAATTTCTTTTACTTATTTGCCCACATGATACAACTTTATCGACCACAAAATTGGCATTTGTAATGTGAATTTTTTTTTTTTTACATTATTGTTGCTGCTTTATTAATACCATTTATTGAACTTTACCAACGTTGTCGCTGCTGCCTCCATGACCACCCTATCATCAATGTTGTTATCGTCATCACTACCGCCACAAATATCATTTTCTTTGATGACCACCATCGTTGCCGTAATCACCAACGCCTTTATTGTTGTCGTCACCCTTGCCTTCAGACACCCCATTTATACTACCGGCTATTCGGTTGTGCACTCATTTTGTATGTCATATATTAAATTTTTAATAACCTAATTTGGTTTTTGCAAGCCATTCATCGTTCAATCATTTCGACGTTCTGTAATTAGTATTCATTCGTCCATAAATCACAACCCTAGCTGCAAGCCCAAAAACCATTTTTGTATTCACCGCTCTCGCCTTTCAAGTCTGTCGATAGTTTGTCCTATCTAACTCGTTCAATTCTTAGTTCCGTCACTGGTAGTTAGTAGTTCGTGTTCATTGCTATTGCCTCACAACGCGCCCGTGTTACGAAGAAGGTTATAGTGAATCGTATTAAATGAGTCATGTGCTAAAAATATATGTGTTTGTGTCTAAGATGATATATTTAGTTAATCGTGCCGCATTCACATATAACATTTGTGTTGATCGTGTCGTATTATGTATGACACTTTTAACATAACATGACATATTTTGTTAGCGCTAGGCCGCTAGTTGCAGAGGCGACAATGACTATTGTCAAGTGGTGGCGATGTTGCCTAATGCGACTACAACCACATGTTGTGACGAGGGTGATAAACTTCAATTTTTTTAAAAATTGTTTTATCACTTGAACGCATTATAGATTCAAAATTATTTGGTAGATTATAGTTGTTTTAGATTTTATGTTCCTTCGAGAAGTGAAGTTGCAAATCTAATTTCTTAAATTCTAAATTTTTAACAAATTCCAATTTCTTAAAAAAATTCAGTGAATCAACCACCCATTAGGTTTTTGTTTTCATTTGATCTACTATTTGGGTTTGGGCGGGCTTATAGAGAACTTCAAAACGAATAGAGATGTTTAACGAACAGGTCTAGCCAATGTACAACTCAACATATTTACTCTTAACTGTTAGAAATATTTAGAGTTAATTTCAATTTTACTCCCTAAGCTTTGACAAAAATAACCATTTTCATCCAAAAGATTAAAAACATCAATTTATCTTCAAAAGTTTCATAAGTTGTTTCAGTTTTAGTCCAAAAGTTTTATTATTTTGGATTCAAGTTGAAACAATGATGAAAGTTTTGGACTAAAATTGAAACAAATTACGAAACATTTGGAGGTAAATTGATGTTTTTAATCTTTTGGAGTAAAATGATTATTTTTATCAAACCTTAGGGAGCAAAAATGAACTTAACTCTTCTTATGTGCCCTTTTGACCATTTGATATTTATTTGGGTTATATGTGTGGTCCTAGTACTTAGGGTATCTAATTTGATGGAAGTTAATATCCTAAGAGGCTGATGGTTAAAATGTTTTAGGAGTCTGTTTGCCAATTAAAAAAATTATTATTATTCTTCTGTGTTCTATCTCTACGTATCAACATCAGAGAATAAAAAGAAACCTTAACATCATAAAATTGAATCCATCAATAAGGCAAACAAGACTCTCAATCGGATTAATAATCATGAGTTCATCATCATCTCATAATCAGAAGATGGAACCCTCTCCTTCAAGTAAGTTTTATTGAATTTACGATATTGATTGATTTGGGATTTGTATAAATGATATCATATGTAGAATTCAATTCTACATTAACGAGCTGACATTTAAGCTCAAGCTTGTTTTGTAAAATGTTGTGACAACTTGTTCGATATTAAGGTGTTAATAAAATTTAATATTTTTTTTTTGTATAAAATATAAATGTAAAATTATTAAACAGATTTAAAACAAGCGACCTAATGGACTTTGAATGATATAAAACTAATGTATAGAAAGATTAAGACCGTACAAACTATTTGGTTATAACTTACATACGTTAATAAATTAATAAAGGATAAAGCATACGCTGGCTCGAGCTCAACTCATTTATAAATTTTGCTCATTTACACTCGTCGATTTCAATTAAGCTTTGAGCCATGAACATGAACATTATAAACAACTCTTACATCAATAGTTCAACTGAATTAGAATGTGGTTTTAATCCGATTCTAAATCATTGTTAATTATTATTTCTCAAATATCAACAACAATTCTAGGTTATTTCAAAGTTCAAACTATTTTTTGCGTCCTTTGACGCTATAAAAAGTTAATATATTCGTATACTTACATGATACATGTGACATATATTGTTTTGCGTATACATAGAAGTCATAGAAATCAACACGTCGGAAATAGCTGTGGCCGGAGAATCGGCAACGAGAGGTAATACGCCTCCATAAACCGCCCATCCGCCACCATCTTCATAATAAACTTCTTCAATATCACAAACGGACACGCCACCATCCGCCAGCGCACCGCCGTCAGCCGCCACCGCATGCTCACCCTCCGACACTTGTTACCGAGTCGGACCGTTCTACTCCTCCGTCTTCTCAGCCTCCGGCGGGGGCGGCACCACCCAACCATGGTGGTGGAGTTGGCAAACACCGAGATGGTGATGGCTCCTCTTCGGAACATTGGTTGATAATATGTGTTGAGGTGGTTGTGGGAATTGTGGTATAAATACTTAAATAGGGTGGCAATGGTTTATTTTATATGTATTTTTTTACGGCGTTTGGAACTACCCAATACGCAAATGACAATGGTTTAGTGATTGGAGATGGTGGTCCAGTGGTTTGGAGATAAATGATCACAATCATTATGGTGATGGGCTCGATGAGGTTAGAAAATTAAGGGGTGTGATGGTGATGATTAGTGAAGGTGGTTCGTGTGCTTTTTTGTATCTTTATACGCACTAATGTACTTTTAACAAGGCTAATCATGATTACATGTGTGCTAACATAGCCATTAAGTTGTCAATGTGGTGTGCATCTGTCCTTTGAACCAAAATTCTAAAAATAAACTTACATGTATTTAACACAAGTTCATTGACTTTAATATATAAAAACTAAATTATTGTTCTTTTTCATGTATATTTATGAGTTGATATTATAAAATAGGGAAAACTTCATAGAATAGTAATCAAGTTTTAGTAGTGTTCTAATTAGGTCACTAATATTTTTATTTGTTTTAAAAAGGTCATTAAAGTTTTAAAAGTGTTTCAATTAGGTCACCAATATTTTTATTTGTTCCAATCAGGTCACTATAGTTTTAAAAGTGTTCCAATTAAGCCACTCATATTTTTATAAAATTTAAATAATTCAAAAAAATAAAAAAATTATAAAATAATTTAGTTTTTTTTTATAAATATTGTTAATATTTTTAAACATTTCAAAAATTTTAAAATCTTTTGCAACTTATAAATGACCTAATTAGAATAATTTTGAAAATTTAGTGATCTGATTGAGACAAAAAATTTTATAAATGACCTGATTGGGACAAAAAACTTTATAAGTGACTTAATTAGAACAATCTTGAAACTTAATTACTATTTTACAAAGTTACCGATATAAAATATATCAAAATTAGTTTTCAGTGACTTTTACATATAAACGAAGAAAGTTATTATTATTTTTATTTTATCAGCTCCAATACACATTATTAATTCACAATACACACATCGAGTCTTGACTCTTGAGGTTTGCGCGGCTAGAACTTGCCAAGCTCAAGATATTGCAAAAGATATTTTGGCCTTTTGGGTGACCCAATAGATATTCATATCGAAGCCCCATTTAAGAAGTGGCAAGCCCAAATGATACCCCATAGGCCCATAATATCATACAATATAATAAAAAGAGTAAATTACACGGATGGTCCCTGGGGTATACCTGAATTGTAACTTTAGTCCCCACTTTCAATAAATTACAGATGCGGGCCTGAACTTTGCATGGTATGCACACCGGTAGTCCCCGACGCTAACAAAGGTTAAGTTTCTCAGTTAAGTCAATGTAAAAAGACCAAAATACCCTTATTAATAATATATATTAATTGTTGATTGAGTTATTTACATTAATCATCCAACCCCCCCCCCCCCCCCCCCACCTTCCCCGTCATCTTCCTCACCTGCTACTCGGCCACCCCAATCCCACCACAATCACCACGCCTAACAACCACCAACATCACCATTGTCTGACCACCACCACACCACCATCAACAACCAATGCGTATCAACGACCACCATCGTAATCGTCTAACCACCATCATGACCAACCCTTAATTACCACCGTACCACCACCGATTAAATCAATGAGTCTACCACCTCTCCGGTCCAGATCTGATCGAAAAACTCGATGATAGTGGTGGCTACGCCTAGGATGAGCCTACCCTCACCACCCTTGTAAGTCCCTCCCAATGTCTCTCTGTCGACATGAACTGCAACATCTTGACATCTCCAACCCAGATCCGAACCATCACTGCCTTCACACCACCATCATCCCCCGCACCTCCACCGCCGCACCTCCATCACCGCACATCCACCTCGATTGAAGCCCAAATCAATCGGATGTTGTAGATGTTGTTTTGATGATAAATATGATGTTGTGGTCGATAGGGGTGACTGATGGGGGTGGCCGATGGGGGTGGCCGATGGGGGTGGGTGGATTCTGATGGTGGTGGTGGTCGCAGTGGTCGATGGTGTTGGTATGATGGATGGTGGCGATGGAGATGGTGGTTGGTTGTCGGTGGGTTGCGGGTGGTGGTGGTGTTGTGGGTTGCGGGTGGTGGTGGTGGTGTGGGTTGCCGGATGATGATGATGATCATGTGTGGTTGTGTGTTTGTATATACAGACAAACACATATGTAAAGATGGGGTGGGGATGTAGATCGTGTGGCGGTGTTAGTGGTGGTTGAGGGGAAAAAGGTCTTAATGTGCGATGGTGGTGATGATTGTGCGGAATGATGAAGATGATGATAGTGCGATGGAGATGGGGTCGAGGCTTTTGGGATGGTGGCGGTGGTGCTCAGCAGGCTTAAGCGGTGGTGGTGGTGGCGGTGATGACGTTCGGTGGTGGTGATTGTGAGTGGTGGTGGTGATGGTGAGTGGTGGTGGTGGTAGTGACCTGTGGTGGTGGTGGTGGTGGTAGTGATAGTGACCTGTGGTGGTGGCAATTGTGAGTCGTGATGGTTCCGGTGGTGGTGGTGGGTTAAGGGTAGAGGCGGTGGTGGTGGGTGTTGAATGTTGAGAAGAAGATAAAAAAGAAAAGGGTATTATGGTCTTTTTAAAAAAACTAACTGAGAAACTTAACCTTTGTTAGTGCTAAGGATTGTCAGTGTGCACTTTTAGCATAGTTCAGGCCCGCATCTGTAATTTATTGAAAGTGGGGACTAAAGTTGCAATTCAGGCATACCCCAGGGACCATCCGTGTAATTTACTCTAATAAAAATGTTAATTGAAAGATTCTTATGTTAAACATATTTATTAAAAACTAGTTTTAGTAAACCCGTGTATTACACGGGTTGAATAAATAAAATAATAAATATAATAAAAACTTAATAGTTAAAAACGATATTCTAAGATAAAATATGATAAGTAATGACCATAAATAATAAAATAATAATATCAACTTTTTAATCTTGTATTTTTAAACTCTTTTTAATTTTTTCTAATTTTAATTAATTTTTGTTTATAAAACTTTTACTTAAAAACATCTAATATTTTTAAAAAAGTTTGCTGTTTTAGAAAAATTTTTATTTTATAAATATTAATTTCTTTAGAAACAATATTAATAAGAAGATTTATTTTTTAATTTATTAATTATAATTATTATAATTAATGTGATATTAATAGGAGAGAGAAGCGAAAAAATTTTAATGAGATGAAATGTGGTGGTGACATGTGTCCATAATAGTTACTCTTTTATTAGAGTAAGAAGATTTAACTTTTTAGGCGGGTATTACATTTAGAACATTCAAAAAATATAAATCTACACATCGAAAATATTATTTCTTTTTTGTGATTTCAATTTGTTGTGATGTTTATTTTATCCTATTTATATCAGAAAAAAATAGTCAATTTAAGTTGAAATTTATTGGTAACACGTTGAAGAGTGAAATATATTCACACTATAAAGAAATGTATAAAAATGTAAACAGTTTGAAAGTAATCATGAAGTATATACTTAATGTTTATAGATTATTTCTATTTATTTAATATAGTATAACATGTTATTAATAAATATTATAATTCTGTAATCTTAATAATACATTAATAATTTTTTTTTGGCATATCAACCTCACCATACCAAATGAATGATCCTCGGTGGACGGTGGTGGTTACCAATACTGGTGATTTTTACTTCATCAAGCTATTTTGATTAACTAAAATTTACTTAAATGTGAAACTAAAATATACATTAAGTTGAGTTAGGATGTTTAAAGTACAAATTCAATAAAAACTAATCTTAATTTCAAGCAAATATTGATAGTTCAAGGGGATGGTGCCTCTCAGATTACTAGGGTTCAGGACAACTTTTCTGGTAGCGTAATCAAAGGGGAAGCAATCCCTAGTTGGATTTAAGGGGCAACGCCCCTGGGGACAATCGAACTACTTAGGAAAAGATAATTGGTGAAAAGTTGTTTGAATTTGATGATCAAAAGAATTGATAAGTCAGTAGCAAAAGGGATTTCCACAGGGGCAACATTCCTTGACGGGGGTTGGGGGTAGTGCCCCTAAAAGCGGGGTCTAAGGGGCAACAACCCCTGGTTGGGTTCAAGATTAAATTTTTTATTTTCTTATAATTTCACATTTGAAATTTGAATTAGAAAATGGATCCAATTATATGCATTTTGAATTAAAAAAAAACAAAAAAAAAGATAACTACCAACGATGGTTTTTGCCCCCCTAATCCCTTGAATATGAACTCATCATTTTGGTCATCTTCTCCGGTTCTTCAGATTCATACATATCACATATACCTGTTTTTGGTCGATTCTAAGTTTTATCTAGTTGAAAAATTCAGATTGAACCGCTAAATTATTTCAATCAGAAAGTACATCACGACTTCTAAAAAATTATGTTTTTTGATCTATGATTTCTGCGCACCCACAATTCTACAAGTTTTCTTAGTGAAGCTTCCGAAAAATGACAAACAAATGTCATGCTTTCAACAAAGTTGACATTTTACCAAAGTGTCTTAGGGTGACACACAGTGAAAGTTCCTTAAATTGTTACACATAAGGTCAACTTTTACTAAAGTTGATTTAGTGTAAGCCTAAGTTTACAAAGTATAGATCAAAAATTATTTTTGCACATAACATGTGTCCAAGTCATTACATGTAAGTTTTTCACATTAGTTTCTGCTTCTAATATTGCACGGGCGTCATGCCATTAGAGATATTCAATGGACTTTACTCTTATCCCTTTAAGTGACCAGAGCACTATGTTCCTTGCTAAACCCTTGTGTCAAATGGTCTGCCAAATTTTGTTTGGACCAAACAAACTCGATCTACACAAATCACTACATTCATGATTTAGCTCACAAACAATAATGTGCCTAAAACCTAAGTGTCTAGACTTGCCTCCTACCTATGTGGTCCATTTTGCAAGATAACTTCATTCATCCGCGGTTTGTCTTTTCCTTACGTTTTAAATATTTGATGAATCTGTTACGGTCCTAGTGTTTGTAGGCGCCTATACACTATGCATCTTTTGTGAACATGTGAAACATATACATAGTAAATATGTAAGAAACAAACCACCTCATCATTAATAAAATATATGTACTATATACAAGTCTATAACAGAATGCTTGAATCATACAATAAGATTATAATATGATTAGACTAACAATCAAATTTGTTGATTTTTAGTTTCTTTTAACAATAAACTTACACTACTCATAAGCTACACTTTAAATTATTAATTTCCTATTAGATGGCTATAAACTAGGTGGTATTTTTTTCATATCATTAGATTACAAGCTACGTGGCCGTTGATTATAAAGATTAGGCATATATATCAGCAGTGACGGAGCTTGAGCTCTCCTATATTGGGAGAGGGTGGCGGAGGCGAAATTAATTTTTTAAGGGGGGGGGGGGTGAACTATATATATATAAAAAAATTTACATTACCGGACTGAAAATTAACACTTGTTTATATTTTAAAAAAATCATTTTGTTATTTTTTTTACCACAATTCATGAAAACAAAATAGGACAATATTTGTATTTATTTTTCTTAACTCGTTAAAAGAACAATATGATATTGATATTTTGTTAACTATGATTATTTGATATATATTTATATTTAGGTTTTTTATTAAAAATGTCAAAATGATTTTATGTTTGTGGCTCGCATAAATAATATAGCATCAATTTAGTATATAATTTATAAAATACAATAATTTAGGCTTTAGTTTAAACAAGCCAATAAGCAAGTTGAAGAGCTTGTTAATGAGCTAGCCACGAGTCGAGCTAGTCTTGACTAGGCCTTGTCTCGTTTACATACCAAGCCGAGCCCTTCTTGGCTCGTTTATAAACTACATTAACGAAGTTCCAAAACATACCACATCGTGAGCGCATAATTTCTAGTTTACCTTCATTATATATGCGGTACACATTAGTTTATATTTACATCATTGTTGCATGTTCCTTATGTCATGATTGTATGATCACTATTTGAGACTTATTTATGCACACACTTCTTTGAACCAAGTGGCTTTGGCACATATATGCTTTTAACTTTGACTTACATGTTGATATGACTTTGTTATCTTAGCTATCCGCCTCTAGGGCACGTCAACATGGCGTCAATGACAAGAAACCATCTGTGGTGGTGTAATTAGTTCACGTCATCCTCCTTATTTGTCCATTCATAGTAGCACTCAACATTTTTACATGACTTTTGATAGGAGGCATATGAACTGGTCTTACGAAATTTGCTTTGTTTTGAAAGTCGGTTTTGTGCGTGCCAAACCCCATCATACATATTTTTATACATTAATATTTTTGCAGCCGTATATTCATTATGCTTGTTACATGATTTGATTTGTGAACTTGGTGAATATTTCCGTACCATATGATTTGTTTTGCGAGGTCAGATTCTTTTGTATTCGCACTATTAGATTTGTTTGTACTTGCCTCGGGATATTTCACCGTTCGCAAAGCTTTGGAAATTAATAAATTGAGATATTACATTCTTCATTTTATTTGATTATGTACATGACATACATATACTCATTTCGGGCTAGAATAAATCATAAAATGTCGTTAGATTGTTTGAAATTTTAGTTATTTAAAACATTTATTTATAGTACATTGAAAAAAATATTTAAATAATAATAATAATATAAATAGAAAATTACAACTTATTACATTATTATGATTATTATTATTATTATTGTTTTATTATTACTATTATTGTTGTTATTATTGTTGTTGTTGTTGTTGTTGTTATTATTATTATTATTAGATAAATTTACATATACGTCTTTTAGGTTTATAGAAAATCACACTTATCATCTTTTATCTTTAAAAAGTAGTCTAATAATCATTTATGTATACTTTTTATATCAGATTTTGTCATTTACGTTAACTTACGTTATATTTTTCTGCTAAGTCAAAGACAATTTGATATTTTTACCTCTAAAGAACTATTTAAGTAAATTCATGAACCCTCGTTTTTATTTAGGGGTTGGTAAGAAAATGGAGAATAATCTCTAAAGGAAGGCTCAAGAGTTAAACACAATTGTTCGATTAAACAAATGATGTTCAAACTTAGGATTGTAATGTGTTTTTATAGAATATTATTGCGTTTTTAGTAGTAAAGTTTTTTAAGTTAAAAATTGTTCTATTTCAAAATTTTATATTTAATAAAATAATTATTAATACAAATTTAATAATACAAAGTATAATTAGTTAATAAATATTATTAATTAATTATAATTTATATTATTAAAAGTTATGATAAAATTATGTTAATTTGTATTTAATATGTTACCTGTGTATCTATGTTCAAATAAAATAATATATATTAAAAATTATATGTATAACAAAGTCTAAATTAAATGGTAATTATGAAAAACGCCTTTGATATAGGTTTAGTATTTCTAAAATTATCTATTAAAGGTAGAAAGATTAAAATGCCCTGAACTTAATAAAGAAACCTAACTCCCGTTTGTTTAAAGGACGCAATCTGTTATAAAAAATATGCATAATGGATTATTATAGTTTTATTTAAGATAAATGATGATACTTGTAATTTTTTATAAACGTAAAGAACTTTTTCTGTAATTTCGTATTATTATTATTATTATTATTAATTCTCTTGCAGCCAACTCAAATGGAACCTTTATGATTCATTTTTCATGTATAATTTTCTTTATTTATAAAAATATCTAGACACAAAATACGCGTTCATCATCTTCTTCTCCATCTTTTGTCAAAACTTGAAAGAAGCTATATACGTAAGAATATATGACAGATTGTAGTCTAATGCAAATTGGATGATTTCATAGAGTTTGCTTCATGTGACTCCTTGGGACCACTTTCCATGTGCAAATTTGCCGTGTTTTTCTTTTCCTCTATTTTCACACGAAAATTATGCTTCATCATGCATTAAAACCATAGATTTTGATTCATCTCTATCATGCTTAATTTCATGCCAAAATAAACATATCAAATGCCTAAAGGCCCACATTTCAATTCAGCTATTCTGAAAAGGGGGGCTGCATGCTTCCTTTGATTGAAAAACAAAACATTTTAAATGGTTGTTTCTAAAACCTTCTACATAGTTTGAACATACATCAAATCAATGATTTCAAGAAGATAGATTTTTTTCCTTAATGTATAAAAAGATGACACAGTGATAAGCATTTCAGTTCGAATATAAATTCTACTAGTTTTGCCTAAAACCTACTTTAGGCCATCTTTCCAGCTTTAAATACGCTTCAACTGGTCTCAATGGCTAGCATGGTATTTGTGAGGGTCCCGCTATTAGTACACCACCTCTAAATTAACTTATGCACACCATCCAGAACTCAAACGACTGTTCGACAACAAACTTAAACAGTTGTTTAAACAATAGGAGGGACATGAGAATTTACATAACATGCAAATAGTCTTTTCGTCTATGCTCAAACGGCCGTTTGGCCTTCAAATAGTCATTTTACATGTTTTCAAACGACTGTTAATTTACAGGTAATGTGGGTACAGCTTGGCCCATCAGAAAAGAAAAAGTAGGATCTGTAGGTAAATTCTACAATGAGAGAACTATGAGTGTTTATGGGACTGTTAAATCTGTGCATATTCAAACAAATGACAATACAAACAAAGCCAAGAAGCAAAGAATCATTATGACCTCTTTCCAAGAACTGAAAGATAACACAAAACCCCAAAAACTCACAGGGCTCAGAATGATACACAACGTTCAAATCCCAACAAAATTTACAAACTCCATATCTTTAACAAGGAATTCAATTCAATTGACTCAACTTATATAGTTCATGTTTCCCTTTTTAGCAAGAAAACTTACCTATGGCAAATACATCTATAATGGTAAGCACTATTTATGGGGTCATTCCCTTCAACCGGAACTTGTTCGGCTCTGCACCGCGACCTGCACCCCCTGCATTCGTTGTACGTGCACGTTGGCTTCACCGACCCGATCATTGATCTTCTCCTCATCATTGTGTTGCTTGTACTCTAAGTTATTCCATCATGAATTGGTAAAGAAAATGTTGTAAAACTAGACTAGTTGATGTAATTTGGCATGATTTTACATGCAAAAAGCTTATAGAAAGAATTGTACTTTCTTTACCTGCAAGTTTAACTCTTTTTCAGTTGCAGAATTCTGTTGAGGAAGCAGTGCTAGTGTTCTGGACCCTGCAATTCCTGAAATTGTAAATTTGCATTCACTTAGATGCTTTAAGTAGTTGTACATTTGCATTCACTTAGATGCTTTAAGTAGTTGTACATATGCATATTAGTATATAAATGCACCAATATTGGTGCATTTTATTAAAACAAGAAGATGCACACAATGACTCAATGAAGCATATCTAGCATCACTTTGAAGTGAACCAAGTCTAAATCTTGATTATTGTCAAGATTAAAGTAAACAAGAATGATTACTTCACGAATTCTACGCGCTTCTTCCTTTTACAAAAAGGAAAACGAATTCAAATCTTTGTAAAGTTTTAAATCTAACTTTGTTTATACAATTGAGGATAAGGTGTGTAGATAGAAAGACAAAAGAAAAAAAAGAAGAAAGAATAAATAGAAAGTTGACCTTGGAGGACTAGTGTTGCCCATATGAAGAAGAAGAGAAAGTTGAATTTTGATGGGGAAGCCATTGTTGTGGTTTGAAGAACACATGAATTGGTAGTCATATATATTCAA
This sequence comes from Flaveria robusta, assembly GCA_025506415.1. Taxonomy (NCBI): domain Eukaryota; kingdom Viridiplantae; phylum Streptophyta; class Magnoliopsida; order Asterales; family Asteraceae; genus Flaveria; species Flaveria robusta. The sequence continues at coordinate 4,178,378 of CM046475.1, read as the reverse complement.
ACAGGTTAATGATAAGAGTGTGAGTATGAACGATTTGTGGTCAAATAGGGACCATAAGAGATAAAATGAGAATCTAAAAGAGTGGCACAATACAAATTAAATAGTGAAGATAAATAAATAAATAAATTTAATATAAATAATCATCATATCACTTTTCGCCTAATCGTTATTACTAGTATAACTAATGTTTTAAAGACAATGGTTTGTTTAGAATTTCGGTTTGATCATTCATGACAATGGTGGGAATAACACTTTAGTAAACTCTATGGCCTCGTATACAACATTAACAAACAACTCACATTTACTCTAATATGCGGTTATAAATATGTCTGTTGTAATTATAACACAGACGTTATAATCAGAAAACTTTTTCTTGTTGGTCCTTGACGTATAGTCTTGATCATAGAGATTGAGCGAACCATGTAAATATGATCACGTCTTTTCTTTTCTAGCAAGTTTTAATTGTATAGCCTTGTTCATGTGGATGTTTGGGAGATTGTCAATCAACTATGCATGTGAGGTTAAGACTTAAGATTGTGACTTTTATCATTTATAAAGGACAATCTGTGTAATTTACTCGAACTAGAGTAAATCACACAATCCATGAAGAACTATTTGTTTGCGATCGTAGGTGGTATAAACATCCACAAAAATCACAAGTGTAGTTGATATGATGTTTTTTGACATCCCATTGTGAGCAAAGGAGGTAGCAATAGTAATAGTTATTGTCTTGTTAGCATGAGCAGGTTCATCCCTTATTCCATATTATTACGCGACAAGAATTACGTTTATTTTGATGATAATGCCATTGTTGAAACCGATGAGTCTCATAAGTGTGATGATGTGCAACATTAAGATATAGAGGTCGACAGCAAGCCTATATAAGCTCCAAACATTACGGTAGAAGTTACAAACAATGGGGTGGAGGATTTTGAAATCAAGAAAATAAATGATGAATGAGAACGAAAAAAAAAAAAGAAAGATAATAGCATCATTTTCATATAATTCGTTAACCTAAACTTTCAACCCTAAGAACCGTGGGATGACTTTATATTCTAGTGAGGGAGGATAATAATTCACAAAAAACCAATCAACAAATCACATTGAGTCGAGGTAACAAAATAACATGCGGCGTGATGAGAGTCTGGTAGACGCGTGAAAAATAACAATAAATTAATCTGAATATAATTGTGAAGATTTTCTTTAATGTTCATTTAATGAGAAAATCTTGAATTATCGCCGACTAATGCAATACATTAGTTTTGAGATTGATTTCTTTCATCTCAAATTTAATGAAAAAATGCTAGATTTTTTCCAATAAAAGGAAGCCTCAATGGTTTACACATCCAATAGTATATCATTTCTTCTTGAAGTGTATTTCTCTATTCTTTTCTACTTTGGATATTTTCCTATGAAATTTGGATATTTTTCTCTGAAGCTTTATAAACTTTTATGTTTGTTGTGTATGGATTCATCTTTAAAATACTTTATCTTTATGTATTAGGAACTAACTAATTACTTTATATTTAACTTTTTTCTCTTCCTTTCTATTGATTCGAGGTCCCCAACAGACAAATACCCATTTTGTACCAACTATGAGGTTATTGTGTCTGTAGCATCCAAAATTACTAAACTACACACGATGTTTCTTTCCATATTCAAATAAATTAATGGCAAAATGGGAGATTTACGCTCCAACTTTTTGTATGTTACGAAGAGTCTAGAGGGATTTAGATTCCCCTCCACCAACAAGATTGTTTGAGGTTTTTTTATTCATTTTTTAAACTTATAAAATCATTTATGTGATATATAATTCACATGAAAACCCTAGAAGAATGTGGAAGGGATAGTTGCCAATCTAGCATGATGGACTGTATTAGAAACATTATTTATTCTAAATAAATAAAATCCAAAAAGGGAGAGGCGTCTTGTAACCAATAATAATATAATTTATTTATTTATAGTATATATAATAGAAAACTTCTAAAGTAACTTCTATGTGCACCTTGAAGAATATCATCATTTAAGTTTTAACTAGAGAAAATTCCATAAAAGGTCTTTATGATTTGATTAGATTGCATGATTGATCCCAAAATTTTAAAAATTAAAAAGTTAGTCAAAATTTTTATATAGTAATTGCAAATTTGATCCCCATATTTTTACAAAAGTACAAAGTTAGTTCAAACTTTTATGTGAGCGTTGCACTTTTAGTCAATAAAATTAAATTTAAAAGTTAGTTTAAATTTTATAAAATGTATAAAAAATGAATGAATTTAATGCTAGGATCCAAACATTCAATGATTACATAAAAGTTTGTATTTGTAATTTTTAAAGTTTAAGGATCAAAAATACAATTTGATTAAACAACATGTACAATGCAATTTTCTCTTTTAACTATAACTGTTTTACTGGGGAGTGGGGATGATAGTAACACCAACATAATGTGCTTTCATTCACCTTCCTTAGATAAACCTATTTGTCACCTTTCATTTCTAGCAAATGTTTCAAAATTTTATATGTTCCACTTGTTAAAAGTAAAAATACTACCCTCCTTAAACCATTTTAAAATATTTAGATTGTAATCGCAACATTGAGACCTTGGTTTATTTTAAATAATAAATAGCCTTAAAGTATATATAATGTGTTAAGTAAAAACTTATATAGGTGTTATCTTTAACCTTCTAGTATGTAAAACTTTGTACTCGTGTAGTTCTAGGTTTTAATGTCTTGTATGGTTTGATTGGTGATTTTCAAGTCTTCAGAGCACATATGCGCTATGACATAAATTGTACTAACATAATACGACCCAGTTTTCTATGCTTTATGTGTCATTTTATACTCTAGACTTCAATAACTTGATGACATTTTCACTTGGGACCATTTGTGATTTGTGAACATAAAACGCCTAAAATGGACCATCACAGTTCATGATTCGTGACATATAATGTTAGACATGTTTGTTTTAAAATTCTTCAGTACAATAAAAAATGTATAAATATTGTTCTATAGATGGTACATGGTCGAAATATTATTGGTCTCGATAAGGACAACTAAACCTTTTTTAGGCTTAAAGTGGGTTTTAAAGTTGAGGCTAAGCACAATATGGTATATTGAATAATTGCAATAATAAGATACAGAAGGTTCATGGCTTTTAATAGCCAAATACAGAATATGGAGAATATGGAAATACGTAAATTGTGGTACTAAACATGGTATACAATAATTGGATATTGACTAAAGAATATTACTAAGATTAAAATAAATTTAAATTTCAAATGGTGGATCAATTGTGTGAATGATCCGTAATACGCCCCCGCAAGATGGAGGATCCGTCGGAGACTCCAATCTTGGAACGTAGACGAAGGAAGGTGAGACGGCTTAGCGGTTTGGTGAGAGCATCAGCAAGCTGGTCTGTGGAGTTGATATGAAGAACCTGAAGCGATCCATTTGTAACCTTTTCCCTCATAAAATGATAGTCCAAGGCAACATGTTTCATACGTGAGTGATAAACTGGATTTGCACACAAGTAAGTTGCACCCGTATTGTCACAATAAAGTGTTGGAGGTTGGGTTGTGTTGATACCAAGTTCTCTAAGAAGATTTTGAACCTAAGAAACTTCAGCGGCAGCATTTGCAAGCGCTTTATACTCAGCCTCGGTTGAGGAGCGTGAAACCGTCTTTTGCTTTGTAGAACGCCAAGAGATAATGTTGCTACCAAGGTATAGAAGATATGCCGTAGTAGACTGGCCGGCTGTAGAGACTCCTCCCCAATCAGAGTCGGAAAATGCCTTAAGATCAAGGCCAGTGTTTTTTCGTAGGAAAAGACCGTGATGAATGGAACCTTTTAGATAGCGAAGTAATCTTTTCAAAGCTTGCCAATGTGTTTGAGAGGGGGAGTGCATAAACTGGGATAGTTTGTTGACAGCAAATGAAATGTCCGGTCTAGTAAAGGCAAGATATTGGAGAGATCCCACAAGTTTTAGGTAAGGCGTCGGATCGACCGAGGGAGTGCCATCATCTGGTTGGAGAACAACTGATGTGTTGAGAGGTGTAGCAACTTCTTTTGCACCATCCATATGGAATTGTAGAAGAAGATCTTGAATATGACGATGTTGAGACAGAAAAAGACCAGAGGTGGTATGAATAACCTCAATTCCTAGAAAATGATGGAGAGGACCAAGGTCTTTAAGAGAGAATCTTTTAGCAAGAGTATGGACAAAGTGAGTTAAGAAGAAGGAGTCATTACCTGTGAGGACGATGTCATCAACATAAACCATGAAAAAGCAAGTGATAGCATTGTGATTATAGATAAAAAGAGATGCATCAGCAAGTGATTTAGTGAAGCCAAAGTTGAGGAGAAATGTAGTAAGTTCAATGTACCATGCTCTAGGTGCTTGTTTGAGACCATAGAGGGACTTTTTGAGCCTACATACGTGATTTGGGTATTGTGGATGAGTGTAACCTGGGGGTTGGGTCATGAAAACCTCTTCATGTAACGTTCCCTGCAGAAAGGCATTGTTAATATCAAGTTGACGAAGGGGCCAATTGTTGGAAAGTGCTATGGATATAATGATGCGAATGGTCACCGGTTTAGTGACGGGACTAAAGGTGTCAAAATAGTCTTTGCCATGTTGTTGGAGAAAACCTTTGGCCACTAATCGAGCTTTGTACTTGTCAACTGAGCCATCTGGGTGACGTTTGACTCGGAAGACCCATTTGCAACCAATTGGTTGATGAGTCGAGCGTGGAACAAGATCCCAAGTGCCATTTTGGAGCAATGCATTAAACTCACAATCCATCGCTTGGCGCCATTTTGGGTCTTTAATAGCTTGATTATGTGTGGTTGGCTCCAAGGTTATAGGAATGGGGTGAAGAGTAGTGGAGTTGATAAATTGGGAGTTGAAGTATTTGGAATTTTGTTTACGGTTTCGAGGTGGCAAAAGAGTAGGAGTGTGAGAAAGGGTTGCAGATGAGTGGGAAATGGGTGATGAAGATGAGGGGGGTGTGGGTTAGGAAGTGGAAGGAGATGTAGGGTTGGGTGATGGGGCCGAGGAGTGTGTGGATGAAAGGTCTTGTGAAGGGGAGGTGGTTGAAGAGGTGTTAGGTGTTGTTAAGGAGCTGTCAGGTGAAGAGGGGGGAACGAAAGTAGTGAATAATGGTGTAGTGGTATTGGATGGGGGTACAGATGGAGAAATAGTAGATGGTGTAGACAAATTAGAGTCAGCAGAGGAGTGCAAAGGTGAGGTTGTTGGTTGAGGGGAGGTAAAGAACATAGTAACACTAGGAAGTTGGGTGGTGGATGAAGAAGGGTTTTTGGAAGGGAAGTGAGAGGGGATGAACTCAACGTGTCGAGAATGATAGAGACGTCGGGTCTTAGAGTCATAACATTTGTAAGCCGACTTTGAGTTTGAGTAACCAAGAAAAATGCATGGTGAGGACCTCGGTTGGAGTTTGGACGTGGTATAAGGTCGTAGCCAAGGATAACACAAACACCCAAAAGGTTGAAGCTTGGAGTATTTTGGAGGTTGATGGAATAAACGTTGAAAAGGACTTGAGTTGTCAAGAATGGGAGTTGGTAGGCGGTTGATTAAGTAGATGGCAGTCTGAAAAGCATGGGACCAAAAAGATAAAGGAAGGCCGGCATAGTGTAAAAGAGCAAGTCCCGTTTCAACGACGTGTCGATGACGGCGTTCGGCTATACCATTTTGTTCTGGTGTGTGAGGGGGGGTGGTGTAGTGAGAGATGCCATGAGTTTTAAGGAATGGAATTAGGCCTTGGTACTCGCCACCATTATCAGTGAAGATCGAGACAAGTGGGGTGTTAAAGAATTTTTCAACCAAAGCTTTAAATTGGGGAAATAATTGAGCAACATCAGACTTTCGTTGCATTGGGTATAGCCAAATATACTTCGAGTAGTAATCAACAAAGATAACATAATATGAAAAGTTATCAATCGAAGTTTGAACTGGTCCCCACACATCGGAGTAAACAAGTTGTAATGGTTTATTAGCACTAAAGGAATTTTGGCCAAATGGTAGTTTATGACTTTTATTGATAGAACAAGACTCACAATGATCATGAAAACTTAACATACTTTTGGAACTAAAACCTAAACATTTGATAATAGACTTAAAAACTTTAAGAGACGGGTGGCCAAATTTGTGATGCCAATCAAGAAAGGATAATGTGGTGGTGGAGTTGACTTGGAGCTTGCTTTGTAGATTGGATGCTAATGTGGCATGATACACATCATCAGTGTTCTCCCCCCGCATGAGACGCGACCCCGTGCGAAGATCCTTAACAAAAAAATGAGAAGGAAAAAATTCAACAGAAACTTGGTTAGTGCGACATAATTTTGCAACTGAGATAAGGTTTCGTTTTAAACGTGGCACGCATAAAACATTTTGCAAATATAAAGTTTTGGAATCAGTTGCAATATGTTTTTGACCGATATGAGAAATGTGAAGACTCTTACCATCACCAAGTACAATCTCGTCTGGGCCATCGTACTCGGAGAGATTGTGAAGATTTGCACGATTGGAGGTAACGTGGTTCGATGCTCCACTATCGAATAACCAAGGTGCAGCGGGGTTGGTAGGACCTGAAGTGGTAACATTGGCCACTGGTGGAGGCGAGTGTGCAGCCATAATAGTGATGTTGTTGTCTTTTAAAAACTTGGCTAACTTTCTGCAATCTTGTGTACTATGCCCCGGAATACTGCAGAATTGACAAAAATTGGCAATACGATTTGAACGATTACCACTGGAATGTTGTGAGTTCCATGAAGTACGGGTAGGACGTTGTTGATTGGTGGATGAGAAGCGGCCCGATCGAGGGCCAGTAGCGGAGTCATTGCTGGATCGTGGGGGTTGTCGATAAGTTTGCCCTTGCCGGTTGGTATAATTCACTGTAGCAAGGCCGGGTGTAGCAATGGGCGTAGCCTCCTTAAGGGACCTTTCAAAATCGAGAAGCTTGTCAAATAATTCTGGAAAAGATATTGAAGTTTCACGAACCTTTAGTGCAGCGACAATGGTCTTATATTCATCACCAAGTTGAGAAATAATGTGAACCAGGAGATCCTCTTCAGCAACCGGACTTTGAGCGAGAGCAAGATCATCAGCGATAGCTCTCATGTCATGTAAGAAATCAGTAATAGAACGATTACCTTTCGGATTTTGGACGAGTCTGGATTTAAGAGATATTATACGTGACCGGGAAGCACTTGCATAGCTCGCATTGAGTCGTTCCCAGGCTTCTCGAGCCGTGTTTGCAGAGGAAACAATCGGTTGAATGGCATCGGAACAACTGCCTAGTAATGCACTGATGAGAATCTGGTCTTGCCTGAACCAAAGAAGGTATTCGGGATTAGGTTTGGCTGATGTGTCTTTGTCCGCAACACATTTGGTCGGAGGTTGTAGGGAGCCGTCAAGGTAGCCAAACAAATCGAGTCCAATTAGGGTCGACTGGACCTGTTTTCTCCATACGGGAAAGTTAGTATCAATAAGCTTTATGGGAAAATGAGTGGCAGCAGTAAGTTGAATGACTGTAGTAATGTTTGCCATGGAAGAAGATAAAGAAAAGAAAAAAAATGGTGATTAAAGGAAGAAGCAGGATCAAGACTCGTTTGAGAAGATGTGCTCTGATACCATAAGCACAATATGGTATATTGAATAATTGCAATAATAAGATACAGAAGGTTCATGGCTTTTAATAGCCAAATACAGAATATGGAGAATATGGAAATACGTAAATTGTGGTACTAAACATGGTATACAATAATTGGATATTGACTAAAGAATATTACTAAGATTAAAATAAATTTAAATTTCAAATGGTGGATCAATTGTGTGAATGATCCGTAATAGAGGCTATTTCGTAAACAGGTTATTTAGTTTTCATCCTAATCCTAATGCAATGGCCAGTTCTTAAAATTTATCAATTCTGATTAAGTTACGTAAAAAGACATAAAAAAAGAATGAAGTTTTAATAAGGTCAAAATTTAAATTCCAATACATCATAAAGCAACCGGCACGACCAACTCAAGTAGTCTAACGTCAAGTTAGTTATATACTTATATTATGTAGATATTTCTGGCAAGAAGTATAAATATTTATCATGTTTGATAAACAAAGTTTTTGACTTTATACAAAAATGTTGACCAGTTTACTTTCCATGGTAGAAAGATTATAAAATATGTTTAACTTTTGATGTATTCTTCGACGGTAGAGGAGGTGGTCGTCCGGCAATGCTTAGTGGTGGGTGGGTGGAACCGATAGATGGATAAGGAAGAATGAATATGAAAGAAAGAGAGAAAATACAAATAATCAGATGCTTGAGTTCTTTTGACCTAATACTTTGACAAGAACACCGGCAAAATGCCATTTCAAATTCCACCATTAATCCGTCGGTGATTACCAACGGAATGATAATGGTCCTTGTGATCATAAGTCTTTTGGGTCTTAATGAGTGTTTTCATGTATAGTGGGTTGGTTTAGGTTAAATAAAATCACATTAGACTATAACAAGTAATTTTGTTGTTAAAGACTCATATATAGGATTGATGGTACACTTTTGTACCTTAATGAGCCTTGACAAGTGTTATGTATTGTTTTAGGTTACATAAAGTTGCATAAGATTATAACAATTCCTTTTTCTTTATAGGCATATGTGTGAACAATAGTACACTTTTAGGCTTTAGTAGGCCTTATTATGTGCTATTGGGTTGGTTTAGATAATTAGATTACACAAGGTCATATTAAGCTATATATGTCATTTTGGTGTTAAAGACATGTGTACATGATTAATGGTATATTTTTTGGACTTAATAGTCCTCGATATGTGTTAGTGTATTGCTTTAGGCTACACATATCCATTAAGTTTATAACAAGTCATTTTGATGTTGTACGCATGTGTGACTAGTGATACACTTTTTGCCTTTTTGGTCTTAATAAGCCTTACCATGTGTTAGTGGTTGGCATAATATATACAAAATCACATTAGGTCATGACATGTATTTTGGTGTTAAAGACATCTATATATGATTAAAGGTACACTACATCAATGAGCCTTGCACATGTTAAAGTCATTTAGGTATGTTAGATGATTACTAGATGAAGAATACATAAGTAACTTATATTACATTTACGGACCTTACAGACAACTATATTATATTTCAAAGTCTAATAGATAAACTAAATTGATATTCAGATCTTACATATAAATTACATTATACTTATATATTTTACAAATTTAGATGATAAATAATAGAAACAAAACTAGAGAAATTTATATGCATGGGAGAATCTCGCACACATAGAAACTAACCCCCGGGCCCTAGTACGACATGCTATTGGTGAATTCGAATCTAACTGAATAGGATTCGATTTACGAGTTCAAATTCGAATGTCGAATAATCGACTTGGTTTTCGAATAAACTGAGTTATTGGATCCGTATTCTGAATCAAATTTAAATTAAAAAATTTATGATCAAACCGATTCGAATAAACACTCGCTAAGGCCTTAGATCCTCCTTCGTCGTCATTTTTCACCACGTGGTTTTCTTATTATTTATATTTTTAAGGGTTCTTTTCTTACTATTTTGAGATTATATGTTCCCCTTATACCAACGTATTTATTGTTTCTTGGAAACTTTACATAACATGTTATAAAATAATGTATAAATGTTAATAAAAATAACACAATGCAACTGCAATGGCATTGATAACATTTGAAATTTTATAAAAAAAAAATAAAACTAGCGCAAACGTACTTGTAGTGGCAGAGGCATTTATGATATTCAAAACTTTGTAAAAAATATGAAAAGTTAGAAATTCACGTTGAAACGTTAGATATTGACGTCAAAACGTTAATAAAAACAAACACGTCGATAACGTAAAAGAACGGCACGTTAAAAAAATATATTTTACCGGTCCATATTTTAAAAAACTAAACACATCACAACGGAAAGTTAAATTCGTATTTTAGAAAGTAACATATTTTTAAAAGTTGTAATCGTAAAACACAAGAAAATTTCAACACTTTGAATTCTTTAAGTTGTTTTGATGATTTGTATGCTTATGCGATGAGTGCAATGGGCAATGAATTTAAAAATAGAAAAAGAAAAGAATGCCAAACTGATTAAGAGTTGTGCGGTCACGATCATAATGTTACGATCCACAAAATTACGCACCAAGATAGAAATAGTTAAAAGTAGATAAAAATATGCATTTCGCAATGATATATTCGTTATTTAGTATATTTCATCCGACTCTATTTTGTGCAAAATCTATATTGGAATGAGATGAAATATTATGACATAAGTTTAGTTTATAATTTATAAAAATATATAATTTAATCTTTAATAAACGAGCCAACTACAAACCGAGCTGACCTTGACGGAGATCCGACTTGTTGACAAATCAAACCGAGTCGAGCTGAATTTGAGCAAGACATGAGTGTCACAAAATGCGAGATTTGTCAAGAGATTTGTACTAGAGATTTGTCACCGTTATCGTGTAGACAGTATCATGACCATACATGATACAGTGGGGAGCATCACTACAGAAGTGTGCAAAGAAAAAAATGCGAGTGTTGGTGGTGAAAATAAAAAATAAAATAAAAATAAAAAAATAAAAAATTTTATTCGTCTCAGTTTTTCGTATCTATTCACGCGGGCTTTTATGTGGAGTTAATTTAGGGGTGTAAACGAGCCGAGCCGAGCCCGAGCTCGCTTAGGCTCGAGCTCGGCTCGTTTTGGTTTTAGGAAGCTCGAGCTCGAGCTCGGCTCGTTTATAGTTTTATTTATAAAGCTCGAGCTCGGCTCGTCAGAAAATTTTCAAGCTCGAGCTCGGCTCGGGCTCGGCTCGTTTATTGTTAAATTATTAAATTTTTATTTTTTTATAATTACTTTTATAATTATTTATAATCATACTTTTTATATATAACATAATATATATTATTTAACTATTTTTTATCATAATAATATATTTAATAATATAATTTACGTTAATATGTATTTATATATATTTAATATACAAATAAAAAACTATATAAACAAAAAGCTCGTTTAGGCTCGCGAGCCAGCTCGAGCTCGATTTCTGAAGATCGGGCTCGAGCTCGTTTAGTAAACGAGCAATAATCTGAGGTCGAGCTCGTTTAAGCTCGGCTCGATTCGAGCTTTTTTCGAGCCGATCCCGAGTAGCTTGCGAGCCGGCTTGGCTTGTTTACACCTCTAGGAGTTATGAAGTATGGGCTCAGCATAATTCTCCATTTCTTCTCTTACTTTAAGCCCAATACACACCCGTATATAGAGGTGGGCAAATCGGGTCCGGCCCAATACCCGAAACCGGGTTGGGCCCAACCGGGTTTTTTCGTACCCGGGTTCTGGTGAAACCGGGTTCGAACCCGGGTCGGGTTCACCTAATGCAAAACCCTACCCGGCATACCCGGGTAGGGTCGGGTCGGGTCCGGGTCGGGTCCACAACGGGGTTCAAATCGGGTTTAGTTTTTTTTTTTTTTTTCTTCTTCTTCTTCTTCTCTTTTCTTGCGTGTGTCCCCAAAACCGGGTTCAAATCGGGTCCAAAACCGGGTTCATATCGGGTTCAACCGGGTCGGGTCCGAAACCGGGTTCGGGTCGGGTTCACTAAAAAACTCAAAATCTAAAACCGGTTCCAACCCTACGGTTTCAAACGGGTCCAACCCGGGTACACCTCCCATCGGGTACTACCCGTACCCGGGTCCGGGTCGGGTCCACCGGGTAGGGTTCGGACCCGGTTTTTATGCCCATCTCTACCCGTATATAAGTTTTAAAAAGGGCCTAAAATTTTGAAGGCCTAGACACTTGCTTATTTTATTTCTTAATGGACCCTAAAAATTTGAAAATAACCCATTGATCAGAGATCTTGCCATAAACAACAGAAATCTATTGATAATACCCTCAAATCGCGACTAATTTCTTCGAATCCGTTACAAAAACCTCAAGGTTTTCTAACTACCGACGAGTAGTTTGTCATCGAAGAGCTTTCACGAGCCAACTTCTCATCAATCGGGATGAAAAACGGATACTATTCATATCTAACATAAAAACTACTATATGTAACCCTACACCCTCTCTTGCTGTCGCAAAAACTCTCCCCGTTCGCAGTCTCTAAAGACTGTCTACACGATAACGGTGACAAATGTCTTGTACATTGTGACAATGCATGAAGTGTCACAAAATCAAAACTTATTCCTTAATTTTAAGATCCACTCTAAAATCAAAATATATAATATATATATTTTTTCTGAAAGGAAATTTATTATTTATATATTCCATAAAACACGTACATTGTATTAATCAATCATGAGTTGGAACTACATACACTTTGTTTCTATCATAAAACAACAAACTCAAGACAAAAAGCACCTAAAAATGTGAAAACCAATATGTTCTTCGTCCGTCTTTGTCCCTAAAAGCATTTCCGTCACGTTGTTTCTTCCAACAAACAATATAATACCAATAATCTCTACATTATATTCCTTTAAACACACCCAATATATAGTCCGAACCAAAGAATACCGACAAGATTACAAAAACATCATTATATAAACTAATAATAAAGTTGTATTGAATGTTTAATCTAACACCTGTTTTACACAGGTCAAAAGATGAGGTATATTTACAGTTTTATCTTACATTTTGTGTATGTTTCTTACGACTTGAATCTACAACCTTAAGGTGATATAACAACAGTTTATTAGTCCTCCTATATGTATAAACTAATGATGGGATTAGGAATTTATTATCCTACCAAAGGTGTAATTAGTGCTATAATACGTAACCGTAATCCTTAAACATCGGACCCATAATTCATCAACCTATTCTACGACTCTACAATTGTGTTTCCAATTTACGTTACATTTGTGGAACACATATCCAATCACCATCTGCCACGTCATTCTCCTCCGATGCTATTTAATCTGATATGACTCCATTAAACCTTTTATAACAACAACAATGGCGTCCCCCTCCTCCTCCTTCTTCTTCATCATCCTCACAGTCGTATCGTTTGTCGTCTCACTGTCCGACGCGCAACCAGTGTGCGTCGGACAGAAGTTCACGAACAACAAACGATACGACCGATGTATCGACTTACCTGAATTGGGCTCGTATCTCCACTGGTCACTTGATACCAAGAAAAACACGGTGGCGATTGCTTTTATCGCGCCACCAGCCACCCCGGCCGGATGGATATCGTGGGCGATCAACCCATCCGGCCAGGGGATGGTGGGCTCACAGGCGTTGATCGCCTATACCGCACCCAATGGGTCAATGGTTGCAGACACGTATAACATAAGCTCCTATGGGCGTGTGCTGAAAGGGAAATTGGATTTCGGTGTGACGGATAGGAGAGCTGAGCATTCGGATGGAGTGATGAGGATATTCGTGACGGTTGAGTTGCCGGAAAAGGGGCAAACGACGGTTTTTCAGGTGTGGCAGGTGGGAGGAGCGGTGGTCGGAGATGGAGTTCCGGCGAGACATGCATTTCAACCGGAGAATTTGAGGTCTAGAGGTAGTTTGGATTTGTTGAGTGGAGATATTTCTGGTGGCGGGAATGAGAATTCCAAAACAAAATATAAAAATGTAAGTATTCTTGTCATCTGCTACTGCTGGTAAAGTGATGTACTTAATAAATAAATTTACATATATTTATTTTCTATAGAGTTTGAATGTTTGTGATTTTAATGTTACAGTAAGTGTAAATTATTTTCTATAGAGTTTGGATGTTTGTGATTTTAATGTTACAGTAAGTGTAAAGTAAAGAGTGCGTGTTTATTTTGTACAGATTCATGGGATTTTGAATGCGGTGAGTTGGGGTGTTCTTTTTCCGACGGGGATAATGATCGCTAGATACCTGAGGACTTTTCCAGTGGCAGATCCGACATGGTTTTACTTGCACGGGTCGTTACAAGTATCTGCTTATGCTATCGGGGTGGCCGGATGGGGAACCGGAATGAAACTTGGAAGTGAATCGAAAGGTGTTGAATATTCGGCTCACCGGAATATTGGAATTGCTCTATTCTGTCTTGCAACACTCCAGGTAAAGGTTTAAAATTCCTTGGTTTATAGTTAATGCTACAAGGTAAACACTCGAAGTCAGTATTGATTTTTTTTTTACCTAAATAGGTGGAAAGTCGAAAGTTTATATGCATTTGATCATATATTTGACACAAAGTTTGGAACTTTAACAGTGATTGGATCTTGAATTTGAATTCTTGATCAGTTAAATACTTTCTAATATCCTGAAAAAACATTCTTGAATTAGCTTCCTTTCCTAAAGATTCAAGAATAGAGTAATTTTGATGATTGAGTAAATAACTAGTTAAAAATTACATAACGGGTTTTGTTCAGAAACCTGTTTAATTTGTTTAACAAACGATTGTGTTTTGTTGGCTTGTGTTTCTGAGCAAGTAACTAGAATAAAACTCGTGTAATTTATTTATTTAACTCGTTTAGATAAATGAATTACACGAGTTTTATTCTTGTTACTTGTTTTTAAGTGTATCTATGTCAGGGATGATGTTTTTAACACAAATAAGCATATGGTAGTGTTTGAGCTCAACAACTAAACCAACTAATCTGAAACCTGCCAACCCAACATGATTGATAGCTTATCAAATTCGGTGCTATTCTAAAAGATTTGGGTATGTTTTATATAGGTTTTGGCATTGTTCTTGAGACCAAAAGTTGGGCACAAGTTCAGATTTTATTGGAACATATATCACCATGGAACAGGATATGCAGTGATTATTCTTGGTATCTTGAATGTGTTCAAAGGTCTCGAGATTTTATCACCTTCAAGCAAATGGAAATTATGCTACCTAATTATAATATCTTCTTTAGGTGTTATTGCTTTTGTTTTAGAAGCATTTACATGGATTGTTGTGCTCAAACGGAGGTCCGTGAAGACCTCTAAACCGAATGGCAATGGTGATGCTAGACGACGGTCATCGGGACCTTAGTTTGAACATGCTTTTCGTTGCTACCTTTTCGGGTTCATTCGTTATTTTTTGGAACATTGTCGATGGTGTTTTCTGTGTTTTAAGGAGTCATTAGTTTGTCTTGTAGAATTGATCATTCTACATGCGATATTGCTTTATTGTTTACCTGTGGGTATGCTGTTTATGCTTTTTGAGGAGTATTTTTTTTTTTTTTTTTTTGAAGTTAAATGATTTTTCTTTATTTCATGATTCTTAGTTGCGTGATAGAATGACACTAGAAAGTTAATTAACTGGTTGGATTTATTTAATTGTGCATGTGTGGCTACTAATAAAAGACTAACTCGAGTCTCATATGATCTTTTCATAAGATGTCTATTTAGGGATTTGTTCATGTGTTATCACTATAATAAACATATTATTTTAAACAAAAATCAATTATGTCAAATTTTCCAAACTTAATCTTAATTTTCAATTTTCATTTTAAAAAATATAAATGAAAATTTTAATCAAGTCAAACTTTATAAATTTGCTAATATTTTTTAAGTAAATAATTTTTTATTTAATATGATAATAATATCCTAATAGTCTAAAATTTGATTTTTTAATAATCACAACTTAATTTTTATAGTTTACATATCATACTATTTAATGTGATAAAAGATCTTTTAAACTAAAACAAATTAAATAAATAACGATTCCGGGTCACACATAATAAGGTTAATTAGAGAACCATAAATAAGTAAAAAATAAGAAGCATTTTGAACGTCATGATCTATAGAGAAAATAGATATTATCTAGGATCTCAATCATCCATTAAAATATAAGCTCAATTTTTATTTTATATTTAATTATTTATGTATTATTACTTCGTTAGCTAAGAGGCTCCCTTGTGATGTATAACATAGACTGTGAAGATAAATCTCTATGTCTTGTTTAGAAAGCTTATAAGTTTTAAAGAATAACAAAGCAAAAAAAAAGAATGGAATTTTAAGTAGTATTGTGTATTTTCTCGTAGTCTCAAAGATGTAATAATATATGTCTCTACTTGTAAAGGTGTTAACAAGATTTTACAATTGAAACTGACACTCATGAAAATGTAACAATTCATAGCGACAAACTCTTAAAATAAAACTGAAATATAATTGCATTAATGTGTTCCTTCTGTCAAAGAAAAACAAGTCTTCAAGTTTATATTGTAAAACCAAACCATACAAACCCAAAAATAAACTAATACAAACAAAGACGATGAAAGAATGGTTCTCAATAGATCTAATGACCAATACAACCAAAAATTCCCAAATTACACTAAGAAGACAACTTAAGGAACACAAAGAACTGCACAAAAAAACAAACTTCAACACCCTCAAGCTAAACCTTCTGAAGCTTGGAACGAGCTACATAGGTAACAATAGTTTTGTTAGTCAGAAAATCTGCAATGTGAATTATGTTAGGCACATGGTGAACTTTGAGGCTTTGTGCTATAGCATAATTTCTCGTACAAAATGCAACTCAACATAAAAATGTTCGTACGTTGATGAAACAGAAAATTAACATTGTCAAAGATTTTGATTAAAAAATGGTTTTTTTATGTTTTAAAGGGCATCTTTCATTAATCTATCAACAATAGGCATCTTTCCTTAATCTATCAACAATAGGAATCTATTATTTTCCCATAAGTCTTTGTTGGGACTTTTGGGCCATTGATGAAATCGTCTGATTCCCACTAAATTGGAACCTTGGGTCATGCAGCAAGTGATATGTCATGATGATGGTATGATGACAAAACCATATGAAAAAGGAAATTTGACATCATACATTCATCATTCATGCCTCATGTGCCCATAATGTTATGCCCCTTGATCGAGTTACACCGTCATTAACATTTAAAAGCCCATCCAACACATTACCTTTAATTTAGCACTTTTGTGTCAACATTCTTTACATCCAAAAACAACCTTTTGATTCATAAAGATGGCCCGTTTTGGCTTAAGCGTTAGAGACACGATAGATTTAGTAACAAAACTTCAAGTATGACGTATAAAGTTTGGCAATTAAGTATATATAGAGGTTGAAGAAATATAGACAATAATGGCCTTGACACCTAGATATGTATCAAGGTTGAAGAAATATAAAGATGTGGCTATAGGGAATTGATGCCTTTCAATCTTATCTTTTGATCGTTTTGTGAATCTTTCTCAACGATTTACCTTCAGTTGTGGTCCTGTTGCTTTCTTGTGATAATTCGGCTTCTTTCTTACCATTTATTTGCAATAATTTTGATGAAAATTGACTTAAGATAGTAAAAAGATGTCATAGATAAATAACATAGTCTTTTATCTCACTATTATTAAAGTATTTAAATCAACCGTCACAACTTGTGACTTTGATTTATATAAACTTTATATTCAAGTTTTTATATAATCTAACCTATTTTCATTATATAAAAGAATTCACATGCTCCTACTTGGCATGGTTTGATTAAGAGTTTTATAAAGATGGGATACTTGGATGCATTGTGAAATTTAATGAAGTTTAAGGTATAATGGTTAGTCATAGTACTGCTGACACGAAGCGTTACAACATGATTGTCATGACATTATACGGGATATCATTTTGGGTAAACAGATTTGAGTCACAGACGAATCAACACGGTAATGAAACTATTGAAAATATGTCTAAACGGGTTCAACCCGGCCATTTATAATAACATACATAAAATGTTTAACTTATCATTTTAAAAATATTAACAGACATGACACACATTTAAACCCATTAACTAAAACAAGATAATTTTATAAATATTTAATATTAACTATGTGTTTTGCTAACTTTCATCTTATTATTTTATTGTGTTTTATTAGTTTTTAACCGTGATTAGTGAATCATGTCAAAAACTTAGTTAAACATACCATGTCATTATTTTTGTTGCCTACTTGTATAAATTTGTGTTTAACATGCCGTGATGTGTCATTCATGATATTAAACTGATTCTGTTTAATCATGTTAAATATATCGTGTCTTGTCTTGTAACCCATTTACTAAATATGTCTTTATTAATGTTTAAGAAATTAAATATTAAGTTAAACATGCGGTGTTAGTTTATTAGTGTTAAACATGTTTTATCAACAGGACATCTTTTATGAGCTCCAGTTACTTCACTACAAAGTTAATTTAATTAATAAATTGGTATTAGATATATCCACTTCAAGTTTAATTCAATTATTAAAATGGTATCCGAAGACAACCCTTAACCCACATATATATACAAGTCAAACGGATTGTTAGGTTGTAATCAGGTTTTGAATGTGTCGAATGAGTTAAGAATGTAATAAATGAGCTTGTAAACGAGTTGACATGTTAATTAAACATGTTTATTAAACCGGCTAAATATGACAAAAGAAAAAAAAAAATCTACTTTCTTCATGTCATGATTTGGGTAGTGACAAGATTTTCAAACTGTCATATATAGTAACATCTTACATGTATGTTTAAAGCATGATTTTAAAAAATAGACCGACTTTTTTTCTAAACATAATTGAATTTCGTTTTTCATTTTTTCGAATTCTTTTTGACAAGATAAAAGACCTTTTGGTTTAGAAGATTCGGAGAACATTGAGGGACCATGTTGCACCTTTAAAGACTTCAATGGGCCTTTGAATGTTCTTATGAACACGATATGCACTAGATAAAAACCGTGTAATAGCCTCTTTCTTGAGATAGTGGAGAAGCCCATCTATCTCTAATATATTAGATGTTTTATTTAGCATATAGTTACCAGAGCTACAGAACATCAGTAGCAGGAAGAGCAACTGACGCTCCTCCAGTGATCGGCATCTCCTCCACTGATCTTCATCTCTAGCCGATCGTTATTTCATCAGTTTGCCATATCACTCAACGTTGGTCAACAGTGCGATGAAGATGGTATAAATTGTAAATATGAATATAAATGACATTCAGCGTGTAACTAATGTAATGAAAAACAATTTAATATAGTAGAATGGAATACACAGTTTTCATTTGATGAAATATTATTTAGCAAAATATGATTAAACCTATAAGAGATGGTTTATATACACAACATAATTATGAACACTGTAGCAAAACAAACAAATAATTTGTTTCCGTACCAAATGAAACTATTATGTAAACTCATCACCACAATTTACTCTATAATCTATATCCTTGTTGTAAAGTTCTAATAAATCATTTATCAAAACAATTTATTCTTTTATAATATCTTCATCATTTAACACATACTTAACACATATTCGACACGTTATTATTCAATAAAACTATTTAGGTTTGTGGGGATTTATAGCATAAACATAAATTTATCTAAAAAACATAAGTATATATAGATATCATCATATCAATCGTTCACATGTTACAAATACTAGCTATATATAAACTACTAGAATCAATTATTCAAACCGATTGAAGGAAAAAAAAACACCAATCTCGTATCATTGTCTCAATATTTTCCGGTGATCAAAGCAACCACAATAAACACCCAACAACCACCAAACCCCTATAACTTCCGGCTACTTTCGCCGCCATACTACTGCTCGGAGCCACCGCCGGACCACCAGCAACCGTCGCATTACCGCCACCGGACCCCACCAACTGCAGCTTCCCCATCGCCTTCAAATTCGCCGGCAAAAACTCATGTTTCGCCGGCCGGCCGTCGACCACCGACCCTCCCACTTGCCACACCTGGTTAATCTCCGTCATCGTCTCCGGCAACTTCACCGTCGCAAAAATCACCATCACCCCACCGGAAAACTCCGCACTGGACTCCGGCACCTCAAACGCAATCTTCCCTTCAACGATCGATGAATACGAGCTGATGTTGTACGTATTCACCGTCATTGTGCCGTTGGAGTCTTTGAATGCAATTAACGTTTGACTTCCCGCCATTCCGGTGCTGATGGGGTTGATCGCCCATGCGACCCACCCGTTGGGCGTCGCCGGAGGTGCGGCGAAGGCGATGGTTAGGGTGGCGTTTTCGCCGGAGTATGTCCAGTGGAGTGTGGAGTTGAGGGTGGGTAGATCGGTGCAGTTTGTATAGACCCTTTTGGTTGTGAGTTTTTGCGATGAGCATGTGAGTGAGTGCACCGGCGGTGGTTGTAGTAGCAGAGATGTGGTGGCGATGATGAGGAAGATGAAGATTGACGGTGGCGATCGGCGGAGAACGGCCATCTTACGGTGGTTGTGGTGGTATAAGGGTTTGATATGATGGTGGTAGTGGTGTATATATATCTGTACTTATATAGTGAATGGGATGCGTCCTCATGGGTGTTATGGTGGGGTGGATTGTAGGGGAAGTTTGTTTGGGGCTTTTTAGAGGTTACGCTTTTGTAGCACGTGATCCCTGATTCGAAGAGGTTTAAATTAATAATGTTATTATAGCATCCATCCAGAATTTTTTTTTTTTTTAACGGTAAATCTATTTTATTGTTACTTTTAAATTATTTTAAATTACATCATGTTTTAATTTGAACTCAGGACATTCTTTTTAATACCAAATTGGCTAGCCCACATTAGTTTATCTTGAATTTATTTGATCGTGGTGTTTGAATGTTAAATGATTATTATTGACATTTTGTTTAAGTTTGTGTGGTTTTGATGAGAGTGAGAACGTAATGGGAAGAGAGATGTATGTTGACTATTGAGATAATGCCTCGTGGGAATGTGGCATGCATCATCTATTATTGTATGACTGTTTATTAAAGCATAAATGGAGTAATTTTAGTTTGACTTGATATGTTGATGTATGATTTGTTGAGAAAGCTACTATACAAAACTGATCATAGTATGAGCAATCATGTGACTACCATTGTTATAAATTTGACTAGCTTGTATAAACGTTTGAATACTTGTTTACCAAATATGTTTTCATAATTTCAATAATGAAAGCGTTAAGACTTGTAACAATTATGTTTTCAAAATTTCAATAAACTAACAATACTGTTTTGAATTGTTAAAATCTTAAAAGAAGTATGATCGGTTTTATATTGAGAAGTATAGGGCGAGCAAAATAGTTACAAGAACTGCTCTAACAATTGTGGATGCTGGGTAGAAATAGTTTTAGTAGCTGCTCTGCTTGGGACAATTCCCCTACTTATAATTTTTTTATTATATTAACTATAAACATATTTTTTTATTCTTTTTACTTATTTTGATTGTAATAGTTATTTTATTTACAATACTTTTTCTCTTAATGGAATGTGTTATGTACATTTGCAAGAAACTAGTAACATATATCTCTTTAGTTTTTAAAGAAAAAAAACCACAGACGGAAACAATCGAATATGTTGGTGAGCCTTCGCATGTGACGCCCATGGATGAATCATTCATAGGTGAAGTTATCCGAACAGAAGTCTAAATCCTTACAAATACAAGTTAATAATATGCTTAACAAAAAAGAAATTATTAAATAAATCTTAATAAAAAAACGTTATTCCTATCACATACAGCTTCAACCAAGAGAATGTGATAATATAAGAAATTAAATCCACTTAATTAATAATAGTTGACTTTCAAATTATTAAAAAGTAAATTAAGATAAGAAGTGTTGGATATCTGAGTTTCAAGTAAAGTTGGAATTTCGAATTTATGGCATGATCTTGATCTTCCATTTCTCACGCCATGAAGATGGGGATATCATCCACATTCAAACCAACAATAAAAGTACACTTCTAATGTATGTCATTATTATTTAGAATATCTTATATTATAGTATAAAAGATGTAACTTAACATGCATCCCCTTTGTAATATGTCAATAACACCACCCTAATAATTAAATTGGTTTCTTATTAACTTAAACGGTGCAATGTTTAAACGCTATAACATAATAATTAAATTTGTGTTCCGATCATCATCGATACATGGGATGAAACCGCAAAGGGGACAGTTTATGAGCGACATAAGTTGACATGGTGATGCATCATGTTCTTGAGTCTTCTAATGTAATTTAAAATTGATGGTTTATGATATACTTACTAAACACAACACATGTGTTGTGTAAAGTATCCACAAACTTTAACCTAAAGAGAACAAACAAATGCCTCTAATTTGACCCTTAGTTCTTTCATATTTGCTATTCATGTATAGTCATTTGGAGCAACTCGATTGAGGACTAGGACTGTAAACAAACCGAACAGGAACGGAATCTTTTTTATGTTTGTTTTTTCAAGAATTGAACGTGCCACATGTTCAAGAACGGTTCACAAACACATAACCGAACGAAAGTTTTTGTGCTTGTTTGTGTATTAAAAAAATTAAAATTGTTCATGAACAGTTCACTAACTCATAACTAAATGGTTTACAAACATAAATTAATGAACATATACTATTCTAAAATATAAACTCAACATTCTTGATCACAACCTAGATATGAGCATCTTAAATAAATATAAGTTAAGCACTTAAATAATGATCATATACGTGATTATGAACGAAAATATTACCGAAAGTTCACGAATATAAACACAATAAAGTATACAAGTTAGGTTGATTAAAAATTAAAAAATAACAAAATATATGAAAATTAGGTAAATTAACAAATAAAAGTTACAAAATATATAAATTTAATGAACGACAATGAACATACATAAACGAATGGACTCAAACGCATGTAAACAATCATAAATGAACACCTTACTAAATGTTCATGAACATAAATATATGAATACGACCTTTGTTTATGTTCGTTCATTTAATAAACAAATGAAAATTTATGTTGACGTTTGCTAATTTATTAAACAAACATAAACGAATTTCTTGCCAAGCGGTTCACGAATCGTTCGCTGAATATTTGGTTTTTTTACGGCATTGGTGAGGAATAAATATTTGGAGTTTGAAAATGAATATTTCATGTACAATGTCAAGACAATATAATAATACAAAGGTCGTGCTTTCTAAACGCACAATAGGCTGAAACATAGGTTATGGTTTGTTGAAAAATATAAGTCATTATTTCCTTTAGTTGTTATCTAACATTTTACATGTAAAACACAACCATACGTTTACGTGAAAAAAATTGGGGCACGCACAAATAGTGTTATGGAACCAAATCGTTAGGGGTTGAAACCGGTTCTGGTTCCAATCAATTATAAACAATCGGCTGTTGGAACGGTTCGGGATAGAACAGGTCTTGGAGAGGAAAATGATAGATTCAATCTGAAACCGAGTTTATTCAGCTTAATTTGAATTTAACCGGATTCAAAATAGAGGGTTACAAACCAATTTCAGCCACATAAATAGGTCGGTTCCAAATTGTTTCTTGCCAAACCGGTTCCAGGTTACAAAATGGTTCTAACCCGGTTCTATTTTCACTCATACTCCGTCTCTAAGTTAGCTACATTAAAAGTCGAACCAACATAATGGGCTATAAAACCAAGCTAAAGAACAATTGGCCCAACGTTTCAAAGTTATACATATTCGGCCCATCGGTATAATCATATATGTGAAACCCTAGGGCACTTCCTTTCTGCACAGGGTTCGTCGTTGCAAGCACTTTCTTCACCTATCAGTTTACAGGTTTGAACCTCTTGTTTCACGCTGTTGTTCATCAATCAAACTCACAAAAGCAAAACAAACACGTAATTGTTCATTTTAAATCTATGGGTAGATCTCGTACGATTAGGGTTTTAAATTTTAAGCTCATTTATGCTGAATCTGTTCATGCGCTATCTCTTGATCTTTTGTTACCTTCGTCAGTACTGTTAGGCCTCAAATGGTGGATCTTCTTGTTTGTTGGATGAATGTTATCACTCTCTTTGAAATGCATGTTCTTACATAGACACAATTGTAGAAATTGAAATGATTAGGGTTTAGGGAACTAGTAGGCTATTTCCGTTTGTTGGTTCAGAGTTTTTAGTTTGAAAATGGTTGATTGTAACTTGTAAGTAGCTCAATGTATCAAGTTTAAACGTAATAGCGATTCATCAAAAGTTATCATCATCCGATTTTCATCATTACCAACCAAACTGTTGAAACCTAACTAAAAAAATAAAATTTTTGAATCTTGCCTTGCGTGCACCTGTTTAAAGGTGCGATCTCGGTTGCACTATTGAAAGCTTCTTGCTTCCCGTTCAACTGAGGTGATGCTGTTTTGAATATATCTCTTAGAATATAAATTTATATTTATTTCAAAACTTAAGTTATATGAGAACTAGTTTCTTCACTAATTCTTGTATGTGAAAGTGTTAAACAAACTTTTTTAAACTATCTTATGTTTTACACATATACAACTAGCTAGGATCGTGAACGGATGGTTCACAAAGTGGGAATGCTTTATTGTCTATTGACTCTCTTCAATGTAACTTTTTTTTTGTTTTTTGGTTATGATTTATTAGTAGTAATTAGTAAATATGTATCTATAATTTGTTTATAGTAATCAATGGCGGTCCCTAAGCTTGATAAGAAGATCATTAAGAAGCGAGTCAAGAAATTCAAGAGGCCCCAGAGTGATTGGAAAATATGTGTCAAGGTACATATTTGTTTGTGTTATACATATGATAATTGCTGTATATGCATTTGCTTTCTCTTTTAGAAGTTACAGGGCTAACTTATTGTGCTGTGTGACAGGAAAACTGGCGTAGGCCAAAGGGTATAGATTCTCGAGTCAGGAGAAAGTTTAAAGGTGTTACACTTATGCCCAATATCGGTTATGGGTCTGACAAGAAAACCCGCCATTTTCTCCCAAATGGTTTCAAAAAGTTTGTGGTGCACAATGCTAAAGAGTTGGAAGTGCTCATGATGCACAACAGGTATGGTACTTGTCAATCTGTTAATGTAGAAACAGTTGTGGTTGGGTTGTATTTGATTAATGACGAGCCAAATACTGAAATTTAGGTAAACCTGAAATAGGGAATCAGGTTTGAAATGTGAAAAGTCAACTAATGTTGATTTAAATGTCTACGAGGTCTTAAATTTTTTAATCTAAATATTTAGTTTTAATATGAAAATTATAAATTTTTAATGATATGTGATAGATAATTAAATACAGAAAAACTAAAAGTGCTTGTAGGTCAACCCAATTGGACTTGTTTTGACCCACACTGAAATTGACCCATTTTGCACTTCTAGATTATTACTAATTTAATCAGACTTCATTCTATTGAGAAATTGATCTTTTGTATGGTGTTCGTCACATTACAATGCTAAAATTAAAATTGTTATAACAATGCATTAATAGGTTTAAAAACATTTCAAGTTTGATTTTTTCAATTTTTTTGCATTAAAATTTTAGGACTTACTGTGCTGAGATAGCACACAATGTATCTACCCGCAAAAGGAAGGAAATCGTTGAGCGTGCAGCACAATTGGACGTGGTTGTATCCAACAAATTAGCCAGGCTGCGCAGCCAAGAAGACGAATAAGCTTGGTACCCCCCCTCCCCTTCAGGAAAAAAGAGAACTTTTATCTTCAGATGTGTAAGGTCTTTGTTTTGAACATACATTTAATTTCATGTAGTTTGGTACTTTGTTACCTGAGGATTTTATTGAAATCTGTTTTCTTTCAAGTTGTTTTAATGATGAGTAATTTATGCTGCTTACAAATTTCATTTCAAATTACATATATGCATACTTACATGCTAAATGCTAGCCTCTTCATCTTCCTAAATATTGAAATGCAATCTGCTAAATGCTAAATTACAAATCATCTTTCAAATTACATTTGCATACCTGAAGCTTTTATTGAAATCTGTTGTCTTTCAAGTTGTTTTTATTGATGAGTAATGCTGCTTACAAATTTCATTTCAAATTACATATATGCAATACTTACATGCTAAATGCTAGCCTCTTAATCTTCCTATATATTGTCTAGAGTACTTCATTATCTGTAGAACCAATGATCTCTGACATTCTAATGTCGTTAAATCATAATCCTTTGTCTTTATGGTGAATCTTTCTCGTTCTTTCAAATTCAATACTCCTGCTGTCGGTTAGTGACTTAGGCATGCTGCTAATTCGTTCATGATGAATTTGCTACGTCAGTCTTGTAGCATGGTTTCTTAAACTCCACCTGTGTGTAAGGATTCTCACATCGAATCATCTCTCTAATGCATTTTTCAATCTGCATTGCTTCTCCCACAAGGCATCCGATGCAAAACCCTAAAGAGTTCAAGTGAAGAACGGCTTTTCTTTTACACTCTTCTTCACCCTGAATCTTATCTGTAACTTCTTCTAGATGTTGAACAAAAGTATCCATAACTTTTAAGCCTGCTTCTGAAGTCGGTTGACCTCCCGACTCTAAGTCAAAGAATCCTTCACTTTCTTGGTCAACGACGTTGTTTGACTTGACCAACGTCATCTTCTGTAAATGCTTGATGCACGGACTCATGGTTTCTTTCAAAATCTTCAAATTGTCATTGATGTGTTCTTGAACTTCTTTCCAACCACCATCACCGTTTTGCGACAAACTTGTAATAAACTGCAAGTTATAAATCATAATCTGCATCAAATTAACCATCTTTGATAACCTTTCTTGTGTGTTTTCATAACAAGAATCCTTAAAAGGTAGAAACCAAAAGTTAGGCTCGGATTTTGCATCGTTAATCAAGTTCTTCAACCCTTTTATATCGGATTTCAGTTTCTTGATGTTTTCATTCATCAAGATAAAATCTGGAATTTGATTCAAGCATTCTTCTAATCTTCCCAAACATCGGGCTAGCTGAAGTTTGACCAGAGTTGCAGGTCTAACAGGTTGAAGTATGATCTCCAACAAAACCATGCAGAAAAGCCCGATGGATACCTCGGTTAATCTAGCAATGGCGAACTCTTTTGGCGGGCCATAGTTTTTGCGGCCTAGGATCAAAAGTGCCCCGATCACCGCTGATATGCCTCCACTTTCGCCAAACATCTGACTATGTTGTAACAAGCTTGTGAAAACAATCCATGGTAAGATAATAATAAATCTTATTTCAGCAAACTGGTGTAAAAGACAGCTACCTAGTACACCATAAACCGAACCGATTGCTGTACCTTGTATACGATTATTTGCAACCGTAAAAATCGGTTGTCTACCTTCTACGAAACTGATTGCTATCGTGAGCCCCGACCAATACCCGTTCTTTTTGTCAAAAAACATACCGAGAAGCACTGCTAGACCTAATGAAACCGAGCATTTTACAGCAAACACGAGCCGATCTGTGTTACGTCGAGTCTTGTTTTCCCCGGGTCTTGATTCCTCGACTATGTTGTTAGTCTTTTGACCATTGGGTGACTCGGGTTTAGGGACTATATTGTTGTTATTGGTCTTTTGACTATTGAGCGAATCGGGTTTAGGGTTCATGTTTGAGTTGTTTATAAGCTGTTCAAAGCATGACAAGAAGAAAAACACAGGCAGGTTTTTGTGGGTTGGTGAAACAGATGTTATCTTGTGTATGGCTTTGTCGAATGGTTGGTCTTTTCTTTCGGGAACAGTAACCGCATCACCAAACGGTACAAAACACTTGGCATGCTCAAGTTTCATCGTCTGTTCAACCCGTTCACTTCGCAAGTATGTTTTTAACTCTTCATCGATAACAACCGGAAAAGAGGAAATAGCAGATACCGCCATTTTCATCCCGTTGATTGGTGTCTCCATGTTGTTTAATCTATCTCCCATTTTCATGAAACTCTTTTTGAAGTCTCGAACACGATGTCTTTCCCACTTTACGCCTTCCTGTTGATGGTAAGAAACAAGGTTTTTAGAAATAGTGGTTTCAAAGACTCGTAGGTGATCGAGCCAGGGTGCGTGAGGGTGTGACCGTGGTTACCTGGATGCGGTTGATGTGGTGCAGGAGCTTGGTTCCTGATTTTTCAAATGGTTCAGCTTGAGCTATAAGATCATGAGCTGTTGATGTGTCTTCACTTAAAAATGCTTTTAAGTAGAGATTGCTTCTTTCTGATGCATTTTCTGTATATGACTGGAATTGCTTCTTCACCTTCAAGTAGGAATAATAAAGATGTATCAATATTTTAATTTAAGTATTATCTCTCGAACCATGTTTTAAAAGAATTATTTATTATGTACCGAGAAGTGAGAACTTATGTTCTAAGTAAGTTTGATATTTATAGCGGCAAATTATGAAATTCTCTCTAAATATGATATATTTTGAACTATACTATAATATGACAAAGCTAGTAACATGACAAAATCAAGTTTTGTTAAGGTTTAGGGTTTGAGGAGGATATGATGAACACAAATCTTATTTCTATTTCAAAAAAACAAAGTTGCTCGACTTCTGAATAGAAACCTCCTCATTTAGAAGACTAATAGTATGTCACAATATATAATTATGTGTTCTACCAATTCTGGTTTTAAAAGTGTTGTAAGTTTTTTTATTTGTGCATAGTTATAATCTCTTTTCTAATTGTGTTCTCTCTAAAAATAACCACTTGTCAAATAATATGGTGAAAGTTGCATAAATGGTCCTTTTGGGTTAATTAGATTATATGTTTAGTTCCCAAACTTCTAAAAATTACAAAGTTAATCCAAATTTTGTATACCCATTACATGTTTGGTCATTGAAATTAGATTTATTTAGTTTTATACATTTTATAAAGTTTGGACTAATTTTTAAATTTAACTTTAAGGACCAAACGTGCAACGTGCATATAAAAGTTAGGACTAATTTTATAATTTTTTAAATTTGAGGACCAATCTTCTAATGACTATACAAAAATTTTAACTAACTTTGTAATTTTTAAAGTTTGAGAACCAAACTTGCAATTTGATGAAAACCACAAGAATCATTTATACAATTTTCTCAACAACTTTCTACTCTAATAAAAAAGTAAATAAATGAGACACATGATAAGACCACATTACCAAAATAATCTCGTTTCTCTCTCATATTAAATATTTACATTAATTACTAATAATAATTTTATTTAATTATTTTTAGTTCTAAAATAGTTTTATAAAAATATAAAAAAAGGATCTTTTTATTGATGTTATTTCTAAAAGAACAAAATTTATAAAATAATTTTTTTTCTAACACATCAAACTTTTTTAAAAATATGAGCTATTATCAAATTAGTGTTTTTAAAAAGTAAAATTTTTATAAACCATTATAATTAAAAGTTATATTAAGAAAATTTTAAAAAAAATATATTTTTAAAAACAATTTGTTCTGATACAAATTGTTTATTTTTTTGAAACAAAAAACAAAAAAAGTTTAATAAAAAAAAATTTAAAAAGTTGATATCTTATTTTAGAATTTTATTTTATAATTAATAAAATTTTATTTTATTTAATAGTTGTTTATTTTTAACACATGTAAGTTGATATCTTATTTTAAAATATTATTTTATAATTAATAAATTTTTATTTGATTTAATATTTATTTATTCACATGTATACGCGGATTATAGTAAAGTTACTATGTTATATAGTCTTAAAATTACTACCCTATGCCAAAAGTTACTTGTTTCGAATGCCTAATAAGTCCTATCCGTGAAACCAGAATATCATATTAGTGTTTAGTTTATTTGGTTTAAATATAACAAATTGATCTTGATTTACAAGACTAAAAACTTATACTAACAGTTTCGTCAACGATAATCTGATCATGATCATTGATCACACCTATTTTAATTATCTAAAAATATGATTGTAAACAGGATCTAGATAATTGTTTTTAGATTTCTTTAATTATTTTTTAAAACATAAAATACACATGTGATGCATATGAAACTCACGTTTAAAATCATAAATACATTACATGCCAATCGAATTAAAAGTTTCATAACAATTACTATTTGTTAGTGTAGAAACGAAACATACCTCCGTTACAGCCAGCCTAGGGTACGGTAGTATCAAAGCCAGGACCGACCCCGACGCCCCGAGGGCGGTGCACGCCGCAATATGGATCGGGTGGGTCACCGGTCCAGCTTCAGGACCACGAACCACCGCACCAACATAAATTATCACCAACTGAGCAAACGCGATGCGTTTGGTCAGTATTGGCAGGCACTCAGGCAGTGCCACCAAAAACGCACTCAAACCCACCGCGACAGTGGCACCAACCTCCGTGAGCCTAGACGGGTCCACCATCCACAGACACAACATCGTCGAGGGAACCACTAGCACCGTGGCACAAAGCGCATGCCATGAGCCTCTTAAGGTAGTGCCTAGTGTTGCATCAGACACAATGAGTATCGCAGTCACATAGGCCACCGATGGGTACTGAATCTGGTGCCGGACCGGGTCTGGTCCGTAGAGGGCGGTGCAACCGATGATGGTGCACGCTATGGCGGTTCTGAAGGCGGAACCCAGTCTCTCCCGCCATATAGGTCCCGCATGGGGCGGCGCCACCGCTTTAACTCCCATTTTGGGCTACACTAGAATTTGAATATGTAAGTTTTTGAAGCTTTGATTGTTGTAGAATTTGAATATTAAGGTTAAGATGTCACAAATATGTGTTTGAGTTGATGATCTCTTGTGGTTTTGTAGGGAAGAATTAGGGGGTGGGGGTTCATTACTATGTGGGGTTCTTATGTGGGACAACGTATAAATAAAAGGTGCTATAGCGGGATTAAAAATATTCAATTCATTTATTTCTATCTGTTGACAATATTAATCTGCACATATGATTGAAACCAATAATATATTGTTTTAACCCCAGCATTGTTTTATTACTGGGTGGAACAGTTAAACCATTTTAAATTATTTTAAGTTTAAAAGATTTTGAAAAATTTTATTAGATTTTTGAGTGGGTTAGAGATGTTACTAAATTGCGTGTCTTTGAGGTATTAGGGTGTGTTAGAAATAGGGCTGTTTAAAAAGCCCGTGACTCTTAAGTTACTTGAAAATAACTCGTTTGAAATCGGCTCGGTGTGTTAACGAGCTGAACCTAAGCCAAAGTCAGCTTGGCTCATGGCTCGCTCATTGGCTCATTTAAATTAAAGGTTAAATTATAATGTTTATAAACTATAAAATAAATTTATGTCATATTATTTAAATAGATCAAAAACATACAATAAATATGATACTTTCTACTAAAAAAATCCTAAGTATAAAAATATAAAAGATGATCATAGTTCATGAAATATCCATCTAAGATAAAATAATATAAAAAGTATTAAATTTTCTTTTTATATGTAAGAATATTTGTAAAATATAATGAAATTAGTTTATTTTTTAAATAAACAATTTGGCTCGCAAGTTCGCAAGTGGGCTTGAGCTCAACTCGTATATAAATAAGCCAAGCTCGAGCTCACATTTTGGACTCGTTAAGATAAACGAGCCGGCTTGACTCGATTATTAAACGAGCGGGCCCAAGCCTACCCTGGCTCGGCTCGACTCGATTTGTTTATAGCCATAGTTAGAAATGTGTATATGGCCATCCGGCTGAGGGTTCAAATTATATGATGGCTAAACAAGATAGGTTTATAAGTAAAACTAGTGGTGATTAGTGAGCACTGCGGCAAGTCAAGTCAATTACACGTAAATGAAGCGTGTGAGTTTATGTAAAAGTTAAAGGACGCTAACAAAGTAGCATGATGGTACAATCAACAATGGGAACTTTATCTCAGTCATTTTTATTTCCTTTCCAATCTTCTCTCCTTATCTTTCAATTTCATCTTTCTTAACAAAATCACCATGGATTTTTGAAAAGGAAAATAAGTTTTGCAGAAAAAAAATCACGAAGAATGGAATCGCCTAAACACCACTCCACACTTGACGCTTTCAAGTTTAGATCTTGCTTGGAGATGAGTGTCATGAGTTTAATATTTCAAGATCGGATCCTTCACAACCAACAATGGAACACAAGCATAGGTTAATTCTTTTTTATCTTAAATAGTACGTGAATTATCACTTGATGCATCAAATTTCATCGGACTTTTAGTTTTCATGTTTCTACGTTAACTTATTTAACTGAAGCAAAATGCATAGTATCTAGACATTGTAATTTAGTCGCAAAATCACGAAAAATAGGTAAACAATTAGAATTCACATCCTGTCTCTATTTCTTTAAATTTAAGGTGAGAAATAAGAATAAAGCAACAAATTATATTACCTTTACAAATTGTAAACTTTTATGTCATTCACAAAAAGTATAAATACTAATTTAATTATTAAGTTATTTTTAAAAATTCTTTACTATTTTTAAATTGTAAACAATAGATGATCGCATGTAATTCTCTTGTCCTTTGAATATTTTGATATATTAAGTTTAAACAATTCAAAATCGGTTTGAGTTGTGTGTTGAAGAAACAAAATCTTGTTATTTATGTAAGTAGCACAATGTAATATGGATACTATTTAAAAAGATTTATTTTTGTAGAATACTTATGTATATGGAATTTCAATCGACGCGTGCAATTTTAATGTACATATAACAAATAATGAAAAATATTTGACTTCATGACATGATGTATTTAACGCAAAAACTAAAATGACATCCTTTTCAAAAACAATTAAAAAGACATATTTCAAGCCCAAAATTCTTTTTAAGGATTGTTTGGTAACATTTTAATGGTTTTTCTAAAGATAATATATTTGAAACTGTAAGAGGTTGAGGAGTTTAATAATAACACATCTTAATCATTTCATTAGGCTCTTAATGGTTAAGGGAAAAAATGATGAATGAAAATTTGACTAGTTTACTACTTCCCAAAAAAAAAAACCCATCCCACCATCGACCTTTGAATTCATCAGATTAATTCTCTCCCACCCATTGCCTTCAGCCCCCTTGTCATCGCCACCCCTCACCGACACCATCCCCACCCCTCTCAACGTGGTTGGCACCCCCTATCCAACCATCGACCATCGACATTTGTGAAAATAAAGTCGCCATCGTGAAAATGAAGTCGCCTTTAGCTTTGCTTCCTTGCTCTCTACTTCTCATCGAAACCCTAGCTCTCACTTAGGTAACATCTTATCCCAAAATTTCGTTCACTTCCTCTTGCAATTGCGATCGCGATCGCGATCACGATCACGACCACTTTCGATTTTTTGGGTTTACTTTTTAACTGAACTGTTTGCTTTAATTCAACTTGTTTTGGTCCCTTTTTCTTGATTTTTGATTAGTAAGTTGTTGAATCCAGTGTTTGTTCTTGAAGAATGAGAGTAAAATAGTTTATAGCGGTAAAATAGTTATTTTTTATAATTTTTTAGAGATCCAATCAAAGAGTACTTACTGGTTTAGTATTACTGAACTAGAGTTTCTTATCCAGACAGATCTATTACTGAATTAAAGATTGCCAAGCAACCTCTTAACCTTTTTGAGAACAAATACCATTTTTTATTATTACAGTATCTAAAATATTAATAATAACAAAAAAAACTTGATACTAAGAGAAAGTGAAAAAGAACAAAAAGAAAAGAAGAGAGCTGACTTGTTGAGTAAATCTAATGTGATGGGATGTTTGAGTGACGAGAAACACAATAAGTTTTTTGTTTCAATTTTTATTCTCATGTTATCACAAAATAATTACTAGAAGCAGATTTTTTTGGTTAAATATCATTTTCTAGAATTTGTTAATCTGCGTGCACCAACGGGCAATTTAATGAGAAGTTTTTTAAGTGTATAGTCAAATTATTTAAAAAGAACATTTCAAGTCATGTCACATTTCATGCATATAAAAGAACAAAAAATATCAAGAAAATCATATAATTACTAGAATTTCCAGGAAATATCAAACAAATACTAGAATTTTCAGGAAAATTCAAAATAATACACTTTTCTTGGCATGTTTGTTTTCCTTTGATCTTAGCAACACTCTTTTTTTTCTTTATTGTATTTCTGTTTCTATTTTCATGCAACTCACAAATCTAAATTGTATCTTTAAAAGCAAATAGACATAATTCATTTTTTAAGTCTTCTATAACTTAATTATCAAGTTTATTCCTATACCTTTCGGTAGACATTTATCAGGATACGAATGGTCTAGTTTCGTCAAAAATCACTACTTCAACGGGCATTTACGACCGTCAAAATGGCCCTAAAGCCCTCATATTGCCATTACGCGATCTAGAAAAACAGGCGAAAAAACCTTGGTCGCTAATTGGATTTGTGACGAATTTTACGTTGTAAATCACTCTGCAACGAACAAATAAATACGTGTCTATATTTACAACCGATTTTATGTCGGATACCTTTGTGACCGTTATTTCGTCTCGAATTTTTCACGACAAGAACTATCGATCACAAAATTTTGTCATAGGTTGTCATTTGTTAACATGCATATTGCAAGATTTGAAGCTTCAACATTTAAAATATATATATAAGAGACAATTTATCACCAAAATGTTTCCTTATGAACTTTATACAGTATACAATTTTTATTGCAACTTTTTGCGGATTTTGTTTTGCATAAAAGAATTTATTACCTCATATCTGGTTTTATACATATTAATCTAGGTACAAGTTAAATGTAGATCATATATCTATCATTAATTATCATTAATACTTCCTAAGAATTAAGAATATAGATGTTAACTCTATTCAATTCCTAAAAAGTAATAATAAGTTTCACAAAATGGATTAAAACCATAAAAGATACTCTTATAATAAATGACAACCCAAAATGATGCAAAAGGAATTAATTTGTTCTTAAAATGTCAAAAATAATTCTAAGAAAATAATTAATAAAAAAAATCTAACGACCCAAGTATTATGGTCCACTAAAACTAGTGGATGCCATTGCCAAACATGTTGAAGATGCTAGAGGGAATTGATCAAAAATCGCCGTATGAATGAGGGAACTAATGTATGTATAAATGCATAATACGATGGATTTAGATTTGGATGAATGATGATTGCACATTCATCATTGAAGGTGGCATCACTTCATTTATTCCAACTCCTTACAAACCCTAAATAGTTGTGTGGTGTCAAGTGATATGGAATTAATGAGCTTTATATCATTGCCAAATTGGGCTCTTATGACCCTATCAAACTTGTTAATATTGTCCACAAGCTTAAGTGTTCTCACCCTCTACAACTATCTCTCGAATTAAAGACGCGCAAAACAACCTCGTGTCAAAAACCATAATCCAAGGTTGATGGATTTTTTATCACGAAAAGTAATCGTAGTTGTGATTGTTTGGAGTTGTGTTGTTAGGACAGGGGAGGCTAACCGAGCCTCCACGTTAATAGCCTTATCTTGATTTAATCTTGTTTATTAATGTAAATATGATCATATTTCTCAGAGTTCTTGATTAATATTTGAAAGACGAATGGAACCGATTTTGTTGCAAAGGTTTTGATAGAGATTCTTAAATTTGTTGGATACTTGACTTATAGTTAGTAAGGGCGTTTGGTTGGAAGGAATGGAATGGAATGGAATGGAATTGAGAAACTAGTATAATTTTCAAGCAAAATTATGTTTAAGTGGGTAATGAAATATAAAACCCAAGGGAATGTTTCACCTCAAATTCCCTTGGTTGTGGGATTTCAAATTCCCTCTCTAGGTGGAAGGATTTTGAAATCCCACAACCAAGAGAATTTGAGGTGAAACATTCCCTTGCGTTTACTTTTAATTGCTCACTCAAACATAATTTTACTTGAAAATTATACTAGTTTCTCAATTTCATTCCATTCCTTCCAACCAAACGCCCCCTAAAGGTTGTAGCTTAAGAATCTTGTCTTTTTTATTTTGTTTCTTAGTCGAACACAATCAAAATGAAAACTACACCATATATTGGACTATTAACGATTTAAGTTATTTGGACTCCATTTATCAATATGAACTAATTTAAATAGGGTCCGATAAAGGAACACCCTGTCAGGTGTTATGCGTACACTCTTTGATTTTCCTTCACGGCCCATGAAGGCTCTTACAGGCCGTATAGGTTTGCAAAATATTTTATCAGTCAATTTATAAAACGTTACGGCGCGTATTCGTCGTTACGGCCCGTAATGACTTTAACTTACGTGGTCGTTACAAGGCTTATCACCATAAGTAAAATTTCCTATTTTTTTAATTTTTTGCTTTCAATTTTCATTTTTTAGTAAATGTTTTTTAATATTTTAAAATTAATTAGGTTATAGTACTTTTTAGTTTGATTTTTTTACATTTATATATACCTTTAAAAAGTAAATCCAAATTCTTTATATTTATTTTTTTTGCTTTTATAAAAATACTTATTTACAAATTTTATAAATTAATTTATATGAACATATTATAAATACATATATTGATTATTGAGATATTCTCTTCTTCTTTATTTCCTTGTATACACACATGCATAGATATATATATATATATATATATATATATATAGAGAGAGAGAGAGAGAGAGAGAAAGAATGATGTTCTAATAACAAAAATGAGTAATATTTTCTCTGTAATTTACTTACAAACATTTCATATAATATAAAGATTACACTCACAAATTTATAGAGAACGGAATGTGATGTTCCAACTAAAACCTTTATTTATATAACTTATAAATAATTATTTTATAACGAAAAATAAACCCAAAAATTATTATTAATTAATAAAGGGGTATGTTATAGGTACACCTATACCCTTACAATCTCTCTATATCTTTCTATACATACACATATATACATAGAGAGTGATAGAGAAATGTGGGTGTTCATATAATAAGTTTTGGGTATGTTATAGGTACACCTATACCCTTACAATCTCTCTTCTTCTTTATTTCCTTGTATTGGATAGAATGTATTGTGTATATAAGATTTATTATGATTAATATATTTATTAAAAAGATACAATTTGATAAAAAATTACTTTTGTAATAATAATCAATAATACAAATCATAGTATCTTTCTATTATATGTATCACATAACTAAAGTTTTGTCTTCTTATTTTCTCTTCATTCTTCTTATTATGTTGCAACCACAAAACATACACGCTACTTGTGTCACAATTTTTATATACTTCTTCCATCTTGTCCGGCCATTCGGGCATAATGTACATATATGCATGATTTTTATTACTTTTCTTATTTTGTTGTCGTAGTCTTAATTAATCGAGTACCATCAAATTGTCTCCTTAAAGTGAAAGGACATATTGATTATCTATAATCTGCTTTTCTCATAGAACACAAAACAATATTCAATCCTTGAATAAAAATGTCAATAAATTTTATGAAAATGAGAAAATCACTAATTCTTCCTATCTCACTATTGTTTTGTATTATGAGAACTACAACTATAAAAGATAGGAGATGTTGAATTTTGTGATAGCATTCAAATATTTCATTTTTTACAAACTTTTGAGCTTGTGTATACGTCTTTATGTAATCATAAGTGTACTTGTGACATTAGTTTCACACGTTCAATGATTTCTTAAATCAAATAAAAACAAATTAGGTTTATATTATTAGTGCACATGTGTCATATAGAAAAAGAAGAAATGCGTGGACGGTAGATGACAACATCTCTTAGGTGCATTCCTGAAAATATTGATATCGATGGTCGTATTAAGTTCCAACCATGTTGGAGAAAGGGTCTTGCCCATATTCTTGTTTTACCATAAAGAGAAGCAGATTGTGATAAGAAAAAAAAACATGTTTTGAAGGTGGAAAACGTGTTGCGAAGTTGTTCTCATCGTATAATTTTCTATTTTCTAATTTTTTTAGGGGCGTTGGACGTCCTTTGGGTTCAGGGTATTGGCGGGTTGGGTAGGGACACCGTTGCAACCATCTCTGGTACAGCCATCGGGTTCTCCCTTTTTCTCACACATTACTCGATTTTATCTATCGAGCATCCACAGTTCTTTGGTATTTGATTTCATCCCAAGTCATGATCAAATCTTCATATTTATGCTTTTTCACTTAAAAAGGTATATAAAAAACATTAGCATAAAGCTAAGTCAGTAAGTATTTGAAGAGAAATTGAAATCAAATTAGGATAATTTGAGAGATGTGAATAACACTTTCAGATCAAAATTATTTGGTGGTTCACACGAATATCTCAAT
Source organism: Flaveria robusta (assembly GCA_025506415.1). Lineage (NCBI taxonomy): Eukaryota > Viridiplantae > Streptophyta > Magnoliopsida > Asterales > Asteraceae > Flaveria > Flaveria robusta. The sequence goes on along the minus strand of CM046475.1, from coordinate 4,140,506 downwards.
CGAATATAACTCAAAGTTGATCCAAGAACTAAGTATGATTTTGTGTGTATTTTATGAACCAACAAAAGAGAATTCGAAAGAGATCAAAATGATGTATCAATTCGTTTTTTAGGAGGGGAAAAATTGTCATCTTTGGCAGTTATATTTTTAATTCAAAAACGACTAGAATGCGTCTTTTTTCCACTCGAATTTCGCATGTGAAATTCTGGAATAAAGCCACTTTTATTAAAGGCTCTGCCCCCAGCAAAGGGTAAGGGTTCCTCAACTAGGGGCTCTACCCCTAGGATCCCATTACCAGAGAAGCTGCCTCCAAACCCCCACCAAGGGTGCGTTGCCCTTTTGGAACCCCCATTGCTTAGGGGTTTCGCCCCTTAGGAGTTTTCTAATCGAAGATTATAATAAACTCAAACAAGTGTGCACTCCGCACCTCCTGACTTTTTTGATGGATATTATGATCATATTGGTCATTAGTCAATCTAACTATACTAAAATATCTAACAATATTTTAAGACCCGGTTGTCTACTCTGGCTTACACAAAATAACACAATAGTACTGTAAGCTTGACGTCTATACACTCATCAACGTATGGTACGCCTAGTTTGTGTGCTTGTAGAAATCTATACTTGTACCGCCTTAAGCAACAAGCTTCTATACTAATTCACAAAGCATACAGCTCATAGCAACTTACTCTTATAACCGCATATTATCTCTCTGGCAAATAACATACACATAATAATCTAGTTTGCTAATAGCATAGAATTCTCAAATCATCACATATGTTAATTTTTTTTTCTCATTTAAATATGGGTGAGAGTAATGGGGTGTGATGCATGGCCGTGATCTCCTATCATGGAGTAAATATCTACTCATCAATGGCATTTGGTAGACGAAGTGCATAAATATGTTCCGCCAAAGTTATAGATATAACATTGTGTGTTAGGTTTTTAAAAAAAAATTAACAAGCACGAGTTATTAGCGAAAATTCACATTAAATGATAATTGAAATTTGTTAAAACCATTCACCTTTCTTTCTAGGTGAGTTCAATAACGCGAGTGACTCAGACTAGTGAGGTGCGGTATTCACTTTGTGACGACGCTGCTACATCATCTCAGTGAGTGCCAAATTGACATTGCAGTATGACCGAAATACGTCTCATTTTAATTATATTATCTTTTTGTACATTAGATCTACGATAAACTAAGTTAAAAAAAAGAGAATAGTGAATAGTTATATTCTAAAAAGTCATATTGAGAATTTTAAGAAATTCTTTTAGGGCAAGGTCTTATTTAAAAGGTGTTCATTTTAAAACAATAACTATATAATGTATTTGTACTTATTGCTTACATATGATACAAAAGACGGTAAAATAACGATCTTTATTTCTCTTTCATTATTTCTGATTATATGTTATCCGCAGTGTACAATTGAATACAAGCATTCTTATAGTTATCAACTTGTTATTGACTATGAAACAAACATGTGATTTTTATGTATTGGTAGACACATATATAACACTAACTAATTATTAAATTAATCAATAATTTATAATCACTTGATATTTGACGTCCACGACCTTGTAGTTTAGTGTTATCAGTGATTATCCATCATAAATATAGTGTATACATATATTTGCAAATGTAGAATTACGTGCTATATGGGAAAAAGCAAGTTCTTTTTAGAAAAACCAAAAAAAACAAATAATATCGCACAAACTCTCAAGTCTCAATTCACAAACCGAGCATCTATCATTCATTTCTAGTAAGGTGGATTTTTAAATGTTGGGCCTGATAAAACCGAGATGCTTTAGCCCAAATTAATGTTTTCATTTAATGGCCCAGTTATCCGCCATTCATTTCAAGGTCTTTAAAGGCCCAATTTTAATTTGGAAGGAAAACCTTTAAGAAATGTTTAGTTATGAATAAATTCCTCCTTTTGAAAAGTATTGAAACACGGCACATTATACTTAGCGATGGATTTACCGTGGGGCTAACCCATTTGGTAGAGCCTTTGTCTTTTAAAAGGGAGGTCTTGGGTTCAAAGCCAGACATGGTGTAATATGGAGTAATTTAGGAGTAGGAGTAGGATAGATTTGTCGTTCAAAAAAAAAAAAAAAAAAAAAAAAATTAGCGACGGATTTCCTATCTGCCTGCTAGATGTCATGTCTTGATTGGTCGGCTTAATTAAATTTTATTTTTTCTTTTTACTAATTTGCTTTGTGTTAAATACATTTCTTTAAGATGTTAAATGCAAACACGGGTTTTGCCCTTTTCTTCCTTTTATTTATTTACTAGGTTCTAACCCCGTGTATTACACGGTTTCAATAAAAAAATTAAAAATTAATAAAAATTTAGAAAATATAAAACATTATTTTGATATAAGATATAATCAAAATTATATGTGAGTAAGTACTTTAATTAATAAAATATTTTTATTATTTTTTAAAAACTTTCATTTTAAAAAAGTGTTTCTTTAACTCTCCTTTTATAAATATGTTAAGAAACATTTCGTTCTAATAATATTGTTTTTGAAAAATGTCATTTTTAATAAAAATCTCATTATTTCAAAACTATGAGTTCTAGTTATTTTTGTATTATAAATAAATTTTATTATTTAATAAAAATTTTCTTTGACAAAATATCAATTTTATAAATATTTTATTGTTTAAAAACTCCGAGTTTCAGTTATCTTTTTAATTATTTTAGATAAACATTTTCATATAAAACTTTTATTTTAAAAAAAATCAGTTTTAGAATATTTCATATGTGTAGAAAGATATGTTGTTTAAAAAAATTAATAGTTTCTAAAAATCTTTTTTTTTTCAAAAAAGTGTATTTTTTAATCAAAATGTTTAATTTTTAATTAATAAAGAATGTTTTATAAAAAAATATTGATTTTAGAAAAATTTGAAATGTTTAAAGTGTGTGTGTGTGTGAGAGAGAGAGAGAGAGAGAGAAAAGAAGAGAGATAACTAAAGAGAGAGAATTTACCGATTAGTTATTTTGACTTTTTAAAAATTGATAAATGATTTTAAGCAGAAAAATAAATGGTAGAGTTAATATAATGGTGACATGTGTCCACCCAATGTAATCATTTATTAGTATAGACTAGGTTAGTACCCCGTGTATTACACGGGTTGAATAAATAAAATAAAATAAATTAGTAAAAAGATTTATAATAAATAAAACCATATTTGAAGATAAAATATGATTATAATTGCATATCAATAGCTATTTTAAGTAAATAAATAATATTGTATTTTTCTTAAACTTTTATTTTATAAAAAAATATGGGTTTTAAATATTTCGTTTTAAGAAAAATGAATTTATTTAAAAAAAAGTTTGTTGTATTTTATAAAACTTTTATTTTTAAAAGTGTGTTTTAATAAAAAATAAGTTTTAATTTATTAAATTATATAATTTTAATATGAAAATAGCATGATTAATATTATTAGTAGTCAATATTAATAATAATAATAAGAAGAAGAAGAATTGAGAAAGTTAGTATAATAAAACTTACAATTGTGTCAAGTTTTATTTTAATTTTTTTTTTGTTATAGATAGATAGATATATAGATAAATAGATATGTTAGAAACCCATATATTAAACGGATTATAAGTTAGTAATAAACACTAACAATTATAGTACGATAATTTAATATAAAATATGATTAAAATTATATATACATAATAGTTCAAGAAATAAAACAATTATACTATTTTTTTAAACTTTTTTTTATCTAAATAGTTTCATTTTTAAACAAAGTTTTAAGATTTGTTTATAAAAAATTTATTGTTTATAAAAAATTAATTGTTTATAAAAATTTTGTTTATTAAAAACTCGGGTTTCTCGTTATTTTGGTTGTTTTAATAAAACGGCTTTTAGAAAATTTTATATTTTTTTAAAAAGGACTAATTTAAAGTATTTTATTTCAAAAAGATTTAGTTTTTTAAAAAAATTTATATTATATATATATTTTGTTTTTTATTATTTCTATTTTAATAAAAAGAATGTGATTTTTAATTTCCTTAATGAAATTTATTTTTTAAAAACATACTTTGATTTAAAAAAATATAGATGAAAGAAATATTACAATTAATAAAATTGACTTTTATTAATATAGAGAAATTAGTGTGAGTGTTAAATTACCATAATATTATTTTGGAGAGAAAATAAAATGAGAATGTTTATAATAATGACAAGTGTCAAAAAGATGGTTTAAAACAATGACAAATGGCAAAACAAACCTTGTTTTATTAAAGTTTATAAATTTATTATTATTTTTTACTTTTTTAGAGATGAAGAATTATTGTAATCAACTCAATATACTAAATACTTATACTAAAATATAAGAGTAAAAGGGTAAAAAAAACACGATTCCAATGGTTATTACAAAACGGTTTACTCACCATCATCAACCACCACTGATCACCGGCACCCCCACCACCGGCGGCCACAGTCGGCCGTCGCCACCGTCCACCACCGACCGCCACCGACCACACCACCAATTATCGTCAGCCACCACTAATACCACAACCACCTCCAATTGGCTGCCACCACGACCTGCTCCACCGCCACCAGAAACCACCACCGGCCACATCACCATAATCACTTTTACATTTCATTCTTCGTTTCTTCATATATAACATACAACATAAAATAATGATTTAGTCTATTCCTAGAGGGTAACAAAACATGATAATACAATATAATAATTCATTTTATTCTTTTATCCATTCTTTTTCCTTATCCATTTCATTATTTCGTACATTCCATTACCTTATACCAAACAGACCATTAATGTTTTCATTTGGCCTTTGACTTTTTACTCTTATTTATTTAAACATGGGCAATAGGTTTTTTAATAATACAAGAACATCGTCGATACCGACCTTTATCAATTATATATTAGGTAGGGTTTATGTAGGAATGAGTGACGAAATGAAATAAACTATTGAAGATGAATGAATTGATTTCTCACTCAAATTCATTTCATCCATCCTCTTTTTTTTTTTTCATTCCATTAATTTTTCCATCCTTAGTCACCAACATCACCATCCCACCCACTACAACAATCACCACCAGCCACCAATATCGATCATAACCGACCCCCCACCACCAAACACGACTACCGCTAGCAGGCACAACCACCATCGACCACCACCACCAACCGCCATAGCCACCACCAACATTACCACCTGTCACGAAGATCGGTGGCCATTGGCCACAAACCAGCAGGCATGACCGCTACCACCACCACCACAACCACCAATCACCATCGGCCACCACCAACACCATAACCGCCACCACCGGCAACCATTACAACCACCGCCACCAATTACCACTAGCACGTACCACCAACACCACATCAACCACCAGCCATCACCCCAACCACCGGCGCCGCCAACCTACACCGACAACCACCGGTCAACATCATCAATTACTACCGACCATCACCACAACCACCGGCCACCACCATCACCGCCGCCTCCAACCACCACCGACAACCACCGATCACCATCATCAATTACCACCAACTATCCCAGCACCACAACCACCACCACCACAACCACCATCGACAACCACCACCGCCACTGCCACCACCACCACTGCCCACCACCACCACCGCTGCCGCCACCCACCACAACCACCGACAACCATCGTCACCAGCAACCACCATCGACAACCACTACCATTGATCGTTACTATCATAACAATTTTTGTATTTCTATTGTTTTATATTTTTTTGTCTAAAAAATAATATAAAATAATAATATATTTCATTTTACATAGTAACAAAACAGTATAATAGAATGTATTAATTAATTTTATTATTTTATCCATTACCTTTTTCATATATTCCATTATGTTATAACAAATAGACTCTTGTTATCCTTATCAAAGAGTGTAAGACGGATGTTAATGAACAACGTATTATTAGTATTTAATTTTTTTTACTTAAATAATAACTGCAAATGAACAACAAAACACATGGTTGCCTTACATGGTTTATTGGTTCGCTTTTCACATAAGGGACCAGGGTCTAACTGGGTCTACTGTGCTTTCAATATTTTGTTATTGCTTACAAATTACAATATGATTTTCTAGGTGGAAATTTTATATGAAAAAGATCAAATTTTGTTTGTAACGTCTATAAACATATATAACGCTTATTTGTTAAAAAAAATTTTAATTGTACTATCCCAACTGTAGTTTTATCCTACATAAATTAGTTAAATCGATTCAGTTTTAACACCTAGATAATCCTTATTATCATATTTATAATTACATTAAAATCACTAGTTGCGGTAAGAGCCCATAGCCTCGAACCCACAACCTCTAGTTGCGGTAAAATATTCACAGTGGATTATTTATCTTCATTCTTGTAATTACATGAAAAATCATTAACTTTTCTCTCATCTTTTTAATTAAAGAATATTTTTATGTGTTTATCATTACATTTTCTTTTTTTTACAGTCACAACTATTTTTAAAAATATTAAAAATTTTATATGGGTTAAAAAGTGTTCCCTCAAAATTTGCAAATGATTAGTAACATTTATAATATCATTCACTCACAATCACTCACAAGTATTTCTTATAATATAAAAAACACACTCACATATTTATAAGGAATCAAAATGTATACTTGTGTTTAGATTATATAAAATATTATTGGAACATACGTATTAAATAGTTGTGTTAATGGCTATTAGTTGTAGAGTTGTAGCCTGTATCTTTTGACCACTTGTGGTGGGCTAGGATAATTCAATATGGTTATTTGTAAAATTAAGTGATGGCCCTTTATAAAAAGATAGGGTTATAATAAAAAAAATTTTAATTTATATATTTTTAAAAAGATTATGGACTTGACACGCGTTATTTTATGGTTCTAAAGAGAATGGTGTTTTGATCATTGTATCCTATGTTAATTGTATCAAATATCAGTTAATTTTGTCATACATTCTATATTATTTGTTATAGGTATTCATTATTGTGTTTTACGTTTTATATTATTTTGTGTTATTTTTGTTGTTGCTTTTGTATATTATATAAACTTATTATCTATAATTATGTTTTGCAATTAAAAGTACATAATGATATCATTTCATCAATGTACTTCTTAAAATTTATAATGTTAAGATAATACAATGTGTTGTTTTTATTATTGTTTTTTATAGATTATATCAATTTATTGTTATCTATCATTATATTTTACAATTAGAAGAATACAATTATGTTATTTCCTCAATATATTTTTCAAAACTTATAATGTTAAAGATAACACAACGACGATTAAAAAACACAATGAAACATTGTGTTATTTTGTCATTGTTTTTAATGTATTATATAAATAAGTTGTTATTTTGTTATTGTGTTTTACATACTGTAGATACACAATAATGATATTATACCATTATACTTTTTTTAGAATTTATCATTTTCGAAAACACAATAACTTTAAAAAAACATGATAACTAACAAAAAGACACGATGAAATGACTAAACACATAATGACGAGTAAAAATTATATAAGCTTAAAAACGTAAAAAAAATTATTATCTTTTAATATAACAATATTGTACTCATTTTAAAAATAAAAAAAACACTCGTTTTTATGTTGTAAATTTTATAAAACAAATATATTGTATATAAAAGTTATAAAAGTTTAGAAAATTGAAAAATTTTAAAAAAGTTAACAAAAGTGGTTATGCATACAATACCCTTCTAATAAACTTATTCACTAAAATTTACTCTCAATAATTGATTAAAAAGATTAATGGTTAATATTACCTATTACACTTTCTACTTTTAAAGGTCCTTTTATTTGAATCTTTCCCTATACAAAATACTAAATACTAATTTCATATATGAGAATAGAGTATACGAAGATACATGTTCAATAATATGTGTGTCGAAAAAATTACGTTCTTGGTAATGCACACATCCTGAATTAAATTTTCATCATGCAAAATTTTCTAAAAATTATCATAATAATATTAGAATCATCAAATATGATGTAAATATAAATCAGTATTTGACTCGGTTTTAAATAAAATTTATATCGAAATGTAGGTAAAATCAAACACATAACATACAATAATTTCTAATTAAAAAAACATTATGGTGTTACAAAAGTAAAAAAATTGTATATCAGACCCGGGATAGCTTTAAATAATTTTCACATTTACATACATATAGGACATGCTAGTTTATGAAAATAGTATAAACATTTACACGTAATTCATGAAAGATGATCACACACGAGAGGGGAAAAAATAGTATTTAAATGTATCATACTCGAATCTATACTACTAATCCTTTACAATGTGGGACACATGACATTCTCACAATTCTTCCCCCAATTATTTTCACGCCAAAACTATTTATTTTATTTTTTAAAAGTCATGTAACTAATTTTCAAATATTTTTCTTTCTCTCTCTCTATTATTAATTCAAGTACTTGAATTAATAATCTTTAAAGGATTTTTGCATTAAATAAAAATTAAGTATTTTGATTAAAAATATATTATTTCAAAAACAAAATTTTCTAAAACTATGATTTTTTAAAAAAATAAAGCTTTTTTAAATTATGAAATATTTAAATTCAATCTTTTTATAAAATAAAAGTTTTATAAAAAAATATTTATTTAAAATAAACCCGGAGTTTTTAAACAACAAAATACTGATAAAATAATAAAAAGTTTTCAAAGCAATTTTTTAAAATGAAAGTTTTAAAAATAATAAAAAAATCAAAATACTTAACCATAAAAAAATGAAAAGTTTTATAAAAGAACATTCATTTAAATTTTTTAAAACTAAAGTTCTACAATTCCTACTAATCATCAATAAATATTTAATATTTTTGTTATGAACCCGTATAATACTCGGGGATATAACGTAATACATACATAAAAATTAATTACACTAGTCATCCTTTATATATATACCACTTGCAAACTTCGTCATTAATAGTTATGTTGGTTGTCCTTTTATATATGTAAAGTGCGTGAAACATTTCGTGAACTTTTTACCAACCACCTTTGGGTTTACTGTTAAAATATTTATAGATTATAGTGACCAACTTACGCTTTCTTCTTTGATATAAAATTATATAAATCTGTTTTTTTCATACCGGTTGTCAAGAATTCTACACTCTTAAAATGGCTTCTTCTCCGACCACCTCCTCCGCTGGCCATATACCTAGTGTATTGAAATTACTTTCAAACAACCATCTCTAGCATTAATAGAGTAGACTAGGAGATGAATTTGAAAATCAAAACTAAATTTGTCACCTGATGGTGAATCGTGAGAGCACAATGGAGTAATTCAAGACGACAATGAAAGGAAGTGGGTGTCGAGGAGTGATTATAGCGAGGTTGATAATGGAGAAATGTTAAACTCGAGCTAGGCAAGGGGGTTGAAATAGGAGGAGGGTGGGTTGGGCACGATAGGGTTGGGTTTTTTATTTGTCCCATTAGGTTTTTTAATTTCAAGTTTCTTTTGTTTTTTTCTAGATTTAAAAAGAATTTAGTTATTTATTGTTAAATTAACAAAACATATAATGATTATTAGAATAATTAGTTTTTTTAATTTCAAGTTTCTTTTGTTTTTTCTAGATCTAAAGGGAATTTAGTTATTTATTGTTAAATTGAAAATGTAAAGTTGTATGGATTCTTGTATAAAAGATAATCAATAAAGATTGCAATGAAGTATATACATAAACGATGAAAAATATAATTTAGAAATGTTAATAAGATTTTTATTTAAAATAATTATTATGTTATAATCATGCTGCATTTTATTTTTCTCATCGAATTGAAACTTGCATGGATCCACGGTGGATTAGTTGGCAATTGGCATGATTCTAGTGGCTAAGAGGGCACCAATGGCTTAAGCCATTTATGAGGCCGTTAACCATAACTTCTCAACCTTTAATCTTGAATACGCATGGGATGATGTTGGTCTTAAAATCTCTATTGAATTTGCAATTTATATTTATTTTGAATCAGCCTATTTCAGCCAAATAAGCATATATATTAAAAGAGGAGCTAACAAAATACTGAAAACCCCGGAAGATATATCAAGAAAAGCAACAATATCAAAACAAACAAAAAACGGCAAAGCATCCCATGAAGATCTCCTAATCCAACATGTACAACAAGCGATCTGAATAACCAGTTTGGGACTACATTGGGGCACCTATTTGCCAATCAACAATGCCGAGTGCACTTTGATGCTATCAAGGATGCTATAAACGAAGACCACCTTTTGATTGGAAATGCATTCATTTCTTTCCTTCCAGATACACCAATACGATATGGAAACAATAGCATGAGAAGTATTCTTAAGCTAGCTGGATGTCACTCGGAATCAACCTTCCAGATACACCGAATCAGCCTTTTATGTAAATATTATATGCATATATTGTCTTTCTTAGTAAATCATTAAAATTGATATTAACATTAAGGTATAACAATTATATTTACTGTATTTTGCTAATATGATGTGAGAAATATAATCTGTATTATTTTTATATGTGTGTACATATATACACACACATAATGATTCTAAAGTTAAACAATATCTACAATTCGGATCATTGCTCGCGCTTGTTCATCCTAAAGGTCACAAGTTCTGTGACCATCTATGACCAAAGGCTGACCAATTAACGTTGATGGTCTATTAGCTTAGTTTACTACGCTTATCAGTTATCTAACGGTTACCCTCACAACCTCCTACTGTTGTCATTTGTAATGGTGAGTTGAGAATACTCAACTTCAATACAATCAGTGGATCACTAAAATTGGCGTTTGGTTCATAATGAGATTAAAAATATGTGTAAGTTCTAAACAAAGGGAAGATGGAAAAAACAAATAGAGTTTTATTTTAACTAATTCCATTTTAACCCTAAATTCCCAAGATTAAATGGATATGTGTCGGTTAACATATGTAAATATATATTTCAAGAGAAATTTAAAGATATAACCTTTTTTGAAGGCCTAAAATGCACTCGCTTAGATCTACTTAAAAATCCACATATTACTCACATTTTGATACTTAAATAGACATCAATTTTGTGTGTATAAACATGAAGTGTAACTAGAAAAGAGATCATCGACATTCAAAGATGTAGCTACACAAGAACTTTAATCTTCTTTATTAATTATAATCATGAAATTCTATTATATGTCTTAAGGAAGATTAATATATGAATAAAATCACGAGATGACAGTCCATTTCTTGTGTTATGTCGTTTTCCTTGTCTATGTCTTCTTAATTGTTTAATACTATGAAAGGTTAACTCATAATGGTTGTAGTCCCCCGTCACATGCTTGGGTGATGAAAATAATTGTTCAATTATTTTTAACAAAAAATGATTATAGTTTTCGTTTTAAAGTAGTTAGTTAAAGTAAAAACTTTATAAAAATAAGGTACAAATATGGAAGAACATTGCACATTTCCACATCCTTTAAAACCAACTAATATTGCGTGAAGAGTTGCATAACAATCAACCGATGAACGTGTAGTGTGTAAATTTCTTTGATTTCTAATCATATGGTATACTTAAATAGTATCTTCAATAGGAGATAATAAAACATCTAAAAATGTATTCTCAACTGTACCATTAGAAATTTATCCAACCTTTAAAAAAACAAAATTCCTCCCAGTGGTCTATTTTTTATAACCAATCCTATATTTGGCTTCATCATTTTTTCTATATAAGTTTTTCATAATTAAATTAGTTATTATAATAAACTATTTAGTTTTTGAAAATATATTTACAAAATTAAATTTTTTTATAAACCTGTTTCCTAAAGTCTTACATAATAATAAAAAGTTTTTTAACTTACTATACGGACTTAAGAAAATAATAAGTAGAAAAATTAAAATAAGAAAAACAATTGATTTACAAAGGTAGTCCCACCTCTATCGTTTTTGCTCATCCTTCACCACATTTGAAACTACAAAGAATCATGTAAAGCTCCCACAAACACCAATGTAAACACTTATTATATAGACATGTTAAAAATAGAATATCTTTAATCCTTTGTATTGTTTTACTACAATATTAAACTTTTTTCTATCAATAATAAAGCAACATGGCACGTGATGCCATATCGCATATCAGTTCACATATATATCGTTAAAGACAAGAACACTTTTTTCCAATCCAAAACTACCCTAACATCTACACTTAAATAAACCATATTAATACACAAACATACGGGTTCAATAGCGTGTTCCTGAACCGTAAAGCCAACCCGATGACATTCCTTTAGATACTTGAGACACCACTACCCAAAATACACTCCGGGTACCCTATAAAAATAACTTAGTTTTGTTGTTTAGCTTCAATTTTTCTTATTCTTTATGAACTAAATAAACACAACTTACTTTAAATTCAATCGTCACTAAAATTTCTTAAACTCTTCAACCTCTTCCACGTCATCATCAACTTCAAACACCCCTTGAACAAACCCCTCAATATCAATCTTATTTACACCCATGCCCTCCTCATCATACGGTGAAGGTACAAACGGTGGTCTACAGATCTTCACCACTCTCTCCCACATAACCCCACGGAAAAACTCATGACCCTTAATCTCCGGCACCGATATCCTCTCCGTCGGATCCTTCACCAGCAACCGCCGAATCAAGTCCCTCAACGCCGTCGGCTCTCCGGCGAGCTCAGGCGACATCGTCAGAATCCGCCGAAACGTCTCCTTTCTGTTTGATCCTTTGAACGGAGTCTTACCGTACAACATCTCGTGCAGAACGACGCCTAAACACCACCAGTCCACCGGAAAACCGTGGCCGGAGCCTTTGATTATCTCCGGTGCGATGTACTCCTCCGTTCCGACGAACGAGTTCGATTTTGAATACGAGTGAGTCTCGTGACTCGGTTCTGAGTTGGTGAGTGACTCGGGATGTACGGAGTCTTCTGAAGGTATTGCAGGTCGACAACAGTTGAAGAAGAGTGTGAATCGATTTGTGTTGTTTGTTGATGGTTCGGATTTCTGTAATCGATTGGTGTGTGTTGATCGAGATTCTGACGGAGGTTTTAGCGATAGTTTTGTTGATAGATCGAAATCGACGAGCATCAAATGACCGTTTTCCTGAATCATTACGTTTTCTGGCTTTAAATCTCTGTAAACGATCCCCAAATTGTGAAGATACTCCAATGCAATCACCATTTCCGCTGCATAAAACCTAAATTGACAAATTGTATGAGACTGTTAGGGTTTGAATTGACGAAGTGCTAATTAGCATCTTCGATCTACAATTGAAGCATGTGAACTACAGATTTCACCTGATTACGCCATCGGAGAACATTTTCTCCGTTTGTTTCTTCCGAAGATGATTAAGATCACGTCCAGAGCAATAATCAATAGCGTATCCAACGATTTTCTCAGTGGACACCACACCACGGAGCTTCGGAAGCAACGGATGTTGCGATAATCGCAACAATCGCAACACCTCTTGCTCAAACAAAATCTGCTTACATTCACCGCTATTGCTGTCGGATCTCAGCATCGTCTTCAAGGCGAACAATTCGCCACCGGAGGACTCGTCTCTAACCAGAAACACCACGCCCCTAGCTCCTCGACCAAACGCCGATAAGACCTTCAGTTGCCGGAGGTCTAACGTCGGAATTTGATCGCCGGCCATGGCGGTTTCTGGTATGGGTACTGGTACTGTGAGTTCTTCAATTTGTGAATAATTAGGGTTTTGAGGTTGATTGATTCAGTTGTTTACGTGAGGAAGGGGGAATTGGTGTTACTTGATGAGCAAGCATAAGAAGTAAGAACACAGAGTTGGTGTGTGAGAAAGAGCAGTTGGAAAGGGGATATTGCTTAGCGACGACACGTGAGTCGAATTTAAAAGTGTGAAAAAAAGTTTATGTGCTTCTAGAAGGAAACTTCGTATCATGAGTTTAGGTAAACTTGAGTTTCAGCTTCATAAATGTTTTAATTATTTTACATTTATAATGTTACTTAATATTGTATATTGTTTGAAAATTTTCATTAACAATTTGAGTCGAACTTTTATAGGCTAGAAGCCAAGAGCCCAAGAACTTGACTTGTTATGTGTTCCGAACATGATTTAATGTACTTAGAACTTAGAAATCAACAAAAGTTTCAAGTCAAGAGCATGAGTGACTTGATAAAGTTGTATCAGTTTGTGTTACACGATATTTAGTTGCGGTGTTAAAGATTACCGAGCCGACTCGTCTCGGCTCGGTTTTTAAACGAGCAAGCTTAGCCCGGCTCGGTTTTAAACGAATCAAGTCTAATCACACTGTGGCTTGGCTCGGCTCATTTCTAGCCCCAGGTGAAATCAAAGTTGATCATATAGCCAATGACGAACAAAGAGCCTACGGTTTATCAAAAGCGCTATCCATGATAAAATTTAGAGCACTCACAGTGGATTATTTAAAAATATTTGAATGTGTTTCATATATTATAAGGAATGTTTTTAAGTGGTTGTGAGTATAGAAGAGAGAAGATTTTAATGTTGATCGGTATATTTGGCGAAACACTATTCAATTATTATAAATATTTTAATATTTTTTAAAATAATGATAAAGATATAAAAAATATTATTTAATTAAAAATGAGAAAAAAAATAATATTTTTTAGTGTAATCATATGAATATAAATAAAGAATCCATCGTGAGTGTTCTTAGTGAAGCAAAAGTTTCTTAGAGTTTAAAATTTTGTTAAAGACCAAACCAAGATTAGCAGAAAGGTATGCAGCGCCAGTGATATACTGATATCACAATAGAGCATAGGAACTAAAATGTGTGAATACCAAGTTCTACGAGTAAAGTGTTTGAAAAAATTTCTCAACCCATGCTTTAAATTATGGAAAAATATGGCAGCATCAGGTAAATTTTTAGTTGGATAAAGCAATATATATTTAGAATTATGGTTGCAAAACTCGCTAGGCGCTGCCAGATTGGCCGACTGGGGAGCTGCGAGTACTCGGCCTAGGCAGTGAGTACTCGGGGAGTACTCGGACATGTTAAAATATAAAGAAATTAGTATTCGGGAAATTATATATATGTCAAATTATCCTTATCCTATATATGAAATTTACAACTTGATCAGCAGTTAATTTCCTTGACTTAATGGTTTGGCCACTAAAATTTATGAGGTTTGCATCTTAGTCCCTACCCTTTTTAAATAGCTATGTTCTCAAAAGACAAAATGTGATTTTGTGGGTGCAGATGGCGGTGGGGGTTGGTCGGTGGGCTTCCAGCTGTTGTTGTCGGCAAAGATGATTACGCCGCCGGTGGTATCTGCATGCCACCTCAGGTGGTGTTTGTTCACCGCCGGTTTAAATAGCTACTGCCGCCGCCACCTCCATCCTTAGATCCACCGCCAGTGATCACCGCTTGACGTTCATGTAGCCGGCCCCCTACCAGTGGTAGTTGCCCCGCCATAGATTATCGGCATGGAGGCTGCCGTTTTGGTTGTTGCGCAGCCTCTTTTCAACCACCCTTTTATGAAGAGGGACGACAACTCGGCAAGAATCGTGAATCCCTCGAGCGGCAACTTTGGAACAGGGGAGG
Source organism: Flaveria robusta (assembly GCA_025506415.1). NCBI lineage: Eukaryota > Viridiplantae > Streptophyta > Magnoliopsida > Asterales > Asteraceae > Flaveria > Flaveria robusta. The sequence continues at coordinate 4,124,928 of CM046475.1, read as the reverse complement.
TTGGGGCTTCATGTTTTAGTGTCACTTACATGTGAAATCGGGGTTCACATGCTCTGGATCAGAGTCGACTAAGGTAAGTCTCATCCTATTTCAATGGTTTTTTTTAACTTAAAGTCGTTTATTACCACTGCTTTGTTACTTGGGTTTACAGCTGACAACTGTTCATAGTTGACAAATTCTCGCTGACAATAGTTTAAAATTTTCATTAGTTTCTTATATAGTTATTGTTTATTCAATCTGGGTGATTTAAATCTGTTGCAATTTTGAGTATTTCTCATGGAAAATTATGTTACACTCTTGATTATGTGACACCTTGAAAATTCTAGGGTTTACTTTATGTTATAGCATCACTGTAAGTTGTATGTCTTAAGTATGTTAATTGTTTATTTAATTTGAACATGTGCATGATTCAACATCATTGGCGGATTTGAGAAACATTGTGTGGATTTCTTTTTTGCAGGTCATCGGAACATTTTTCATATTGACGGAGAATTTTGCAGGTCACTGGATTCTTTTCTATATCAATTTGTGATTGTTGATTTCTTTTGTTTCTCAAATTTTCTTAACTGTTGCTTTTAAATTTTGTACATGCAGATAATCTTGGTTCTCCAAGCAACATTTGTTGGAGTGTGTGACCATCATATATATGAATGGTGTAAATATTACTGAAAGGGGATGAAAAAATTCAGGTTTCTTGCTGCTAACTTAAGAAACTATGTTGTATTTGGTTTTAATTTATATGAATTTATCACATATTTGTGCAGCAATGATAAATATTGCAGTGATATAAATATTACAAATGCTTATATCTTTAAGGTTTTTAGCTATATCATAGTTTCTTACTGGAGTTGGCTAACCGTTCAATCTGATCTTTTCGCATGGTAGAAAAGTGCAGCTCGAAACTACTCTATTATTTTAAAATGAAAAACAAGCAGGAATTTAACCCAATGATGGCCCAGCTGCATAATCACATATGTAGCAATCGATAGTTTGATAGATTTTAATCTTTAATTTTCCACACAATAGCCTATTTAAATATCGTATAAATATTTGTTCTTCACTTTGAGTTTTAAATTAGAGTTCTTCCATAAACTGTTATCAATAAGTGGTTTGTTCTTGAATTCTTATCTTAATTATCATTATTTTTTAGTATTTTTGTATGCAAAATGTTTGTTTGCTTTGACTTTTGAGTCCAAACATTTTCTTTCAGATTCAATTTCTATATGAATTCTTTCAATATCTTAAGATCATTATCCTACTTTTTGATTTATTTGTTGTAAACATAGTTGGCAATCACATTTTGTCTTGATTTTCAAGAAAATGCATAAAGTTAGATATCTTGCTCTGCTTGAAGTCTTGACTGCAAGTACTAAAATTTCTTTTTCAAAGTGAAAGCATAAAATAAAGTTGAATTGTTTCACCTAGAAATGCTTTGTTTGAAGTCTTGACTGCAAGTATTTAAATTTCTTTTCAAAATTGAAAGCACAAAATATAGTTGAAGAATTGTTTCAATTGGTTGCTTACTTTGCCTTAGGTCTTGATTACAAAATAAGTTTGAATTATGATATTACCTTTACATGTAACAAAAGGTGTGTTTGCATCCCTATTAGCTGACCCATCTCCACAGTTTCGTTTGTAACTGTTTTTTGTTGCCTTTTAATCTTCTTTAGTCACACTATCAAAAAGAAAGCTTCATAAGCAGGTGTATGTATTGCTATAAACCTCAAAGTTATGATGTTATGTTTTGGTAGGTGACCAACACTCTGAACATTTTTTTCCATATCTTATGTACCTTTTTCCTAAAAATGCTGCTAACTTTCCATCGGATGGAGAGAGTAGGTTTCTGGTGATTTAAAACTTTTAACAATTAAGATACATCAACGGAACTAACAATTGTCATAAATGCCCAAATCTCAGGTTAGCTCATTCTATCATTAACTTATTTGATTTATTATGGTCATCTAACTATGACAAATATTGTTATTACAACAAACATGCACTCAGTTGGTTGTCACCTTAAGCATGTAACTGGAGTAGAACCCTACTTTTACTTTGAAATGCAATCTTCAAATAAACTTGACTATTGAACATGATAAATGTATTTAAATAGGACAATTCCAACGGTATAGTTAAATATGAGTTTATCTAGGTTGTATTTTATTGCAACAGGTCTACCAAAAAAACTTTACTAGATGAATAGTTTAGAAGCTGTAAGTGCTTACAACATGAAGAAAAATATCATTTTCTGGTTTTAGCTAATCAAGTATTTGTTAAGGGTGTAAAAATGGGTTGCTTGGAACTCAGATGGGTCTTAGATAATCAAACATTTGTTAAAGGTGTTAAAATGGGTTGCTTGGAACTCAGATGGGTCATGGATTGGGTAATTAATCAAAAACTGAATTCCATTACAAAACTAAATATTTATGATAAATTATCTTGGCTTTTCATCTCTTCAAGAGATATAACAGGCTCACATTAATCAATTTATAAGTTCTTTAAAACATGGCTCACATTAATCAATTTATAAGTTCTGTAAAACATGGCTCACATTAATCAATTTATAAGTTACCGGATCCAAAAATGAATCCCCCTTTCTGTAAATTTTTGTTTTGTGGTTTTGTTTGTTTTATTTATTTATTTTAGGCTCAAACACGTTTATGTTGGTTTTACAACAGAGTTCTCTTTAACAGTTTACGGTGGAGGTTTTTTTTTTTTTTTTCATTTTCTGATTTCTTAGGGATTTATGATAGAGTTTTTTTTTGGCTTTTTCTTTTTTTGTTTCTAAGGGTTATGTTGGAATAATAGGCGTGGCAATGTATTGGTGTCTACACTTTAATATTTGGGATCCTGAAAGAACTTCTCACGCGACGCAATGCGTGCGAGGTTAAACCTAGTATTATAAGCTTACAAATATTTATGAAAAAACACGTAAATATCAATTATAAATCAAAAGAATACATGTTCACATACAAAAATATTTCAAAACGTAATATCAATTTTTAATATTATATAAGTAATAATCATTTCATTATCATTTTCTAAGATATTTTCATGAAAAATAATAAAAATTCAACAAAAATCGGTGTAGAATGGTGAAAATCCGAGTTGGGCCGAGTTGGCCGAATAGGACTGAGTTGGCCGAGTTGGAACGAGTATGGCCGAGTTGGACCAAGTTTGACCGATTTCGAGTAATATTGGCCGAGTTGATGAAAAGCATCTCGGCACCTTGCCGAGTACCGAGTACTCGGCCGCCTAGGCCTAGTTTTACAACACTGTTTAGAATAGTAATGAAGAAAAATCACGTAACAGAAGAAACCAACAAACCGATTTTTGAACCAGTCTCCATACGACCATATACAAAATAAAGGAGTTGTAATGGTTTTATTATTTGAACTGGTCTTCATTCATTTTGAAGCCCAAAGAAGAAAGAAATATCATGGGTGTCATCATTATAATCAAATGCTGAATCTAACATTTTTTTTATTTAGTGGAGTAAAAAAAACAAATTCGTCAAAGTAGGTTTAGACTATGTATATAAAAAAACTTAGGTCGAAACTTTCTTCAGTTGAAAAAGGATTGGATACTTTTTGGCCTAAAAATTATTGTTATTATAAATTTAAAATAATTCGAAGGCCTTGAAAATCTGGCCCTAGACCCAAGTCCAACAAATCAATTGCTTAAAATCAAAATGAGGCCCAACAATATGATTACACTCATACCAATCTTATCTAGGATCGTGACGTTTAAGAAATTTACAAACCTTAGCCGAGATCATATGATACCTCGGACAAAGTATTGCAATTTATGTATTACAAGGGTTTTTTAATTTCAAAGTAAAGCATCACAAGTTTTTTCATCACGTGGGAAAATTTATACTCGAATAATACATAAGCATAACATCATAAATCAAATACCTTTAATTACTTTACTCAAGACGCGAAAATATACGATCTTCCATGATCTACTGACTATCAATGGAGCCGTAATGATAGATAATCCAACAATAAATCCAACCACAATACTAATAATCAAGACCAAATCTTGTGCATAATCTTCATTTTGGTCTCCAAGTACTTCAAGAGGTATACAACCACAAGTTAGTTGAGTTCCAAAAAGTTTGTGGCTAAACGTGCATGGAACGTACTTTAATTCATTAACAATTAAGGGTGTAAAATTTGTTAGAATGAGAATAATTTGACAAATGTTGGAGATTAATATCACCTTGTTTGAATGAACTAAGGCTAAACAAAAATATATAAATGATTTGTGCATTCTCTGTTCATGAATATTGCAGGAAGGTATGATGCATACACCACACAACAACGCTGCTTGGTTTCTATACGTACATATACATATATATTATTAAATTATTTAATATACACACATACACTAAGTCAACAGGTATGATTAATCTTTATGACCTTTGAAGGTACCGATTTGGGTGCAACCACCTTAAATCCAATTTAACTAACTTAATAATGATGTCGCATTGTAACATAAGCCATGTATAAAAAGTCTAGATTATAATATTCAACAACATAAACCTACTATATTTTAGTGCATCATTTTTATTTTCTTAAAAGCATGTCAAAACAAATGATTATAATTTAATTATAAAGATTACGATCATTTGAGAACTTACAAATATATTAAAATCATAAAAACTAATATTAATAGCTCATATTTTTTTATATTTTATACTTTTTACTTGCATTTTGTATGTTTATGTATATTAAAAACCATCGGAAAAACATAAAAAGTTATCAAAGTAATGTTTTCACATGTTTTCAATTTTTATTTATTTAGCTACAAATGTATATATAGTATAATCTACGTATGATTTAGACACGTGTAGATTAGAAATTCGTTTACTAATTATTCTCTTTCTAAGTTCGAAGAGCGATAATTAAATATTATATGATTTACAAACAGGTAGGAGACCGAGTTTCCACGGCCTCCGCCTCTACAAACACGAGTGCAGTTTGATTTAGTCGATGCTGATGAAGACGAAGCGATTGTTAGAGTTATGGAAAAGAAAAGAAGATGAAGAATCATGTTTGATCGAATATACAGTCTTGATGAATTCAATTGTTGCAGATGTTTTGAAGGAGAAGGTGTTATGTGAGGTAGAGAAAGCCCTTGACTTTTGATTGGTGATATATATTATTGATCGATATTGGTTGACGACTTCAAGATTCCTCCATCAGAGCTGACAGTATTCGTTTTCAATTCTAATAGATATCTTGAGAATGTGTTTAAACTAGCGCATTACATTACATTGAGAATGTGGAGCCTCAATTGCTTCACATTCACTCTATTTTTCTCTAATCTAACGGCCCTACCACATTAATTGCATTATAAAGCAGCTTGCAAACTCCCAGCTTGATTTCATCTTCTAACCCAACCACCAATCACCAGAACCGAATAGTGGTTAGATTATATTCTGGTCTCAATGTGATGTAAAATAAAAAACGAGATAACAATTGAACCTGTTGATTCACAACGAATACCAAGAACAACTTTTTTAATTATCGTTGATTCGCAATAATACCGATAATCAGAAATTTCCACATACTAAGACACGCTTGTGATAGAAAGAAAATGATTTTTATAAATTTCAAGAACTAATCAACTTTTCAAGTCTCCACAAATATAAAATACAAAACAAAATCTGAATGAGGCTCAAAACAAAAACGGTTCGAAAACTAGTTCATAAACAAAAACCAACAAAAACTAAAAATAACTATAAAAGTAAAAAAAACTCATAGAATAAAACGATTTTTGGCCGAAACAAGGGCCCAAACCACCTACGGCCATTTCAGAGCGGACGGTATAAGCGAAACAAAGAGGACAAGATACCTGGACTAACACTATGATCAAAAACGGAAACCAAACTTTTTAAGGGTTATTTCTTTTGTGGTACTTACTTGATGGTTTTCAGCTCTGATTAAAGGTGAGTGTGTAGGAAACTAGAAGGTATCGAGTCCGAAAGATTTTTGGTGTTTTTTAGTAGTAAACAATCATATAAATAAGCCATGCTATTTTGTGTAGGAAACTGGAAGGTATCGAGTCCGAAAGATTTTTGATGTTATTTAGTAGTAAACATTTATACTGATATCTTGTAAACATGCAACAATATTAGACCATGGCTGTCGTTTATGATGTAGTATAATACCCATGTAGCTCGACAAACTATTACTGTGCACGTTAACATATAACTCCACCCACAAGTCGAATTCCTGCCGCAACATGCGCCGGGATAAAACTAATTTTATTATTAGTCACGTTTAAACTTTTTTCTCTATAATAAAAAAAAAAACAAAGTTTTATATTTCTATAACCACATGTTATTTTTCTAATGCTTGTGATATGTTTCATATATTTTCTTTTAAATATCTAAATTTATAGATAACATGGTTAATATCATTTAAAAACTCATAAATATTTTTAAGAACTAAGAGATACAATATCAATAGCTCACATTTTTAAAATTTTATACTTTTAACACAATTAATATGCTTATATCCATTAAAACCATCAAAATAACATAAAAAAACCATCAAACTAATGTTTTTAAATCTTTTATTTGTTTAACAACACATGTGTAGATAATGTACCTACATGTGACTTATACGCGTGTAGATTAGAAATTCGTTCATTGTTTTTTTATTTTTATTTTTGAACTTCAAAAGACAAGCTTAAACAATATATTTTAACAATTTTTTATATATAAAATATAAAAAAATTTGAGTTCTCACAGTTTTAAAAATATTTATAAGTTGTTAAATGATTCTATTCATAATCAATCCATCTTAAGCATATGATATATGTTTTTTAAAACAAACACACGCATACGTTATCCTACTATAGTTTAAAGTTTGAGTTAATGATCTCAAAATCAGAATTCAAAATCAAACTTATTAAAAAAACAAAACAAGTAACACGCATATAAATTTTTAAACAAATTAATTAAATACATTTTCTAAGTAGCACTTATCAATCAATTTTATCAAATTAATAGAGATGTAATCCACTAGCGACCAATCGACAATCGACTCGTCGTTTACAAAGATCACACACATTGTGGATTATCCATAGCCAACAAACACCCTTCTTCTCTGCACCACAAAACCCCTATTTCATCTTCTTCACATGACCCCTTGAATCTTCAAGAAGATACAGCCGATGATAACACTTATGCTGATCAAATACTTCATCATAATCGCCATTGATATTGATTCATAATGGAAGCCGCACAACGACGTCGTTTGTCCATCATCGCCTCTCATCTTCGTCCGATTACGATCACACCCACTTCGGCTAGTGGCTCATCATCGATTGTTTCGAGTTCCCATTGTAATTCTTGTTCTGATTCTGAGAAGCAGAGTAATTTGGAGGGTGATTGTGTTTTCTGTAAGATTGTTAGAGGTGAAGCCCCTGCTTTGAAGGTATATCTGATTTGGGTTTTGGTTTTTGTGTTTGATTTTGATTTGAATTGGATTAATTGGATGTTTTGAAATTGTGCATTATGTGTGCTTGCTTGTGTTGATTTGATGAATTTGTGTTATTCCTTTGTTTACTTTACTGTGATTTGTATCCCCAAATTTGAAGCTCAGATGGATTCATGAGTGATTAAGTATCTGATTGATCATTGATTATCTTCTTGTTTTTCCTTCAATTCTTTTGCTTTAGATATGAGATAAAATTACAAATGTGTAAAGTTTATGGAAATGGACTTAATCGAAAATGTTTTCCTTAAGAAGATGGTTTTTCGCATGATTGTCGATATAAATGAAGTTATAATATTTTGGAAACAGTTTGTATATGTAGATTAACAACTAAATCCATATGAAATATATGTATTTGACCCCAATCTTTTTTTTTAAATAATAATGGCATGATACATTGATCTTATTTTCATTGAATTTCATATGCCTACAGCTATATGAAGATGATGAATGCCTGTGCTTTTTGGATAACAATCCTGTGAGTCCTGGGTAAGGTATCATATTTCTAAGATGCAATTATATATATTTCCCCCATTATATGTATATTTGTTTGTAGAGATTTCTTTCTGATGATAAAACCCTAAATTAGATTAAATGAGCTATCCTCTGTCACCATGCTTAATATGATCACAATTCTTTTATATCTTTACGCGTTTTAACCTATGTAGTCAAAGGCGCGGGCCTAGGTGCAGTAGGTCTAAAATATCTAAAATTAGTCGGAAGCTTCTAAAATGGACTGGAACATTTCTAAACTTGCCTAAACCAAGCATAAAACATGTCTAAAACCCCTAAAAATGGCCTCTTTATAATGTGCGTCTTGCTTAGAAAAGCACTTGCTTTTGAAGCGCATTGTGACTAGGCTCAAGACTCGTCCTTTTTGCCTTAGACTACCAAGGTTTTAACACTAGAACATTTTGGGGTTTTTACTTTTGCAATAAATAATATAGCTTACTATTTTGACAGGCACTGCCTTATCATTCCTAGATGCCACTTTCCATCTTTGGTAGCAACTCCTCCATCCGTAAGTTCTCATTAACATTACAACATGCCAACATCTAATCTACTTATTATGTACCACTGAAACTTCTAAGAAAAAAAAATAATTGCTTTGAGATTTTTTTTTAATAAATTTAACATAAATGAAGTAATTTTGCAGGTGGTGGCTACCATGTGCTCAAAAGTACCCTATATAAGCAAGGCGGTCATGAAAGCCACGGGTTCTGGTAATGCTTTGGTGATGTTTATATCGTGATCTGGTTAATCTTGAATGCTTTTTGCTAGTATTTTTTTTTTTTCGATACTTCAAGTTTAATCTCTGAATATTAATGTTATGTTTTTGTGACATTACAAATGAAATGTTCAGATTCATTCAACTTGCTTGTCAACAATGGTGTGGATGCAGGCCAAGTTATATTTCATGTAAGTATCAATAACCAAGAAATAAAACTATGGTTCTTGATTCTTGTTTAGAAATTGAATTATTACTTTATATGAATTAACCAGTTATATTGTTATTCTTCTTCTTGGTTCAGACACACATTCATATAATTCCTCGTAGGCCTCGAGACTGCTTATGGGCTTCTGAGGTATGCTATACAATTCGTTAAGTTTGTTTAGATGTGTGTTTTGAAAGTGCTTATTTGTAACTAAATAAACAAAATGAAGCAGCCAATTGTAACAAAATGGGTGGTAGAAAATAGTGTTTGGATTTGTTGTTTGTAGTTCTGATAACTAGACATAATCAAATGTTTGAAATGCTTGGCAAATTCTGATTGTTCAAGAAATTGATAGATAAAATGATATTTTTGTGATAAATGTCGGCAATTTGTGTAATGGTAATACAAGTCTTCAATAGTAGGCTCAAAATGAAACTGATTGTCTGATCCCTAATGTGTAATAGAATTAGAGTTTGTATCGAAACATTAAAACTCTTCTTTCACATATATTTAACATTTTTTATATAATCTTTTTCTAAGGATAATCTTTTTCTAAGGAAAATCTTATTAGTTGGATCCTTACAAAATAGAATTTTCTGGCATTAGGGATAGTTTTTATTCAATCTCAGATATTGAATAGGAAACAAGGAATTGAAGTTCTATATTCGACTTATTAGATATTTAGATTCATTACCAGTTTTAACTGCATAAGTTGACTTGAAGTTGCAATAATCAGATATTTTCAAACCGCAAATCCAAACAACTTCTTAGTCATCAAACATTCAAACATGGGTTAATGTGATTGATACATCACATATTTTTCAATCTATTAAATTAGTTTATTTAAATTTTACTTTTTTTAACAGAGCTTGAAGAGACACCCCTTAAAGCCAGATCAGGAAGTCCTGCATCTTGTTAATAATATTAGACAACACTTATCATTTGTGAATGGGTTTGAAGATAACAAAGATCATGGAACCACTCTCATTGGAAGCTAGTCGGGTCCCACTCTCATGTTTGTAATTTTATCCAAACTTTGTTTGCTTTATTTTTTGTATTATATTTCAAGTTTGATTGATTGATTGTACAAATTGGACAGACTTTGCTTGTGTTTTTTTCTGGATTCCCATTTGGGTTTTTACAGTTGATTATCTTTTTCCAGCTTATGTTGACAGTTAAAGAATCTTATTCTTCATCATATGTGTTTTTGCCTTTGGTGGTCTTCTTTTTAGTATGTTTACTGTTAACTTTACTACCAAGGCTTACCACCAGTCCACCGTAGGTCCTTTGCTCCTTCACGACGGTTCAATAAACGTTGTTGCTGCATATACGGTAACATACTTATGTTTAGTGTGATCGAGTTATCAATTATCGAGCTTAATAAACCAGGGCCTTCAACAATCATAAGGCCCAGTTTGGTCGGTTGAGCACCTCGCAGATCTCAAATCCGGGCCTTTTCCAAACTATCAAGGCTAATATTGTTTACATTGATGCACTAATTCATATGTATCCTTGAGCTTGCTATGATAGTAATATTGTTGTTCTAGCAAGGACTATTTGTAATGGGGTTGACAGATCTGTCAACTCTCAAGAACTATGACACGGAAGAGAGATGTTAGATGTGAATGAGACAGGGTGAAGAAGAGAAGGCGTTTTGTCTATGGCCATAGACCGTTTGTGGGGAGAAAAGGGTTGGTTGTGAGAAGGGACTGAGAGAGAAGTGGCAGCCGTGCGTAAGGAAGGAGAGAGAACATGGGTTTCTTTTAGGGGTAGTGACCGGGCAAGTAACGAGGAGATTGTGACCGCATGCGTTGCATACGCTCTGACTTTCAACTCACATGGGCATACCCGTAGCGTCATGTATGTGTGATCCGACACCTCTTCAAATATCTCAATGTAAATAGTCAGGATTAAGGTTGGTCTACTAACCTGTTTAATATCCAAGTTGGTTTTGAGTCAACATGTCTTATACGTTCAATAAAACTGTCGTGTCAAGGTTGTACGAAAATTAACAGGACAAGCCAACTTGTTTAAACGTGTTTTAATCAAGTCACACAAATAAATAACAAGAAATAAATAACAAGTTTTGATCAAAATCATCAATTTCAATCTACTAACCTCCAAAGTCAACATGATTGCACACCTATCTTAATAGTATAGGTATTTAAGTTGTAATGACCCATGTTCGCTTTAAAAGATATTGCTAAAACATTCATAAACTACAACGAGACTAAGGACAGCATTTTAATTTATAAGTAAAAATCTATATGAACAACACCAAAAGATGCTAACAGAAAGTATCAAGTAATCAACTGTTAAAGGTTTGTTTATACTATCACATCAAATAAAGCTTTGGAGTTTTCTTTCTCTTTTTTAAACGAACATATTCAATAGAACAATAGAATAATCTTGCTTAAAGAAGATGACCCGATCAACTTAATCCACCGTTAAAAATGACCACTTTTTAGAAGAAAAAACTCCTAAAATTCATTCGTTTTGTACGTTCACTTAGAATAAGCAAGATATAAATTACAAATAAGAACTTGAATCATAAATTGTCATTGGTTTTTAGGTAGGTGATGCAGTACAATTTCAACCAATGCATTGCAACTTGTACCATAAGCACCACACACCAGCTGAATGTACATATTATTTAATTATAGTGACTTGCACCAAACACACCAGTTGAAACTTGAAAGCATATATTCTTGGATAGAGTCACTTATTGGGGAATTGTAAGTTTAAATTAATTAATATTTATGTAACCATAAACAATGTAGATTCTTGATAATCATACATTCCCAAGCTTTTACTTACATCTTTTGGGTATTATGATTTTGGATTTTGAGTATTCCTAGAGATGCTGCTACTTACACAAAAAATAAGAAACATATCCACTGCCATTTTATAGTTTTGTATGTATTGCCAATATTAGTAACAATGCCACCTCCTTATTCTTGTATCTATGTGGAAAATGATTATAAAATATTAATTTTCTTTTATATATTTTTACATTTACATATGTCAATCATTTTAGTTAGCATATGAAATCATACCTGTTGGGTTGGGTTTGCAAGTTGAATTGATGAATCAAACATGACTCGTATATTTATTAATTTTTGTCCAACACATTAATTATAAAGCAGGCATGTTGTCATTTATTTTAACGATTCAGATGAGTTGGTTGGTTTGTTATAAACAGGTTGATGGGTTGATACTGGGTTACACCAAATTTTAAATGGATTAATCAACTTAAAAAATCATAATAAACGAGTTAAACGGATTATTACAGTTAATAAATTGTAATAAACAAGTTAAACGGATTACACGAGTTTAGATGAATATTTAACATGCAATGCTGATACACTAACAAAGATGGTGAGATAATGGTAAATAAAAAAGTCGGTAGATTATTTAATATGCATTACTGGTCAATATTGAATTAAATAATGACAACTCTCATCCAATGGAGATAAATCCACCCACATATTTCAAGTAGAATCTTCACTTTTAGATATAACCTGGCCACCAAATCAAAACAAATATATTAAACTTCTATTAGTTTATATCTAAATAAAAACCTACATTTTACATTTAAAGATTTTCAATATAATGAGGTTAGATACAAATTGATTTCATATTTGTTCTAATTATTATATTAAGAGTTAAACTTTAAGAAAACAATTATGCTAAATTCTTTTAGTGACTAAATAATTGTATTGGACGGGTACTTAAAAACTATAAGTTTATGTTTTTAGTATTGTCGTAACAAAGAACATGACATAACTAAAACTTTATTATATAGTTAAGCTAAAAATATGAATAAATAGATTGGTAAAAGGTAAAGGGGTTGGACAAATAAACATGGGTGTTATGCTTTAAGTTGGCAATAACTTTTTCTTTGGTTAAATGTTTATTTTATACTTTGGTCCTTCCATTATGATTCATTTGGTTTCGGACCACTATATTTATTTAGTTAAAGATGTCCTTTTACTCCTATTTTCATTCTTTTCCTTATACGGCATCCACTTATTTTTTGTTGTCTTTTTTGCTTATTCAAGCAAGATAGCCATTTTTGAAGTGTCCAAATCAAGCAAAACCTCTTCTTGATGGTGGGGGATATCAAGCTAGTGACAAAATAACATAGTACCTACATGGAATATAGTCCTTTAAAATGCAATGAAACGTCAATGTTATCTTCTAATGGTTTGGAATATCGTCCTTTAAAATGCAATGAAACGTCAATGTTATCTTCTAATAGTTATGACGTCAAATGGCTAAAATAGTAATTTTATTCACGAAAATCTTTTAACTGTCTATGTCTAATTATTCTCCTAACAATGTGATTATGGCAAAGAGTAATATGAAGAAAAACGACTAGGGAGAAATATTAATACGTGTCATCATTTACATCTTGCTACAAGGTGAATTATCAAATAGACAGAATAATCATATATTATAAATCTTTGAATTGTACAATAATCAAAAAAATAATTACAAAAATATAAAGAACCTTTAGACCCAGAAATGAAGTCAAAAGGTTATTTTTTTAACGACCTGAAAGTTTAAATAAGGAACACATAGCATATCAAAACAATTTATTATCATAAAAGCCTGATACCAAAAAACTCAGGCGAGTTCACCAGTGCCCTATTAATCAATGAAATCAAATAAAATACAACTTGGGTAGAATGTGTGGCCTTCAAGAGACTAAAGGCAGAATTAATGAGAGTTAGACTTGAACGTGAGACAATTGCTAGAGAGACAAAATCAGTTACTACTATGTCACCCACACTAAGTTTAAAAATTTTTTTTTTAACAAAACTATTCTTGGAATATTAAGTAATTATAAAAAAAATCTAAACAACCCTTCACCCTAAGATGGATTCAATTCAAAGCATTAAAAGTGTAGCTAATTAATGAATAATATTCCCAAAACAAGGAAATGTGGTGGTGACAGAATAAAGGGTCATGGGTTCCCAATGGTTTGCAATGAATACTTTCACAAAAGGGCAATGGGTGGCATCTTGGATTGATGGATAGATGCATCACACGGAAAAAACACATTGCCCCCATTGCTTATTGGCACATACTCTTCCTATTATTATTCTCATCCATTCACTTCACTTTTCACCCATCAATAATTTCAAGAATCATATTCCATGTGGTTATGACAAGCAATTTTCGGGTTCTTATTCCGTGGCCCCAAAGATTTTGATCCAAAGTAGTTCTCATCTTATATGTAAAGAGAAAACTTGAAAGTTACAAGTTTTTATTGGGGTCGTAAACAAACCAAAACAACTATTTGTGAAATTGTTTAGCGACAAGTTAATGTACATTAGTTCATTAAATAACTGAACGAACATATGAAAGAAATCCCCCCCCCCCCCCGGATTAACGAAATGAACAAACACGAACAAAAGTTATGTTCGCAAACGTTTGATAATATGTTCGTTTACGTCCGTTCGTTTTTATGTGTTTGTATATGAAAAGTTTTAAGCATGTATTTCATTAAGGAACTTAGACCATTGAGACTTCACTTTGTAATAATTATGTTTAAGAATATGATGTTGATGTCTTTCAGGTAATTATGTCACGTACTTAACTTTCCAAGTACTTTCTAATGCTAGGGATTAAGAATGTTGATTTTCTCAAACTATTTGAGTTCATATTTGTTCAATCATGTTTGTTCGTGCTCGACTGCTCGTTTAAGATTAACAAACACTAATGAATACAAATGAAAATCAAACAAGCTCCATTCCTTAAATGAATGAACATAAACTAAATTTGCCGTTCAACTATGTGTTTGTGAACCATTCGTTTGTCCAATAGATACTAAACAAACGAAGATGAACAAGGCCTCGTTCAATTCGGTTTATTTACAAACTACAACTCTAGTCATTATCAGTTGGGTGTTATATAATAATTCAAGAAAACCATTTTCTTGAAATCAGACAGAACATGTGATTCCTCAAGTGAAGGTCAAGTTATCTAATACACAACCATGTGCAGAGTTAATGGACAAAAACTAATACAGCAAATATGAACTTGGTTGACTTGATTGTTAGTGAATAATTTAAAACCGTACAAAGAATATAAAAATTATAGAAAAAAGTACTAAATGATAGAAGATAATCATATAATATGTATTTTATATATAATAATGTAACAATTATTCACAATGGCTATGAACTCAAACATGGGGACAAGAATTTACAAAATTGAGTTTGAAAAGAAAAGCAAACAAAGCTATAACAACTATAACTCAAACCTGAAATGGGATAGAAGATGTTGAATTTACAGATCTTATCAGAAGCCCTTTAAAGATCACGCGGTGTGGGTCAAGTTGATCGCGCGATTCAGTTTATCGAGTATGCCATTTGCTTTTCTTTTGGCCCTTGAAGTCCCATTTTGTGCAACTTGAGATAAAGTACCATACTTGCTCTCATCCTCCCTCATTTCCTTCCATTTTGTTCGATCATAATAACAAATGGTGTACAAAACAGCAATGCAGTTCTCCTTGTTTCGGGCACAATTTGTTTCTTTGATTAAAGAAAGCAAACAAGAAACAGCCCCAAGATCTCCCATTTCCTCGACAGCTTTTTGGTTGCTCGAAAGCATGGCGAGAGTAGCCAGAAACTCGTCGACAAGAACCCTGTTTTTAATTTTGTTCAGAAGTGCTCTCACAGCACCATCCCTCACAGCTCTAGCTTTATTCTCATGTTCAATACACAAATTAAAGATAGCTGAAGCAACATCTTTCATCGCCAACGGATGTCCCTCTTCCAAAAGATCAATCAACGGTTTCAAAGCACCTGCTTTCCCAATTAAAGATTTATTAGAATCAAGGGCTGATAGAGTGAAAAGGGTTGCAGCAGCATTTGTTTTAGTTGCAATTGTCCCAAATCTTAATGCATCTAGCAACAGAGGAATAACCACTGGTGTTTCTGCAACGAGCTTTTTATTATTATCATGAATCGACAAATTCAAAAGGGTTGTGATCAGATCTTCTTGAAGATCAGGGTGGATATCGGTTGGCGACTTGGTTTGGCACAATGGGGTTAGCAACTGAGGTATGGAGTCAAGAGATTCACCAAACAATGCACGAAAAGAAGGCATTCTTTTAGTCAATGACCTCAAAGTTCTAGCAGCTTCTTTTTGCTCAGATTGTGTGGATTGCATCTTCTTGAGAAGTGAAAAGAAAAGATTGCGATCAGCTTCCGTTAGCCCGTCTTCATCTGAATACTGAATCGGCCCAGGAAACTGGACTCCGCGAGTCTTGCACCACTGTGTTATCATATCTCTAACCAAATTATTTGGGGTCAAAATGGTGTGTGAAAGAACTTGTTGAGTCTTGGGGCATATCCTGTTTCCAGCTTTTAACCATTTCTGAATAAATGGTCTATCATAAGTCTGCAAATTATCATCACAATCATCATCTTCAAGCAAATTGAAAACAAATAAGAATAACTAATTATCATTCATCATCATCAAACAAGCAGAGAAGCAGAACATCATTCCATATGCAAATCTTAAACTTAATGTTCTAACCTAATTGGTTGAATTAAGTTAATCAAACTGTTATAAACTAATCAAGAAACCCTAATCTTGAATCTTAACCATAACTCATCATGAAATTAATCTAATTTATTGCAGGTAACAAACAATTTCCCAAAATAGACAGTAATCGATACGTCGATATTCATGAAAACTTCATGTAATAAAAACAATTAATGATAGAAATGACAGAAATTGAATAGAACACCTACCTGACCAGTGGAGAGAATAACAGGGTCTCTCATGAGATCTTTCGAAATAGGGCACCGAAATTCCAGAGGACACGAAGCCCAAATCGAAGCCGAACTTCCATTAGTACTCCGATTATTATTACTATTATTATCATTCAACTTTCTAATTGATCGATGTCTCCCACCCTCTTTCAACTCCTTCAACGCTAGCAACGTCTGATTCGCTCTGTCGATCAACCCCAGTTGAGCTTCATCTTCTGATGGTGAATCTTCAACAATCGATTTAACGAGCCTTTGTAACTCCTTCTTCAGCTCCATCGTCGCCTTCGCTACATAGATGGTCGGATCCCCTTCAAAGACACCGCTTTTCGCCATGGGATTATACGAACATTCGAGTGAAATTGATGGTGATATCACCGCTAGAAGATGATGATTATGATGGAGGTGATGATTGTGTTGTTGGGTGTGGTTTATGAGGAAAAGTTACACAGTGGGTGTGTGTCTTTTCATATGAATATGTCAAATTGAAGTTCAGAAGCACTGAAGAAGTGAATGAATGTATAGAGAGAGAGAGAGCGAGAGAGAGAGAGAGAGAATGATGATGAGGAGTGTGAGAGACGTAGGAGTTGCAGGTTTATAGGGTGGAATGTGTAAGATTATCAAATTGATATTTTGGCCCTTGTGATTTTAAAAATTCTACAAAACCATCCAATTATTATTATTATTATTATTATTTTATGTATGTTTTTAGCTACTTGTATTAACCAGATATACAATATACATTGTACGATTAAACTTTTGAATGTTTAGGTAGAGGAGAGACATTTTATTATCAGATTTGTTTCATTGTTTGTTTCATTACTTTGAATTTGAATTTTGGATGATAAACTATGATGAAAAGTTTTTTCAAGCATTTGTTATGACAATAAAGAAGTTGTCAAAAGTAAGTTCTAGTGTAAGGTAGTTTTTTTAAGTATACTGATATAAGAAAATGAAGTTTTGACTCATGCTTAGTCTGATTTCCTTCCCCTCTCATATTCTCCTCAACCCTATACTCGTGGCAAACCATCGTAAACATACCATCCTGTCTCCAAGTCACTAAACAAGTATCCATGTTTCTAAGGGTGTAGCCGCTTGATGTCAACTAAGTAATCCTTAAAAAAAACCTTGGTTCGTTGTTAGACACAAGATTGAGAAGCCTAGGAAACATTTAGCACATTTAAATGTATCGCATACACCCCAAACGGTCAAATGTAGCAACCTGGTTTTTTTTTCTTCTTTAAGATAACATGATTATCAAATCATGTTATCATGCGATATAACTTCGTTGATGTAGCAATTAATACAACCCATACAGCTTAGACAAAATAAATTTATAAAATGATTGTCTATATAGTTTATAAGTCATTTGTCACGTAAAGAAACAAAACTTACGGTTATACTCATTATAGTACATTGATATAACATATTAACATGCAATTGTAATACACATGTAAAAAATGTATTTTGTTGTCATAAACCTATAATTAACTTATATGTCAATCCATTTGTTTACCATTTTAGTATAACGACAAATTAAGTTTTGAAGTTTTTATAAAATAATAAAACTAAAGTACTCTATAAATATCAATTTACTTGGTCAAGATCTGGTACCAAGATTCTTCAGATACATATAAGGGGTGAAAAGTTAAGTTTAGTAAATATACGTGGGCCGCAGTAGGGCCCAATCTGGCCCACTTTTACACGAGATCAAATCCTTAACCTCACAGCTGGCATCTGATTGCGTGGACTGAACTTGCTTGCGTCACCGTCACTTCTAAATATAAATGCTAAATTGGGTTCAAACCGGTTTAATTTTGGTAAAACTGGTCAATAAGGTTTTAGCCAAGCCAAACCAGTTTAGATCTAGTTCAAGTGAAAGATGATCGGTTTAGTTTTAAACCGGGTTCGATTTCAACGAAGCTGGTTACAAGTCGATTTCACGTTTCAAACCGGTTTCAATCAAACCAGTTATGAATAGGGTTAAAAACCAGTTTGGTTTGCAATCCGGTGTTTCACCTCTACTTCTATGACTTTTTTAGATTCTTTTTGATATCTTAAAATAAATGTGATAAATATTTTGCGTTTCAATATTTTACACGTATATTTAATATTTAAATGGAAATAGACATAAATAGAAAGTTACACTATGACACTAACTAACTTGGGTTGGCAATTTTGCCCCTTATAGATATGAAATTAATCCCCAAAGCTACATTTTTTTTTGGTACGTCCTTAAATGGTTAATCATAAGGTTATCTTTCAAAATCAACTAACCTCTTTTTGCATCAAGTGGTTGCATTTTGAAAGCAAACTGTTCTATGTTTGTCGTATTTTAAGGTTTGGATATATAGTTATAAATTTATAAAGATGATATTCATTTGGAAGTCGTAGTCGGTATTGATTTGATTTCAATTGGACCATAGATTATGATTGATTAGAAAAAAACATGTGTATTAACGTTTTTGCGTGACATTATAAGATGAAGTAAGTTATGAAATTTGGTAGTTTTTGTTAGTTGTAATAACCCACATTATAAAAAATATTTATGAAGTATTTATATTATTTGTGGTTGTAGCAATCTAGTAACAACTTTTATTAGTTAAAAAGAAAAAAAAAATCAAGATTCAAATCATGATATAGTTTAAAAGTGAAATAAATACGTGTGAGTCAGCGTTTTAAAAAAATAAACTAAAATAACTCAAATACTCATGCCTTTTAATTCATAAGAGGTGCCTTGTAATATAGGAAATAGTGCAAATAAAAAGATTAATAAACCCTAAAAAACTTTCAATAGTTAATATTTGTAATCAATAATTTAGATCAAATTACAGAAAAAAAAAATTGTTAGAAGAGTCTTTTAGGTGTAACTATTTTTATCATCTTTTTTCAAGTTCCATTACATTTTTTAAACTTTCATAACTTAAATATACGACTTTATTCTTTATAAAAATTACATCATAAAAACGAGTGTTTTTTAATTTAAAATGAGTATAATATCGATATAAAAAGATAATAATTTTATTTATGTTTTTCAGCTCATATGAAATCTGCTCGTCATTGTTTCTTTTTGTTAGTTAGTATGTTTTTCTGAATAATATTGTGTTTTTTAACATGATGAATTCTAGAAAATACAATAGTAAAATAACACTATTTTATAATAACAACTAATTAATGTAAAATAACACAAATGATATAAAATGTAAATCACAACGATAAAATGTATGGGTATGTTTTTTTCTCTCATTGTGTTATCCTAAACACAATAAGTTTTTAAAAACACAAGTGTTTTGAGTAATACACAATTATAAGATAACAAGCTTATATAATATATAAAAACAATGACAAAATAATATGAAATTATTTAAAATATAAAGCCCAATGATGAATATATATATATATATATATATATAAGAAATAATAAGCCATATTTGATGTAATAAACTGATATTTGACATAATGACCATACATATTTGACTTGATAACCAAAAATATTATAAACCAACCATTATTAATTTATGTTTTGATATAAATATGGTTCTAAAAGAGATTTCGTAAGTTCCAAACACCCAATTACAATGAGAGGGAAGCAAAAGAAAAAACATATTCATACATTGTTTTGAAACGTACATTGATATAATGTTTATTCAATAAAAAACCATAACATGAAATATTCTCATTTAAAGATTTAAACTTTTATATTTATAATACAAATTTTATAATACACATATTTTATAATACAAATCATAACATCCTTCTCCTCCTCTTTCTCTATGATAGATAAAAAACACTCATAAATTCGTAATTTGTTAAAATTCAAAGAAGATAAACATCTAACAACGATGCTTAATATAGGAACATGATAATGAAATTATATAATTTCCATAAATCAATAAACTTAATTTATATTGTAACCTTTACATTAGGTAAATACAAATATTAAACAATTTTTTAACGAAACTAGATTTTCAACCGCCGCGCGTTGCGGCGGCATCATACACGGCGTGATAAAGTATAGATTACAATCAATCCGACTCGTTCCGAACGAAATTATGTCAGAATGTATTATATTTGACCTGACTCTTTTACAAACAAAATTTATGTTGAAATATAGATCAACCCAAAAGATACATGAAAAAAGCACATGCAACAACAACGTATGCAACATGATAAAGTATATATTACAATCGCACCCGACTCATTTCTGAACTAAATTTACATCAAAACGTATTTATACCGTCGAATGAAACGTACTATATTTGACCCAACTCGTTTCTGAACTAAATTTACGTCGAAACGTATATACCGTCGAATAAAATGTATTATATTTTACCCGGCGCATAAATTTACGTCAAGACATATTTATATCGTCAAATGAACATATTATATTTGAATTGACCCGTTGTCCTATACAATAAACAAATTTCTCCAACCAAAACAAATATAGTAAAAGATTAATTAAAAAAAACTATTTATTTAGTTTTTAAATAAAATAGAAATTTTAAAGACTTAGTGGTCAATGTTGAAGAAACCATAAAATAGGGCTAAAAACAGAAGTATTAAAAAGTGTTGTGGCCAAATTTAAAAAGATCAAACTTTCCTATTCATTCATTTGGTCTATTTACTATTCATTCCATTCAATTATTAATAATATGTGGCCAAACTTAAAACTAAAAAAAGTTTATTCAATTATTAATAGTATGTGACCAAACTTAAAACTAAAAAAAATTTACTATTCATTCCATTGCTTTATTAATAGTATAATAATATTAGATCATCTAGAAAAAACATTTAGGGTGCAGAGTGTCATTTTATCATAATATAAGGTCGTCGAGCGTAATGAACATAATAGTAGAGGGAGGCAAAATGCCGTATGGAAAAATTTCAAGTGGTGTGAGTGGTTGTTACATAAGATTACATGCGCGTTAATTCTAAACGGGACATCTGTAACGGTGATTGCGATATTCAGTCTTTATTTTAATGATCCTGCTTTTTATAATAAAAATATAAAAAAAAATATGTTTTTAAATTAATACTTTTGTATCTATTTTCTTTGTGCTGAACTAAATATTCATCTTTTATTTCGGTTATTCTAGAATCAAATATTTATTTCAACATAATCTACTAAGTTTTCAGTTTTGCCGTTAGTTTACAAGTTTTTATTGTTTGTTACATGTTTAAAAATTCACATGAGGTTAAGGAAAAATCATTTTACCATTCAAAGATCATTAGTCGTAAATTTTTAAATTTGTGTATTTTTTAAAACTTTCAAAAGTGTTCCAATTAGGTAACTCAAGTTTTAAAAGTGTTTCAATTAGGTCATTCAGTTTTCATATTTTATATAAATTAAAAGCCTTAACATGTTTTTTAGCATGTTATACTTTTTGTTTTAGTTAAAAAATATTTTTTTCTATCTTTTGATGCTGATATGGAACGTTGACGTAAATTTTAGGTATTTTTTTTAATTTTTTACATAATTAACATGTTTTTTTTTATTTTTTAATATAATTTTATATATTGAAAATTCTGATCCCCACATCTTCTCCACTGTTACTTTCTTGACATAAGAAAATTCGATTATGACTCGATTTGATTGTTTAGTGGTCCAATTTGAGAAAAACATGCATGAGTGACTAAATTAAAACACTTTTAAAAGTTGGTTACTATTCTGTGACATTTTCCCTTTACAGGATGAATTACACACTTATAGTCTATATGATATATTTATATTTATATTATAAGTTTCATTATTTCTTTTTAGAAACTAGTATTAGCGCAAGGGTTTGAAACCGTGAAAAAAATTAACGTCGAAATGTCTCCGTGGCGCGCATATTGATAGTTTAAAACTTTCACATGATAATTTTTGATGTAATGATGATCGGAAGCTGTTTTGATGTTTGAGAATCGTCGTCCAAACTTCAAACTTGGTTAATTAAAAGAATATAATATATCTTATGATGCAAGCAAAGACAAAGTTCTAGCATCAGGATCACATTATCTATCTTTTTTCACTTCTTTATGTGGTGCAAATTTGGTTTGTCTTACGATTCCTTGAGTAAGCAGATTCTTATAAACTAATTTGTATTAAATGACATAAACCAATGATCCTTAGCCTAACTGGTAAAGATGAAATACTTTTAACATGTAATATAGGGAGATTATAGTTTCAAGTCTCACTTTAAGTAAAATGCTTAGAGTTGAGCCAAAAGAGTTTCCCATTAATAAGCTTCCTCTTGAAGGGTTGGGGATGCAGTCCCGGCCGAAAAACGAATATATAAGCTCGATTAAAATAACACATATTCTCTGAAGCAGCGCCGTACATCTTCCGTTTAAAAAAAAAAAGCAAATTAGAGAAATTTCATAGCGTACCCTTTGGCACTCAAAAGTGCCAATGTATTATAAAAATGGTATATTATTTATTATCTAACCTTTTATGATGTATTTTATTTTAGTTGGTTTAAAATAGATAAAATTAAACTTTCAGGCTTAATAAGTATGAAATTAAAGTATTTCGGGTTAATATAGATGAAATAATTTGATTTTCATAAACCTTTTACGCGATGAGCTTAAAGATGTTAAGCAAATATATTCGGATGAGTTGTGAAAGGGTTAGTATAATTCTTAAGTGAAATTAAAGGAAAAATTGACTCTATAACTTAATTGTTTTCTTTAAGGGTTTAAATGGAATATGTTAAATTTAACTTCGTATGTTTGTAACTTTTATGAAGTTTATCTTGTGAAAAATATGTTAGCTAAACTATTAAGTTAAGTGTTAGAATGCATAGATTCCATATATAAAAAAGAATACAAACTTCACTAGTAGCGATGAACAACATAATAATGCATATACATATAGCTAATGAAATATAAACGTCAACAAACAATGGATCGGTCGATATCAATGGTATGGTCATTGTCAACCGACCTAAGGGGAATCCATACCTCACAATAGGTGGAAGTACATAATGTTGTCTATAAAAACATCACCCATATATTGATAATAAAACCTACCAAATTCTTGAGACAATACTGATTATGTTATACAATATAAATTCTAAATATAGGTGAGTTTACAAAATAACTATTTATGTATATGTACAAGAATTAAATAAGAAATTAAGCCCGCGTTAAACTCAATGTTAAAAAATCATCACCTTAACAACCTCGAGCTTTAAACATAAAGCACTAAACGAGCCGAACTTAAGTCTTATAAATTATATGAGCATGACTCAGCTTATTTACAATTTTAGTTGTTTAAACTTTTTGTGTTTTAATTACATAAACTATGAATACCTAAGACAAAGACACTATCTATTTTTAAAGAAAATGAATATAACCTCAATAACTTTTAAAAAAGTAAACTCAATTAGTCAATTGCGATCATTTTTGACAAATTGCATATTTGCGTGTATAGAAAAATAACAACGTATAATTGAAAGGTTATTATTATTTAACTATACCACAAAAATCAAGATATTATATTTTATATTTATATATAAATTAATAGTTTTAGTATATATAAATAAAAATTTATTTAATGTCAATACTTAGGTAATTATTACTTTACTAATCACACTTAGTTGGTGTTTATTTTTCTAAAAAAGGTTTGGGCGGGCTCTTTTATCTGCGCCGTGCAGACCACACGCAGACATTGTCATCTACAGACTGTTTGTTTTTACGAAAACGTGTTATTAAAAAACGTTTACGTGAACTCTTCTGAATGCAAACTTGGTCCAGCCACTTTTAAGGTCTGTGAACATTAAACACTACCACCTACCAACACCCACTTTCCACCACCACCACGACCGTCGCCGCCGTCCACGACCACCACGACCGTCCACAGTTCGCCACCACCACCGTCCCCCATCACCACCGTCCGCCACCATCACCACCACCATCAAGCGCCACCGTCCACCACCACCATTTGTACACCACCACAAGTTTATTTTAACAATCTATAGACGTTAAAAAAACAAACTCTTTTTCATGCACACTACAGAGGTTTGGTCCACCTGTTATTTCACATATGTCTGTAGATGTGGTACATAAACTGTATATATTTTATCTCTGAAAAAACAAAATACACCTTACTAAACCATTATATCCCTTTAGTGAGTTTAAGTGTGATCACAACACTTGCCTATGCGATGCCTACGTAACAACATTTTTACTCATACTCACTAATACGTTACGTTTGTCCTAATAATTTTTCATAGGGTTTGTATAATTGTATCACAAATTGTAATTTAAGTGAATTAAATATTTCAATTGATTTTTGGTCCAATAACATACGGGGGATGATTTGAGTTTGAATATTTTAGATATCAAGTTCAAACCTGATTTAAAGATATTGTTTTATAACAATGAATTTCCTGACTTACCGTCTCATGATAACTAACCCGGGTATTAATTAAAATATTGAATTATATATTAATTGGATTTCGGCGAAGGGGCCCGCCAGGGATCGCTAATCACGAGAATCAAGAAATTATATATAAATATTTGAATTATGTTTGGTAGGATTTCATAATTAAGGGTATAAATTATCTTTTGTCATTATGGGTCAAGTTGACTTATTTTAAGCAAACCTTTTCAAAGGATTGATGTGCTTCACGGTAATAACGCGTTATACGTATAATTAATAACAAATAATATTTATATTTGTTGTTTCCGTCTTTGACCAATCTATTTGTAGTTATTTCGCCCATGTGTTTAAATTAAATATCTAATGATTTGTTAACATGTTATGTATATGATAAGATCAGAAATGATAATGTCACATCCTTTCAAAACATCTTTTATAGCAATGAGATTAAGACAATGGTAAAATAAACTTTTAGGGAGAAGCATCTAAAGGCATGACTCTAGAAATAATGCAAAATTTTTTTTTTTTTTGAATGCTTGTTTGCGGTGTAATATCATAAGTAAATATTACATCGTTAAGAAGAACTATACTGATTTTGATAAAACATGGTCTGCCCAAACACCAATAACATGTTTCGAACTACTTGTTTGTGGACGAAAGGAAAGTTCCAAGGTCAAACGTGTCTTGTGGAAGCAATCCCAGGCCAATACCCATAAAACATGTAATTGTTGTTGTTGTTGTTTGTGTTGCTATCGTTGTTATTGTTGTTAATATTATTATTATGCCATCAAGTTATTTTAATTAATCAGAATTTACTTATTACAAAAGAAAAAAATTTGTTAAAAATTGATATGGGTTAGCAACTGAGGAGTGCGCATTTATTCAAATATAATAGATTTATAGCGTTAGGAATCTAGAGAGTCCAGGGAAGCAACCCCCCTCAAGGGGGTCTTGCTAATTATAAGCGAAACTGATTATTAGTGATCCATTAGCAACATTTGTGTGATCAAAACGACTACACCATCGACAAGTACGAGATCAACAACTAAGCAATCACTATCGCTTATGTGATCAACAACAAGCGGATCATATGTAGTAACTAAATTACCGCTATTCTTGACAAAAGTCAATCATATGTAGTAACTACGTTACCCGTTGTAAGAATTTTCGCCAATGGTAAGCCACATTAACTACCAACCCTTTTAACTTCCAAATGACACACTCTTTCACTACACATTGTGTTGTCTCCACTAAATGTTGCGATGATTCCCTAATTATAAACCAAAATTATTTAATCTATTTTAGGTAAAAGTTTCAGAAGAGAAACAAGAAACATACATTTGATTCTTGATCTTTCTAAATCATCTGATTGAGATTTTAAAAGTACAAACGAAACACCTTAATCTGATACTGATTAAACACGATTCAAAAAGATTATTCAGACATATACGAACTACAAAACCTACATATTTCATGTATACTTTTAAGATACAGTGGATCTTTTGAAGAATTCACTGCCATAACAATATGAATAGAAGTCAGTCTGATGGTTCAATGCAAGTTATGTGGGTCACTTATACATGTGTTTTTTGTAGTAGGCATGAATGCTATGCTGCACAGGGACATGGCAAGCTTGTCGGCTTTCAGTAGTCATAAATCACATTACGGGAAAACCATAAAATAATACACTAATCATTTCATTTTAAGCTGACCCATATGCCCACCCTTTGTCAAAAGTGTATGTTATTTATACACATATGCCCACACATATGATTAATGATTTTAAGAGCAGAAAATATGTAACCATCTCTTGTTTATATTTAGTTAGTGTAAATAATTTTCAAATAAAACAAGAGAAAATGACAGCGGTGGCGGAAGTCGAAAAATTCAATGGTTGAGATGATGGTTGACGATGTCATAATACACTAGTAATTAAAAATCTTATTCCTTTTTAATAGAGGTCTTAGGCTGAAATCATGTTTTTATTATTTTCTTGTCATAATCTCTAAATTTTATATGTCCCGTGTTAGCTGTGATTTACCTAATCTCGTTGTTAATAAAGTATTAAAGGGTCTTACGAATTTACAAGTAAGGCCTATTGTTACAATTCTCCCATTGCCACACCAACTAGTAGTGACCTCTCGTTCTGAAATCCTTCTTTTTCATAAAAGAGCGCTCAATCCTTCCCGCATTTCCTCTTTATTCTCACGATCCATCCAGTGTAGTGCCACATCAACCGGCTTTTGTTGGCGTTACTTTATCACTGCTGTTGTGTGCAACGTGGCATTATACAGATTAATATTATTTAAAATTAAAGTAGTGAAAATATATTATTGTTATCGTTTGTTGTTATTGTTGTTATTATTATTATTATTATTATTATTATTATTATTATTGTATTAAGAATATGCCAGATGTACAAGGGGTGCTCTGTCCTACGTCACACATTATTATTAACTTAGATACTTCCTTTTCTATCCAAGCTGGCCTTCCATGTCGGTATGAGTCCCACGTGGTGCCACATCACCCTACGACGTGGCTTTCTATAAATAGGCGTGCTTAGAAGACTCTTAAAACTATCAACCCTACCCATTTTGTCTTTTTCACACAAGTACAAAACTATGCCACACCTAATCAACCTTCTAATAATACCTAGAGTAATTGAATTCATTCTTTTGTTGACATATTATCATTTTCTTGAAATGTAACAATAAAATACATGTTTTTTTATTCATATATGTTGCATGTTGGTAACTCGTTTACTTATTAATCTACTTATCAATCTTTTACATATTCATGGTTATGTTATCGTTTTAATAGCAACATATTGTACTCCTACTTTTAAAGTAATTTAACATTCTACTTATGTTTGGATTTGAACCAGTGATTTTTTACGTAAGATGTGGATCCTCTATGAAGTGGACTTGGTACATATGGGCAAATGCTATCGTATCTAGTACACGTTAAAGGGTGAGAGGTATTAATGTTTAATTGGCAAATGAACACTCTTTAAGGCGTATTGTTAGCAATAAACAGTTTCGTTCATTGTTAGACTTGCTGATTATATCTTGAAACAAAATTACAGAACCTAATCTTGTTAATTCATTTTACTAATATGAAATTAGACACCAATAATGTAACTTAATTGCTAGAATCAAAACCTTAAACGAAGATGGTGATGTCGTGATTCTAGTTACGATACCTTCAACTGATGGATAATTGATAGAGAATCATATATGTTGTTCTTGAGGAGTTTCTTTGATAAATGATTATGATAATCGATGATTATGATTTATAAATAAGAAATCCCTATATTCTCTTTATATATATGTATTTAAAAGAAAATTCATAATTACATTTTTATTTATGAATATTTACATTTACTTCTATCAAGTAAATGTTGAGGACCATTTGTGTCATATAAGCAAAGTCAATTCAATGACTCATAGGCGACATTAATGGATTATTTCCATCGTGACCGACAATATGAAATCATACATGTCGTATGTTAATTTGATATAAACATAATAATATATACCTAAAAATTGATATGTTTTAGGTTGTGTTTTATCTCAAATGATGTTGCATTGAACACATTCAAAAATAATAGTAAGATTTTGCTTTAATAAGACTTCATCTTATTAGTGGAACAAATTTTACAATCATTTTCTATACGCTATTTATTTATCAGATGTGAAGTTATAAATAAAGTAGTTCGGTAAATTGAGTTAATTTATACAATCTAGTAACAAGATCACATGGTATAATCTTGAACTACATAATAAACTCAAATAATTAAACTTAATCTTTATGATGTTTCCGAGTGGGTGTGATAAAACCAATAGTGTGTAATATTATTAATGCTCAATTAAAGCCTGATTTTAAGCTCAAGGCAATTGCAAACAGACGAAATGAAAAAGTAAAAGATAGAGCATAATGACCATTGCTTTTATATTTGTTAAATGCAATAATTGTGTAAGTTAAAGCATCATTTTGACCGTTTAAAGTTTATCATACCGATTTCTACTTTTTGTTTGATAAAAAATAAATATTTAAAAACACTCGGTGAAAAGATCAAGACGCGATGTTTCGGACTTTCGGTGAGCCTGTTGGTACAATGGCTTATGGGCCTAACTAATGAGACAAACATTGGGCCTAAAAAAGCCTGCTCAGTAATAGTATATGGTTAAGTAGTTAACCTCCCTTTTTCACAAGCAAAATTTATCTCGTGTCTATCTTTCTAATATAATATTTTAAGATAGACAACCGACCCTGAAAATTTATGACCCCTATGAAAAAATTTCAGGTGTCACCAAATATCTTTTTGATACTATGTGAAGTATAAATCTAGATGCAATGTCGAATGTTATTAATGTTTTTAAAACTTGATTGGACTGCGAACCAAACGACTTACTGTTTCACTGGTCAGAACGTATTTAAAAACCGGATGACATTATAATTATATATATATAGATATATATAATTTAATCTAATTATTTTGCATGTGTATTTTATAGTTATATATAAAATTTAACATAATCTTATATCCAACAACACAATTTATCATTCAACTCACCCGTTAAACCCATTAAAATTAATTTTTTTTTTTAAAAAAACATGAAATCAAGTCCAACCCCCGAACCAGTTCCTGGTCCGACAACAGAATCAGGACGAACCGGCCTGTTGAACCCTTCAAAAACGACCTAGGGCTGCTCGGATCGGCCCCCTCCGATTCCTGGTCGAGCCGGCCGAACCGATCCGAGCCTGAAAACCATGAAGGTTATATTAAGGTGTCAA
Source organism: Flaveria robusta (assembly GCA_025506415.1). Lineage (NCBI taxonomy): Eukaryota > Viridiplantae > Streptophyta > Magnoliopsida > Asterales > Asteraceae > Flaveria > Flaveria robusta. Next base: position 4,095,035 of record CM046475.1, on the reverse strand, counting down.
CTATTGGGCTTTTAACTTGGGCCTAGTGGATACGGCCATCATGCCATGATTTCTTTTCTATTAGGGGCCTATCGGCATCGGCAATCAAGAACCATCAACCATGCACTGAAGCTTTCAGGGAAAGCATAGGGTTCAAATGTTAACCGTTAATTATTACGATAACCCATTAACCCAACTAGTGAGTGGTCCATGGCAAGCCACGTCAGCTTTGTAATTTGGAGTTACAGTTGTAAAACTAGTAGTTTACAACGAACGTTAAATTATTTTTTTAAGAATATAGCAAGACTATACTCAAATTAAAAATATTAAAACAATCTATTTAATGGTGTAATTTGTTTTAAAAATAATATCATAAAAAAATTAAGAAGGTTCTAAAAAATAGGTGAAGTTTTTTTAAAATGGAGGGAAATTTTGAAAATGATGGGAAAATCGTTGTATCAGTAGTGTAACGTGATGAAAAAGTTAGTTACACTGCATGATGTAAGTGGTTAAATACGTTAGTGTTAACAAGTTATTACAATAAATCAGTGTTAACAAATGAACCATTCATTGAAATTTGTATACAATTAGAAACCTATGAGGAGCGTCTATGCCTCTATGGTCTACATATGGGCTTTTTGGATTGGCCCAATAGATATGGGCTTTTTATAGTTTATTTTCAACTTATCTCAATTCTCCTTTGTTTTTACTCTGCGAAATAGGTGTACAAACTGAAAATTTTCATTGAGTCGGTTCGGTTTTGGTCAACGAAAGTAAAAAACGGTTATTGGTGAAACTGGTTTGGGTGGACCGCTCCCCATTTTTCACATTCTTACCATAATATAATATAACAATTAGCGTGTGTGTATTTGCTGGTGAGAATCGATGACAAAAGTCACCGACTTTGTTCGTCAAAATCTCTGCGGAAATTAGGGAACCGGTGTTACTGATCAGGGACTTCTTATTGACTCGGAAAGTACCTTTCCTCTAACGGAGCTATTAAAATGTGATGTGAATTGTTTTCAAAGCCCATAATTGGCATTCTTATTTTTTTATAATTTAGACTTTTCGTTGGGTAGCGGTGCCAACGTCGAGAAAAAAATACTTTTGCATATCAAGTTTAAAATAAACGGCCGAAATTTAAATTTTACGGTCCAAAATTAATGATTCATGTACTCACTTCACTCATTTTCTCATAACATTTTATGAAAAAGGTGTATAAATAAAAAAATGGTTTATAAATCACATTCTTTTAAGTTCACCTCCAAGTGAACTGTCGTAGCCTATGTGGTGCGATCAAGATGGTTTAACACGAGTAGAAGGGTAGAAAGAAAACAAAAATTGAGAGGGGAGAGAAAACACAAAGGACACATGTCTCTTTTGGTGGCGCGACTCTGAATGTACATTTAATTTGTTTATTTTTGTAAAGCCTCACATGTCTCATTAATTAAATTTAACTTTAGAATTTTGAATAATACTTGTTTATTTATTTTTTATTATTTTTTTCTCTTCCTTCTACTTATAAAATGTATATCTCTTCTCTTTATTCTAATAAAAGAGTAAATAAGATAGACACGTGACAGCACTATATTATTCCTCACTAAACTTTTTCCTGCTTCTCTATCCTATTTAATTATTACTATAATTATCGATAATATCATTTAATTTCTTTATGGACTAAAAATAATTTTTAATAACTTTAAAATAGTTCTTTTTATTAATGTTATTTATAAAAATAAATTTTATAAAATAAGATATTTGTAAAAAAATTAAATATTTTAAAATTGGTGTTTTTAAAAAGTAGAATATTTATAAATAAAAATAATTAAAATTGGAAGTTATTATAATGATATTTTTTTTTAAACAATTTGTTTTGAAACAAAATGTTTAAGTTTTTTAAATAAAAATGTTTAAAAAGTTAATATCATTGTTTTATTACTTATATCCTTACTAATACGTAATTTCAATTATATTTTATCTTAAAAATATCATTTTATAAATAATAAAATTTTATTATATTTATTTAATTAATTAATTATTAAACGCGTGTAATACACGGGTTAGTAGAACTAGTTTTGAATATATATAAAAAACCAATAGTAGTTGCTAAATATATCAAATGAGAACTTAGTTTATATAATATGGAATGGGATGGAGTGCTAAATTACACAAAAACCATATATATTTTCTCGTATTATATGAATATTGTTGGTTTAGAGATTGTGATGTGAATGCATAAGCCTAATGATAAAATCTCTATAAGCTAATTGCATCCGGTGTATATAGTTGTGTGCTTACTCATGAGCTTGAGCCTTTGGTTTTAGAGTATTCACATCAGGTTTTTTATCCTTATTTTTATAATTAAATTAAAAATCATTAATATTTTTTATTTTTAATTAAAAATATTTTTTTGTACATTTATTATTATATTTTTTTTCACTCACAACCACTGTAAATATATTAAAAAAGTTATAGGAGTGAACAATGACACCAAAATATATAAATGAACAGTAACATTTTTTTTTTTACTCATAATCAATCATAACTATCTCATATAATATAAAATATATAAAAACCTAGAGTGAGTACATTTTTTTTTAATGACAAATCTATTCTACTTCTATTTTAAATTATTTCATATTATATTATGCCTGGGTTTTAACCCAGTACCTCTTCTGTAATAGGCAAAGCCTTTATCAAATCGGTTAGTATAATATTGACAAAACCTCTATCAAATGGACTAGTGTGAATACACTGATTGAAGTTTTTTAGACTTAAAAAATCCTCAAATGGCCATCATCATGATTACCTTCTGACTCATTCCTCACATACTACATACAGTGCAGCCCATTGGTTTCTCATTCTATATTTCACATGCATGCATGCATGCATATCCTTTCAAACCTGTCAAAATCCAATTATAATAACCATAAATATATATCATCATCGTCCAAATTATTCACGGCGTAATCGATTATCGCGGATAGAATATTAATTACAAATATAGAGACTTTTTACATCCTATCAAAATCGGTTTTGATTATAAAGAAAGTGTGCATGGTGTGTATATACACAAACACATATATATATATTTGGACCCCCAATTTTTAAGCATCTTTATATATAATCCAATCAAAATTCTTAGTTTTGGGATAAAAATTGTCCGATCCTATTTTACCAAAAATAATTTAGGCGAAACTTAACGTTTTTTTATATACAATGTCTAATCTTAATTTATTGAAACTTTTTTGCCTCTACTTACAAAGAATCATAACTTCACTACTATTTAAAACGATGACCATTAGAAAAAAGGTTCGAGGTCTAACTCCCCTTGGGCATCAAAATAATTGAGTTGCTCCTATACACACATGCATGTTTCATTGTTTAACTCTATTAATTAATTAATTACAAATTATAAAACTTAATATAGTTAACAAGAACCTTAAATAAAAACTGTTATACTACTATAAAATTTTAATAAAAAATAAAAGAACAATTAAAATTTCGGTTAATGCAGCTACAATATGCCAATGTAAAACAATGAAACATTTCGGTTAATATAATATGGTATGCAATATGTTTTTTAAATATTGCATGATCTACATTTCGACTACAACCTATCTACAAGTCGGAGGTTTCTTTGAAAGTAGTCTCCCTGGCCCTCGGGTTAGAGATAAGACCTGCACTCATCTCACCCTCCTCATATTTTATTTTTTGAGTGAAAATTTGCTGGGGTATGTTGTTTGTTTATTTATATATATATATGGGAATTTGTGTAATGTTTGTAATGAAAAATATAAATTTCATTCTAAAATAGATATTTAATCATTTGTATTTATTTGTGTTTATGAATTTTTTTTCGTGCTCGTTTATTTTTCATAAATATTTGTTTGCGTTTGTTTACCTATGTTTGTATTTGTTTGCGTTCGGTAAGTGTTCATGAACTGTTCATGAACATGTTCATTTCTTTAGTGAACGAACACGAACAAAAAATATCGTTCAGTAAGTTGTCATAAACAATTTATAAACAAATTTATTTTCTTAAAAAACAAATAAAAACAAGATTTTGTTAATATTTGTTTGATTCGTTTGCGGCCTTGTAATTCCATCAAAATAAATTGATCATGGCAACAGCATTTGGTGTCTTGGTAAATGACAAAAGACATTATATCAACTTCGATCATGATACATCAACAGTTTTAAGTTTTAACATATTCCAGATTTCCTTTTCTTGACAATAATTGATTTGATTTTGAAGATCTTTTCACCTTCTTTCTTAATTTAGCAACTGGCTTTTCTCATGTTGTCTTTACATTCCACGTCATTACCAACTTGCTACTTTGCTAGTAGGTTGCAGAAGCTCATTAAAAAATATATTGATTTACTCAAATATTCGATTTTACTTTTTTAAATAATCATTATGTGGGGTAGGTTGTGTCTAATAGCAAAGATTTTTAAAGTTACAGTCATAGTGATAACACTTTTTTTAAATTAATGGTTTGAATTTCACCTATGACAAATTGATACAAATTAGTTGAAATGTAAAATAATAAGTAGATTAGCACTCAAATCACATTCTTTATTTTTATTTTTATAATTATATTAAAAATCATAAATTCTTCTTTTTCTTTTCAATTAAATAATATATTTTTATACCTTTTTCATAACATTTTCTTTCTTTTTCACTCAGAACCACTTTAAAAAATATTAAAAAAATTTATAAGAGTTGAACAGTAAATCCTTAAATTTACAGATAAACAGTAATATTTTCTCTCTCCTTCACTCACAACATTCAAAATCATTTCATATAATATAAGAACTCTCACTCATATGATTTTAAGCAATGGGCTGTGAATGCTTTTAGATGGATATATGAGTTTTCACTGTTAAAAAAATGACTATTATCTAGAAAATTACAACAACTTTATGTCATCTTTCTTCATCATTCATATTAGCGCGTAAGATAATAATAATAATAATAATTGATATTCTTGTAAACATGAAAAAGGTTATACGGCCAAGTGATGCGCTTATAAAAGAAAAAAGAAATTAAGACCATATTATTCAGAATTTAAATTTTTATTAAGTTACTCATGAGAGAATACTTTTTAGATCACCTACCTAGCATAAGATTTTGCTTATTTTTTATGATACATTATTATCATAGTTGCAAATATATTATGCATTTATCTTCTACTAACAAGTTTTTTGTGATTATGATACCGACATAGATTTTATAAATTGGTGGAACAATAAAACCAGCCACTAGTTTTCAATTCTTTGTACAATTACAATGGTCTAGGATAGTGGTAAACTGGTTTTAGATGACGGGACACAATTATGCATTTTCTAAAACATCAATGCTATCCGGTAGGCACTTAAAATCATGTAACAACAAATATGATTCATAAAACGTATTTATCCATACGGTCTAATTTATTGGATACGGGTTGTATATGACGGTTGTAAATGGTTGTATATAGTAAGTTGTAAGGAATATAATTTAAAGAATAACTATTATTCATCATTAACCCTCAAGACAGCTTGTTGGAAGAAACACAAGGTAGTTGAAGATATCAAGTCCAATATGTTTAATTGCGTAAAAAAATATGGGAGCTTAAAAGTTTAATAACTAGGATGAATGGTGTAATTTTAATGTTAACTTTTTTTATAACTTTTATAAATTCTAGCATCTTGCTAGTTTTCTTAATGCATTTTGCCTTGCAGTTCAAAAAAAAAAACAAATATAAAATCATTACAAGAATTTAACATAATGATTATAGATAGTTTTTCTCCAATTTTTCAATTTGTTTTAAGTTATAAATGTGGAATTTTAGTAATATTTAACGTTTAAATAATCATTAAGTTTTAAAATTTTTATTGATGACTAAATGTTATCCTATCTATCATATTTCATATATTCTATACTAAACTAATTTAAAAAATCTTCAAAAGTGGAGTTCGAATCCCTGACCCTTTTTCCTTTCTTACTCTGACTTTTATTGGCTCCCTTAAATTAATTTGTTTTGAAAAGTTTCCACGTACACGATAAGAAGTTATGAACCATATGTATTTGAAATTTAAAATAGTTACTTGGTATAAATGGAAACAAATCTTTCTGGAATTGATCACACCCTGGTTCCTGGGGCATCGGTGTTTGTATGGATGCGGATATTGTATGTTTATTATTGTTTATAGTATGAAAAGTTAGTAATTATTATTGTGACGAAAGAGAAAAGGATAAACCATGGGCAGATTCAGTCTGTTCTTGCAAATTGGATGAGGAAAAGCATGGCACTATCTGACATCTCAAAACTCTTTACAATGTTTTATTTGACCGACCAAAGAAGGATAGTCGATCGGAAACGACCTCGAAGGGGACGTCTTAGTGGTTTACTCGATGAATCTGGTTTAAGAATTAGGTAACGTTTTAATTATATTTAAAGTTAATTACATATATGATCTATGTGGTAATGTGTTAGACCTTAACTGTTATTTATTACAAGTTTTTATATTAATTATGCTAGTTAAATGAATTTGTCTACTAATTGGATGAAGATTAGTTTTTTTTATGTCAACTAAGTGTGAAATGATCAGTATACTCCTTATTATAATAATAACAAAAATTACAATAATAATAAATATATTGACGATGCTATCAACTTTCTTGTAGAAAGACTTTCTAATTTTCGCCCAAAACACATTCGAACTTTGATAGTCGGCTACAAAAAATATTGAATTAAAATGTTACAAATAAATAATATGAAACTAAATTTCTAGTAAACAAAAAAATAATGATAAAATAGCGGCTTGGCAATCTTCGAATATATTAATCAAAGCACGACACAAAGCAATTTTCTCCACTAATGAGTATTTTTTTTTTCGTTTACGAGAGGCCCGGACTATTCCGGTTGACTTGAACCTCTAGCTCCTCCAGTACTCTTGTGATGAGAGCGTCTATTTACTTGAACATTCAAAACATCTTCAATGGGGTCGTTTTGAGTCGGTTTGTCTTCGGAATGACTTCGTCGGGATAATAAAATTGACTAAACACAAAGTTTGTAAAAGTCTCGTCGTTTATGAGATCAAAACTTTGATGAAACAAAGCATCCCAATTCCCCGACCTTTCAAATGGAAAGGATTTTTAAAAAAAATTTAGAGAAAAAGGAGAGAAAATAGATAGGAATGCTGTGAGTTTGTTTAATAATGTGTGAGGTAGTATTTATAGGGTAAAATGTAAAAGTTTATTTTTTTTTCCTTTACCTTAAATTGAGCCCGACGGCTCTTTTCTCTCCAACCTAGGAGCCAACAGCTCTTTTCCTCTGCTATCTTGCCCACGCCCCACCCGTCGCGCCCCCAATCACGACACCCGGTTGCGATGTTCGCGACTAGAGTGGCAAATACTTGGCTCGCGCCCGCCCCCCACTTCCAAGCACCCGACAACCAAAAGTCTAATAGAATAGATTCATTGTTAAAACATTGGATTAAAAATAAATAATTTACATAATAGTTGATTATAGAAGAGAAAAACCAAAAACAATTTTAGTCAAACCTGAATAGACAAATTACATATGGCTGAACTTAGAACTAATAAATAAATAACCATCAACCTAAGATGATAAAATGCGATATAAATTTAAAAGGTAAATTTATAACACCCACATGAACAAACAATGTGACATAAATTTAAAAGGTATTTATACCAAGCAAACGAACAAACATGTGACAACAAGGACATAAATTTAAAAGGTGTATTCATCATCGGCATATCAAAGGAACGATATGGTTGATCATTTTCTTTTTATAGTAATACGTTTATATAATCCCTCTCAACATATAACAATTGTAAGAAGTAGATTCACTTTTATATTAAAAATAGTAATTCTAACGATACTCTCGTTAGCCATGAGAAATATTTTAGTATAATATCGTTTATAAATACAACTAGAAAAATAAATATAACAATATTTATGTACCAAACTTGATTCGAACATCCATCTTTAGTATATACTCCAACGAGTCTTCATATAGTATTTTTGATTTGAGTCTTCATCTCGTTCGAATCTTCAACTATACCTCTTGACTGCAACAATTAACAAACAAAATATTGACGGTCGTGGCTGAGGATCGTGTTAGATACGGGTCCCTTAAAACAGATTTCGCGTCTCTACTCAAGACAACGCGTCTGTTTCCCAGGGTACAACAGCCAAAGCAGTATGTACTGCCGAAGAGTGCCTTAGGCCCGAGAGATCACCAGGTAAAAAATGTTATGACGTTATATGAAAAAAAGTTAAAGATGATGGTGTAGGAAGAACAATTTAGAGAGTGCTCATCTCTAAATTTCTATGAAAACTTGTTGACACTAAAGAAAGTAAATTTCTTATATACTCATGCTAAAGAATTCACATTAATGTGAGTTTTATGATTCACAACCAAAACTTTCATTTGATTTATGAAATGTTTTATGAGACCAAATTAAAACTCTTATTTCATTCATGACATGTTTAATGCTTATTTTAAACCATAAAAAACATTCATAATATTTATTAAAAGACTTGATCAAAACATAAAACATCCATGTTAATCAATACATGGCTTTATTAGCATTATGCAATAATTTTCAACAATTTTCTATTATAATCACCCAAGTTTCACTTTGTTCATTCCGACCACTCAACTTCGAGCATCGATATCTAATTCATCTTAGCTTCAGTTTGGACATGGTATAGTTCGTTATAAAACGAGAACTTAAACCAATAAATAAATAATTATTTATATGACAAATACATAAATATAATTATTTTGTGTCCAAAATTCCAACAATCCCCCACATGAATGGAGATCGATCACAACACATAAAATTTCCAATGAAAACTCGACAGTTGAGTCTTGCAGGATAGGTAGGTGTTCCCATTGAACCTTCCTTTGTGAAGCATACTTAGCCTCCTGGTGGTGTGTAGACGCGATGTCTTTGAACAGACCCCGTTTTGTGTAGACGACAATATACATTCACACAAGACTCTCCCTAGTCGGGCACATCCCCTCATTGTCGTATCCGTTATGGTCATGGATCACTATCCTGGTTCTGTGAGAGCTCTAGGATTTGCGCCTCCCCACAAATCCATTCGAAGCGACCCCACTTCTCTCTAACATAGGTGATTCCCTGAATCATTAAAAGCATCATGGTTATATTGATTCCCATAATCATTTAACCTGAATATGCTTAACCTCCACTTGGTCACTGGTTCGGGATACTCCCCCAGAGTGAATGGACTAGGAAGTTCATGACTCCCTTTTAGTTTTAGGGTACTCCCCTATAGTGACTCCGTTGGTCATATGATTAAGTTGTCCTATTGAACCTAGATCTTGGGATCTCCAATCAGCTAGGTTAGGTTTCCCTCATATTCCCCTTTTCCTACGGGCTTTAGTCTACTTCCTTTTTATCTCATCTCTTTTTCAACCCGCATGTTGTTGGATCCAAAATTGTTATCTATCACTTCGTCAAGTGGATATGGATAACTTCAATCGAGATAAGTTTTAATGATGTGTTCTTAACTCGTAAGTTAATAATGACTATTAAGTGTATTTGAAGAATACAATTCTTATTTCAAGATTAACACATCTCCTTTAAGCTTTGGTAGTAGACATTTATCAAGATTCTAAATCTAGCCAATTAGAATCTGAGTCTATCATAGACTCCTTATGACCTTTGTGTCAAAATCAATATTGCTAACATTTCATTTTCAAATGCAAGAAACCCCCACATTTAAGTGTTATTGGATAACATCCATATGGGTTAATGAAAGGTTCTTCCTTTCTAAATAGGTTTGAGAAAACTTTCTCACAAAACCATTTCTACATACCTTAAAAGATTGTTTCTAAAATGGCATCTCCCCCACATTTCTTGCAATTTGATTTAAAATGAGGTTTGCGACGGACAAACCTAGAAAACTGAGTACTCCTCATTAGACTTTGTAAACTAGATAACATTATCTAGTTAATTAAGTTTTCCATAGGTTATATCAACCTTCTTAACCGGATGAGTATCCTCTTTTAAATTTGTCTATACATGATTGACCTACTTAGAGCATCATAATTGATAAGTACTATGCTAGCATGCTTTAGACTATAGTACTCTAGCATGTGAATAGAAGATGCATCATTCTGATCCTTCACAGCTTTAAAGAATAACACACTATCCCTTGTCCATATTCATGTCTTATTTTAGACAAATCATGAGACTTATTCTTAATCATTCGGTTAAGAACATAACTCATTTTCCTTTAATGCTCTCATACATAGGCATGTCACCAAACATGACGCTGGACCTGGCAGCCGTCTTAGCACCAACTCAACAGCAGCCAGTCGGTAGCAACTACCGGACCTCGACATTAACACAATAGTTTGGTAGCAACTCAGAGGAAAGCTCGATACCAATCTAGCGTACACATACTCTAGTAGTTGGCATTGAGTTAGGACCAAGATCTCGGTATGATCTGTCAAAACTACTCAGCCGACTTTTAAGCACAACAGTGCGAATGTGTGAAGTATAAAGTGCACCATATTCCCTTTGACTTATAAAGACTTAATAATAAGTCTTAATTTAATTCACTTTAGTGAACACATTTATCATTAACAAGATAAATGAAACTCGTCTACAATCAGTATTTTATTAAGACAGAGTCAAACAAATTGACACTCAATAATATGTAATTCATAAAGTTTGCCTAAAGTTATTGGCACACATGTCTTGTTGTTCCCTTTAAGCTATGTATAACTAGGATATTTTCTCAAACGAAAGAAAATTCCTCCACATAGCTTTAACAATAATAAGATGGTAGACGTATTTACATTTAGATCTTTCAAAATGAATTTAGCTAAATTCATTAAAGATAACATATATTGCTTTTATATGTAGATTTATCCACACTTGTGAATTTTTATGATAACTTCAAATGAAGTTTATCGGTATATCTCATACTTGTGTATTTCACCTCAACACACTAATCATATTTTCGATCTCATGATATGGTAAGACATTTGATGTCTCATTTTCGACACTTAAACAATTCAACAACTCTCAAGTTGTTTCTTATGCAAATCTCTTATTGCACTATCCGTTTAAAGTTATATATTTTCTAAACATTATATAATTGACGTTAAAATTATTTCCCTCAAAATCATTTTGAACGTTATAATAAAAATTGATTTATTTCGTTGTAAATATTGCATGTGTTATCTTAAGATATTGAACACAAATAATAATACAACCAAAATTAAAACGTAAAGTGTAAAATACTTTTTAATAATAATTCAAACGGATAAAAATTACATTTAGGCATCAAATCTCCAAGTGTTATTATCTATAACACTTTCATCATTGTAGCAATGATATCGATTTTATGGCATGTCTTGAGGTACTCCCTCAATAATATTTCATACACTCATACGATTAAGTTTTTCATTTCATATTAAAACTCTGAATTTGAATAGTCAAAACCGACCAAAAACAACAACGTTGAGTATACACTATCTTATTTATAAGTAGTTGTATTTCAACAATTATTTCTATTCACAACAATCTCGACTTTTGTTTTTTCTGAATAATCTCATCGAGACTATTATGTTGTTCGAGACGTGTTACTTCTCACATGAGTAGTAACCATTTTAGATTGCAAAACACATGTTTTATTAATTCAAAACATTTCGTAGCTTCGCAACTATTTTAAAAATATATCGTATTTATTTTATTTCTTGATCACAAAAGTCAAGACCATAAACTCCAAAATTGGTTTTATTATATAAATTAGTATCTAACACGCTCGTTAGAAGACAAACATTTACAAATGTTTTCTTTTTTAAAATTTTTTTTTTTACTTTTCGATTTATAGAATAAACCGTTTCTAACACATTTATTAGAGAATAAATGATTATAAAACGTTTTTAAGTAAAATAAACCGTTTCTAACACATTTATTAGAGAATAAATGCTTATAAAAACGTTTTTAAATAGAATAAACCGTTTCTAACACATTTATTAGAGAATAAATGATTATAAAAATGTTTTTAAACATATTTTGGTTTATATACATAAACCGTTTCTAACAAATGATTACAACAATCATTTTAAATATTATGGTTCTTATTAAATAAACCGTTTTCTAACGCGCTCGTTAGAAAATAAATGATCACAAATAACCTTTCAAGCTTATCGGTTAAAATAACCACTTCTAACCCGCACGTTAGAAATAAACGAATACAAAGATCGCTTTAAAAGCTTTTCGATTTATATAAAATAAATCCGGTTCTAACTTAGTCGTTAGAAATAAACGATTACATAAATCGTTTTAAAGCTTTTCGATATATAAAATATAAGCCGGTTCTAACACGCTTGTTAGAAATAAACAATTATAAAACATTGCTTTTAAACTTATTGGTTTATATATAATAAGCCCGCTTCTAACACGTTCGTTAGATCTAAACGATTGCAAAATTGTTTGTAAGCTTCTCGGCTCATATAAAATAAACTATTTCTCTTTTTGTATCAAAACACTAGTTTCTAAACAAAAATTGATTTTGCTTAAATCATTGTAGTCATAAATAATTTTAAAACTATAAACCCATAATTTCATAATAGCTTTTAAAAATTAAACCATCTCTAACACACATGTTAGATTGTTAAACATTTACAAAAATGTTTTAACACATGATAGAATCAAAGTATTTGTTTGGTAATACGGTATTTTGGATATTAGATTGTACTCCAATCTTTATTAAAATCCAAACATGACGTTGTACTACGTTATTTCCCAAAGAAAAATTTGTTTGATTTTAACAAAAATCTCAAATAACATTTTCTTTAACATTTCGTGAACCTTAAAAACATAGTAATAATGTTTTAAAAATCCAATCACGAAATCTGTTTTAAGTTTGTAAGAAGTGGGTTCACTTTTATATTTAAAATAGTAATTCTAACGATACTCTCGTTAGCCATGGGAAATTTTAGTATAACATCGTTTATAAATACGACTAGAAAAATAAATATAACAATATTTATGTACCAAACTTGATTCGAACATCCATCTTTAGTATATACTCCAACGAGTCTTCATATAGTATTTTTGATTTGAGTCTTCATCTCGTTCGAATCTTCAACTATACCTCTTGACTGCAACAATTAACAAACAAAATATTGACGGTCGTGGCTGAGGATCGTGTTAGACACGGGTCCCTTAAAACAGATTTCGCGTCTCTACTCAAGACAACGCGTCTGTTTCCCAGGGTATAACAGCCAAAGCAGTATGTGCTGCCGAAGAGTGCCTTAGGCCCGAGAGATCACCAGGTAAAAAATGTTATGACGTTATATGGAAAAAAGTTAAAGATAATGGTGTAGGAAGAACAATTTAGAGAGTGCTCATCTCTAAATTTCTATGAAAATTTGTTGACACTAAAGAAAGTAAATTTCTTATATACTCATGCTAAAAAATTCACATTAATGTGAGTTTTATGATTCACAACCAAAACTTTCATTTGATTTATGAAATGTTTTATGAGACCAAATTAAAACTCTTATTTCATTCATGACATGTTTAATGCTTATTTTAAACCATAAAAAACATTCATAATATTTATTAAAATACTTGATCAAAACATAAAACATCCATGTTAATCAATACATGGCTTTATTAGTATTATGCAAGAATTTTCAACAATTTTCTATTATAATCACCCAAGTTTCACTTTGTTCATTCCGACCACTCAACTTCGAGCATCGATATCTAATTCATCTTAGCTTCAGTTTGGACATGGTATAGTTCGTTATAAAACGAGAACTTAAACCAATAAATAAATAATTATTTATATGACAAATACATAAATATAATTATTTTGTGTCCAAAATTCCAACAACAATGTCACGACTTGTAATGGTTAACTATGACAGACTTCTCATGCTTCTATCAAAATTAGGAAAACAAACGAACGAATGCCGTCTTGTGTTAGTCCTCTTTCCATCTTAAGTATATGGATGTGCGTGGACCATTAACTAGAACCACAATTGAATTCGATGATAAATGTGTTACATCCTTTAGAAGTTCTAAATATTACTAGCAAACACTTTTTGGAATCTAGTTGGAAAAAAAAAATTCGCTTAGGACCTTACTTTTCTACATTATGAGCAATTTCATTTGCAGTTAAAATGCCCTCAAGATTTGCGAAGTGCTATACCTCTAAAACACAATTTGATTTGGACTAAATAATTTTGAATTAATTTGAAAGAATCTCAAAGCGCCTAAACATATTAAATCACTTTATACACACTTTCTCTTGAACATAATTGACAAATTCTCAGTAACTTCAAAATGTTTGATGCAATTCTAAACCTTACGAGGACTTGGGAGAAGCTATACTTGAGCAACTACATATTGCCGATTTTTTTGCTTCCAAAAAGAGAGAATATGTACATCGAGTTTTCATAAAGAAGATATTTAAACATAGGCTTCTCTTTCACCGATTCCTTGAGTCTCAATTGAATGTGACTGCGTACGTTTCGTGACCATAAGATGCCTTATTTTCTTAGATCTTTACATATTGCGTTCGTGATAATCTATTCGAACACAAAGTTGAGCTCGTAGTTAAATCACATTTAATTAGAGTAAGCTCATAGCTTGGCTAGTTGACTTGTTTTGATGATTTTATATGTTTGTATATATGTTTGGAACAAAAGTTAACAACTTCAAACTATATAATTCTCAAATAACATGATATCAAATCAAACTATCAGTATTTAAGGTAAACAAGTTTGTGGATGTTTATACAAATCAAGTAGCATGATCTTTTAAGTGCGAAATTTTTTCCTGAGTTACTTATTTTCAGCAGTCCTTAGTCTACTTTTAAATTAACATAACCTAAATATTTAAGATTTAAACCTTCAACTTTAAAAGAAAACAGTATCTATTGAATACCCGAATACCATTAAACATAATGCCTGTTGGTTTTAACCGAGTTACGTACAATTTTGCGAACTCAAGTGAGTCCGTTACTGCATACAAAATATATTTGTTTTTTCAAATATCATCATTAAGCACTAAAGGACTACTAATTTATTTTGTTTCTTTTTTTTATTTCTTTTGAAGGTTAATGGTCAAAGACTGAAAAACAAAGTAAAAATATTTTATTCTAGTGGAGTCGGGAAGGTGTGGTTTTCTATGTGAGTGCGACCGTTTCCGGTTTAGCCGCGATGATTCCGAGTTTAGTGCAATGATTGACCCGGCCTTTACACGCTAATCTACATACATTATATTTAGTTTTTTATTGGGTTAGAACAAATTTCAGGGATATTGCAGTAGGTTTTCTTAAAAAACAACTTAACTTGACTGGCCGATCGGACCAGTTAGATTGAAAGCAGTTGTAAAACCAGTCCGTCTACTCTTATATATATCATTGATTTTTGAACTGGCTGGTTATTGATTCGACTGATGAACCGACCAAATTACCAGTCTGCCTGTTGAATCGGTTGAATCAACATTTATTTATCTTTTTTACTTTCTTTCCCTACAAAATCTCAATTTTTGATCATTTTAGCTTTCCAAGATCTATACTATATCTAAATAAGTCTTAATATCTTATTAAAATCACCAATTCACATAAAAGTATATGATATTTTCATATTTTTATTAATAATTAGATATATATTTAAAGAAAATTAGATTTTAATAATCTAAACCGGTAACTATTAATTAATATGAATTTTAGTTGACAATTTAACTAGTTATTAATATCAACTTTTTGTTTTGGTTATCAATAAATTTAATAACAGTCTCATTCTAACCGTTCGTTAACTATGTTAGTTTTTGATAACATGACATATGATGTTGTTTGTGATGCAACATGTGACATGCGTATTATATAATTAAAATAATATATATATATATATCACTCAATTTTTACCTTTTTTTTTTTTGTCTTCAAACTACTCAATTAGCGACAAAAATGTTATGTTACATAACTTTAGAAAATGATTTTTTATAAAAAAATAATCAAGTAATATATTTATATTTTTAATTACAAATATGCTATATGTCATGTCACGAGCCACGTCACGTGATACGTCATAACAAAATAAAAGAGTTAATGAACAACTAGACTGTGACTGTTATTAGTAATGAAATCAAAAGTTGTGATAAATATCGGTCAAATTACTATTTGAGATCCGGAACGATCCTGGGGGTGGACGACAGCCCAGAGCCTGATCTCCTCAAGGCTTTAAATTTTTAAGAAAATTATATTATATATATATATATATATATATATATTCATAGTCTAATAAAATAGTAACTAGTTGGACACGTGATAGCAACACATTCCTCCTAATCAAAATTTTTTCACCTCTCTCATGTTAAATAATTGCATTATTTACAAATAATATTATCTAATTCTTTTTTATACTAAAAATATTCTTTAATAAATTAAGAAATAAATCTTTTTATTAATGTTATTTCTAAAGATATAAATTTTTATATAATAAGACTTTTTCTACAACATCAAACTTTTTTAAAGTATGAAAAAGTTCAATTTCATGTTTTTAAAAAGTAATTTTTTATAAACTAAAAATAATTACAGTTGGAGGTCAAAAAGAAATTTTTTAAATATGATATTCTTCAAAAACAGTTTGCTTTAAAAAAATATTTATTTTTTTAAAGACAAAAAAAACTTAAAATGTTAATATGATTGTTTTAACATACTAGAGTTTAATATATATACATATATATATATATATATATATACACACATACATACATATAAACAATACCTAAAATTACAACTCAGAAAATATGTCAATTTATAAAGTAATTCAAAACTATAACTATTAATTTTCAAAAAAAGTTTTTAAAAATACAAAAATAATATTTAAGAAATAAAATACTATTAACTCATTTTTAAATAATATTATTTATTTTTATGTTGAAAGATTGAATAGCTCTAAGGATAATGACTAAGAGGTAAAACTATAAAATCATTTATGCATCAAAATAATTTATTTTGTCATATCCAAAACTTAAAAAAATAAATTAGTATTTAGACAACACATTTAATAGTTATTTTTTTAAATGCATAACTTGTAAAAATGAGTATAAAACTCAAAATGTGTGAGTTTAATAAAACTATCAATCTTGTGGATTTTTCAAAGACATGTGTGCTTTCATTTCGTTTTATTTTTAAACTTTTAATAATATATATGTATATATGCATTAAGTCCGTAGAGAATGTCACCGTCGCGAATCGCGTGTGTCCAACTAGTAACTTATAAAGAATAACTTGTCAATAAATATTAGATAATTAAGAATGTGTATATGCACATTATTATATGAGATTTATGCATATGTTTAACAGATTATATATTAGTCATATAATTAAGTTTATTTGGTTGCTTTTATTTCATACTTTTAATTAATAAAGGATTGTGTCTATTGAACAGTTCAACCCAGCCCGCTATCGTTGCATTGAAACTATAAATAAATTAATTTTTAAAATATAAGAATATTCTTTTTTAAAATCATTTATGTTAAATGGTTGGTAATTATACTATTTTAATTTTAATAATATTTAAACACTTAACTTTATTAAACAAAATTATTATAAAACATAATACAAAATTACCCAATCATAAAAAAAAAACTATAAGAATGAATATTAAAACCAAAGAAGAATATATATAATTTTTGTATATTTGTTTTAGGATATTATATATATTATAAAAACAATATGTCGGTACATACAGTGAATTCTTATACGTTTATAGAGCAGCAACTAAAGTTTGATTTTCTTACAAAGTCTCTATGATACAAGACACTCACTCGACTTTTTATCCCCATTGCCCTTCCTTTTTCACTCAAATAGAGAGAGAAATTATATTAATATAGTTTCTATGACTTTATTTTTAAAAATAATAAATGTTTTTATGTTCGATTTATAGTTTTTGCTTATTTTTATTTTTTTTATAACAACTCCATTTTCATAAAAAAATTTGAAGTTTATATATGTCTTTGCTTAACGTAAAATTTTCGTTCATTTAATATAAAGTTTCATATGTGTTGTCTTTTTTCAAAAGCTCAACATGCATTTTCATTATTTTTTCAAGACAATAATTTTTTTTACTCTTAATGCAATCTACTTTATATGTATAAGAATTTGAACTCACACCATATTGTGTAGAACAATCACCAATACCACTAGGCTACAAAGTCATGACATGCCATTGCATTCACTTAGATTTAAGTTATTTTACGAATTTATCACTACTTCATATTTATTTTTATCAACCTTTTGACGTATAATAAGTTTTGATATATAATATTTCATATAATTTCAAATATCGACATTACATGAATACTATTCAAAACCAAGTCATGTTTCCGTTGCAACGCGCGAACTTTTACTAGTTATAATAACAAGAGAAAGTCAAATTGATTATGTTTATGAATTTCTCAAATTAATTAGAGATTTAGAGAGAAAGAGATAGACAGAAATAAAGTTTTTGAGGTGCTAAAAGTTGTCATGTGTTGCATTAAATATTTTTTTATTATATACTATAGATTTGTAACATAACTATTGATTTATTTAGGGACAACGGATTCTATAATATTTATTAATACATATATTAGATCGGGTTAAATTCAAATTATAATATATTATATGTTTTAGATAATACATAATTCATCAATCACAAACGTAAAAGTTGCTTTGCGGTTTTGTTTATTTATAATATTTTACACTCTTAACTTTTAATCGTATATTTTTAAAAAATTCAAAATGATCATAACAGTATCCGAATCTTTATCAAAATTTAGACGTGATTTTATTCACACTTTTAAATTTGTTTTCTTATATTGTTTTGAATATTATCAATGCCCCGAGCTTGAAACTAAGCAAGAATTGGCGAACGAATAGTGAGGTTGGCCGTCGCCCCACCAAAACTCGAGACATGTAAGATCATTTTGTTGGCAAGATTTTTTATAATAATTGACATGAAAAGACGAGCAAAGAATTTTAAAAGAGAAGCCTACAACTCTACAGGTAAACTAGTAAACTCTATTAACTATATAGAAAATACTAATAAACTATATAAACTAATAAACTATGAGAATTTTGTTTTTATTTTATATTATGATAACTTAAGCTGTCCTTGCCAATATTTGAGTTTGCAATTATGGTTTTTTTTTATATAGAGTAAATTTCGGTTTTGGTCCATGTTGTTTAACCATTTTAACTATTTCAGTCCAAAAAGCAATCTTTGATCATATAATGCTCTGTGGTTTTATTTTTGTAACGGTTTTGGTCCCTAACACTAACTCTGTTAGTTTTTACAGTTAAATATAAGGGTACTTTGATCATTTTACATTTGGAGGACTAGTTATGTAAATTTACATAACTCTAAGGTCTTCTTCTTGATTATGGGCCATTCTCTGCAATTCATCGACTCCTCCATCCACACACCCAAATCCCCCTCAACCCTACTCCTCCACCGCACCACTACAACACCGCCACCACCACCGCAAACACAACCACAAATACCCTAACCAAAACCAAACCATCTCTCACCTACCTCAATCACCCTCAGCTCCATCTGATAGCCTCCGGCCGACGCTCCATCTGCAGGAAGACTAGCGCAAAAGATCGGAAAAACTATCCGCCGCCCCAGCGCCCCCTCTAAAGCTAGGGTTTATACCGATGTCAATATTATCCGCCCCAAGGCGAATTGGATTACGAGTCGTGGACCAAACCACAGGGTGCAGATATATCTAGGTGTAGATCTAGCCAACGTCGTTGCATTGAACCGCCATAAAACTATCGCTTCTACTTTTATGTGTGTGTATGTGTGCAGATCTAGCCACAATAATCTCTATGTGTAGATCAATTAAGATTTCAGTTAGGGGATCTAACCGAAGATGATGATAGTGGTTGTCGGAGAGGGATGGTGATCACATGGGATCTAGCAGGGAAGAGGAAAGAAAAAAGTGGGGTGGGTTGCAAGTGACTTATGATTTCAAACAAGAACAAGATCAAAGGAAAGAGAGAGATATTGGGTTAGATTAAAAAGGTCCAAAATACCCTAAATTTAACAGACAAAACTAACAGAGTTAGTGTATTGGACCAAAACCGTTACAAAATATAAACCACAGGGCATGATATGATCAAAGATTCCTTTTTGAACTGAAATAGTTAAAATGGTTAAACCACAAGGACCAAAAACGGAATTTACTCTTTTATATATTTCTTTAAAAAGTTGCTGACATCTGCATTAATAGTAATTGTATCATATAATTTTTTGATACTATTTATATATAAATTTCAATATATTCTTAAAAACTAAGATGTCGTTAAAGGTACACCCATTATGTTATCAAGACAACCTCTTTTTCTTTATATCTTTATACATGTATACATATAAGAGGGAGATCCCTTAAAAACCACGTTATTAATTGTAAATCGTAAAAACCATGTTTATAATTAAAAATTATGAAAACTATGGGTTACGTACAAGCAACTACGTGTTAGCATGTGTACAACTATATATGTTACGTATATGTAACTCATACAAGTTACATATATATAACTTATTTCATCATCATCTTCGTTTGGTAGGGTTTATATTTAAAAATATATTATGACCTAAAATAACGAGGTTGAAGCTTGGTTGAAGCGTGGTTGAAGCTAAACAAATTTTAAACAATTAAAAAAATAAGTAATTTATAAAGTATATGATTCGCTAGAAGTGATTTTCATGATTTTTAATTATAAACATAGTTTTATTTAATATCCTTCTTATGCATATGTGTGTATAGAGAGAGCAATAGAGAGGAAAAGAATGTCCGAATAACATAAACGAGTGTTCAACATATGCCAAACGACTAGAAAAAATGTGTCCAACACCCTACCAATAGGAGTATAGGACCATAAAGCAAGTGTGATAAACATGAAGCTAGGATTTTTTTAGATATTTTAAAGGACAAATGACCATCACACATCATAAATCGACTTATAAAGATTGTTGTCATTGGCATGTGGTCATTCTACACTCCTTCACATCACATGGAAACAACATAGTTCAACCTACATTTCGTCAGTGTCCATCAAGACACTTGGATTGGAATGCTTAGTTGGAAACATATGGATCAATGGTTGTTGGATTGGATACATCTTCATATCCAATTAATTGTTCGCTCATCCTAGATAGTTGAGTGCTCTTTATTTTTATCTTGGTTTGGTCTACTATACACACTTGTGTGAATAAATAACTCATTCGTGAGTTATTTAAAAATATGTATAGTAGATCATGATTTCACTCATTTGTGATCTACTATACATAACTATTTTAGAAACTGATTTGCTATTAACTCGAACATGATTTCATCACCCTTTATTTGTCTTACATTGTTATTGAACTCACATACGAGACAATATTAATGCGATCCTCACGATTTCACCAGATCCACCATTAGTTTAACGTCATTTTTGATAAGGCATTTGGTAGCATAATTTATGCCCGTATTTGATTTGGTATAGAGTATGTGATTATGTCTATGTAATGTAACTCAAACAAAAATAACTCGTTTCATCCCTTTTGTGGTGTTTAATTTGAATTTCACTGTACTTTAGCTTTAATAAACACACAAGACTCATACATAAACACAAACGTCATACAAATTAAATTTTCATATTAATACATTGCATGTCTAAAATATTCAAATTGATGTGTCCAACGGACATCATATAATTTGATTCCATTACGATAATATAAACGCAAGTTTATATATTACTCTCATGGTCATATTTGACATTATTACACATTGCTTGTCATTTATCATTCGTGAGCGCATACAAAACCGAAATCCAAACTTCTTACAATAATCTATTATAACAATTTAGCCAACTCAACGACTCAGGAAGTTATCAAATTATTTTATCGAAACTAAGTTCGGTTACCAAAATGAGATTTAAATTCGGTTATGCAAGACAAAATATGATGTTATTACTTATGTAATGATGTTTTTCTAAATAACTACTAAATTCTAAAATACTTTTCTCACAAATTTGTGCTTTAACACAAAATATTTTCTATATAAATGGTCAAGCTATATATGAAGGTGTTACTTTAGTATTAATTTTATTGTGGGCGGCAAAGAAGGTTTTTTTCACTAAAAAGTAAGACATTTTAAAAAATTTTTACTTTAGGCAACCTGTAGGTCTTTTCACTTTCTTATCAACACCGTATAGTATAATGAGGATTGAGGAAAAAACAATTCGGTAAATATTATGGACATGTCACTTATTAAGTTATCAGTTTAATCGAAAAATTGTTGAAATTGCTTTAGGTAAAAGTTAAAGCTTTTGAAGGATGGTAATTTTAAATCAAAACCTTTAAAATTAATAATGGAGATCAACTGTTACAAGAAACTTTTTTTCCTAAATCGTTTAATTTTCTGACACGTGTATTTGTTATCTACATAAAAAAACTAATAATAATAAATTGTTTGTATATGTGTTTAAATTTTTATCGTTTATCTAAACATGTGTACGTTAACTTTATATTTTCTGATAAACTAGTATTTTTACTCGTCGCGTGTTGCGGCGGTGCCGTGCACAGCGTGATAAAGCATATAATACAATCAACCCGACTTATTTCCGAACTAATCATTCATTGAAACGTAGAGTAATTCGAATTTATATTATCGAATGAAAACGTATTAAACATACATAAAAATTAGCATTTGCTTCGACGCCGTATGTAACATGATAAAGTATAGACTACAATAGTCCTAACTCGTTTCCAAACTAAATTTGTGTCGGAAGGTACAATAATCGAATTTATGCTAACGTATTATATTTGACCTAATTCATTTCCAAACAAAACTTGCATCGAAACGTTAACTAACACGAAATTTATATTTGTCTGATTTGTTTTCTGAAAAAACTTAATAAAAACATAGAAAGTATACTGAAAAATACATAAAAATAAGAACGTGATAATTTTTTTCTATGTATTATACGGAATGTAAACCCGGAGTTTGTTAAAGTCAAATTGATATTTTATAAGCTTATAAAATTGAATGGTTTAAAAATATAAAATTCAAAAGTTGAGGGGTGAAAGTTGAAACTTTTTTTAAGATAATCAAAAGTTGTAATTGTTTATTATCTTTTGAAATAATTATAAGTTCATAGGAGTTGAAATGATAGAAATTAATTAACTGTTTTTGAGAGTTGGGACTTGGGAGGAAGGAAAGGAAAAAAGAAAGAATCAAAATTGAGGCTCTAAGGAATTAGTGGTGTACAAACTGGTTTTTTGGCAAAACCGGTTTGGGATCCAAACCGGAACCGGTTTGGTCAACGGAAGTCAAAACCGGTTTGGCCTCAAACCGGTTCGGGTTACAAACCGGTTTCAACACCGGATAACTCAAACCGCCCAAACCTATTTGACCGGTTTAGAAACCAGTTCGGGCCCAAACCGGTTCGGGTTTAATTTTTTTTTTTTGATTATTTCATGATAAGAAAATTTTGGTTATTTATATATCATATTTATATAAATAAATTAAAAGCAAATTTAAAGAATATTTAAATTTTTTGTTAAAATATATAATTATATTTATATTAATTGAAAATTTTTTTTATTAATGTTGTTATTTATATAATTATATTTATATTAACTGATTATTATTGTTATTAATTTTGTTATTAATATAATAATAATATTATTTTATTTAATGTTAAATCGTTAAATTATTATATAATGAAAGTGAGATATATAATAAAAGTGAGATATACAATGAAAGTGATAAATATAATAAAAGTGAGATATATAATATAAAACCAAAACAATTTAAACAACATTGAAGATTAAATAATAGTTTTATAAAAACTAAACAACGACTGGTCGTTCTCCGTTCGTTCGTTGCATACTTGTACGTTTATTCTTCGCCACTAGAACCGAAGCTGTTACGAAGGTACTCATCATATGTCGCTTCATCATCTGTCATTCCGGGCGTCAATCCGCTCATTACCTCGTCCTCGTATAATTCTGCTTCGTATTCCAATTCTCCTTCAAGTGAGCATTTGTCTTGTACTCTTTCCGCGGCATCCAAAAAATCCTTCAAGCAAATCGACATTTCAACCGCTTGTGGAGTGAGTCGAGTTCGTCTTATTGATATAACCCTGCCACTAACAGAAAAAGCAGATTCCGAAGCTACCGTGAAAGCTTGGACGGTTAGTAAATCTCGGGCCATGGTGGATAGGATGGGAAATTGATCTTCTTTACCTTTCCACCAAACCAACAAGTCAAAATTTTTAAAATCTTGTGGACTCATGGTAGACAAGAAGTTGGTTCCACCATACCTCCCGAGTCACTACTTGGAGTGTTACCACGTTGACGTTTATTCCATTCATCCCTTAAAGTATTATATAAAGCAAAAATTGGATCATTTGAACTTTCGGCATGTGCCGAATGCCTCAATGACCCATGGATATGTGATGTTTCATCATATTTTAATAAATAAACATCAAACATTTTTTCTAAATGTTGATTAAAAGTAGCTTTTAAAGTTTGAGCATAAAAGGGGTTTTCATCTTCTAAATCCAAATTAGAAGTAATTTTATCAAGTAAAGTTTCAACCCCCGAAAAATTTAAACAAGGGTTTAATGCAGCGGCACATGTAATAACCGGAGGCATTTCTTTAAAATACTTTTTAAGTTTTTCTTTCATTGGGGATATCATATCCGAATAAGATCTACCCCTAAACGACATCTCATTAAATTTTGAAGTCATTAAGTAAATTTGGTGAAGTACTAACGGACTCGTTGGATAATAAACTCCAGAAAGACATGTAGTTGCATTTTTAAAATTTTGAAGCATTTTGCTTATTTCTTCAATAATGAACCAACCCGATGGATGGTAAGTATTTGTCTTTTCACGACTTACCAAACTATTATGAAAGGCTATTAAACTTTCTTTTTGTTCAATTGCCTTTTCAAACATGTTACAAGTGGAATTCCATCGTGTAGGTACGTCCCAATTCGGACCTAAAAATTTGGAATTTGCGTCTTTACAAAACTTACGATATTTACTATATCTCTGGTTATTGCTAAAAATTTCACGTAACATTCTTTTAAAACTATCTTTCACTGTTTCAATGGTTTTTAAACCGTCTTGAACGACTAAGTTTATGATGTGCGCAACACATCGACTATGGAAAAAAACACCGTCACACATTGGTTTATATTTTAATTTTAAATGATCTATCGCAAGTGTGTTATTTGACGCATTATCAAAAGATATAGAAAATATTTTGTTTTCTAATTTATACGTTTTAATAACTTTATCAATAAGATAAAAAATGTTTTGGCCTGTGTGAGGATAATCAAACAATTCAAACGCAATCGTACGTTTCATCATTTGCCATGAATCGGGTTCAACCCAATGGGCGGTGACACAAATGTACGAGTCCGGTGAACCGTGAGGAGTTGACCAAACATCACTAGTTAAGTTAACACCGGTTTGTAAATTTTCAAAATAAGATATTAATTCATTTGTTTGCTTTTTTCCACATTTTTAAACAATCTCTTCTAAGAGTAGCACGACTTACATTAATGTAACGTGGTTGGAGAGTTTGTTGAATGAGTCGAGTCAAACGTTCGTTGTCGAAATGTTTGAATGGCAAGCTTTCTTGAATTACAAACTGTGCCATTTGCTCCCGAACCGCATCAACGTTATAAGCCAAAACATTTCCTTCGTTGGTCATTGAAGCTTGACATTGAGACGGTTGACCTTTCAACGCCTTGTAATATTTAAGCTCAATATGGTTTCTCAAAGTTGTGTTTGCATCTTTTTTGAAAAACTTATAACAAAACTTGCAACGAGCTTTGTACGGACCGGTAGCCATTTGACATAAATCGTAATTGCACCATACTTCGCGGTTCCTATTAGTAGGAACGATTGCTACCACCACGTTGTTTGAAGACGCATCACAACCAACGGATGATTGAGCACTAGATGAAGCCATTTGAGAGAGTTTTTTGTAGAATGAAAGAATTGAGCGTTTTTTGCGATTTTTGAGAGTTGAGAGCGTTTTAAGTTGTTGTGATTCAACCAAAACATACCCTACATATATATACTAACATATTGGTGGTAAAAAAACCACCCAAAAACGGTCAAAAAGAGGCTCCAACGGCCAAAAAACGGCTATATAGCCGTTACCCAACGGCTAGATTTAAAAACCGGTTTTGGAACCGGGTTAAGAACCGGTTTAAAAATTGGTTTTAATACCGGTTTGAAACCAGACCGGGTTAGGAACCGGTTCGAAAGAGGAATACCCTGAACCGATTACAGATTGGCGGTTTGGTTCGGGTTGGAACCGGTTTGGGCAAAAAACCGGTTCCGGTTTTTTTTGGGGAACCGGTTTTCAAACCGGTTTTTTTGAACAACTCTATAAGGAATCAAACCAACTACCCTTTATTTAAAACTTTAAAAACTTAACTGACTAGGCTAAGCTAGAAAACTTGTTGACATATGAAACCAAAGATATATATCTTAAAAGCAAGGTTTGGTGGGCCAATTCAATTGGCCACCGACCTTTGTTTTTAAGTATTAGTAGAATGAGCGAGAAATAATAAACATTAAACACACACACACATATTAATACTTTTAAGATTTATAAACAAATATTTTATTTTCATTCTTTTGTTCTCGTAATAGTTTTTTTTTTCTGCCTAAATTTATCTTCTCTTGAATTATTGAATGTAATTACTAATTACACACGTATGCATATATTTATGTATGTTAAGAAAAGTTTGTTACTCAATAAGTTACTGCATGCATGTAACTAGCAAAGTATGTCCAGCGCTTCACCACTAGTTAAAGTACACAAGCAGAGTATACAAAATTGTGTGGTTTCGTTTGTATACGTTGTGATGGTAATTAAGAAAAATCAATAACCAAAAAACAAAACCCAAATTTAGTAATTTTCACTTAGCATATTAAATATTTTAATTAAATCTAAAATTTACTGTGAAAAAAATTATTTACTTAAAATGAAAAGAACTTAAAAGAAATAAAAGAATTTAAACAAAAACTTAAACTTAAAAACAAAAGCAATCATAAAAAAACATGAAAGAAAAAGAAAATAGGGAAGAATAATCCAAGAGAACAATAAAAGATTCAAAAAATTAAAAGTTCAGAAAAAATTGTCAAAAAGTAAAATTAAAAATGAAACATAAAATATAGATAAGGAAAACGTAAGTATGGGGTTCCTAATTTTTTTACTCATTCTAGTCAAGTCTACATAATCGCACACAATGAATTGGCTAACTTCAAAACCTTCATGGTCTCGAACTCGGTTGGATTGAAAGAGAAGAACGAGCCCCAACAACTAGAATACGTCACATTTTTGTTTATTTCCTCTAGCATCTAGTATCTAACATAAATGTTATTACCGGTAAAACAATAAAATGTTAGAAAATAACATGTTACATACTCTTATCGAAGAAACAAACTACTCTTCACTCTTCTCACGTAAACAACACTTTTTAATATATAATTAGATTTTGTCCCTCCGCGTTACGCGACGGGGTCCAGTTATTTTTCCACAAACAAGGCTACGTTACTTTGGTCTTTGTCGAGCTAGCTTGTCGGAAACTATAGAAACGAAGTCTTGTGGTGAAATTCTAAAATAATAGACTTTAATGATCAAACTCTAAAAATACGTTGTGGGAGGCCAGTCATGTTTCCCACACGCAATGTAGCATTACTTTAATCGTTTACTATCCAGCTCATCAAAAACTATAAAATAAAAGTTTGGTGATGAAACTATAAATATACTAAACTTCAGTGGGTAAACTTCAAAAAAGAAAGAAAAAAAACTCTCACTATTACTAGTTTGGGAGTCAAACTTTAAGATCCTAAAATTTAATGGCTAAAGTCACAAAAACAAATCAGTAGCCAAACTCTAATATTATAAACTTTAGTCGTCATAGTAAACAAAAAACAAAACAAAACAAATCGGAGGCAAGCTGTAAAATTACTAAACTTTTGTGACAAACCTTAGAAAAGTAAAACTTCAACGTAAATAGTTAGGTAGGCAAACTTTAAAATCTAAAATTTTAGTGGACAAAGTTTAACAATCAAAAGTTAAAGTTAAATATTAAAATATTTAAAACAAATGTTGCTAAATTAAAAAAAAAATCAAAACTAAAAAAGAATCAATTAAAAAAAAAGTATTTTGTTAATTTGAAAAAAACCTAAAAAACTACTATTCATTTCCCGTATTTATTAATAATAGAGTAATTTAATTTATATATTTCTAAAAATCATACATTGTTAAAAAAATAAAAAAGCCAAATAAATGATTTAAAACTTTAATTATTATTAAATCCTATATAAACTTCATCACCTTCACACACACTCTCTCCATCTCCACCCCTTTTTTTTGGTCCTCTGTTTGCTTTTCTTTGCATCACAAATCTCTCACATCTCATCATCTCCCAATTCCCTTAACCGCATCCTATGTTCATCACTTCAATCATCAATTCTCTTCAAAATTAAACAATTAGATCCAATTAACATAATCCCACTCTATTTTAACACAATTGAATGCTGTTTTAATCCTTCAATTCATCTGGGTCATCCATTTTCCTTCAAAAAGATTCAAAAAGCTTCGATTTTGGTACTGTTTTTACACCATGGACAGAGATTTCTTCCTTAACACAGGTCTCCACTTCGAACCGTCGTCCCAATTGCCCCCATGGAAGTTAATGTCGCCGGCGCCGGCGCCGGAGATGAATTGCCCGCCGGAGCAATCACATGTTGATAGATTCAACACCTTTGAATCTAATCTTACATCAATGGTTTCTTCATCTGTTTCCAATTCAGTGTCCCCAAACGACAGTTTTACAGTTGGTGAACTTGTGGGAAAACAGGGGAACATCAACCATGCCGGTCGTGAGGTTTCTCCGGTGACAATTGCTCCGGCGACAGCAGCTTGTTACACCACACCGTTGAATTCACCACCATTGAAGTTGAATTGGGCAACAGTGGACCAATTGGTACGAGAAAACACACCCAATTTGAGAAATTCGATTCGATTCGACCCGAATTTGCCATCGTTAGCGGCGGATCCTGGGTTTGCTGAACGGGCGGCGAAGTTTTCTTGTTTCGGTAGTCGGAGTTTCAATGGTAGAACTAATCAGATGGTTGTAAATTCAAACAATCATGAGTTGAATTACAGATCTAATGTTTCGCCATTAGTCGGTAAGGCGAAAATCCATCGAGTTTCGAGTAGTCCTGTGCTGAAAATCGATGGATCTGCAACAGGGGTTCATGACAACAAGAATTCAATCGAAACCCACAAGACCAATTCGAATGAGGAATCCTCTGTTTCGGAGCAAATGGAAATGGGATTGAAGAATCCGATTGATTCGGGTTCAAGAAAGCGAAAAGCTGCAGCTTCTAAAGGAAAAGCTAAAGAAATTGCATCAACAATTGTAAAGGTAACAAGAATCACACAAAATTTGATTCATTATGTTGCAAAAAGTTATAATAAATCAAACAATTTGTTTATGAATCAGGAGGAAGGAGCTGATGATTTGGATCCAAAAAAGCTCAAGAAAACAGAGGATGATACAAATGGTGAAACAGAGAAGAAATCAAAGCTTCCTGAACCACCAAAAGATTACATTCATGTTAGAGCAAGAAGGGGTCAAGCTACTGATAGCCATAGTTTAGCAGAAAGAGTGAGCTTCCACAACAAAATTAACACTTTAATTCATCTTCAAGATCTTGAATTTGACCATTATCATGTCAATTTCAGGTTAGAAGAGAGAAAATAAGTGAAAGAATGAAGCTTCTTCAAGATCTTGTTCCTGGGTGCAACAAGGTACAATCTTAAAAAATAATAAATAATAAATTTTATAAGATAATTTGGGTGTAAATCTTGATCCAAATGTGTAAATCTGTCTTAGGTTACAGGAAAAGCACTGATGCTTGATGAAATCATCAATTATGTTCAATCACTGCAGCATCAAGTTGAGGTAAAATCATCAACAACTTCAAATCTTTATAAAAAATTGACTAATTACCATACAAATATTTCAATTTGTATTCTTGTTCTTCAGTTTCTGTCAATGAAACTAGCAACAGTAAATCCACAACAAGATTTGGATATCAACAGTCACATCTCCAAAGATGTAAGTCAACTGTCAATTCCTGTTTCTCTCTCTAATTCTGTATGAATATTATTTACCATTTATGGGTATGCTTACAAATTTGCAGATAAATCAACAGTTATACCCAATCGAATCATCTACATCAGATTATTATCAGCAAAACCCGCAAGTACTCTTCATTGGGTCTACTCCGATCACCCACTCGCCCGTGGACCCATTGCCCCCTGTCCATGGATTCACCGAACCTTTTTCACAGGTAAATAAAAAGCATGTATCCAGTATTTAACTCAGCTCATTAATTTTTTACCCATGATTCATTTTTCGATTTCAGTTTGCAGGATTTGAAGGGGATGATCTTCACAGTATTGTGAAGATGGGTTTTGGGGAAAATCGTGATCAGACGTCGGAGATGAAGATTGAGCTTTGATCGCCGGTGGATCAATGGCTTGTGTAAATATGAAGAGAGAGTATTTTTAGTTTATAAGGGTAATTACAGTATTATTTTGCTAATTAATCCAGTTTTAGGTCTAATTCTTTTTGTTATTTGGACATTTGGTTAATTTCTTGTAATGTGTATTGTATTATAGAGGGATTGTGTGCAGTGGAAGGTTAAGATTTAAATGATAGTAGATTTGTAATATATATTTTGTTTATCATAGAAATTAAAGGTAGATTTTTCTATTCATTTGGTTGCAAATTAACCTGTACACGTTTGTGCCTTTTTCTATGCATCATTACATTAGTAGTTTTATATTAGAGCACAAGGAATACGTTCTTATTCTAGAGTTTTTTTATTTTTCCTTAATAGGATGGTAGTGTTTCTGATTTTCCCCGGATCAAATTTCCTCTTTGTAGATTCTACCGACCCAACGATCACATCCCCATATCATCACCTCCACCACCAATCACCACCCTCCGCATTGTGTTTCCGTTTTTTCCTAATATCCCCACCTAGATACAAAGCGAAGCAATGATAGGCAAGCTTATGAAGTCTATGGAATAATTATACATCGGCATTTATAAGGCTATATGTTATCATGTCTTGTAGGCGTCAGATGAGAATGGGCTTACCACAAATACATGTGTTATCATCGCATGGCAAGAGGCTTGGCCATAAAAACTTAATGCTCATTTATGTCAAGGACTACCGGTGTTACGATTTTATAAACAACTGGGACGATAATTATAAATTTTTAAAAGTTTGGGACCATAGATACAATATGAACATATTAAAATTGAAGTGAGAATTAGTAAAATGAAATGTTTCAAGTACGCTAATTCTTTACTCTCCTTGTCAAAACCCGAGAATTAAACAGATTTAAACCATATCACATGGTCCCATCCAATTTAGGAAAAGACAAAAAAATATAAAGATAAATAGCAATTTCAACACAAATTCTAGAGATTGAGAGCTAAGAGTTGTGGTTGTTATTGAAGAATCACATGCAAATCGAACATAGTCAATCCTTAAAAGATTGGTGGCCCTTTAAACATGAGGATCTCAAACTTCAGCTTATCTTTTTGTATAGACGAGTCGCCCCTATACAAAGCAACGCACTGCTTGTCTCTTCATAAGAATAGAAATCTTCTCCGCTTGACTAGATCTCAGGTTGAAAATAAGTGTGTGTATGTAAACAAAGTTGCACTGAGTAGAGAGTTCACCATCATGCATTGCTATCGACGGCCAATTGTTGCTAAATGATTACCATCAAAGTTGGTGTTCTACTAAGGATTCTACTGCATGTGCCATTCGATCTCTCTTAGTATTGAATTATTAAGTTACTTTTGTTTCTTTTCTTATTCCTATTATCATTGTTAAGAAAAGTGTATATTTTGTATTATTTTCCCATTCGACATTACCAACATCAAAGCTACATTCCGTTGGTTTTGGATTTTGAAGAACTTAATTAATTATGAAGCTATAAACAAATAATGCTATCAGTCATTTTGATATCCGTCACTTTGATAGTTCTAACATTTGTGGATCTATATTACAATTAAGAAGAACCTACTTTATAGATAAAAATGATGCATATGTGATGATTCAACTTGAGAACAACTTTTGAAGTATGGAAAGAGATTAACTACTTGACATCAATTGTTTTGTGCCAACATATTAAGACACATTAGTTGTTATCAAGTTTTTTTTCTCAACAATGATGTTGAGTTTTCTAAAAAGAGTCCCGTCAAATATCTGAATGAAGGTCTAGCTTCCAAAAATGTTTGATAAGATGGCTAGAATTATTCTTCATCACAATATGTTTCTTTGCTTCATTCAAGCTAGATTGATGTTACTTCTTGAAAAACGACTTCGTGGTTCAAGTTATTGTTAGTCATTATACAAATCATTTTTCATCTATAAACTTTAAACCTTAAATATTAAACAATATTCTCTACGATTACTTATATTAACTAATCAGAATTAGGGTATGATAATTCCAGTCATGATACCATAAAAATGGTACTTACATTATCATGTGTCATAGTGAATTAGTGATACAAAGCATAAAACTTTGTAGAGTTGGAATAATTTTGGAGAATAAGAGAACCAAAATCTTAGAGTCGGTGTGACTATTGAGCTAACGAATGAGTATATTCTCTTAAGTACATTGTTAATATAATCATTAAAATAAGCAATCCAGATAAATAATTATCACAAACTAATGATTATATCAATTTTTCTATAAATATACAAATAAAAACTTTAACAGACACGTAATTACCTTTTTGTAATAATGTCAATTATATATGTTGAGTGGTTGAACTTACTGTAAAGATAAAATATTTGATTTGTTGTAACTACATAAATTAATCAATGTTTTGAACTTTTGATTAAAGTGAAACAGTGCAATTAAATGATTAATTTACTTTAAAAGTAATTAACTAAAAAGGAAAAGTAATAATTCTGGAGTTAATATTTAATTGGAAAATTAAGAATCCCAGGTTGGCATTGGTGAATTATGAGTCGATCGAACCACTCCATACGACTAAAAAATATCGATGTGATTAGGGAAAAGACGACTCAAATGTAGTGGAGTTACAGGTATGAAAAAGATTCCCATCAATATTTAATTAATCCTTTACTAATCACATCTTGTATAATGAATTTTATTTTCGATACATTTTATTATATGACGGTAGGTTAAGTTGCTATACAGGATGTTTTTAACATGTTACGTGTAGGAATCCACTAGAATACGTTACTTGGTTGATACATTGTTTCTAAGGAGGGGTGTGTGTGAGAGTATAATTCACATCATAAAATAAAAATACATTGTCCGTAAGTAATTATATAATTCATGATATTATGGTCTAGTGGTATTTTTCATAAATATAGTATGGATTGGGCAAGTCCGTGGCTAGGTGGTATTTAAAAGTAAAAATATTATTGTTAAAAAAACTTTTACGATTTTGCACTTTTATGTATCATGTATTTATGCACAGTTATGTAGCTTATTATGCAAATGCGTCAAATTTTTCTAAAGTCATTTATATAAAAAAAAATTATATAACAATGCTATACTTACATTAAATATAATATGAATCTCGATTTATTATATAATTTAAGAATGATAATAAAGCATGTAAAAATTTAGTCGTTTATAAAAATAATGAAATTAGATTTAAACAATAAATAGACAATAATGAGGGTTGGTTACTATTTTGCCATTCAAGCCATTTTCAACTCATTATTTATAGTTTTTGTCGCAGTCTAAATATTAAGGGTGCGGTTATTATCAACTTATTATTTATAGTTTTGGCACAGTCTATATATTAATTATCAAAACAGTAAAATGAATGGTCCTGATCACTTCTTGTACATAATATGACAATTTCGTTTTGTACTGATCTTTATGTTATAATTCTATTGAATGACAACTTGAACTTTTTTGAGAAAAGCTAGGGGCAAACTAGAATTACTTCATACAAAACCAACAATACATCACCAAAAGACAATAAAAAAAATTCACCTAAAAAAATTAATGCAACTAGCAAGGGTGGAACCCAGACCCAAATGAACCAGTGAACCACAACCTTATGCGAGACTAGCCAAATCTTACCTAGAAACCCAATTAAAAACTCAATCCTTTATAACCTACAAAGGGGCATAAGCGTCAAGTTGCCAATCAATTATCATACTATTTTCCCACTAGTAATCCAATTAAAGGCTTAGATTTTGATCCCCTCCTCCATTTTTTAAAGAAGCATCCTTCTTTGAAATAAATAAAAAAACTCCACATGTTAGTTCTTTTCCTCCCAGGTTAATTAGTTTCTAGGTCTCGAGTCATCCTACCTGTTGCATAAGTCTTCTCTTTTATTTAGGTGCAATTTGTATTTTTAGATGTAAAATATCTATAATATGCGAATCACATTCGCAAACATCTGTAAAAGAAAAGGTGGACAAAATCTTTACAGTCGGTAAGAAGAATATTGACTGTTTTTTAACGTCTGTAGACTGCTAAAATAAACTGGTGGTGGTGTACGGACAGTGGTGGATGGAGGGTGTGGTGGGTGGTGGTGGAGGTGGACGGTGGGTGGTGGTGGTGGTGGATGGTGCTCGTGGAAGGTGGTGATGATGGTGGTGGTGGATGGTAGTCGTGGACAATGGTGGTGGTGGTGGACAGTGGGTGGTGGTGGGCGGTGGTGTTTAACCTGTGCAGATCTTACAAGTGACTTGGCCAAATTTGCATAAAAAAGAGCTCGTGCTGACGTTTTTTAATGAATCATTTTTGAAAAAACAAGCAGTCTGTAGATGACAATGTATACACGTGGTCTGGGCGGCGGAGAAAGAAAAGTATGCACGGATTTTTTTTTAGAAAAACAAACACCACCTTAGTTCTCTTTCAAAATCCTAGGATCCTTACCCCAAGTTGGACATTCACCATTTATGACTCGACACCATCATTTGAGAGGATATTGACCACGTACTCAGCACTAAAAGCGTTGATTAGGTTAGGAAAAATAGGAGAAGAATTAGCTATTGAATTAGTCGGTGAGTTATCGACAACCTCCTCACGAGTAGAGGAAAGGTTATTTAGGTCCAAAATATCATCTAACATAGATGGATCTTCCATTTGAGAGGTAGTGTTTCAAGACATTTATACGAATTTAGGGAATGTCCACTCTAGAGTTTCATTGTGTTTGAGTCTAGGTTTTGTAGATGGATTATTGTTTCCTTTAGATTATCATCTAGCTTTTCAAGTAGTGCATCTTTGAATGATGCACCAGCTATTGTCGACTTGAAGTACGTTTGTGGACGTGTTGTACATAAGAACCAAGATCACAAAAAGTTCTATATTTACTAGTTTACTACTCACCATATCCACCTATACTGGATTATATATGGCGCATGCCATACTTAATTGGCAATATCTTCACGATACTTAGTCTCATCTCCAAGTTTCAGAGGTTTGTTATTTTCTTGTACATGTCAAAGGCAAACTTGATCCCACTCATAGCTTTTTATGAGGAGTGTGAGAACTTAATTTATATCCTTGATCGAAACAAATCAATGACACAATCATTGTTGATTTTTAATATACTTCTATTATTTTTAAAAACACACGTAACTTCGACATACTTAATTATATTTTCAAAAAAAAAAAAAAAAACACACCATAAAATAAGACATTTTTTTTACCGTAATCAAATTATGGTATTGCCATATTTTTTTTATATATATACCTCCAAAAACTTAACATCATTATATATCAAATACAAACATTTAAAACACTTAAGAGGCCATATTTACCATTTCATTATATACAACGTATTATAATGACTATATATTATATACTTCTTTTTCTTTTATACTTCAAATTTTGTAACCTGAAAATTAAATGAAGAAAAAATTATTTTATTATAATAAAAGAGTAAATAGAAAAAACATGTGATAACATCATATTTTTTCTTACTAAAATTTTTTTCTCTCTCTCTACTATTAAATAACTAGGTTAGAAACCCATGTATTACATGTGTAGAAAAATTCAATACATTACAATCATTTGATTTTATTAATATTTTATATGTTACATGTTATTAGCATTTAATAAAATAATAAATAATAAAAATTTAAATTTCATATAAATAAAAGACAATAAAAATAAATAATTATTCAATTATATTTTAAGACAAAATAAAATAGAAATGCTGTAATGTAATATGTTTCAATAACTTATTAAAATAAGAAGATTTATATTTTAGATATTTATTTTTTTAGTTAATTATTTAAAATCAATTTTATTTAATATGAGAGATAAGCGAGAAAAAAAAGTTTAGCTTTATGAGAAGTTGACACGTGTTCATTTAAAACTTTTTTATGAGATAGTATAGATATAGAATACATTAATTACTTTTATTTAATTATTTAGATTTACAACAATTTTTTAATAAATTAAATAAATATTTTTCTTTATTATATTTATAAAGAGAAATATTTTATAAAATAAAAAATTTTTTCAAAGCAACAAACTATTTTAAAAATGTAAAATATTTTAAACTTAGTATTTTTAAAAAGTAAATTTTTTATAAAAAAAATAATTTAACTTCAGAGTTATAATATGAAAAATTTTAAAATATATATTTTTAAAACGGTTTGTTTGGAAACAAAATATTTAATTCTTGCTTTCGAAAACACAAAAAAAAATTAAATATAAAAGTTTAAGAAGTTGAGATTATTGTTTTATTACTTATAATTATCACTCATATGTAATTTTAATCATATTAAAATATTATTTTATAAATAATACATTTTTAGCTATTTTAAATTTTATTGATTCAACCACGAATTTACTATAGACAGTGATATATATTTACAACATAAACATTAAAATGGGTGTATTTGGTATCATAATTTTCTTTTATGTAAATAACTAAATATGATATATTACAATTTCACGCAAAGACATCATTGATATAGAAAAAAGAGGCCGCTCTTAGAATTTAGGGGTTAGGGTTCTCATAGTTGTGAAAAGAAATTACACGGCTTGAAAGAAAATATTAAATTAATAGATATTTATTAATATTAAATAATTATAAAATAATTTTTTATGATAAAATGTAATTAAAATTAGGTATAGATAGCTATTTTAGGTAAAAACAATAATAATATTATTCCAAACTTTTTTCTTTAAAAAACTTTTGTTTTAAAAAATTATTTTTAAACACTCAAAATTTTTTTAAAATACTTTTTTTAAAGAATGTCATTATTTATGAGTTTTTATAAAAAAACTTCATGTTTCATAAATTTGTTGCTTTATAAAAAAGTTTGTTTTTAGTAAAAAAACTTGTTTTGAATTTATCAAAAAATCTATTTTTTTTAATTTGAAAAATATATAAATAATCATTAGCATTCTAGTAATGACACGTAGGGCTGCAAACGAACCGAACGAACACAAACATGGACTTGTTCGTGTTCGTTCAGTAAGAAATAAACTTGTTCATTAACTGTTCACGAACACTTACCGAACATGATATTTTGTTCGTGTTCGTTCATTAAGGAAAAGAACATATTCATGAACTGTGCACGAACACTTATCGAACGCAAACAAACAAAAACAAAACCGAACGAACACAAACAAACGTTCATGAACATAACGAACACAAAGAAGTTTATAAACACAAATGAAATACAAATAATCATATATTTATTTAGAATAAAATTTGCATTTTCATCACAAATATTACACAAAATCTACCAATAATAAACAAGTAAGTAACATAAATATCAAAAAATACTTAGTATAATTGTCATAAATATATATAACATAAAAATTAAGGACATAAACGAACACATTAACGAACATAAACGAACACATTATCGAACGTTCACGAACGTACATTAACGAACACGTTATCGAACGTTCACGAACATAAATGAACGAACGCGACTTGTGTTCATGTTCGTTCGTTTAACTAAACCAAAGAAATTTTTTTGTTCGTGTTCGTTTATTTACTAAACGAACGAACATATACGAACTTCCAGCCAAACAGTTCACGACCTGTTCGCTGAACGTTCAGTTCGTTTGCAGCCCTAATGACACGTGTCCAAATACTAGATGAACAGTATAAAAGAATATCATATTATTTCTAGACATTTTGCTTTATTGGTATAGATGGCAAAATTTTTCTTCTTGTTTATGTTCTTCGAATAATTCCCTCATTATCTCTATCTAAGCTTATTTTGACATCCAAAAGAACAACATTAATGATTAATTAGTTTCCTTAATATTAACATTGATTTGCTATTTTTTTGACAATTTGTCTAACTTCCGTAATCATTTTCTATAATTGATGATACATATAGTAAGACTAGATTAATTGTCTAGTGTTGAAATATGACAATTCTTAGGGAGCGTGGAGTTGGGTGTGAGAATAGAAAGGTAAGGATTACATGACATATGGGAAAGGGAAAGAGAATAAGGAGACCGGCTTTGTTAAGCCATGCCCCTCCCGCCTCCCCCGAAAAAAAAAAAAACACATACACATATTAGGGTACGGTAGAAAGAGAGGGAACACCACCCCATCTATTAGGGAAAGGGAATGAAACGTGATGTGACACTAATATTGAAATTTGAGGCGACCCCCCTCCCATATGCGTTGATATTGTTTGTATTTCATGCTCAAATCTAATAATCACAATAATTCATTATTATTCATAACAAACGACTATTTATTTTGGCATTCACATTTTGCCTAAAATACTTCATGTCGTTATGGATTTAAAAGGGGTGTTTAATTAGTTGGAAAAGATAAAATGATTGTTTTTTAAGATTTAACCATAGAGTCATATATAGACCATCAAGGAACGAATTTGGTAGAACTTTGAATAACAGAATGACTGTTTTTTAATTAATTTACTTTGTAATAAGCTAGGGTTAGACCCCATGTACATATTAATTCTTTTATTTTGACTGTAATTGAGAATATATGTTAACATTTTAAGTTATATATATTTTAAGTTGTATAATATTTGTTAAATGTAAAAAAGTATCTTCCACCAAATATTATTAAAAATTTAGCACCTTAAAATCTAGTTATGCTGATAACTGAATATTAATATTTACAAGTGCTTCAAATCTTTTAGCTTCTATATATTAATGCTAAAAGTGTCATTACATCAAATAATATTAAAGATCAGTTATAATCTTAATATACTTTATAAGTATTAATAAAATCAGAATTCTATTTAGAATGTAGTGTCGATTTACCTTATTCGTCTAACGCTATTTTTTTATTTTGTTAAAAACATTTAATATTAGCAATATTCGAATCAAAATTTAGATTTACGTGGCAAAACGTTTCACACGTCCCTTCACAACCATGCATAACATGGGAATTAATTTCATGATTGACAAGAACTGCTGACCAAAATGCAAAGTCAAAAAGACATAAGTTGACCAACTTGTATTTATTTTACAGATTAGATATTTAGATCTAGATCTTAATTAATTAAGATATAAAAAAATTATTATGAAAATTAAAAAAAAATTTGGTTTTAAATATATATTAGACTTATATTTCAACTAAAGATCGAACACCGTTGTTACAAAAGGTAATATTATTAGTACCAAAGGTTAATAATTTAACTAAAACATATTATGAATTAAATATAAATATAGGGGTGTTTTCTATACAAAGTGTAATCTTCATGTTCAGCGTATGAAGTTATCAGGCGTGATAGGTATCTTTTGGCCGGGGAGATGGGTAATTTCGTCCGCGCCACAATTTACGCATACAAGATGGATAATTACGCAAGTTAACATTACTCAAGTTATAAACTTTGGGTGGTGGTTTTCCCTTGGATTGATGGGCGGGCCCGGTCACCAGCGCTGTTTGTTTTCGCTGGCATGGGTGATCTTTCGCCAATGGGTTTACTCGGGTGACCAGGCTTAAAAGTATTCGTTTGACTATTAAAAAAAATTATTATACAATTTATATTGATAATTATGCAAGTTATATGATAATTTCGCAATATATCTTCATAATTACGCAGTTAAAAATTACGCAAGTTACACAAACAGCAAATAAACATTTTTAAAAAATGTTGAGTTTTTTTAAAAAAAGTATAACAATACTATACTCAAATTAAAGAGAATAAAATGTTTGATTTTATGATGTAATTAAAAAATAAATTTTATATAAAAAAGTTATATGCGTTAAAAAGAATTGAGAAAATTTGAAAAAAATCAACAATGATAAGTTATTTTCAAATTTATCCCTTCAATCTTTTCCTTGAGTGATAATTCAGATCTCTAATGTCAAATGTTAATTGATTAGATCAAAAGTTAAAAATACTTCTTACACTTCGCACAAAACAACATTTTGTACTGTAATTTTTTTATAAATACATACGTAAATAATATAATTTATATATTAGAAAGACAATGTTTCCATTTTGTAGGGCGGATTCAGTGCATGAGTTTTTAAAATTGAATTGTTTGGAAAGTTTTCAATATATATATTCGTGTGATAGGCAAACCGTCACATGGTAAGTGACTTAAGCATTTGGCCTTTATAAGAATAATTATCGATAGTCACATGGTATTTGCCAACAAGTATTTGACATTAACGCTACGTTCTTTTGGTTTTTAATTAGGTACAAAATTAATAAATAGAAAAATACTATTATTTCACTATCAATATTTTTTTTATTTCTGTTCGTGATGGAAAAAGAGCTCTTATTACTTTTTTTCAAATTCTTTTCGACTCAAGAATATTAAAAAGTTATTTTCTCCCTCATCCTTTTTCTCTCTTTTGGTTACTTTTCTTTACAATTAAACTACACTACACAATAGAAAAACTATTTTTTAATAGTTTTTATATAACATATAGAAAAATTAAATAAATGATCCGTATCGTTTGCTAAATATAACATATTTAGAATGTATTTTTAAAAAGTTAGATGTTTGAGATTTGTAATTGTCTGTAACATATTTGATTTCAAACAGTAACTTTTTCTTAGAAGTTCTGTTAACAATTTTAAATACTAGTTTTACTCTTTTTAGTTAAAGAAATAAAAAATCAAATAAATCCCAACAAGATTAGTCAGTTTGATGAGACCAACCGTTTTCTAAAAGCCGTTAATTTAATAGCAACAGTGACAGATGAAATTGTTCAAGATAACGAAAGCAAGAGTGGAAATAGTTTAATTATAGGAGGAAACCAGATAATAAGAATAAGAAGTCCCTTTCCTCCACCTCTAATTTATTTCATAGTGATTTCAATCTATACTTACAATAAAGGTGTGACACAAGTCTCAACCTTCACAAGATACTTC
This sequence comes from Flaveria robusta, assembly GCA_025506415.1. Lineage (NCBI taxonomy): Eukaryota > Viridiplantae > Streptophyta > Magnoliopsida > Asterales > Asteraceae > Flaveria > Flaveria robusta. The sequence goes on along the minus strand of CM046475.1, from coordinate 4,053,572 downwards.
TAGTTCGTTGATATTGGTTACTAGGGATGGTATTGGGGCTGTTTAAGATACCGGAATCGGTAATCTAGGTTATCTGTTGTAAAATTATATCTTATACATAATTTAATGCATGTCAGGTATCTATCAAGTATCAAACAAACTTGTGAAAATACAGTATATCTATTAGTTTGGTAAAAAAAATAACTATTAATTTCTTCCTTTCCTAATTTTTAGATCATTTTATATTTGTAACAACTACAACAAATTAAAATATGATAAACCATATACAAATCATCATCATCATAAAATGTCTAAAATATCTCTAACTAGTTATTTCCCTTCGCGCCACGCAGCGGGAGTCCGTTCGTTTTTTCCACACACAACTCTATTACTTTGGTCATTATCGGATCAGCTCATTGAAAATCATAAAAAACAAAGCTTATGTTTAAACTCTAAAATAGTAAACTTTAGTGGCCAGACTCGAAATATACCGGTGGAAGGCCAGTTGTTTTCCCACACGCAACATCACGTTATTTTGATTGTTATCGTTTTGGCTCGTTAGAAACCATAAAAGCAAAGTTTGTTAACAAAAATTTAAAATACTAAACTTTAGTGGCTAAAGCTGAGGAATAAGTAGTTTGGTGAGCAAACTCTAATATCCTAAACTTTGTGGTCAAAGTTCAAAAATGGTTTGGTGGCCAAACTATAAATTGCTAAATTTTGTGGACAAACTCAAGGAAACAAAGCACGACTTTTCGAAATAGTAATTAAAAAGTAATACTACGTGTGGTTTATGGCCAAAGACTAAAACGTGATTGGGGTTTAAAATCTCAATTTACTAAAAAGTTTATGGCCAAAACTAAAAGATAAAAACATTACTGTAGCAATGTAGTTCCTTTTTAATATGTATAATATGTAAGTTTCATTATAATTTAAATCCTAAAAAAGTATTCATACTTCATAGTATAAGATATATAAATAATATCATCATATACAAAATTTTAAAAAATCATCTTTCACATACTTACTAGTGATTTGTGAGAGAAAATGTTACTACCTTAATATAGTGTGACATTTATACAAGGTGATCACTTCTTATGTAAAGTGAGACACTGATGTACGAGTGATTTATTTCCATTCAAGAGAAACGACTACTGAAATCAACTTTTGAATAAAGATCAGGGAAAACACGTAAAGTAGATCAGTTAACATTCACTTGCACATCTATGAAACGCTTTTGTCATTCGTTATAAGTTACTTCACTTGCATTATCTGTTTAATTTGTATATTAGCAAGAGTTTATCATATAAATCGAAAGTTTAAATATGAAAATTTTGAGAAAACCTATCCCACCCCCCTCTAGTTTTATATATTTATGATGACAATCCGCCAGTAAGGTCATCTATAATTCTATATCGTCATCACCATGCTATACCACAGTATAGTCAAACTCAGAGCTACGTCAACACACCATACTTGTCCTATCCATCCCTTTATTCTTTTCATTACGTCACACCACACACCATTTTTTTAATTTATTTTTTGAAGTATTTTTACTTAATTTTTTAAATATTGATAATAATAAAAAAAATAAAAAATAAAACCAAACATTCATTAATAATTATATAAAACATTACGTAATATTAAGAAACATTATATAAAATAAAAACAGATAACTAATAAAAACTAATCTTCATCGTTGTTGGTATCATCACCCTCCCCTTCTGCTTTGTTGATGTCACTGTCGTCCGCAATGGGTCTCGAAGTTGCAAAAACATGTTCCAACAAATCATTCCGATGTTGGTTGTGTATATGTTGGTTATTGTAACACCCTACACATTTTCCACATCGGCCGTGGACAGGAGAGATTCCTGGTTCATAAGTAATGTTTGGTCTCTAGTATCAACAATGTGACACCCTACATATTTCCCACATCGGCAGTGGACAGGAGAGATTCTTGGTTCATAAGTAATGTCTGGTCTCTAATATCACCAACGCGTTTTGGTCGTATTGGCTGTGGATGAGAGGAGAACTCCATAGTTAAGCGTGCTCAGGTGGGAGCAATCCAGGGATGGGTGACCTCCCTGGGAAGTTTTCACCCGAGCAACCAAAAGCAAATCCGTGATCTCCTTGTGGGCAAAGCGGACAATATTAGTGATACGAGAGTCCGGGTGTTACAGAATGGTATCAAAGCCACTCTTGTGCCCTTCGTGATGGTGGACAAACCTCCACGGGGATGGTGAGTGTTTTCTCAGGCTCATGGAGGACGATGGGTTCAAAAGGGGGGTGATTGTGACACCCTACATATTTCCCACTCGGCCGTGGACAGGAGAGATTCTTGGTTCATAAGTAATGTCTGGTCTCTAATATCACCAACGCGTTTTGGGCATATTGGCTGTGGATGAGAGAAGAACTCTATAGTGAAGCGTGCTCAGGTGGGAGCAATCCAGGGATGGGTGACCTCCCTGTGAAGTTTTCACCCGAGCAACCAAAGGCAAATCTGTGAGCTCCCTCGTGGGCAAAACGGACAATATTGGTGGTATGAGATGCCGGGTGTTACAGTTATGTAATTTAAAAATATATGTTTCATGTTGTTTCAATAGTTGGGGCTTCAATATCATTTTATTTATATCCTTAAATGTTTGATCGTCCTCTTCTAAAAGCATATTACGTAGTACACAAGGAAGAGATGGTATCAATTACTTTTCAAAAGCATCCAAGACTTGAATGGTCAATTTGGAAAATTGGGCTCCACGTGTATCGGCACTGGTGCATCATGGTTCATCATGATGAGATAGCTATATAACTCCCAAGTATGTTTTTTAAGACCAAACTCTAAGAATAACTTAGAAAACTAAAGAAATTTTGTGATCAATCTGTTTTTTTATTAGTTTTTTCTTTAAAAATTAAGGCTCTATGATTTATTTTGGTTAATGTCTACGTAGTGTATGGATTTATGATCGCTTATTGGTATTTGATTGAGGTTTTGTTGTCTTTTTAATAGGCTACAGTGCAATTTTGACTACAAAAGTCACGGCAGGTTGAGTTTATTATTTATTATACAACACTTTTACTGCAATAGGATGTTAAATCAAATTATTTTAAATGGCAAAATTATACATGCTTTAAGGTTTACTTTCGAATCTACACCCATCCATTATAATACTAGAACATAATACTAGAACTTTCAATTACTTGAACCGAAATATCTCTTCAAGCACATAGTGACATAGTAGTGGCTGGTACAATGAGGCTACAAGCCCTTTGTATAATAATCAAGCGTATGATTTGTTGTGACTTCGTCTTTTACTAAGCATATACAATCTAGTATAGATTATATGTAATAACAATAACAACAATAACAATAACAACAATAACAACAATGATAATAATGATAATGATGATGACGATAATGATGATGATAATGATGATGATGATGATAATGATAATGATAATGATAATGATAATGATAATGATAATAATAATAATGATAATAATAATAAATAATAATAATAATAATAATAATAATAATAATAATAATAATAATAATAATAATATTATTATTATTATTATTATTATCTTCTAAGAGTATTTTAGTAATTTATCAATTTTAGTATTTATGATTTAATAGTAATAATAGTAACAGGAGAAGGAGGAGGAGCAACAATAGGGTAGGGTAGTGAAGTCGTAGTGGTAGTGATAGTCGTAGCAGTAAAAGCAATAACAACAACAACAACAACAATTAATATTAATATTATTAGTAGCATTTTGTTATTTTATTAGTCAAAATTTAGTAGTGTGTTATATCATGGTATTGTATCAGTAACAATTTAATAGCAACGTACGTACTTTTTAATCATAATATCATGTTCTACATTTGATAAAACTTTATGTTCAAACACTTTTAGTGTATTCGTTATAATTAATATTCACGATTTATCAAATATAATATGTTCGGTGATAGTATCATTACGGTATAACAACGCATTGCTTAAGCATGTGTAAATATCTGCAAGAATCCGAGTGTTTATATCATTGAACTCACGAAAACCAAAATAACCCAAAAACTACCATTACGGTGTTCTCATATATATACGTTAAAAATCGAATCCCAACGAAGCGCATGACTGATTCGACAGTAAATTTAATAACCAAATATATGCTTAGTTTTGATTCTTTTACAATTTTTGCTGTCGCTATTGATTTATATCTTTTTCAACTTTTCCTGTTGTAGGATTTTAGTAGTTCACATCTACCTAAAATGAGGTATAATCAATTCGTTTTATAATCATTAAATGTGATTAAAACCAGCCATTAAACATATTCATTAACATTTAAAAACTTTCTCCATGTTTCTGTCCCATTCTAACTATATTTTTGGATTATATGGTTCGTATAAATAGATATAAATTTGAGACAAAATTACATATGCGAAAAAAAAACCCTTTGCCAACATAGGAAAGTGTTTGTTCGTTGTTTGTATAGTTAAAATGTTAATATAAACACAACTTGTATTGACTCAGTTTAAATTTTATTCGTACTTCTTATATTAATATGTAAAAGATAGTTACATTTATAAGCATGAAGAAAAAAATATAACATAACATGTTCACATTTAGAAAATGTGAAAACAAATTTGTTATATTTTTAAACTTAGCCTGAATATTATTTGTACACAATAATAAATGTAATCATCTTGTACACACTATATATGTGAACATATTAAGAGATTAATATACTTTCTAGAAGAACATGAAATAAAATGTAGGAGTGAGATATTTGGTATAGTTAAATGCCTAACAGCATTATGTTGGATTATTTTTTCGTTTCATAAAGAATAAAATAATTCCTATAATTAAAACAAAAGATTAACTGCATCCAAAGAAAGTTAGTATAAAAAGTTATTTTTCGTACGAAGTGTGCGAAGTTTAGTGGTGGAATTATCACACAAAAACAAGTAAAAATTGACACAAGAAGGATTACACTTGAATAATATTATCATACAGGAATGAATTTATCCCACCGAAATATCACGCAGAAAAATATTTCTTGTATGATATTTTTTCATGCAGAATCATACAAGAATACTTTTTTTGCTTGATAACTTTACCTTTGTGTGATAATTTTTCGTATTTGAGTGATAATTGTAACACTTTCATTACAGTTACACCTCTAATGTTTTTTTCTTGCATGATTACTTTGTACACTTCTCACAAATATATCACTATATATAGTAAACTTTTTCAACGACATCTCTAGTGATACGGGTTATAAACATTCAAAAAACACCCCCAATTAGCTACTACATTAAAAATCATTCCTATCGAAAACATATATATCAAAACACATATGTCCCTATGGACCTTATGCTGCGTGCCCTAATCCTATTAACGAGTGGGAGTTTGTTGAGTATGGTTTTTTTTTAATTATTTGAAGGCTAATATGCAAAAATAAACGATTTTCCTTTCATTATCATTTATATACTTATTTTTGATAAATCAATTTATTTATTAAAAATAAATTAATTATTTTTTAATTTCAAAATTTTATATTGTTTTATAATCTTTTATATAAGTCTTATAAAAATTAGAAAATTTCAAAAGATATAAACAAGGAAAAAAAAAAGTGTAAATATTTTTTTCTTAAATAAAAATATCAAATATTAATTTCTATTTTTGTATTGAATAAAAAAATGTAATTAAAAAAGAAAAAAATAAATCTATTGCATTTTCTCCCAACTAGATGGATCAATTAAATGAAAATATTCTCAAAACCAGATCGGACAGCGAACTGGTATGACCGGATTTAAGAATCGGATGATGTCATAATTATATATATAGTTATATATATAATTCAATATAAGTTTTTTATTTGTATATTTTATAGTTACATAAAACTCAACAAAAATTATATATCCAACACTTAAATTCACATCCGACCTACCTATAAAACCCATTAAAATAAAAATAAAAATAAAAATAAAATTAAAAATTAAAAATCTAGTCCGAACCGGTTTCCGGTCCAACCGCCTGAACAATTCGAACCGACCGGTTCTTTAACACAAAAACAATTTGGGGTGGATCGGACCGGCCGATCCGATCCGATCCGGTCATGACATCAATGGAAAAAATAATAAAACCCCCTTCATCACTATAGAGAGAACCCCAGTGCCTGGGGATATACAAGTATGCCACATGCACTCTAACATGTCACCTTAAAACGTCATGAATGCTCTAAAAATATTAAATATAGACATAATATTGGTTTAAGAAATAGCTAAGGTGCATTCACGGTTTTGATTTCAATAAAATTATACTATTAATAGTTTTTGTAACAAAAATTTGTAAAATTATTAGAATAAATACATTACCATCTGCATCATTTAGTATTTAAACTTAATCTTTTAATTGTAAAGCATACTATCTAACTAATCTAAATAGTATCAAGTAGCAAAAGTGTTGAACTTGATAATCATATCATTTTTTAAATATTTTTAAAAATATAATTTTGTTTATTTTGTTTTTAAGATACCATTTTTTACTTGTAATGTGACTTTTGGTCACTTTTAGGTAGGGTGTTTGGTGTGTGTTTTCTCTATTGCTTGGTACTAATAGTAAAGGACAATTATTTGTTTCACCAACCCTAAAAAACACTCACTTTTGTGGCATCCAACTGGAATTGTGTTTCTTGTAAATCCAATTTGGCACTTTTTTTGTTTGGGAAGCAACTTTGCATAATGTTTCTTTTTGTTAGCAAAAAATAAAAAGAGATGGTTGAAATTTTAGTCAACCTTTAGTCTCTAGAATATGGATTAGTAACTCCAATTCTTTGAGGGTGGGTGGCAGGGAAGAAGGGATATTAATTTAGAAGGTGATCGAAATGCCGTTTTTATTTTATTTTGTGACATATAAAAACACAAAAGTGTACGTTAGTTTTTAAAATTATTGAGGTATGGTGAAGATAGAAAAATTCACTGGTAGTGAGTATGATGTTTTTTTTAGTAAAGGATTATTAAATGTACAAAATTACATTATATTTTGTATTGTTACATATCAAATTAAAATAATTGTAGAATATTTTAAAAAGTTTATTTTAATTGTAACATTCTTAATTATCACATCTTGTGATGATTCGTAGAAATGTAAAGTATGCTTTTAATATATGGAGTTAGGAAAGTACGCTGTCTTGATCGTGGGAATATGAATTTAGTTTGTCCTAGGAACCTAATCAGATAGATTATTATTAATTTTATTATTATTGTTTCTTAACATATATAAAATTGATTTTTAGAATCAACTAACAAGTATTGAATCATAGTGATATTAGCAGGGGATAAAACTGGTGTGACTATAGACTATCGTTACTAGAAAATTGACTATAGACTAAACCATGATTCAGTGCCTCTCAGATCTTCATAAGGCCATTAATTAAGGCCATCAGTATACTAATAATCTATATCTATACTATATAATAAAAGAATAAAAATTATGCCACGTGTCATTATGTAGTGTATTCTCACCATTATTTTCCCGCCTAAATTAATTACCTAATTTTAAGCAATAAACTAATAGTTTCACTACTTTTTACTATATTTTAGGAAACTAGATTGAATTTTCAATTTAAGAAACTAAATTATTTAAAGTAACTAGACTAATAATTCGTTTCAAATTTAATCTATATATATATATATATATATATATATATATATATATATATATATATATTCAAAACTTTTACGTAAATCATATATTTGTAAAATTCTATAAAATTTTATGAATACTAAAGTTAATGGATATTTCATAATTATCTATTCATACTAACTATTTAATTTAATATTTTGATTTAACCCGTGTAATACACGGGTTTTTAAGCTAGTCATGCATATGCTATTAGCACCAAAATAAGTTATTATGACATAATGTGATTTTGTGTAACACAAAACAACCAACTAATGTGATAATGCCCATTAGCGTATAATCCTCCTACATATGTCATTAGCGCCAAAATGACATATTGTGATTTTGTGTAACCTAGATAACTCATTAACAAATCAAGAGGCTCATTAGAAGTCCATTGGTGTGCAATCATCATAGATGCCATTAGTATCAAAATGATTTGTTAAACCGAATGTGACTTTGTGTAACCTAAAACATGAACCGACACATGACAAAGGTTGATAAGCCCCATTAACTATTACTAATGGATATTTTGTCAAAAAGCGACCAGCTTTTGAAATTTCTAAAAAAAGTTGAAATCGCTCAATTGAATTGCTTTCTTCCAAACTCCATTTCACACTCAATAGACTAGATCCCCTTTCTTCCTAATCTTTGACCGTCGTTCTCCTTCTTTCATGAGTCACTCTCTCTCGCTTTTCACTTCATCACTTTCCCCCTCTCTCACCAATTCCCAGCCGCCACCACACCACTGCCTGCTGCCCTAAAACCCTTTTTACCCACCACCGACGCTGCCTCAATCCTAACTCCACTGCTTATCATCGTCACAACTCCATCTATATCGTTCAAGCACCTCCACCATTTGAGCATATACAATGTTCAAGTCCTAAAATCTTCAACAGAAACACCAACAGAAGGTTGTTTCAAGCACTAAGTGATTACTTGATCGAATTTAGGATTTATTTTTATTAAATTGAGTGTTCTTGTGATTGAATTGCAAGTTTGAGCCATGGTTGAACCAATTTAAGGGTTTTTGAATCAATTAGTGTTTGGTAGTTTTACGTTGGTTTTTGAATGGATGACTATTTATCCTATAGTCCTATCACGTCATGAATTTGAGTATTTTTGACCCTTTGTTTGATTAAAGTTAGAGATTTTTGAATGAATGAGTGTTTGTTTGTTTTAAGTTGATTTTTGAATGAATGCTTATTTATCCTATAGTTCTAGCTCTAGTTTTCAATTATGTTTGACTCAATGTTACACTATTGATCATGTTTGACATATGCTATAGACTGAGAAATATTCTTATTTTTACAAAGAAATAGGTCTTGTGTTCTTGAAGCATGAAAATTAAGCATCTAATTTCATTTTCTTTTGAATCTAGTTATAGTTACGGGACATTCTCATTATCTTTAGTAGTGTATAAAGCCTATAACCATATATTTATATTTTATACTCACTAGCTTACTCCAAAGTTATGTTATATATTAAGTTCTATGAGGTGAATTTACCATGTTGGTAAAAGAAATCTATTTATACACGAGGTGAGGGTGTGATATCATGCTATAAACTTTTTTGAATTTGATAACCGATACTTAATCCTTCTATTAAATAACCATCTACTTAGTCATGGTTAATTTACAAGTTAAACCATCTCCTAAAGAAGTGATTTTCTTTGTATTGTTTCTATAATTATATACTGTAACTTAATCATGTTTAATCACATAAGATCCCTTGTTTTTAGCATTCCATTTAAAATATCTTTTAGCAATAACAAAAATCTTTCTTAAAAAATTCAACAAATAATAAGCTAGTAGAAAAATAATTTTAACATATGATATCTATTTTTTTTTAACAAAAGGAACTTCTTCTAATCTTTATATTATGATTTTAAATGATTACTATCAATTATAACCTGGAAAAAGGTTGATATCTCTTTTTGAGATAAATATCCTAGAGATCCCATTATAAAGTATAAATCCTACCAACAAGAACTTTAATAATTATTATCAAATCTTTAACCACCAACTTTTAATTTCAACAACCCTGGCCTAATTATTTGACACCCACAACCATTAACTACAAATATTAACATATGTTTAATATCAAACTACAAAATTCATATGTAATATATGAGAAATAAAATAATTTATCTCTAACTTTATGATTCATAAAACTTAATCTACCCCTACCAAAAAATAATGATTACATTAAATCCTAAAAATATTTTGGAGTATTAGGATGAAATATATATTGGTCAAACTTCAATAAGAAATATCTTGATGGAAGTCATTTATTTCTTCACAACATGGGTGTGACTTCTAACAATAAATGAAAGTTTATAACACTGATTAACTGAAGTGTTAATTGCATTCAACTTTTTCTAGTTTTTCTACGAGTATCTTCTCTTATTAACTAACATTCGGTACCCCGGTAGGACAAAATATGAATTTGGTTAAAAATTGGAATCCGGTGATTGAAAAAGTGGCTAAACGGTTATCAAGATGGAAAGATGTTTTTTTTTTTTTTTTTTTTTTTTTTTTTTTTTTTTTTTTAATTTGGGGGTAGAGTTACTCTTGTGAAAGCGGTTTTGGGAGCCATTTCACTTAATTATTTGTCTTTATTTCGGGCTCCCTTGCGAGTCATTCAATCAACGAAATCGAATAGAAGGAAGTTTGTTTGGTTGAATCGTCTTCTAGAAAATTTCTTGGGTTGCATGGCGAAAAATGTTGCTTGCGAAGACGAAAGGGGGGCTTTGTATTGGTTCTATTCATGCGTCGAATATGGCACTATTATTAAAAATGGTTATGGAGATTCAAACGAAACAAGGAGGTTATGTGGGTCAAGGTACTTAGTGTAATCCATGCTAATAGGGTCTTAGGAATATATGTTCAATCCTCCGTAACGTGTGAGGTTGATTGGAAAGGAAGAATTTTAAAATATTATGGTTAATTGGGTGCCTCTTAAAGTAAATGCAATTGCATGGAGGTCGGGCATGAATAAAATCCCCTTTAAACGGGGTATGCCTCTTGATGCAACTTGCTCGATGTGTGGATCAGTTCAGAAGACACAAACCACCTGCTTTTGAGATGCGAACATGTAATTCGGGTGTGGGATCTTGTTGGGTTAAGGCCTCAAAAGAATTATTTCTCTCGGTGGAAGATATCCTATGTATGCATATGAAAAGTGGCCATTTTCAAACCTCGTGAAAATTTTGTTTCATGCTATCTTTCTCTCATCGTTGTGGTGTATATGGAAGTCTTGAAGTATAAAGATCTTCAATGAAAAAGTAAGGAGTGCTAAAGAGGTGCTGGATGAAATCAAGGTTATGTTGTTTGTGTGGACAATAAATAGAGAGAAAATGTCGAACTATAACATGGGAGGCATGGTATAATTTCTCTTTAAAATCATATGAAACTAGTTCTACTCTAGCATCTTGCTAGTTATAACTATTAATAAAATTTTGTTGGCTTGGCTATTTAAAAAAACCTAGCATCATTAAACCTTCACATTGTAAAATTCAAACCTCATCAATTGGTGAGGAAAGTACATCATTTACTATCAGTATGTTCTCATAGCGATTAATTTTTTTCTTAGTAATGGTTGTAGAATTTTATTTTTGGGTTTTTTTACATTGGCCTCATTGTGGGACTCAAATGACACGGTGTGTATATGGGTTTTATCTACCAAGTGATTTATTATGCAAATTGTACCAATCGTCTTTATGATATTTTTTATTGTGTAAAAAATTACAAATTGATCACTATAATACTCAAGGATTTGCCGAAAATTTTCTCACAACTTCAAGCATGAAATATATAAAAGTTAGTTAACGTTTCCAAACGTGAAAAATACCTTTAAACGTGTATAAATATAAAATTAGTCCCCACACAAAACCATAAAAAGGAAAAACATATTAAATTGAAATTTATCTCGTTGTTATAGGGGTTGACCGTTAACATTTGACCTTCTTGAGAATATAAAAACTGGTATTTGCGTGTAGGAGAATTATATGTTTAAAACGAAACCTTTTTTTATATCTTCTTTCTGCTTCTTGTAGAAACATATCATAACGTAATGTAGGAGAAAGTATGGTTAAGGTCATTTTGTCAGTCTTTGACGATAAGTATACAAATGAGAACTTGAGAACTTTGACCATTACAAATTTCATTTCATAGTTTAACCATTTATATGGTGAAGATTAACCATAAAATAACTCAATCAAGTTATAACTTTAACAAGTGTAGATCTCTAAATGATTCTATGCAAAAAAGCATACACAACAAACACAAATTGCAAGATATAAACACGAAATGAAAACCCTAACTTATTGCATCAAGATGTCACATATGTATAAAGAGACGTAGCTCTTTAAATCCTACATCAAGTCGAAATCAAATTCAAAAGATGAACTTGGTCTTAGCTTTTCCTTTGTTATTTAACCATGCGGCCTTTCATGTTTTAAGAGATTTTCAATAGATAAAACCAGTTAAAAAATAAAATAAAAAGAAACATAACTTGAAGATTAGCACAAGTGATAAAGGCACAAGCCTCTTAGAAAAACAATCCAAGGCTAAATAATATGTAAATGTTGTAATTTTAATATTGAGTTCAATCTAGTCGTTATAAAAAATAAATAAAATAAAAAGAAGCTCTATTTATGCCATTTAAAAGTTTTATTTCCTCTCAGTTTTACATTTTCTATTTATTTTGGTTTTAATTTAAGCGCAAAGTACATTTGTTCAAGTGGAGGTGGATTTATTCAAAGAACCTATGGTGTGAAAATAAGACATTATATATTTAATTAGTTGTTAACAAATCTAGATTTAAATTTGGCCATATTATATAAAAAAATAAACTAAAAGCCTTTTAAAAATGAAACGTGTTATAAAAAAAGCTACATTTCTTTAGAAGCCAAAATACAAAAAAACAAATAAATAAAAAAGAAAGAAAAACTAAAAGAAAACTATTCATCAAAGTTTTCTTTTCTAATAGATGACTAGGTTACAATCTCGTCTAACACAAGAGTTAAATAAATTTACTGTTATATGGTTAATAATATAAAATTTTATGTATTAAATATTGTGTAATATACGGATTAAATAAACTCATGTATTACGCATTTGAAAATTTAAAGTTAACATATTTGAAATTTTAATTATAGATAGTTATTGATTAATGAATAGCTATTATAGTATTCATAATTAAGAGGATAGGAAAGCGAGAAAACCAATTATTAGATGGTTTAAAATGGTGACAAGTGTTCGAATTTATTTTTATTTATTAGTATACAGATGTTTGTTATTTTGTCATTTACTATTTGGTTAAACATTTGATTAGTTTTCTAAAAAAAACCTTTCTAGCCTACTCTTATTAATCACATATTTTAATGTCTTACCAAATTTAAATACTTTATTTTTTTTAATGAAGGGGATATACCTTATTGATCGGTGTTGAAGAACCAATCAAAGATGAAGAGAATATGAGCCTATTTACCTTAACTAGATAGGGTAAGTAGGGTGTCGAACCACAAAGAGTTAGTGAATGGTGTTTAAATCAAATTGAATTGCAAATACTAAACCCAGCATATTTAAATCTTATGATTGATTGATTGATTGATTAATTTAGATTGCAAAAACAACTTGAAAATGAGAAAGAGTTACTTATAATTAAAAATGTAGTCACTTCCGGTTTCAAAGCTCTATTATCAACTAGCAAAACATGTTAACTTATTTATTACTTGAAAGATTACATAGACATAACCTAAATCATTTTTTACATCAATTTGATGATGAAATACGATTGCATTACATGTACATGTACTACACATCTAGAGTATCTCTAAAGTGGAATGATACAAGTGTGTAACCTTATGCTTTTCATCACAAATCATGACAAATCCCAAGCAATTAGAACATGTACAACAAGTCTAGAGTCTCTCTAGGTTGGATTGACACTAATGGAGATTTCTACACATGAATTGTACTCAAATTGATATAGAAGATGAAATTGCAAACACAAACATAAACATTCATAAACAAATATCTTAATTTGTGTCAACATTCTTGCAACAAACATAAATCAAGTGTTACAAGATGTGATAGACTCCTACACCGGTTGTGACTACGAATGATTTAGCCAAAGATGATCTTCATTGAATTCGGGTGATTGATTTGCAAGTAGTGTTGATAGTCTTCCACCTTGAACTTCAAAAATCACTCATTTCTCTGTTTTTAGGTCTCCAAGGCTTCTTCCTTTTGATTTCTGGTCGATTTCCTCATTATAAGCCGTCCAAAACTGCACTAAACCGTCACCATGGCGTATGATACGCCACCCGGCGTAGCATACGCCAAAAACAAGGCCTATACGCCAGCCATGCGCCAAAAACATTCTGTTATACGCCAAACTGAAAAATGTGTGATTTTGACCCGTTTGCTTCGTTTTCTTCTCTCTTGATGCGGTTTCTTTGCGTTTATGACTTGGTTATGATGTAATTAGTTTCCTTAATATCCAAAACCTCTCACATACCCTGCACATGAAATAATTCTCAAAGTACAATGTTTTTTTATAAATTTTATGCTAAGATTATGATTTAAACCTAATTTCACATGTACTTTAAAATCACACATCACTTATCATTAGGATGTCTATTTGGGGACCAAAAGAAACTTCAGTTGTGTTTATATTTCATGAAAAAGATTTAGAATACAAAATGATTTTTTCGAACAAAGTATATAAATTGAAGATGAAGTTATCAAACAATAAAAATTTACACTTACGTGATAATTATCACACAGTGATGCAATTATCTCTTAAGATGAGAGGATTATCACACATGAAGGGCTCAAATTATCATGCAAGAAATATTGAATGGTTATACAAGTACTTCGTATACTTCAAACCTCAATTTGTACAAAACCTTTCCCATATATTTCATAGAATGAATTATCGTTTTCCTCCTTGTAGTTTGATCACATTTGACATTTTCATCTAAAAATATTTTTTCCTGCATTTGACTTCTCAAAGTTTGAAAAAGTTGCAATTTTCATCCAAATATGTTAGATTAATTATTTTAAAATATTAAATATTTATCATTAAAAGGATACTTATTACGTATTGTTAATAAAATTTCATTCATAGAACTCATGTTTTTGGATGAAAATAATAATTGTTTCAAACCTTAAAGAGCCAAATATCAAAAAAAAAAATTTAATAAATATGACTAAACCATAAGATGAAAAACAATAATTTATTCTATTTCATACTTAGTTTTACAAACTTAAATAACAATACAGAATCGATAATTTTAGATTGAAAAAAGAAAAAAAAAGGCATAAAAGTCCTTAATGAAACAAAAGAAAAGTTTGAAAAAACAAGAATAATGACAAAACCTGAAGCTTCCCCCCACCAACGACCGAACATCCCCACTCGAATATTCATAGAACATGCAACAAACCGGTGCTATCATCAATCCGACAACAATAAAACCGCCGCTGATTCGTTTCTTTCTTCATATATTAATAATATTCATTCTTATCATCAATATATTTTTACACCACAATCATTTCTTCCTCAATTTTCATAGCATCCGCATGTGAATTTCCTGCAATATTCATCTTCCATCGACGGTGCCCGATCGGATCCGGTAATACATTCATTCCTATATCAATTTTCCCAAATTTTTTCGGAATAAATAACAGTTTATATGAGATCAGAAATCTGATTTTTGATTCGTTTGCTTCTCTCGTTGATTTTTCAAATTGAAATTTTGGGGATTCGTTGGAATCATTTGCTAGATTGAATGAAACCCTAACTATTGTGCTTGTTTGATGATGAATTAGATGTTAATAGTTTTAATCTGCGTGAAAATCTAATGGTATATACTAAATTAATGACCGATTTTATGTGACTTTTTTTTTTTTTTCTTTTTATCATAGTGTTCAGCAATTCTTTGTTCTTCTGCATTCAACTGCAATTCTGAAAATTTGAACTAAACTGTTGTGGTTAACATGATTTGATGCAGAAGCTGAGAATTGAGGGATTGTAATGAGATCTTGAAGATTTGTAGAGTAGATTGAAGCTGTAATAAGATGGTAGAAGGTAGAGAAGCCATTGTTGACATCGAGAATAATCTAAGCGAAAGCCGAGATGATGCAAGAAACGAGCAGTTGATAGGTGGAAAAGGGGTCAAGAATGTGCTTAAATCACTCGGTTTAACATCGAGTTTTAAAGGGTCAGATGAAGGCGAAAATTGCAGTGATTCTAACAGGAATTCTGTGAAAACTGGTGATGATGGCTATAACGACGTAGAATCATTGATTAATGATAAATTTGAAGGAGAAAAGAGGGGAAATGTGCCTGTTTTAGGAAGAACACAGTCGAAAGAGAGACAAAGAAGTAAAAACTCGAAGAAGGCTCCCAAACCACCTCGGCCGCGTAGAGGTCCATCATTGAGTGCTAGTGATTTGCGGTTAGTTAAGGAGATTTCTGAGCTGGTTATGAAGAAACGTGCGAGGATTGAACGGTTCAAGTCTTTGAAGAAGTTGAGATCAGCTCGACATCCAGCAGCAGAACCGTCATCAAGCATGAGTCTTTTTGCTATGATGATCACTGTTCTCTTTGTCATTGTGATAATCTATCAAGGTACGGTCAGAGCTTTGTTACTTCATACGCATATTGTAAGATGATATAGCATCATTCATGTGACCGTGGTTAACATAATGTGACAATGGTTTGCAGGTTTTGGTTCAAGAACTACTGGTTTAGTCTCGGGCCATTTTGACTCCAAGCTGCCTTAGTAGAACAAATACTTGCCCATGAGCCACGGACGATGGCTAAACGACCAGTATAGCATCTGGCTCAACACATGCTAGTCATTTTATTTGGTATACAGTTTGCAGACATTAGTTTGGAGAATTTAGCTTTCTACTTTGTAGTGTTTTATTCAGTTCTTTACTAAATGCAACACTGATGATCTGATTTCCACATTTGAAAAATCACAAAGGAGCTCTGTTTGAGTTTCTATTTTACTACATATGGTTCTTAAAAATTGCAACTTTACGTACCGAATGCTTCAAGTTTCTTTGTTTTCGATTTGGCTTGTCACCAGTGTGCAGTGGGGTAACAGACCAACTTGAAAGTTGCTCTTTAGGCCAGAATATGCACACCAGTTATGATGAAGATATGAAAGCAATCAAATGACTGAAAAACGATAGTTAATCAAAGACGGTAAATTGAACTAAAAGGTTATAAGAACAAAGTAAGAACATTCAAACTAAATCAAAAACTATCTATAAAAGTTCACCAAACCCTAATATTTATACTAAATACTAACAACCTTAGAGATAAACATGAATAAACTAATCAAATAAAAGATACGACAACTGTACACAAAAAAGTAGATATTTATGTAATTAAATAATTTTCAAATCATTGAATAATCTTCAACCCGGATTTCATTGAATCTCTTTCAGACATTTCGTCAAACAATTGGTTTGCGCTTCTAAGTAGCTCCACAACTTTCATGACTAGTTGTAGTGAGCATTAGTAATAATTCTTAAAAAAAATATCAGATCTTTAACTGATGGTTTGTTCCAGTGTGTTGTGAATCAAAGACCCATAGCAGTAGTTTTTAGAAATCCTGAAAAGAGAAAGAAACTACAAACTGGCACTTGGGAATCAAAGACCCATAGCAGTAGTTTTTAGAAATCTTTTTGGCCACACTTACGAGCCTATGAAAGAATGTGGTTGAGGTATAGGCAAAAATACAACTGTAGAGGAGACAATCTCGTTGAGGCATATCATCGAACAGCTGATTTGCGTTGCAGACTTGAAACATTTATCATGTAACTGTAAGAAGACTGTAGGGGAAACCTCAAAGTCAAAGAAGGAACTTCTATGAAAGCAAAAAAGAAGAGATGACCATGATTAAAGGACTGTAGAAGAGATCATTTCGTTGAGGCATATCGTCAAACAGCTGATTTGCACTCCAAAGTTTCAACCTTTATCATATAGCTCAAAGAAACCTCAAACAAGAAAGCAAAAAAAAGGAGATTCTGTCAGACAACCATGTAACCATGTCAATACCAAGAAGATGGGCTGACAACGATCATCTACTGAGCCATGGTCATGACCATGAACTCTGTTAATCACGCTCTGGCTACATGGTATTGGTTCATCAACCAGACATGGGTTTCTGTCTTCTTAGGAATCAAGAATACAAAGGTACGAGCCTATAGAACAGATCCTGTTCAAGTAAGGTCGTGTCGCATTATCTCCTTGTTGGGATTATATAACGACTTTTGTTTGTGTTGGCAACCGATGTGGGACAAAACCCATTTGCAGACTGTGTGAAGAACAAAAGGTCAAAATGATGAAAGAACCTGTTAGATCCTAGAGATTATCTTGAGGTTTTGTATTATCTGAATCTCTCTTGAATCCCAAATTTGCAGGCGTGAAAAGAAGATATTGATGAAATCATATGAAATGTACAATCTTTAGTGCATGAGTACAAGTGATAGTAGCGTTATTGTCTTTGTAAGCTTTGCTAAAGAAAGTGTCACCAGAATGCTTGTTCCAGATGCAGAGGGAGAAGTTTGTAAGACACTCTCTCAGCTTGATTATTGAGTCATTGGCTACATTAACAAAAGAATGATGAAATCTTGGCCAAAATGATTATTGTCACGAACCTAATACGTATGTTTAAGAGATGCGTGAATAACTAGTTCACGAGCGTTTGGATGTTTTCACGCGTTACTTACATGGTTCGTGACGAGTGATATCCAAGATCTAGATTTGCTCCTAAACCACTTAGTGCTCCAAAACCTTTTTCATTGTAATTCGTTTAATATTTTGCTTACGAGAAGTCGACAACTTTTGGCTCCAAACGAGTGGGTTTGTGTGTGTGTTTTAAGGAACCGAAGCCAACAATCTTCTGAGCATACCAAGCTCGGATCAATGTAAAGCCCCGGACCCCTATCCTCTAAGCATCGTACAACTAGACCCCACTATATGTACAAGTGATAAGCATTAAGCAATTTGGCAATAACATTAAGAACCCCTGCCAAGCATGCCGAATTGCCGATGGAAGTCTTCTAACATATTGACTTACGATCAATGCTAGAAGCCGTCGTGACAAATATACAGATAGTTCATCGTCTCTATCCTCGCCCTCCATCTCTGTCTCATACATTTACTTTTAAATAAGATAATGATTCTCACGCCAAAAGACATTGATGCCAAGTTGCTAGATCTACTATCTATGTGAATGTTGTATATAGCTTACATACTTATATTTATTTGCTCGTGATCCTTAAAGATCAATTTTTCAGTCAATTGCTAGCTATGGACCTCATTTAGATGTTATAATTTCAGCTTCAAGAATTAACCTTATCAATGGAAATAGCTTTATACCTTCCCTTTTGTTGTGAAAATGAATCTCCTTGATCCAAAATCATTGAAAGTTCATTCACAATGCATTATACTAACACTTAATAGTAAAGGTCGGTGGCCAATGGGAAGGGGCCACCCGACATTTGTTTTATATTTAGTATTATTAGTTTGACAAGATAACAATATTTTTACTCTAGAACAAGTGGTAAGCTCCTTTACACTCCAAAGGTTAGGTATGGTGTTCAAAACCCACACGTCACAAATTTTGGGTTTTTTTTCTCAACTCCAAAGGTGAGGTATGGTGTTCAAAACCCACACGTCATAATTTTTGGGTTTTTTTTTTCTCAAACTTCTATGTGAATTTACCAAATTGTTCTTTTTTTTTCCCTTGCCATTTTATTTCTTCCACAACAGTGGACATGCCATTTTCATTTATTTCTATAAGATATTTAACGTGTCGACATTAGTACATGTTTTGACGTGTATTTTGTTTAGAAATAAGGTGGGTCGCATATAAAAAGTTTACATGCTTATTTGTATGCACGCTTTGAGTTGGTTTACATTTCGAAATAAGTTTTGTTTGAGAATGAGTCAAGTCAAATATAATATATTTTCATTTGACGGTATAAATACAAGTTACTTTACATTTTAACATGACTTTAGATGACTTTAGATAAGAAATAAGTCACATGTTTTTTATGCATGTTTTGAGTTGGTCTACGTTCCGACACAAACTTTTTTTTGAAAAAAAGTTGAATAAAATATGATACGTTTTTAATCAATGATATATATTCAAGTTACTCTAAGTTTTAACGTAAATTTAGTTCGAAAACGAGTCGACTCAATTATAGTTTATACTTTATCATGTCACGTATGATTCTGCCGCAATGCGCGACGGGTAAAAAAAACTAGTTCTATATATATACACCATAAACACTATATTTAAACCAACACAATAGTAAGAGTACCGAAAACGCAAAGAAAACTGCAAGTCACAACACATTTTCTGTATCTTAATTATGGTTTTGCCGATACAATTAGGTTTAAAGGTTTCACTTCTAAAATGACAAGAAAGAACAAAGAAAGACGACCATTGTCAAACACAACATGACTTTGATAAGAGCACTAGACCACAAAAATACCAGAAAACTCTTATGCACTCACATCACTCCAATTTCTTTAATATTAATACATTAGGCCTTGCTGTCTATGCTCATTGGTTCTGCCTCCTTTGCTTTCTGCACAAAATAAACAAAAAAAATTTAATAGTTACAAAAAATTTCATGTTTTGAAAAAAATAAAGATTACAAAAAGACGCCTCACATTGGAAGATGATTTGGTCATCTTGGCAAACATATTGCCATAAAATTTAGCATCCTTTTTGTTATATTCTTTGATCTTCTCTTTCAATACTTTGTACTCCAGCTTCACATCCCTAATTGTCAGACAACAGAAAAACCAAATTGATATTTTAAATATTGTTGATACCCCATTAAAATGTTAAATAAATGACCAAGGTAGTTATAAAAAGGTTCCTACTTGTTATTAGGGTCGATCTCGAGGGCTTTTTTGATATCAAGCTCTGCAAGATCGAGATCAGCCACATTTATGTATGCTTGTGCCCGCCGGTACAAAGCTTTCACATTTGTACTCTCGAGTTCCAGTACCTGCGCAAATTACCATTCCGGTCATGGGTAGTGCAGATTCATATGAGTTTTAATGAACATATAACCAGTAAAAGGGGGCAGTTCCTATCTAACCTTGGTGCAAAGCTTTTCAGCCTGTTTGTACTCCTTCAGTTTCAATTGGCAAGCTGCATTGTTAAGATTGCAACTAATCTTCAATGCTTTTGCTTGTTTTTTCTCCTCTTCTTCAAAATTAGTATCATACTCTATGTACTTTGCCGCCTGAGATTCAAAAGAATGATTTAGCAACAATTAAAACATGTATATACCCCACCAATACCCTACTGACGGATGAGATCACACAAAACACAACATGAGACAAACGACCTTCAAGGGGTTTAAAGACTAAAAACCGGCGAAAGACAACATTTAACCTCACCTTCTCGTATCTCTTCACTGCTTTCTTATATTTACCAGCTTTAAAAAATGCATTTCCTTCCTCTTTCTTTTTGCCAGCGGCCTCAATCTTCTCTTGGGTGGTGTTCATGTCCCAAGATTCTTTGTCCTGAAAACAGATAAAATTAACACATAAGAATGACACAAAATGCATGATAGCTTTTAATAGCCAAGTTACTTAATGAACCAGTAAAAGAAAAAGAACAGCTAAAATGAAAACGAGTGAACCAAAATGTAACTTCCATAAGCCTGACATACCTTAACAAAAGAAACAAGTTCAACTTCATATATAACAGTAGCATTAGGTGGAACCACTGCTAATTCTTGCTCAGAACCAGTAGACCCAAAGGCATATTCTGGTGCTATTGTCACAAGAGCTACTTCCCCTTTCTTCATTGTCATCACAGCTCGATCCAACCCATCAATTACTTGCTCTGTTTAAGCGAATATCAGAGAGGTCATTACACTAAACAGGTTACATGACAAAACACACCAAAGAAACAAACTTCAGATGATATGTGTACCTTCATCTGTCTTGAATTCCAAAGGCTCAGAATCATCATGACCCTTTTTAATGAATACGGTACCATCTTGTAGCTTACCAATCAGCTTCACTGTCCATCATGACAACATGCAATTAAGACATCATACGATGAATAAAAACTGAATTGACAAGGATCATGAAATATCCAACGCAACTAACCCTGGACAACTGCTCCTTCATTCGGCCGTTCATATCCCTCTCCTTCTTTCAAGATTTTCTTGACAACTTTCTTGTCATCTGTAACATTTGACACCACCTTCCACGATAGAAGTTCTAGCGTTATTTGTAGTGTAGCATTTGCTGGAACCGAAGCCTCATCACCAGAAGCTGGTTTTCCCGTCTCCCCAAATCCATCTACAAGCCATGAAATTACAAATGAGTTTCTCTTCATGCCATTCAATGCAAGATTATTTCAAAAATTTCATAGCAAAACACTTACATTCTGGTTTGACTGTAAGGATGACCTTTTCCCCCTTCTTCATTGTTTTTACAGCCTTAGACAGAGCAGGGCAGAAATGGCCTAAATGAAAACTAATACATCAGCACCAATTCAAAAATTTCATAAAGCAAATGGAATTATCACGAGTGTAAATTACCATCTTGTACTGTGAACTCCACTCCATCTGATTTAGCAACTAGAGTCCCGTCCTCAAGTCGAACCTCATAATTCACTGCATTTATAAAAACAATCAATACATAAATGCATGTTTATAACATGAATATGGAATCATGAAGCAGAAATATAAGCATGAAAAGTGGATATGAAAAAAGTACCTAAAACTTCATCAAGATCCTTAGGGTTCTCCCACTTCTCTCCTTCCTTTTCAATCTTCTTGAAAATACCACCATCTTTGCAAATGTCTTTGACACTAACCCATGAGAGCAACTCCACATCAAACTGGAGAGTGGCTTTCGGAGGGATTTTGGGCGGCGAACCAGCTTCGCCATAAGCCAGCTCAGCGGGTATGGTGAAAAGTGCATTTTCACCCTTCTTCATCGTCTTGATACCAAGATCCCATCCCTTGATCACTTGCCCTGATGTCAAAGAACAACAGTTACAATGTTGATCAAGATGACCATCATCTCAGATAATCAAGTTCAGTAACTCCTCAATACAAAACGTCATTTTCAAGATAAACAATCCATAATCAGTAAAGTGTAATATTCAGCTGATTATAATAATCATCATCCCATATAACCAAGATGATAATGGAAGGTTGATGTCCCGTCCCAGAAAGACTCACTTGAAGCCATTAGGGATAGTTCCAAACACAGTTAAGGGGAAAGAAAAGAAAAAGATAATCAAGATCATTACTTTAGCTAACCAAATATCATTTTCCAAAAAATGCAAACAAACGTACACAGCAAATTGACACTCAACAATAGGGTTTATCCCACGGGATAAAGACGTGGGATAAAGAGGTCACTCTGTAATGAACTAATTTTCAAGAAATACAATCAACATAAATCAGTGGTAGTTTGTGTATCACCAGAAGGAAACATCAGCAACAACACTAAATCTATTGTAAACAACTAAACACCCTATCAATGGAGATTAAGAACTATTATCATCATCACATCTCATATAAGCATATTAAATTGCAGAAAGTCCATTATTCATATAGAACACAATGCTTTCTACAATGCCTTTCATGCATAGAAAACAAAAGCACCAATGAATCAATTGCAGAAAGTACATCATTAACATAAAAGTGCGATTACAGATCAACAATCAGAAGCAGCAACATCTATGAAGTCCATAATCAAAACAAAAATACCAGAAAAAACCTCACCTTGACCAAGTGTGAACTTAAACGGCTCCCCCCTATCACGACTAGAATCAAACTGCGTCCCATCAAGCAAAGTCCCCGTATAGTGAACTGCAAAAAACACAAATCCAAACCACAATCAGCAAAACCACACGATCTAAACTCTAAACCACAAATTAACATCCAACGCTTTCACCTTCAACCTCATCTCCACTCTCAGGAGTGTCCCAGCCTTCACCTTCCTTAAGAAGCTTCTTCTTCAAACCCTGATTACCGATCTCCTTCTCTTCTCCGACCTTCAAAGTCACCGGAGGTTCGATATCATCATCCATAAAGTCATCGTTCATCTCTTCAGCTGCCGGAATATCGAAATCCTCATCCATTTTAGGTCTAACAAGATCAAGCACGAATTAAACAAGTGAATTAGGAGATAAAATGATGAATGGATGGATCAATAGTGAAGATTATTGAGGATTAAAGGGGTTTTATATGTGAGTAGAGGTGTGATGAAGTTTGGGATTCTAGTTCTAGAGGGTTCTGAAGGGTTTACTGGAAAGAGAAGAGAAGTGATGAAGGGTCAGGATGCTTCGAGAGAGATGACGTTGACGTTAGTCTTGAGATTTTGTGAGGGTTCGTGATCGGGTGTGGTGCGGTTCACCTGAGACCATTTCACCCAAAAACATGTCTAATGTCTAGTCAGCAGCAACATCAAAAAACCATTCATTATTCAAAAAATCTTTATAATGATAAAACTTAAAAACACCTAAAAACATTATTACATCATTATCATTTTTTACATTTATTTTTTAATATCAATCTTATATATTAATATAAAATATAAATAAAATATTTATATGTTTTTTGTTGGATGGAAATTTTAAAATTTTAAAATTTTAAAATATAAAGGTTAAATACTTTTTAGAGGAAATTTTTAAAATTTTAAAATTTGAAATTTAAACTTTAAATTTAAAAAATAATAATTTGTTGTAAAAAATTAAAAATTAAATTTACTGTTCAAACACATGAGCACTGTTCATGAGCACTGTTCAGGCGCATGAGCACTGTTTCGGCGCACTATTTAGGCACTTGGGCACTGTTCAGACGCATGAGGTTGAATTAAAACGCCCAACACTTAAATTAATATTGAAAAACTAAATATTTTATTAATATAAATATATTATTTTCTTTTTTTTTTTATATTAAAACCCAATCCTGTCCCACCTCTAAAAATGTCAGATGTTTTTTGGTGTTCATCTCCATGAACTTCTACCTTCAAAAACAAAACCCCCCAATGGTTCTTGGTCTAAAAAACGAATGATGTGGCGTTTTTAAGAGCTAAAAACGCCCTATTGGAAATGCTCTGATTGTGGTGATCTAACGGGCAACGGTTCTTGATGGGTTTAACGGGCTAGTTTTTCTTTATGGATTTTCGAAAGGAGCGACTTCGGTCATTTTTAGGTTAAAAGTTTCATGAATCCAAGTAAGAAAAAAGAAGGTTATTAAAAAATTAAAAAAGTAAGGAGTTAATATCTTTTTCATCGCTGAGATTTAATAAAATTGAATTCATAAAAAATTTAATATATGTATAATAATAATAATAATTGTTTTATTGGTGGAGTTTTCGACTACGAATAGTAACGTTGACACAAGATTTAAATCGGTTAAGTTTTTATGGGCTATAATTATTTCTCACTTAACGTCCCAAATAATGATTAAACACATCTACAAATTGGAGCATGCCTGAAATTAATTTCGACTAAAAAATGTTACAATTATGTAATTGCGGGTGATGATGATCACAGTCTGGTCAAAATTTTTATGTCAAATGAATGGTTTTACGCAATGTTTTTGAGACCGGATCGGACTGGCCGGTCCGACTGGTTCGACCGGGGATCGGCTGGGTGGCCGGTCCGGTTCTCATCGATTCGTTTTTGGGCAGTCGAACCGGCCGGTTCATCCCGAACCGCTGGTCGGACCGGGAAACCGGACCGGTTCGGACCGGATTTTGTATTTTTTTAATTTTTTTTTTATATTTTTGATTTTAATGGGTAAAAACGGGGTGTTGAAGCATAAATTAGTATGTTGGATATAAAAATATAGTTAAGTTTTATATGTAACTATAAAATATATATATAAATTACTTATATTTAATTATATATAACTATATATATACTATATGTATAATTATGACGTCATCCGGTTCTTAAATCCGATCCGACCGGTCCGACCATCAAACCAGTAAGGCGTCCGGTTCGACGTCCAATCCGATTCTGAAAACATTGGTTTTACGGTGTTGTATAAATATAAGCCAAGTTGATTGATGGTTTGACTGCTTGATTTAATTGTTATGACCGATTGAACATTTGCTCCTGATAAGATGATCTACATTTCGACGTTCGTTTAGGTTTTGATTTAAATTTTATTTAGAAATAAGTCAAGCAAAATATAACAGGGTTTCTTGCTTATATTTATATATGTTTTGAGTTGGTCTACGTTTCAACGTAGGTTTTGTTTTAAAACGTGATTGGTCAATTATAATATGTTTTCATTCATCTGTATAAATTTAAGTTACTTTACATTTCGATCTAAATTGAATTTGGAACAATTCAGGACGATTGTAATCTATGCGTTTATTCTCTTTATGTACTTGCAAAAAACAAAACCTCACTCTAAAAATGAATTTCTTTCACCGTCATAATCCTAACATCAAGCACAATATCACAATTTCATCCCGAAAATAATCACAAGTAATGCTTGAAGAATACATATATGTTCATGTCCATACTGATGATTTCGATCCATGAGTTTTATGATAAGTCCGTTTGTTGTCACCAAAGTGATCAACATTGCAATATCGAATAGAATCAATCGTATTGCTTGATTTGATTGTAATGAGGTACTCAGGACAATTAAAAATAAGGAGGTCTTGGGGTTCGAGTCTCGCTCGGAGCAACAATACTTATGGTTGAGCGAGGGGGTTCGAGTCTCACTCGCAGAGCAAAAATACTTATGATTGAGCCAGGGTGTTCGAGTCTCGCTCGAAGCAAAAATACTTATGGTTGAGCCAGGGGGTTCGAGTCTCGCTCGGAGCAAAAATATTTATGGTTGAGCCAGGGGGTTCGAGTTTTGCTCGGAGCAAGAATACTTATGATTGAGCCAGGGGTTTCGGGTCTCACTGGGAGAAAAACACAAAAACAACTAATAAAAGTAAGAACAAAGCTACGTGGCAAGCAAAAAGAAGCTGGACCTTGGTAATTCGTATAGCGAGTAGCAAGTTTAAAACTTTGTGGTTCTCATAGTAAGAACAAGTTGACACCATTTGTGGGCTGAAGTAAGAAGAGTCGGAAGAGAACCTGTAAAGGATTTTCTGATTTATTTAAACAGGACAGAGGAAGAATAAAAGCAAGTAGCAAGAAAGAAAAAAAAAGAAAGCAATGCAAAATCAAAAGCAAGGAAAGAATAAAGAAAAAACGAAACTGGTGTGGTTCAATCAGGAAACATAGCAAAAGAAGTAAGATTAACATTAAAACTAAGGGGATGAATGTAGGTTAGCCCTTTGTTTTAATAGATTATGGATATTTAGCAAGAAAAGAATCTTATTAAATAAATCAGGTTAGCAAAAAAATAAAACCCAGAACAGCAAACAAAATCACACCATTTGACACCAAAACAAGAAAAGACTTTTCCCCATGTACAACTCAACTCCTAGTCGAAGACAGCCATAACGATCACTCTAAAGCTATTTCTTTCATCCTATCCTTAACTCATAATGAACTTTACACTTTGACTTCCTCCACGATCCTTGCAGCACAAGTCTTTTTTATAATTTGAATAATGGCACTGAACAATTTTTTTCCCATTTTCATCCCTTGCAATTGTATTATGCAATTCCAGCAAGTCACGAATAGAGAAAGCAAATATGGATGGGATCTTACACTACTGTAGAATATTATACCAAACTAAATTTGTCATCGAGCAATTTATTAATAAATGCTATGCCGATTCAATGCCATCACCTCACACCGCACAAGACAAGGAACTAACAAAAATGTTCCTATTAGCCAGCGCTTGAAGAGCGGGTATACGACCCATTTCCGCTCTCCAATTAAAAATACTAACATGAGGCACCCAATTATTATAATAAAAGCTAAAATTGGCATTGTTGCGGTAACGTTAAAAGATCAAGTTGAAGTATTTAACAAAAAAAAAAAAAAAAAAAAGACTACATTCAGACCATTCCAAGTACCATTCATCACATCTTTGTTTGAAAGCTATACGTTTTCAAGAGCCAACATCAGCTCATTAAAATCTTGTAAATACTCCTCCACATACCAGCATATGAAGTTTTAACAGGAATAGAGTTCTAGATTTTTAAATATGATGCAAAGACCTTATTGCTTTCCTCCATAACTTATTCTCTTCAATCTTACACCTCCACCACCACCTAGCCAACAGACCCATATTCGAAACTTTTAATGGCTCCATCCCAAGTCCACCGGGTCCGTGGGTTCTGACCCAGACCCTAAATTAAACCATTCTGACTGGGGCGCTGCCCCTCCCTTCGCCCATCTCTCCGTCGGTCTCCCCACCGCGGCGACCCAGACCCGTCAGCGACCCCCATCTCTCCGGCGGTCTCCCCATCGCGAGACCCCCTCTGCGAACCCCCATCCCCTCCGGCGGTCTCCCATCGCTAACCCCCATCCGTGCAACCCCCATCTCTCGGGCCTCCCTCCCACCGAGAACCCCCATTGCTTGAACCGGTTTCGGTGGCTTAAAGTATGCAAATGAGCATTGACAAAGTTGAAATCAGATTTGAAATTTTGTTCTTGAAATCAGTTTTTTATCATTCAACAGAGTCAGTCAGATACGGAATCAAACAGCCAAGTTTCAGTCAGATGCAGACTCAGTCAGAACTTCTAACTGGGTCAGCTTCTGACTCAGTCAGATCCTACTGAATCAGCGGTAATCAAACAGCCCCTTAGCTTTCTATACGGACAACTTCGACTTGAAGATTTCAACTATCTAGTTCCAGTTCCTAGCAATGTTCAAATTAGCCCCCACTTGCAATCCCAAATATGAGAAAGGTATTGAACCAACCTGACAATGAAGACCAAATGCCATCGTTTGAATGACCACATCATCCTTTCCAACCCCAAATAACCAACTTTTAGACAAATTTATCTGAAGGCCCGAGACTAGATAGAAGCCGCATAACTTTATTAATATTACCAATAAGACTGATTGGTCTGTTATCACCCAAATGAATAGGATCCTTGCATTTTGGAACCAAAGCAATAAAGGAGGAGGAGCAACCCGGGTGAATAATACCATCCTTGTGGAATTGAGAACAGAGATCAAACAAATCATGTTTAAACAGTTCCCAGAAATGCCTAATTAAACGAAAACTAAAACCATGGGGCCCGGGCGCTTTATTCCCCTCGAATTCCCTCATAGTCACCCTAATGTCTTCAAGAGAGAAAGGTGAAATAAGAGAGTTAGCCTCATCAGCCGAGAGCTTGTTAGTACCAGGGTAGATCAATGATGGCCTATCTTGACAAGAGCTGACTTGAATGCCCGAGTTTGGTCCCGGGGGCGAATCGGGCCTCTTCTAACACCAAAAGACTGGAGAAGACAAAATGTGATTGGTCCATCTCCTCCACGCCACAATGATCTAGATTACCCGTCAGTGGGTCTTTGTAGCAATATTGGTTCGTAAAGTCCAAACCCGTCTGCTCAACCCTCTTAGATTTGTCTTCCCCCTAAATCTCCTAAAATAAACCACATACGGGCGACGAATATCATGTCTTGACTAAAGAGAGTCAGACTAGTGATAAATTTGACATTATTAAATTCTCATGAAGGAAGAAGACATGTTAAAGTACTTAAATGTTTTAAGAAAAGGCATTTAGTCCCAGAAGATATTAGGGATATTTAGGTGGAGTTTAAGATACAAAAATGCAGCATATCAAACCTACAGTTCTCTCCTAATACCAATTAAAATGCACAAAATGTTAAGATCAGGTTTCTCATCAGTCATCACAGCTCGCTGTTATCAGTCTCTTCTGCACCTGTTCCTTTACCGTTGACTGCAACAAGCTCTGTGTCGAATATAAGTGTGGCTCCACCTGTTTAATTAAAGACGGTTAATACAGGCACATGTTCAAAGATAGCTTAGTATTCAAATATCAAATAATGTCTAACAAAAACAGGAAAAGCACAAAAAAGAGCAAATATTACCTGGGATGGTAGGTGGTGAACCCTGATCTCCATAACCCATCTTTGAAGGTATCTTCAACTTACGCTTCTCCCCGACACACATTCCAAGTAGTCCTTGGTCCCATCCTGAGACATTATTTCATTAAACCGATAATATTAATAGATAGACTTTAAGATTATGGTTAAAAACCAGGTTGCACTTATTGCAGTTAAAAACTAGCTTGACACAGGTGACCATACCAACTAATATGTTATTTCTTGTATATATGGACATTATTCATAACCCATCACATCATTTTGTTTTTAGGAATTTCTTAAGTTTAACACAAACAACGAATTAAAGACAGTTGATTTCATACCTTTTATCACCTGACCAGTACCAAGCTCGAATTCAATTGGGTCACCCCTCTCAAAACTGGAATCGAAAACAGTTCCATCAGTAAGTTTTCCCTGCAAAACGAGTGATAACAAAAGTGTTTCAGCTGAAAACATATCACATCAAGCAATTTTCCTCTGGAATGTTGGTTCAGGCCCCTCTAAACACTTGAACCCAAACAGCGATTCTACTCGTTTGATTAAGTGGAAAATGAAAGTTACAAATTATAGGAATAAAAAACTTGCAACTAATTCTATTTATTAAAAAAAAAAACAAAGAAAAACTCCACGTAGAATGGTCCATGTTCTCCTGTTTTAATGCAACGAGTTCAGCACCCATTTGAAGTTCATTCGATTCGCTCAAACTCCTGACCAATTCCTTCCCCAAGACCCATTAACTATTTGGTATCCATTTACCTACCGACCCATGTGACCCGTAACCCGTGAACTACAGAACCATGACCCGTGAACCAAACCCGATTAATCCAACATGGAAGCCATATGAGCATGCTATTGACCCTGCTCCTTTTCCAAATAAGAATTAAACTTTAAGCAACCACGACGCATATGAAGTATTATCTTATTTCATTAAGAAACTAAAAACTCTCATAACCTTCATACCATACAAGTTCATCATCAAGACAATTGAGATAATTTAACAGCCACATCCAAAATTTTAGGTAGAATAAGCAAGTGTTTAACTTTGTACAGTTTCATAAAGATGTGTGTGAACAAAACAGAACACAGGGGCACCTTGTGATTACAGTTGCACAAATACCAATCACTTTTTGCTGCTAAAAGATTGTGGATAACAGCAATGCATTGACATAAGAATTATACAAATTCAGAAAAGGGGATTAAATGAGAAAAAGCTGTGTATCTTCTCACCCGGTAATGAACTTTAACCCTATCACCTTTGTGTGCTTGAATTTCACAAGATGTCGGCTTGTACTGCAACAACACAAAGAAAGTTTTAAAGAGTCAGTGCCATCTATTAACAATCACAAAAACTTGTTAAACCCAAAATACAACAATCAGGAACAAGAAAATAGAAATCATCAACCGCTTGGCATGAAAGCCAATATCGATATGCCAGCGTCATTGCCTTATATAGATGCAGGCTCACACAACCAATAGTCAACATCAACAGTTTTTGACATTGTATACTAACAACAGATCAACTCAAACCCTCACTATAATTCTAAAAGCAAACATTAAATGAACCTAAAACAAATTCCTTCTAGGTTTTAAAAATAAAAAAGTTGATCATATAATGAACTCACAGCCAAACTAACTGACGCAAATGCAACCCAAATCGAATAATCATGAAAACCTAACCTCTTATACACAAAAGTCGGGGAAGCAGAAGCTCATCAATCGCAATACGATCATAAACCGTTATAACTAGTGATCAATTGATGATAAATTGTGCATAATTGTTAACTGATCTGCTTATGGATTACATGGATAAATTGATAAGCCATAAACAGCCGGAACTTTACCTTAACGCCGATCTGCAACTCCGTCACATCACTCGACTTCTTCGCCGAAACTGTTTGATTTCACAAACATCAACTCATCATGAATCCAATCACAACAACCGTTTTTACTGATTCGAATTTTCAAAACATATAAGCTATATCATTTGATTTCTTCATCTTACCAAATGTAGCGGCAATTAGCAGAATCAATAGAAAGCATCCCTTCATAGCAGAGTCCAGAGTAAAATTCGCCATTTTCTCTCCACGCTCAAGCTTGTGAGATCAGATCCTTCGTTGGCTAACCGTGGGTTTTGTTGCGAAGAAGCTCGATGACGAGGTTTAGCCAATCATGTAACGCCACGTCACAGGTGAGGACCTAGGGTTTAGATCACTGTAGCATTTCACCCTTATGAAAGAACAAATTATGGTAGAATGACTGTGGATGTCCCTATATTTCAGATTTGTAACAACTTGAGTCATTGAACTTTTATACATTGTCTTAAAGCTGGTTAGAAAAATGGTGGTTCTTGGTTCGTTTTAGCATCCACCCATGGTATGTTTGTTCTTCGAGTTAAAACTAGTATTTTATCCGCCGCGCGTTGCGACGGGATTGGACGCGAAGTAATAAATTATAGACTACAATCATCCCGGCTCGTTTCCATACTTAATTTACATCAAAATGTAGAGTAATTTGAATTTATATCGTTGAATGAAAACGTATTATATTTGACCCAACTTTGTTCCAAATAAATTTATGTTGTAACGCAGACAAACTCAAAACGTACATATAAAAACATGTCCAACGAAGTCGTATTCGATGTGATAAAGTATAGATTACAATCGTATCGACTCGTTTCCGAACTAAATTTACATCGAAACGAAGAGCAACTCGGGTTTATATGGACAAATGAAACATATTATATTTGGAAGGAAAGATTCATGAATTACAAGATATTATGGTTGATTATTTGAGTAAATCTGGTATTGAGGATAGAGATGGAGTGCCAACATATATGGACTTTTTGGTAAATTGTGATGAACATGATGAATGTTTTCAGCTTTTAGAAGTTATTGAGAAAATTAGTCATCAATAGAGACCAGTAATTCTAGCTTTATTTGGGCGTAAGGGCGTAACCACTGCTTGACTTAGCTCCCACTTTGCACGGGGTCCAAGTAGAGGTTAGATCACTTCATAGTGTAGCATATATCCATCATGATCATACTGTTGATGTGCTTGTGAATTGATGTAGTTAAATTATTAATGAAGATCTAGCCTTTTTATTAGTGTAAACATTAAGAACATAATACATAGTTACACACACACTAGTTTCGAAATAGAACTTTCAACAATTATTATTAGGAATATAATCCATAACAGAAGCTGCAGTTCTAATAGAGCTCTTGAGAAAGCCTTGGAGTGATGACAACTTCAAGTGGTTTCACCTTCGGCAACGCAATACCTAACCCCTCACTCATATCCACAGGCTTCCCCATCGGTGTTGACAAGTCAAACCCTTGAAGTAACCGAGCAAGTGTCAAGTGAATCACTTCCAAAGCAAACGAACTCGCAGGACACATCCTCCTTCCAGAACTGAACGGTATGTACTCAAAGTTCTGACCCTGATAGTTTATGTTCGAGTGTTCCTCAAGAAACCTCTCAGGCCTAAACTCATCAGGGTCCGACCACACTTGTGGATCGCGATGTAGCTTCCATATGTTCACTATCAAACGAGTCCCTTTGGCGGTGTGATATCCCCCAATGTTACAGTCTTCAATGGCCTGATGTGGTCCGGCTAACGGTCCAGGTGGGTACATTCTGAGTGTTTCTTTCACTATAGCCTGTAGATAGCTTAGGTTTTTGACATCTGATTCTTCTGCCCATTTGTTTCTTCCTATATGGATGTCTAGCTCCTCCTGTGCTGCCTTTAGGATGTGAGGGTGGTTCAGTAACAAAGATAGCGCCCACGTAAGCGTCTCCGCTGTGCTTTCGGATCCCGTTAAGATGAGAATCTACAAAAATAATATGTATATAAAGTAGCTGTAAGCCGAGTTTATCATCTACTACAGATATTAGTATCTGATCTATCATTTATCTTTTAGTTTTGTTTGTTAGTCATTATTCTATCTCTAGCTTGAATATTATGATAGTTATTTATCATAAGTCTAGATACAAACCAATGTTGTGGCCTTGATGATGGTTTCGCGCTCATGTCCAAACAGTTTAGCATCTTTCGAAAGCGTCGACAGCATCACATCCATGAAATCTGTATCTTTATAGTTATCCCGCTCTTTTCTCTGCTCAACATGTTCATCAACCCACCTCCCAAGCACGACATCGAGCTCTTCAGCCGCTTGCTTCATAGCTTTCACATGCCCTCCAATGTCAAACCATTCTAAACTTGGTATAACATCAGACACTACAAAAACACCACTAAGATACAACCCTTTCTTTATGGCTTCTTTTACTTGAAAGTCTTCACTGCAACCTCCATCACTACAACCACTAGAAAACCTTTTGCCCGCTAGCATTCGCACAATTATATTAAACGTTACATGCTCGAACCACTTGGTCATGTTCACAACCCCTTTTCGGGCTCCATTCTTTAGCGTCAACGAATAGAGCTCGTTGATCAAGTACCTCACTTCTGATTCACGAACATTCTTGTGCTTTTCGACCCGTTGGCTGGTTAGAAGCTCTAACACAACCAGCTTTCTTATCTCTCTCCAGTACTGTCCATATGGCGCGAGTGCAAAAACCGCGCTGTTATAGCCCATGTACCGGCTCACTGCCATATTGGGCCTAGTGGCAAAGTTTCTGTCATTGGTGGAGAAGCACTCCTTGACCATCTTCCAACTGCTCACAACTATGGCTCGTTGACCACCGAGCCTTAGAGAGTAAACCGGCCCGTGGTGATCAGCCATCTTGCCTAGTATCCTTGCGATCGGTTCGGAGCCGTGAAGGTGGTGAAGGTGACCCACAAAAGGCAATGCTCCTGATGGTTCTGGAGCTGTTAGTTTGATACTTTTGCTTTTGGTGGTTGTTTTGTAACGAAAGATTAAAATAGAAAGCAGAAGAGCTAAAAATGGTAGAATTTGTAGTAAGAATTCCATGTTGAAATGGTTTTATTTTTGTTAATGTGCTAACATGTAGACGTATATTTATAGTCGAGATATTATATAGAGCATGTCCATGGGAACAAATTTGGTTTGTGACAATGATGGAAGTTGTAGCACATGATGGCAAACACAAATAAATAATGGAAAAAGATTGTGCACAACTAGGGTTGAAAATAACCGAGTCAAGTCTGAGCTCGTATGGGCTCAAGCTTGGTTTGTTTTGATTTAAAAGGGGCTGAACTTGAGTTTGGCTGTTTCGAGCTTTATTTTTGAAGATCGAGCTCGGGTCGTTTATCATTTAGTTATTATATTTTTTAATATTTTTATATTTACTTTTATATATTTTATAGATAACATTATACATATTATATAATTGTTCTTTTTCATAATTTTATATATAATAAAAGTTATTTCTATAAATATAATTAATAAATTAAATATAAAAATATATAAGTAAAAAAGCTTGTTTAAGCTCCCAAGCTGGCTCGAGCTCAATAATTAAGTGATCTTTTTTTTATTATTTAAGATCGGGCTTGATAAAGCTTGGCTCGTTTCATTTTTTTTTTATCGATGCGATCTCGAGTAGCTCGCGAGTAACTTGACTCGTTTGCACCCCTATGCATAACGATGCATACATTGATTCTAGTTAGATTTTTTCTTTTGTTTTATGGTAAACTTTTATTTTTCATGCGTTTTATTTAATTATATTTTCAGAAAAGGATTATTTTTATTGATTAAAATAAATTAATTACATTTATACATTTAATGGTTTATAGTCTCTTAATAGTTAAAACATAACCTTAATACTGAATGATAGTCCTATTGCATGAAAGTAGAGGGGAGCTCACTCAGGGCCGGCCCAATAAAGTTATTGGGCCAGGCGGTGGTCTAAGGTCTCCATATGTTGAGGGCCTCAACTTTTTTCAGTGTTTGGGCTAGGGTAATTACAGTTTTGGGTTAGCTACTACGTTTTGGGCTAACTGTTCTGTTTTAAGCCAGACTAGGCTTTGTCAATTGAAAAAGATTTATCTTATGAGATTGAGTATGAAGATTTGATTAAAGAGTTTACTTCAAAAAAAGCTAGAAAAATAAGCTTTATATAAATGTTTTGCATGTTTTTTAAATATACAAAAAGTAGATTAAAAAAAATAACTCCGCCAAATATAAGCTATTTAGTTTATTTTTGCCGGTCTCAATCCCGTATAAAGGAGGAGGGTTTTTATTAAATACTTAAGAAAAAGGCCTCCAAAATTAACCCCGCCTTAGGCCACTAAAGTGGTTGAGCCGGCCCTGAGCTCACTCACAGCCGGGGCTGCTTAATTCTCTTAAGCCTTAGAATAGACACCTTGTTGAGATAGCCTTAATACTGAATGATTAAAAAGTTACCTCTTAACCATTTAACATTAAGGTTATTATTTAACCATTAAGAGGTTACGAACCATTAAAAGGTAGGCTCTTAACAACCAATAAAAACCTACCAAATAGCCTCTTAAAACGGTAATCATTTGGATGTCATTTTGTCGTTTGTTAACCAATCAACAAGGACGTCATGATAAAAATCAGTATGATTTGTCAATAATCCATCGTTATTTCTGCCGTTGATCACTGTAATTTCCGTCAACAATCTATTCGAAAGCGCATTATTCACATCATGTTTCCCATAACACTGTAAATGCTACCTTCACTAAAAGACTGACATACTTATTCGTCGGGAAGTAAGTAAGTTCATTTGTCTTGCAGTGGATGTAAAGGGACAGCTTTTATAAGCACAGAATGCAGGGGCCAATTAATTGCGAGAGCACTCTATTGTCCATAGCATTACCGCATTATTTTATTTTATAACAATTTTAAACATATCATTTCTTTCCATAGACAAGTAAACCATTACAAGTATTTAAGCGAATATTTTGATGGTTAATAGTGTATCTTACAATCAAGTGGTTCAAGGTTTAAATTCAACATGATGTATTCGTCCAACATTATCTAGGAATTGGTGTTCAGAAAAAAGTAAAACACAACAAAACAATTTAGGGCAGATTAAATGTGTGATTAAATGTGTCCTACTTGTTAGCTAAACGTACCTCTCTATCAAGTAAATGTAGAAAGATGAAATAACGAAATAAATACGAGGACGCATATTCAATAAAAATAACAGGGGTTGCGGTAAGTTTAACGCAACCTTACTTTTTTTTTTTTTTTTTTAATTTAGTTCACTACTACATCATTTCAAAATTTTATATTATTATTTATGATCTATTTAAAAGTATTATGTTCTTATAATTATAATAAATCTAATTTAATAAAACAAAATCTCTATGTAACACAAATCTATTTTCTAGCATGTTTATGTTATCGTTACCTAGAATTGTCCATGTGTCACCACCATAATAAATTACAATTATGGTAAAAATTTTAACTTCAAAAAAGTTTTCTTAATAACTCTCATTTAATACCATACTAATCAAGATAATTTCTTTATATAATTAAATAATATTTTATTAAAAATAGTTTAATGAGACTTAATTTTGTTAAAATATAATTTAATTTGTAGTTAAGCATTGTTAAAACTAAAATACTTCAAAAAGATATATATAAAGAGGTTTATGGATATTTATGAATAATAAAATCTTTTTTTTCTTTTTATATTATTATTTATTACTTAAATATGGTTGTTATATATAATAATTTTATTGATATGTTATCTATAACATATATTAGATTAGAGTTGGGTTCAAATGAAAACAAAAAAAATTGTGTAAATCAAAAAAACCAAATCGTCACCTTTGATTTATTAAGATTAATGGCTCAGATTTTTTTAAATAAAAAAATCAGCAGTTTGTATTTTTGTAGGACCATGTGTAGAAAAAGTCAAACAAATCTTAAGCAATGATTTTAAAAATCAAAGGTGAAAATTTGGTTTATTGGTTTATACAATTTCAGATGGTTTACATATGATCTATTCCATATTAGATTATACATATATGTAATCTACTATATAACTTTTTTATTTCAACCAGTGTAACTCACGGTATCTAACCTAGTAATTAATATAAACAATATAATTTTTGGGACTTTTTATAAATATGTGATTCGAAACCTTTGAATTCAATTGTTAGGTGGGTGGAGTGGGCATGGGTACGACTCGAGGATCACGAAAGAGATGAGTAACCTCGTCTTAAGCCCCAACATGACTTCACCATAAGCATAATATCAAAACTAAGACGAATATACGAATATAGCATAACGTAGACAGAAACAACAACTTTTAATAGGAACGAGCAACTGATGAAGATTGCATCAGGTTTTAACAAGATGGATCAAACCAATAAAACAAAGTTGAAAGATTAAAGACGCCACCAAAAGCAAAAGATTCTTCTCATGGAAGAACACATGAAGCAGGAGAAGAATTATCAATTCTTCATTAAGTCCCTATCCAGGTGTAATGATAATGTACGTCAGTGTCCATATTGAGTTCGTCGATATCATTAACTTCTAGAGCTAGTGGTGTGAATGAAAGTGGGTTTAGTAGAAATGGAACTAAAAAGACATTAATATTTCAGTTGGAAGGAGCTTCTTGTATAACAATAACGTCTTTTTCTATGAATACTTTGCAGTTGTAATGAAAATGTACTATGAATACTTTTATGAAATAGTGCATAATTTTTTAAGTGTTTCATTAAAGACATTAGAATTTTTTTCTTTTTTTTTTTTTAATTTCTAACAACAAACTTTACTTAATAAAAAAAGGCTACTCAGGAGGTAAAACCTCAACTTTACAATTTTACAAACAAGGAAATAGAGCAACCAGACTACGAAATCTTTCTACTCTAATAAAAGAGTATCTTGGGTTGACACGTGTCGGCACCACATTCATTCTCACCCAAATTTTTCCGTTTCTCTCTTCTATTAAATAATTACCTTAATTATCAATAATATTATTTAACTTTTTTTAGAACAAAAATAGTTTTTTTATAATAAATTTAAAAAAGATCTTCTTATTAATGTTATTTCTAAAAATAATTTTTATAGAATAAGAAATTTTACAAAACATCAAACTTTTTTAAAATTAATGTTTTTAAAAAGTTAATTTTTAATAAATAAAAAAATAATTAAAATTGAAACTTATGAGAAGAAAATTTTTTAAAATAATATTTTTAATACTGTTTGTTTTGAAACAAAATATTTATTATTTTTTTAAAAAAAAGTTTTAAACCAAAAGTTTAAAAAATTGATATAATTATTTTATTACATATTGTTATTACTATACGTAATTTCAATTGTATTTTATTATAAAATATCGTTTCATACTTGATAAATTTTTATTATATTTAATAATTTTTGTTTAACCTGTGTAATACATGAGTTTACTAAAGCTAGTATCATTATAATACATCAAAGTTTCTTATGTGTACTAATCAGCTTCGAACAAATCCTTCAATTTCTTCTCTGCATATATGGACCCATATAAGATATTAATTTTAAAGTCTCTTTCTACTAACCCACTTTCGTTCACAACCATGTATTTGGTCCTTGAACTTATAAGAGAAAATTGCAAATTTAGTCCACATGGTTTGATAATACTGCATCTTTGATCCTCAAAATTTTGACATTTCAAACGTAGTCCAAAGTTTTGCTTACACGTTGCAAAATTGGTCCCCAGTGTTAACTCCAGTCACGTTTTGGGGTTAAGTAACCTAACATGTAGTCCATGGCGGTCTGCGAATGTGAAAGACTTGCTATGATTTGTACTTCTTGGATGGATTCTAACCCAGACTGTTGATTTTAGACATGTTCATTTTCAGTAAGTGTGTATTCTATGGTTCTTATTTTACAATTTATACAAACTGAATCGAATGATTTTTATATATATGGGTCGAAAATATATGGGAATTCATAAGAATCTTGAGTGCAGAATGTTTTGTATGTAGAAGTCAAATTGACCCTATTTAAATATGTGGGCAAATTAACCACTTTGAAGTAAACATGTAACAAAACGTTAAAAACACATGGGTCATAAATAAGTCAATTTGACCATTCATTTACAACAACTTATTACAACAAAAATAAGCGACCAAACAACAACTTATTATACAACTGTAGGTAGATTTGAACAACTACAAGATTAGTAGCAACAACCTTTTTGTTCGTAAGCAGTTACTCCTCTCATAAGCCTACTTCTTTTCCTCTGGAAATTGAAGTCGAACGTGAAGAGGATGATAAACTAGAACGATGTCATGGAGGCGAATGAGGGAAAATGACTAAAGTACCCTCATATGGAGGGCACATGCCATCGTTTTTTGTTAAAAATTAACTAGAGTTAACTCTAGGGACCAATTTTGCAACCTGGTAGTAAAACTTTGGACTATGTTTGCAATTTCAAAAATCTAGAGAACAAAAATACAATATGATCAAATCCAGTGCCGGTCCTAAAGATTTTAGTGCCATGGACGAACAAAAAAAAAAGGCCCATTGACCCTATCGAATTGAATTATATAAACTTATTTTTTTTTGAAAAAAACAAACGTTTTGGAAATAAACATAACAAAATCATTGTATTACAATGACATAGCGTAATAATACAATGATAACTCGTGAGGATTAGGTATTACAATAAACATAGTAAAATCATTTATTTTTAAGCTGTTTAATTGACCATCTAAATAATTAAACAAGCAATAATGGACCATAATCTATGAGATTTAAATATTTTGTTTTCTAAAAAAAATATTTTTAACTAAGTAATCGGGTTAATAAATTGGGTCCAAAAATTAATTTTGATTTAAAATATAATTGGGTTACGTTTTTTATCGGATTATAATTTATAACTATTTTTTTTATAAAAAGATATGTATAATATAAAAAACAATTTAAAAAAATTTGTACCCTCTAAGCGAGTGGACCCTGGATGGGAGACCATCCCGCCCCTCCTCAGGGCCGGCTTTGATCAAATCACACGGACTAAGTTTGCAATTTTCTTAAATTATAATATCAATTGAGTTGGATCAATGGTATCTATTTTAAAAGTTGGTTTTACGTAGTGTTTTCACCATCGAACCGGACAGCCTGGTCAAACAAGGAACCTGAGTCACCAGCTATCTGGCTATGTATGTTTGGGTTGTTTTCGGAAAAAGACACGGGTGGTTAGAACGATCGAAAGCCGGACCCTTTCACAAAAGAATCGTTTGACCAAAACCCTCTTGATCATGACATGCTGATATCAAGAAACTTGGTATGTTTTCTAGAAGTAAAATATAGTACATTCGCCTAAATTAATTTTTCAAAAACATAACACTTAAAATAAAACCATCAATTTATCTATAGGTGTTTTCTACACTGACAAACCATGACAAACATTCACGGACGAAGGTAGGCAATGGAGGCTCCGTCCTTAGACCAGTATCTAAATTTAATATTAAATAAATTATATTTTTATATCTTTTTGATAAATATTTAAGTTTTACTTTTTAACTCATCTTTTGTATTTTTACGACAGTTTTGACATCAAAATTTTTTGTTTTGTTTTATTTTGTTCCTAAATTTATGACGGGCTTGCAATCGATATTTATAATTTAATTCAATTAGTATTTTTTTATTTTCTCTAAAATTACTTGCGTTTAAGTTTCGCGGTCCAAATTTTGCTACTAGGTTATTGGTAGTCGCTAATTTTACGACCCTTTGTGATTCTGGTTGTAAACTAGTCACCAAATTTGGTACTTTTTATTCACATATGAATGTATTAATAGTAGTGGCATTAAGTTACTAAATTTTTTACATTTATAAGTTATAAATTTGAGGAGGTCACACCCAATGACAACCTGGTGTGAACAATGCTATAATTGGTAACAATAAAATGTCTTTTCATTACAAGATTCATTTCACAGTGAACGTAACCAAAGATTTTCTATTTGAAAATATGAACCATAAGTAGGTTTGATTATTACGATAAAGATTTTCTATTTGAAAATATGAACCATAAGTTGGTTTGATTTTTACGATGTTATTGGCCCACGCTACATTTGAATCGTAAATTGTGTTTTTACGTCTAACATATTATAGAGGGGTGGTAGGGTCATGCGTTGGCTGTCGTGCATCACACTAAATTGAAAAACTCGTTAAACACATAAAATAAAATAAGACATGTGCATTTATGGGTTGAAATAAACATACATGTTTAACACGACAAAGGTTTTATTTTTCATTTTTAAATATCAATACTCTAATATCCAAATCTACAATAAAAAATTCCAAATGTGTATAGATGAAAACAAAAACTACAAAACATAATGCTCTTCCTTTTTTATCTTTTAGATTTTTGGTTTAAAATACATAAAACTTTAAGTAATGAGATAAGCATTTATTTTAAAAAAAGATTATAAAAATAAACAAGATAAATGAATCAACCTATTGTTGTGTTTTTTTTCATATAGCCTTGTATACTTTTTGAATTTAGTATAATCGCATTATGAAGAAAATATAATGTGTGTATATAAAATCTTCAATTAAAATACTTTATTGGATAAGACAGAATCAAGAACGAGATATTCTTTTCTACGAAGTTCGTATGAAAACATAGCCCAGGTGATTATTAGAGCTATGGATGGAAACTCTGTGTTGATACTCTACTTAGGGAGCACATGAAGGAGATAGGATTAACCAGATGAATCTTTCAACTCTAATAAAAAAGTAACTATAGAGGATACATGGTAACACCACATTCATTCTCACAAAAATCTTCCCGCTTCTCTCCCATTAAATAATTACTTTAATTATAAATAATATTATTTAAGTCTTTTTTAGATTAAAAATGGTTTCTAATAAATTAAAAAAGATATATTAATGTTATAATGTTATTTCTAAAGAAACAAATTTTTATGAAATAAACTTTATTCCAAAACATCAAACTTATTTATAAATATGAAATATTTTAAATTTAGTGTTTTTAAAAAGTAAATTTTTATAAACAAAAAATAAATAAAAATGAGAGTTATAATAAGAAAATTTATAAAAATGACAATTTATTTAAACAAAATGTTTGATTTAAAAAAAAAACTTAATAACTTGATATCGTTTTATAATCATATATTATAAATCATATTTATATCGTTTTATAAATCATATATTATCTTAGAATATCGTTTTATAATCAAGTAAAATTTATTATTTTTAATAATTTATTTATTCAACCCGTGTAATACACGGGTTTACTAAAACTAGTCTTTTATATGTGGGTTTAAAATTTACAAGAACCATTGTAATTTCACATAACAATGCATGATAGTTGACTCTTATAGTTGCAAAAGTTAATTACTGACAATTACATAACCATCACAAGAACTAAGTTACTACCAACAATCGGTAGTAACAATTTTACTACTGACCATAACTGCTATAAATGATCTTGTTGTTAAGGTCATGCAAAAACCTTATAAACCTACGTGCTAGGATAAGTCAAATAGCGTACCAAAGATAAGCGTGTGGTTAATATTATCTGGTTTTGAAGAGGAATACGTAAAACATAAAGATTTGAGTGATTGAGTTAAACTAATATTAACCTAAATTGTATATGTTAATAATTATATATGTTTACAATACATATTTTTTTGTATTTTAAGTCACTTTTTGTTATAAATTTATATATTTAAATATTTATTTGTGTTTTATTTGAACTTTGTAGTTGTTGGAAGAAACTTGATGATTTTTGTAAAGAAAACTTAAGATTCAAAGAAATTAAAAAGGAAAAATGATTCTGATATGATCATATTGAAGCTAATATGACCATATCAAAGCTCACATGCCCATATCAACTTCAAACTTCAAGCATCTTATTTTTGAAGTTGAATATGGTCATATTTAAATTAAAAATAGGTTTGTAACCCCAATACATTTTATTTTAAATATAACTTTTATTTTTTCTCAAACCCTAACCTCCCTTAAACCCTAGCATCCCTCAAACCCTTAGGTGATTTTAAGTATTTATCAAAATTTTAAGAAATTTAAAGACAAAGATTGATGATTTCATACTTTCAATGAGGATCTAACATCACCTGACTCATTTTCACTCAAAATTAGTTTGAATTGCTCTAGATCTACTATAAGTTCTTACATGTTCTTTAAGTTTGTGTGTATTTTTTGTAAGCATTATGAGCTAAACTTTTATTATCACTTGAATTAGATAAAAACTTAGCATAATTTAACAATTTGTACATGATTCTTGGTGATGTGTATGTTGATGTCATGATGAAACTTGATTTTTCTTCAAGTGTATTTATTTTAGTTTGATGAAATATTCAACTTATGGGTGTTGTAAACATGTTATATTAGAAAATCTCATTTCTCACAAGTATTATGCATATGATTTCACCTTTGTCTATAATTATGATATTTGACTAGGAATACTAAATGAATGTTGATGGTTTAGTAAAATTGGATAATATGCATTCTTATGCT
The DNA here is from genome assembly GCA_025506415.1 of Flaveria robusta. Lineage (NCBI taxonomy): Eukaryota > Viridiplantae > Streptophyta > Magnoliopsida > Asterales > Asteraceae > Flaveria > Flaveria robusta. Next base: position 4,009,499 of record CM046475.1, on the reverse strand, counting down.
TATGTTTGAGAAAACCATGGTGTATATCATGAATATCTCTTGTCATTGGTTATGAATATATTTTGTAATCATGTATATTTTATTCAATTTGAGGTGGTTGTCATGTGTTTATCATGTTACTTTCTAAAAATATATGAAATTAGATAACCCTAACGGGAGTTTAGTTCATCTTTAACATCGACATAATTATATCATTAGTTTCTCATGGCATAACTTTAATTGGCGATTATGTGTTTATCATTCTAGATTTTTAAATGGTTATATATCTAGATCTCATTGACGAAGGTTTAGGCTACTTTCATATATCATGCATAAAAATTGATCTCACCTTGAGTTTGTACTAGTTTTTATTTCTATACTAAGTGAAATCAAAGTACAAGTGGTATTCTTATTGATTGTTTATTTTTGTCTTTATTTCATCGTTTTTAGTTAATTTCAATATTCACAATTCAAACTTAATTGATTGGTTAGATAGTGATGCGGTTTAGTATTGAAAACCATTGTGTTCATGGATCGATACTTGGTTCTTATCTTAAGCTATACTACTATGCGATATGTACACTTGCTTATTACATGTAGTTAGTCTATATGTGATAATTATTTCTTAAATTAAAACCTAATTGTGTGAAAAAAAACATTACTAAAATCTATATGCATCAACACACATCATTAATTTCTTAAGAAAACAAACAAACACAAATATATAAGATAAGAAACAAGAGTTCATATTTAGATAAGATTTATAACCTAAATTCTTACCAAGTTAAAAAAACCTAAATTATTACCAAGTTAAAAAAGCCATATAGACATAGCCTATTAAAGGTTTAGAAGTTACAAAGACATAACTTTAATAACACTTTGTAAATAAGGATAATCATAAGCCAAAGGAATCTAGTGATGTTGACCTAAGGATATAAAAAATAAATAAGAACACATGTTTACATGTTTAAATGAAAGTCAATTCGTATTATATAAAATCTTGAAAACAATCAATGGTGAATAATCAAAAGACCATTGACTATTGATTGCCAATAAATTTAACAAACACAAATCTTTTCTTCAAAATAAAAGTAAACACAATTCAAATCACTCACTAGTAAAAGTAATAAAAACATGTTTAAACTTTTAACAAAGCTCATAAATTAAACCGAACACAATTCCATGACCAAAACGTACACTCAGTTGTGATCACAAAAAATTAATCAATCATCATAATAAAAATTTCATATAACCATTACGAAACTTCTAAACAGATTAACCTGAAAAACATTTCTAGATAGTCTTTATAACCGATTACATATTAACAAACCGTCGTGCCAAAAGTTGCTCTAATGAAACCCTAGATCCTTTCTCCATCATTTTGTAGCACCCAAGAGGCTACGACGCTACGCCTCTAAACCCCATTGTCGTCGAACCCTTCAAAGTCCAAATTGCCATAATCCCCTTTTGTTTTCCTTCGTGGCTTCGTTTGTAAGCCCATCAAAGTGAGCCCACAACATAATATTAGACTGCAGCCCAATCCTTTAGGGGCGTTTGGTTGGAAGGAATGGAATGGAATTGAGAAACTAATATAATTTTCAAGTAAAATTATGTTTGAGTGAGCAATTAAAAGTAAACCCAATGGAATGTTTCATCTCAAATTCTCTTGGTTGTGGGATTTCAAAATCCTTCCACCTAGAGAGGGAATTTGAAATCCCACAACCAAGGGAATTTGAGGTGAAATATTCCCTTGGGTTTTACATTTCATTACCCACTTAAACATAATTTTGCTTGAAAATTATACTAGTTTCTCCATTCCATTCCTTCCAACCAAATGCCCCCTAAGCTCATGTTGTTAGCGATTTGCTATGCTGCTTCTTTTTTTTTTTTTTTTTTTCCCTCAACTCTAATTCCCTCCATCAAGTGAGCTTCTAGCCTTCTATCATATTTATGACATCCCATTTGTTTTACTTATTACTTTACTAGTTTTATTAAAATCGCGTATTACACGTCTTTAACAAATAAAATCATCGTTTTATTCTAATAAAAGGGGAACTAGAGGCGCCACGTGTCAACGTCACATTCATTCTCATCAAAATTTATTGCTTCTCTCTCTTATTAAATAACTATATTAATGACTAATAATATTATTTATTCTTTTTTAGATCAATAATATTGTTTTAATAAATTTAAAAATAAATCTTTTTATTAATGTTATTTCTATAGAAACAAACTTTTACAAAAGAAAGTTTTCTAAAATATCAAACTTGTTTTAAAAATAAAAAATACTTTAAAATTAGTTTTTTAAAAAGTAAAATTTTTATAAACAAAAAATAATTAAAATTGGGAGTTATAGTAAGGAAATTTATAAAAATAATATTTTTCTTAAAATGGTTTGTTTTGAAACAAAATGTTTAAGTTATTTTAGAAAAAAACAAAAAAAAAGAGTTTAAAAATTGATATTTCTATTTAATTACTTATAATTGTTACTCATACATAATTTTAATCATATATTATCTTAAAATATTATTTTTAATTAATAAATTCCTAATATATTTAATAAACTAATTTTTCATACATAATTTTAGCAATATAATTTTTAATATTTTATTTAAAAAAAACTAATTTTAAAGTATTTCGTATTAAAAAAAAAAGTTTGATATTTTAAAAAACTTTCTTTTGTAAAAGTTTGTTTCTATAAAAATAACATTAATAAAAAAATTTATTTCTTAATTTATTAAAAAACTATTATTGATCTAAAAAAAGAATAAATAATATTATTAGTAATTAATATAGTTATTTAATAGGAGAGAGAAGCGGAAAAATTTTGATGAGAATGAATGTGGTGTTGACACGTGCCACCTATAGTTACCATTTTATTAGATTAAAAAGATTAGTCAGTAGTTGGAGTGTATTATATAGGTGAAATAAATTCAACATGTTTAAATTATTAGTTTTTATGAATATTTTATATGTTACATGTTATTAGATATTGGTGAGATACAAAATAATAAATATTTAAGAAATTATAAATAAAATAATAAAATTTAGAAATTATAAAATTATATTTTAAAATAAGATATAATAGAAATTATATAGTTTAGTATGTTTTAATAATTTATTAAAATAAAAAAATTTATATTTTAAATATTTAATTGTTTGTTTACTTATATAAATTATTATCATTTAGTAGGAGATAAACGAAAAAAATAAATTAATTATAGTGTATAGATTCTATTCGATTTGAGAGCAGCCTCTCCTTCTCGTAGGATCTACAAACATGGTGTGTTGATATACACATACAGTAAACAATATACACTAATAATTCCATCATATACATGTTGGAATCCTATACATAGGCTTCACCCAAGTTTGAAAGTGCATTAGAATCCAACTTTCAACAATTATTAAGAATACCACATAGCAGAATAACTTGCTATGATCTTATTTATTATCATGTATGAAAGTTTATGCTCCTGAATGCTTTAGTTTGTCTGATAGAGCTCAGGAGAAAGGCGTGGGGCGACGTTAACTTCAAGAGGTTTCACCTTCGGCAAGGCGATTCCTAACCCCTCACTCATATCCACAGGCTTCCCCATTGGGGTCGACAAGTCGAACCCTTGTAATAACCGAGCAAGCGTCAAGTGAAGCACATGCCAAGCAAACATTGTTGCAGGGCACATTCTTCTACCAGTACTAAATGGAATGTATTCAAAATTCTGACCCTGATAATTTATCTCAGAGTGCTCCTCAAGAAACCTCTCTGGTCGAAACTCATGAGGATCTGACCACACTTGTGGATCGCGATGTAGCTTCCATACATTCACGATCAAACGAGTCCCTTTGGGGACATGATAGCCCCCAACGTAGCAATCATCGATGGCCTCATGTGGTCCCGCTAAGGGACCCGGTGGGTACATTCTGAGTGTTTCTTTCACTATGGCTTGTAGATACATTAGCTTTGTGATATCCGACTCTTCCACCCATTTCTTCCGTCCCACGTGTATGTCAAGCTCGTTTTGTGCTGCTTTAAGGACATGAGGATGGTTCAACAATAACGATAGTGCCCATGTCATCGTTAAAGCAGTGCTTTCAGAACCGGTCAACAGGAGCATCTACAAAAATTATAAATCATATGTACATAGTCAGAGTTGTAAAAAACAATGGGCAAACTGCATATATAACAAAACACATACATCATAACTAAGTTACTAACCATTGTTGTTCCCTTGATGATGGTGTTGCGCCCATGGCCCGACATTTCAACATCTTTTGGCAGGTTAGACAGCATCAAATCCATGAAATCGGTGTTTTCATGGCTATCGCGCTCTTTCCTCTTCGCGATATGTTCATCAAGCCACTTTCCAACGACGCCATCGACATCTTTAGCCACTTGCTTCATAGCTTTCACATGCCCCCCAATGTCCATCCATTCCAAATATGGAAAGATATCAGACACTACAAAAACACCACTAACATACAACCCTCTCTTTATTGCATCTGTCACATGTGAATCTTCATTATTACCTTCATGATCATCACAACCATTGCTAAATCTTTTCCCTGCTAACACCCTTATAATTATATTAAACGTTATGTGCTCAAACCACTTGTTCATCTCCACAACCGACGATTGGTCCATACTCTTCATGGACAACAAAGAGAGCTCATGAATAGAGCTTTTCACCTCTGATTCCCGAACGTTCTTGAACTGTTCAACGCGTTGGTTTGTAAAAAGCTCAGAAGTGACCATCTTTCTGATCTCACGCCAATACGGTCCATATGGCGCAAGTGCAAAACCAGCATTGTCATAAACCATATGCCGGCTAATCGCCATCTTCGGTCTAGTGGCAAAGTTCCTATCATTTGTGGTGAAGCACTCTTTGATCATGTTCCAACTGCTCACAACCAGTGCTTTTCGACCACCGAGCCGTAGCGAGTACACCGGCCCGTAGTCATCAGCAATCTTTGCAAGTACCCTTGCAATAGGAGCTTGACCCCTTAGGAAATGAAGGTGGCCTATGAAAGGCAATGCACCTGAAGGCTCAGGGGCTTTGAGTTTGTGACTTTTGTTGTTTGTGTTGCTTCTTTTTCTTATGTTGTAAGTGAAGGTTATAACAAAAAGAAGAAGGCATAAAAATGGTATGAATTGAGGAAAAGTGAACATGTTTGTATGTGTTATGTGTTCACTAATCACTTAGTTTGTGTAGATAACCAACACTTCACATGTATTTATAGTAAGTGGCCTGTGGAACCTGAGGTTATTACATCAGGAAAATTTGGTAATTTGCTAGAGGTTATTACATCATGACTATATATGGCAATTTGGTAATTTGCTAGAGTTTTTCCTATATTTTTGTGTATAATATATATTTCGTCTGAAACGGAATATGGAATCATTTGCAACGATAATTTATGTCTTTTATTAAGTTTATTAAATTTTCACAAAACTACGTAAATAATATTAACTAGGAGGACACAATCGTAACGCACACGTATATTAATGTGGATAAAGATGTTAACAGAAGTATGTGAGGTTACTACGCTTCGGTTTCAGATATAGAAACATCTCTATACTAATAAATAAAAATAAATCCGGACACTTGTCACCATTCTAGGTCATCTAATAATTGATTTTCCCGCTTATTTCTCTTCTTAATTATGAATACTATAATAGCTCATTAATTAATAACTATCCATAATTAAAATTTTAAATATGTTAACTTCAAATTTTCAAATGTATAATATATGGGTTTATTCAATCCGTATAATACATAATATTTAAGAAATAACTTTTTATATTATTAACCCTGTAACAGTAAATTTATTTAGCCCGTGTATTACACGGGATTGTAACCTAGTATATAATAAAACGTCGTGAAGGAATATTCGAGAATAACACAAAAGTTATGTTCTTCTAAAAATTAGCGTTAAAAAAACGAAAAATGATTTACACAAACCGTTTGAAAAAAGAGTAAAGCATATTATATTTGCTCTGATTAAGAATAAAATTTATATTAAAACCTATAAAAAATAAGCGGTCACAACAATATTTCAGGTTTAATAAAACAATATGTTAAAGTTATAAGAGAAAGACAAAATATGTATAAAATTAACTATAAATATTAAACAATTAAAACATAAAAAAATTTTGTATTGTAAAGATTTAAAAGTGTTTTGTGTTGAATTATAATGAATTGAAGTTTGTAGTCAAACTAAAAAATTAAAACTTTATGGCTAAACTATAAAGAATTAAAAGTTTATGGTTAAATTATAAAAAGTGAAGTTTCCGACTGAATTGTAAAGAGTTAAAACTTACTATTAATCTCATTTCCTAATTGTTATATAGTTAATAATGTTTTTATCTTTTTTATTATCACTACCGGGTTAATATTAACATAAGTATTACATTACTTCAATAATATAACTTTAACTAGTTCAAAAACATAATCATTAAAGATAGAAAAAAAATAAAAAAGTAGACTAATAAGAACCACGTTAAACTAGTAAGATTTTATATATTTTCAATATCAATAATCCATATTTTAAATTACAAGAAGCTTCTATTTATAATATTCTACGCAATCGGCCAAAGAATCATGTCTAGATTCATAAAACTTGATGAAACATAAATTCTAGTCCAAGCACATAAAGAGAAACATCAAAAGCGGATCATTACCTTCGAGTTAACGGAATATGAAATTAATTTAATTAATCGAATTGTCTAAACGTCGAACTAGCTAGCGTCCTTGTGTCATAACTCATAAGCCAGCCAACAAACTCTTAAGCTATCATCCAAAGTTTAATAATGACTAGACCCTGGAATGATCGACGTAACACCATATAGGTTGTTGCATCTTTGTTCTATACACTAATGTCAAGCCATTGTGTTTTATCTCCTTAGGTGATCCATTTGGTCTGTTGTCACTACTTCTAGACATTTTTGTGAGGGATCATTCTTTTTCTTTTATATTTTTAATTATGTAATTTCTTACTCATATTAGATTTTATGTTAAATTTATTCAGATAAACATTTTATCATTATTATTAGTCAGTTAGTTTTATCTTTTGTTTGTTAACTTTATAATTATTTTTTTCATTGTAATTTCTCCGACATGATTTTCAATTAAAGCATATAGAGAAAAACTTTCAAACCAAATACATCAATTCATATTCCTATTAACGTGTTTCGCGAGTTCATAAGGACAAAAGAAAAAAGAAAAATGGATATCTTGTTAGGAACAACTCAATCATGTCTATGAATGAAAAATGACAGATAATCTACACCACTAACATATATGCCATAGTACATAAATTTTAGGTGTTTTTGGACACAATGTAGCCGATGTGATGTGTCTTGTAAAGGCCACCATATATCATGTTCATAATCGTGTGTTCAGTGTTTAATTACTTTGGGTTTTATTTTTATATTTTTATGACGGTTTTATAATTTTTGTTTGCCATGATACGAAGTATATGAAACTCACAGTTAAGTCTTTTATTTGTAATTTGCTTACTCCATTCAAAGCTAAAAAGGAAAAGTGTAATTGAAGTGTTACATTATAAGTTGATATCATGAATAACTATTACTAGGTATATTTGTTTCTATAATAAATTAAAATTAATATTATATTTTCATATTAATTATAAGAAGCTCGCTATGTACAACGTTACACATTACACATATTACGTTGCATTACATGTGTGCTAAACAAGATTAAGAACAATAAAATATTATGTTAAGGAGAAATGAAAGAAACGATGGTTTATCGACTTATTGTGTTGGGGATATATATTATTAAAATGATAACTTAGTATCCTTATTGATTTCGAGGAAACGTGGATGGTACTTAGAAGAATCCGTGATAGCTTTCTGATAGATTTTTTATTTTTAAATAGTGTTTGGTATGCGAGAATAACACGCAGAATGACAAGCAAAAGGAAATAGATTATTCTGAGGGAATGAAAAAATATACGTTTGGTTGGTTAATTGAATGAAATTACCGATTACACAAGGAATCAGAGTCTCTCTAAACAACCCAAAATCATTCCTTTGATCCCCTTTGTTTTTTTTATTCATTCCATTGTCTCTTCTATCATTTTTTTTTATCACCACCACCAACCAACCACCACCACCACCACCACCACCACCACTCACCACCAACCAACCACCTACACTACAACCACCACCCACAACTAGCCATCGCCGCCACCTCCTACCACCACCACCAACCATCGCCACCACCCACCACCACCAACCATCGCCCACCCACCACTAACCATCGCCACTTGCCACCAACCATCAACACCGCCACCACCAACATCACCAACCACCAACACCACCACCACCGCCGCCACCCGTCACCACCAACAATAACAACAGCTACCATCACCACCACCCATCAACAACAACAACCATCACCACCCACCATCTACTAACATCACACCACCAACAACAACAACAATCACCTCTAACACCACCATTTTATTTCATTCCTTTATCTTTTTCTGTCTACCAAACAACACAAGGTAACGATTCATTTCATTTTCATATGGTAACAAAACAGGACAATGGAATGGTAATGATCCATTTCATTCCGTCTTCTATTCCATTCCCTCATCATTTCATTACCCCGTACCAAATAGACCCTTAGTTTTCAGCTTCCGGTCTTCTAAGCCGGTTTCATAATGTTAATGCTAACCCATATATTAGTCGCAACAGGTTGCGAAATTCATGACCATCAAAAATCGATCACAAACTTGTCACATGTACGATAGTCGTAAGCCAAACACATAAAAAACCGGTCACAAACCGTCATCACAAGATTTGTGACGACAAAAGCGGTTGTAAAATGATCATAAAATAACATTAGCCATGGAGGTTTTGCCACTGAAATTTTGGTCACGAATCATTCATGAAGGGCTATTTGTGATCGATTTGCAACAAATATTGTTGTTAGTAATGTCTTTATTTGGATAACTCTCAAATACTTATATTACCGATTTGGGGCGTGATAGTATTCTCGTGAGAATCGAGAGACTTTTGTATTTCTAATAGCAATTCCAAGTGATTTTTAGGACACATACGCAAAAAAAAAAAAAAAAAAAAAAAAAAAAAAAAAAAAAAAAAAACTCTAAAAACCATTACATCCCTTAGGGTTTTAGATTTTTATTATATAAATATTATTATAAAGTACATAAAAATGTTTATAAATGAGTGGATGAGCACAATTATATTTTGACCATATAATTCTGACGATAATTTCTTATTAACGCATCTTTGTCAGTGATACGACAGGTTGAATACTCTACACCACTAGCATGGTCATTGTGCAAGAATTTTTGAAGATGTGATGGTTCTTATGAATCATTGAACGTTTAAAACGTTTTAAGCATTTGTATATTTATGATTATTATAAGTATTTGAGGGTGTTATACATACATTTAAAAATTAAAAGGCTTTTAACCCAATTGTATATGGTGGTGTGATGTGTGTTTGTTCTTTCGAGGTTGAGAGTTTGAGTGAGATGGTAAACCATGAAGTAGATTTAGGAGTATAATTAAATGACTTATAATTCAAAATAACTTGTTTCATCGTAAAACACCGAATTAGTAAAAATAAAAACAACCTTGTTGTAAATATAGAAGGTTCTATAAAATAATGTAACATTGATAGAACAATGTGGGGCTTGAATTTGTTACTAGTTTTACTAGATGTTGCACCGTAAGAAATACATGTTAGTGGAAAAATACTCGACGTAAATATTTTACCAGCCCTTTATATCAGTCTATCTTGACAGTGTATAAACTTATACTAAAGTAATATTTTTGGTCTTTTACCACAACATGTCTCTCTATTGGGAAAGAGTACTATAATAGATTAGAGATGTTGAATTATGTCATTGATATCAGTAGTTAGATTAGCAAGGTTAAAAAAAACAGTATCTAGATAAAGATAAAAAAGTAAGAAATCATCGAACATAACGGAGGTTTCCCCCCAATCCAGCTAATATGCTATCATTGTGCAATGTAATAGTATGTTAAATGGAATTTTATAAACCTCAAACACATATAATTTAAATTCAATTAAAGGGGCAAGAAGACTTGTTCCTTTTTGAACGAGCAACCGTTGTTACGTCAATCAAAAACCAAATAAACTTAGTTAGTTAAGGTAAGTCATATATCATACACACAAGGAGCATGTTTTTAACGTTATGTTTGGCTAACTATACTAAACATAATTACTTATTTAAATCAACTAAATTTAACTTTAAGATTTGTTTGTTTGGATTAAACTACATTTAATCAAAATTAGAATAAAAAAGAAGCAAAGAAACATAAAAATATGATATACGAAACAAACGATCACATTTAGGTTTCAGAATTGGTAGCACTGTGTATAACCTAATTTATTTACTTTTTTGAAAAAGCCACATAAACATAACTTATTTCAAGGTTTTAAAAGTAACATAGACATAACTTCAATAACGCTTTATAAAAAAGATAATCACAAGCCAAAATCTGATCGTGTTGACCTAACGATACAAAAAACTAAATAAGAACATGTGCTAGGATGCCCTCTAAATGAAAATCAATTCGTGCAACACGAGAATCACAAACAACCAATGTTGACTGATTATGAAAAAACCAAAGATGAGTAGTTATCAATAAATTAAACCTAGACAAATCTTTTCTTCAAAACAAATATTAAACACAAACCCTAATCACATAAACACATCCAAATCATTCACCGGTTAAAACAATATGAACACATTCAAGTTTTTAGAAAATTTCATAAATTAAATTGAATACAATTGCATAACTAAACCTACACGTGATTGTGATCCCAAAATGTTTAACCAATCATAATAACAAGAATTCAAGTACAACCATTACAAAAATTCTCAATTAAATTAACTTAAAAAAACTTTCCTGATTGTTTCTATCAACTATTATGTAGCGGCGTTAAGATCGCGCCCTTACTCCGGTTTGAACTTTCTACCTTCAAAATCCTCCAAGTGCGAACTGCCTTGAAAATTGCTTACCCTGTGCTCTTTATTCTTTTCCATTTACTCAACCAAAAGTCCATCGATGCATAAGCCCACAAAATTAAGTACCTATGATTTTCAATACTAATTAAAGCCCAATTCATAATTAATCCATTATCCATGGCCACATTAAAATCAATCTATTGTTGTTTTATTCTCCACGTGAGTATACTGTATATACATGTTTTCAATTGGTTACACACATGCCTAATTGCCTATGCTTTTTTTTTTTTTTTTTTTCTTCACTTTGCTTTCACAGTTGATCCTGTATCAAATTCAACAAAATATATCCAAGAGTTGGTGTTTGTAATATTCATTTACTAGGTTGTACATGTGTTATACACGGATTGAATAAATAATATATTAAATAATTATTAATAAAAATTTATGTATTACAAAATCATGATTGAATATAAAATATGATTATAATTACATATAAATAGCTAAGTAAATAAATAATAATGTATTTTTCTTAAACTTTTGTTTTATAAAAAAAATTATGATTTTTAAATATTTTGTTTTAAGAAAAATGATTTTTCTTAATTTTTTTTTTGTTGTATTCTATATTTTATAAAAATTTTGTTTTTACAAAGTATGCTTTTAATAAAAAATAGATTTTTAATTTATTAAATTATGTATTTTTTTAATTTGAAAATGGTATGAGTAATATTATTAGTACTTAATGTTATTATTAATAATATAGAAAAATGAGAAATTAAGTATAATAAGTTTTAGAATTGTTTTATGCTTATTTTAGTTTTTGTAGATAGATAGATATGCTAAAAATCCATTAAATAAACGGATTAAATTTTAATGTAAAATATATATGTAAAATAAACACGAATAGTTACAGTATAATATTTTAATATAAAATATAATTAAAATTATATATATGTAATAGTTCAAGAAATAAAACCATTAGACCATTTTTTAACTCTTTTATCTAAATAATTTTGTTTTTAAACATTTGATTTAAGTTTTTTTATATAAAAAATATTTTTTTTATAAAAATCTTTTTTTAAACTCTGGTTTGTATTAATTCTGGTTGTTTTAATAAGACTGTTTTAAAATATTTCACTTGTGTATAATTTTTTTCAAAAACAAAATGATTTAAAATATTTTGTTTAAAAAATGTTTAGTGTTTTAGAAAATTTTATTTTATATAAAACTTTAGTTTGTTGTTATTTAGATTTTAATTAAAAGATGAAAAGATAGTTTGATTTCCAAAAAAATTTATATAAGAGAGAGAAATATAGTAATTCATAAAATTCATTTTTAATAAGAGATAGAAATTTATATGATTATTTAAATTATTATAATACTCTTTTGGAGGGAAAATTAATTTGTGCATGTTTAGAAAAATGACAAGTGCCAAACAAATGGCTTAAGAGAAGGACAAGTGGCAAAAAAAATCTTGCTTTATTAGAGGTTATAGATAAAGAATTCATATACATGAATTTGTAATTCTTATGTCATTATAATAATTCACGTAATTTTTTTTTGTTTTAATAAGTAATCAATTTACTCTTTAATTTGACTCATAACACAATTTTTTTCACTGGTATAAATATTATTTTCTATCATCTGTTTGTCTCAAGTTTAGACTAAACTAATGTTATTTTAGCTTCTGGTTTTTTAAGATATTTAAACTCCAAAAAATATATACTTGATACGATTAGTTTTTGTAAACCACCCACTCATCAAGCAACATACAAGATGTATATAAAACTATTTGTCACCGTCTCGTTGATTACTACACTTCTTAAGCAAAAATCAATTGTATTGGAGGTGGATGCTTACGGGCGGTTATAATATAAAAATATTAATTACACGACATCATCTATACCAAATGGGAAGGGTAATTGTGTTCAACGAAAACACAAATTTTGGAAAGCAAAGTGCATAGGGTTAACAGTGGATACAGGGCCGTCTCAACCGTTTTGAGGGCCCTAAGCGCATCAAAAATACAAGAGCCCTTTTTAAAGTTCATATTATAAACCCTACTTTTAATCTGTTGGAGTAAATTCTTTTTAATGATTATATATACACTTTTTGTGTGCATAAATATGTTTAGAATCGAGAATTCATTTTCACTACATTCAGTTGTTTTTCGTGTGCATACCTTTTTTTTTGTTGATTCATAAGCCTAAAACCCTATAACTCAATTATAAGGAAGACAAGCCTTAAACGAATCGGAGATAAAATTGCGTTTACCTCTCATCTCCCTTCACTACCAACAAAACTGATCAATGGTCCTTGTTTGCAAGTGAAAACTAACAAAAATTAACTAAACAAAGGTGAACTATCATAAAACACAAATTAACAGGGCAACCTAACAAAAACAAATGAGATTTATAGTAGCAAACTAACACAGGTTAACAGTTTGCACCAAATTAACAGATTGAAAATCGAAAACAGAAATTGAGTTTTCTGTTGAACGATTGTACCGGTTGAGCAGAATTGTAAACCAAAATCAAAATTGAATTTGGAGTAGAAAACCAGCTTGTTAGGCATTGAGTGAAATACGGAATCAAGGAAGCACCCTTTTGGTTTTTGCTTTTGGGTCAATGAGAGTGGTTAATAGAGAACTTGACATGACTCGTATACACATATATAAAGATTTACCAGCTTTGGGATTGAGCCGACCTTAAGTAGATACCAAATATACAGATCAATAATGGATCTCACTAAAATAAAATAAAATTCAAACTAATTATTTGACAAAAACTAAGAAAATACTACTTTCGATAACAAATATCAACTACGCATATTACTAGTGGATTACCTAGGATGATATTCAGTAATGTTAAGGATAAGATTTTGTAAGATTTCTATCCGAGGCTTTTCATGATTCGTTGGTGGGAATACATTTTTAAAGGAAGGTCTGTAGGAAATCTAATTTTAAATCTAAAGATAAAATTCTAATTTAGTTATTTTTTAGAAAAGATTCTTGCCCGACTTTCTTGTTGTTGGTGGTGTGATTATGTTTATGATGAACTTGTCGTTGCATCGTTGATAGATAGTTTTGAGTGATAAAAAAGTTTGATTGCCATGTTTTAAAGACTTTGGAAGTTTCTTCGGGTCTAAAGACTTTGGAAGTTTCTTCGGGTCTATTTGAGATTGACTTACTGAATCAAAGAAAGTTAATAAAGTGTTTGGTCCCAACTCAATCCTAAAATATACATCACTTAGCATGATTGAGTCCAAACTTAGATATACTAAGGTTACTATGCTTGCGAGTCTAAACAAACACATTATTGATGCAATATAGAATAATTTTGTTTCACATAATGCACATGGTTGTTTAATAGTTAATAAATATTTCTTATCTATACAATCATATAAAACCAAATGTTAAGATACAAGTGTAATTTTACAAAATAATAAGAAACGACGACGACGACGACGACGATAAGATATCTAATACAACTTTTAAGCATTAGGTACAAGCGTTTTATGCCATTAGTTTTATTTTACCCCTCATTTAATAAACTTTTTCTAATTAATACATATTATTAATACATTATTAATAATGTAAGATTATTTAATTCACTACATTATATATTATATTATTTATAATACTTTAAATTAACATTTAAATTTATTAATAAGTATTATCTTATTTGAATAATTAAGTATATAATTACTAAATAATTTTATAATAATAACAATAATAATTAAATTTATAAATAAGTATTGTTTTATTTAAATACTTAATTATATAACAAATTAATAAGTAAAAAAGGAAAGAAGAAAGGTGGGATGGGGGTGGGGGTGGGGGTGGTTGTGTGGATCCACTCTTTTTATTATAATATTTGAATTTTAATATAAATTTATTTTAGGAGTATTTGATTATTTTAAAAAGGTTAAAAGAAAAGTTAACTCTTCATTTTTATGTTACGTTTTGTCAAACATGTGGGCCGATCTTATAGTTTTTTAAAACTGATGACTGAAAGTGAAAATATGAATAAACACATGAACCTTTCATATAATTAACTCTTTACAATAATACGATACTAATATGTTTGTTATTGAACTGAATTAACTATATGTTTAAAAAAACCATTTTACAATGCTTTCTTTTCTTATTTGAAATTAATTTCTAAAGGCGAAGCTGTTGTCTAGTTTTCTCCTTCTATATTATTTTTTATTTCACGCGAAATTATTTTTAGATTGTATAGATCCTATCGTATCTCCAAAGAAAAGGAAATCTCCTTTTTCTATTAGGTTTTATGCCCCACAATTCAAATGGCAATCGCATAAATCTGCATTCATAATTCACTCTCATAATAATTACACTAAAATCTCCTTTTTTTTATAGGTTTTAAAGCATTCACAATTCATTTTTTATTTATATCTATATAATTATAATAAAAATCACTATTTTTTCTCTATCCTTCTTAATTTGATAATTACTTTTTCTTTTTGCTCCACTCACAACCACTTAAAATATATTAAAAACATTATAAAGTTTTGAACATTGTTTTTCAAAAATACAGATTGAATAGTAATTTTCCCATATCTTTCACTCACAACCACTTATAACCATACCATATAATATACGAAATAACTCACATAATTATAGAGAACGGGTTATGAATGCTCAATGACATAAAATAAGGACCTCGTGTATCATGTGTAGGAATTTTTTTTATATTATAGAAAATTGTATAAATAATCTCTATGTTTTAACCAAATTGTATTTTTGATTTCTAAATTTTAAAAATTATAAATATATTTTAAATTTTTGTGTAATCATCACATGTTTGGTTACTGCCATTAAATTTATTTATTTTTTATGTATTTCTTAAAATTTGAACTAACTTTTAAATTTAATTTTAAGGATCAAAAGTGCAACGCTCACATAAAAGTTTGAATTAACTTTGTATTTTTATCAAATTTGAAAACCAAATTTGTAATGACTACATAAAAATTTATACTAACTTTATAACTTTTTATTTTTTAAATGTAGGGATCAATCATGTAATATGGTCAGAACCATTTATTTAATTTTCTCTTTACATTATCAGAAATAATATAATATGAAAATAATTATAACTTTTGACTTAAGAAGTTGACCACTGCTTCTATATATGTTGACCTCATATTCACAAAATTCGTATGCGGAAAAAATGTCTTCAAATGAAAATAATAAGGAACTACACTTGGTGATGTTCCCTTTCTTTGCCTTCGGTCACATTAGTCCTTTTGTGCAGTTATCTAACAAGTTATCATCCTACCATGGTATCAAGGTTTCTTTTTTGGCTACTTCAGCCAGTGTCAGTCGTATCGAGCCCATGCTTAACCCCACGGCTACCATCCAAATCATTCCTCTTACCCTACCGCGTGTCGATGGTCTCCGTGAAGGGGTGGAAACCACCTCCGAGGCCTCACCAGCTACCGCAGAGCTTCTAAAAGTTGCATTAGACCTCATGCAACCACAAATCAAAACTTTACTAGCTAATCTCAAACCTAATGTTGTATTTCTCGACTTCGCGCATTGGTGGCTCCCGGATATAGCGTCTGAGCTTGGCATAAAAACCATCTTTTTCTCGGCTTTTATGGCGAGTTGCATCGCATTTGTGACCTCGTGGTTAACCCACGATACAGTACCAACTGTGGAGGAAATGAAGAAACCTCCACCTGGGCTTCCAGGGAATATCACAGGGGATTTTAAATGTAAGGTGTTACTAGCAAATGATATTACATTCTTATAAATGTCACTTCTATAAAAACAACTATCGCCACGACCATGACCATGTCCATATGAGTAATCTGTCTATTGGTATTTCTTAGCCAAATCAACGACACAGATTTTTGTCTGTACTGTCACTACAAGAAAACACCCCTGTTGCGACGAGATCTATAGCGTCGACTTTTGTTGTATCTACAACATGTTTTATCGCATTCGCTCGACGCAATAGGGTAAAAATTAATTTCTTTTTTTATTTTTTTTTCCAAAAACGACCCATACTACTTTTTGACATCGACATTTATCGCGTTGACTTTTTGGACCTTTAGAGACCAAACAATAGGATGGCATGTCGACATGAAAGCAAATTACAGCAAAACACAATAGACAAACGTAACGTAGACGCAATAGATGTCTTTTACTGTAGTATAACAATATCTTTTTTTAAGTTTTTGTTTTAGAAAATTGGTGAACTTAGTTGGTGGGTAGTACCTGATGGACTTTTCCATCAGTACTAGTCCGTCACTAATACTCATTTGTTTAACAATGAAAGATTACGTTCTTAAAAAAAACCCTAATGTAATCTAAAATATAATAAGTTACTAACCTGTAGTTTTTCCAGCTCTACAACTACCTGAAACCATCACTTTAGAGACCTTTGAAGCTCAAAATTTCACATACCTCTTCAAGAGCTTCAATGGCACAATAAGCGTACTAGATCGCGCCGCGGGAGTCTTCGAACGATGTGATGCTATACTCTTCAAGTCATGCAGAGAAATGGAAGAACCCTACATCGATTTCGTTAGCAACCAACTCAAGAAGCCAATCCATCTAATCGGTCCAATGGTCCCTGGCCCATGTTCCGGCGAACTAGACAAAACATGGGCCACCTGGTTGAGCCAGTTCCCATCCAAGTCGGTCATATACTGCTCATTTGGAAGTGAGACGTTTCTGGCCGACAACCAGATCAGGGAACTGGCTCTGGGATTGGAACTCACCAGACTTCCATTCATCCTTGTGTTAAACTTTCCCTCGAACCTCGACCGCTCTGCAGAGCTAGTTCGAACACTCCCTGCAGGGTTTGTTGAGAGAGTGAAGGATCAAGGGATTGTGCACTCAGGGTGGGTGCAACAACAACACATACTGGCTCATGAAAGCGTAGGGTGTTATGTGTGTCATGCTGGTTATAGCTCGGTGATTGAAGGTATGGTTAATGAGTGTCAATTGGTGATGATTCCATTGAAAACTGATCAGTTTTTGAACTCTAAGGTGATTTCTTTAGAGTGGAAGGCTGGAGTTGAGGTGAAAAGGAGAGATGAAGATGGGTACTTCGGGAGAGATGATTTGTTTGAAGGTGTGAAGAGTGTTATGATGGAGATTGAAAAAGAACCTGCAAAATCTATTAGGGAAAATCATAAGAAATGGAGAGAATTTATGCAGGATGATAAGATACATAGCAAATTTATTGCTGATTTTGTTGACAACTTGAAGGTGTTTTGAAAACACACAAGTTATTCCTCTCTTAATTTATCTGAACTTGTATTATTCACTTTATGAATGAATAAAACGTTGATCTTCACAACTGAATTTGCATCCATCGTTTGTTAATTTTTGGCCAAAGTCTCCATAATGTATCATAAATTTAGTGACGGAATTTAGATCTGTTATTACGTTCTTCGTTCTTTGATCATCATCTCCATTATCAACTTCAGATTTATTTGGAAAATCTTTGCTTTCTCCATATATTCAACTTGTAATTTTAAATGTGTTATTGGATTTTAATAATTCCAATTTTAATTTATTGGCCGGGATTAATCCCAACTCAAGACATGTTTACAGACGCTCTCAACTTTGAGTTTATTTTCTTTTCAACGATCCCTAACTAACTGAGAGTCAACACCGTTAGTTTTTTGATAACATGGACTGTTTTTATGACCAAAACACTAAGCAGAAAGTTAAAATCAACCATCTAATCCGTCAATCTGAAACTCCCGCACGCTAAAACCCGTCAAACTCCACCTTCTGATCTGAACCACTTAACTCATTCGAGTTAGATTTCAGATAACGTTGGAGGCTAGACACCAAAAAACGAACTTGATGGAGACTGGGCGGCGGCGTAGTTAAAAAATAGCTCAATGTTGGCCCCATTTTATAAAAAAAAAAACTAACGGCGGTTAACTCTCAGTTAGTAAGGGATCGTTAGAGGAAAATAAATTCAAAGTTGGGAGTGTCTGCAAACATTTCTTAAGTTGTGATTAATCACAGCCAATAAATAAAATTGGGATTATTAAAATCCAATAACCCTTTTTAAATTTGTCACACATAGGATTTTATGTTAATTTTATGTTTATAGTTAAGGTAAAGTTATAGTAAAAATTTTATTTAATCTAGAAAGCTTGCAAGGATTCTGGGATTGATATATGTCATTTTATTATTTTAAATATGAGAGCGTTTTAGTTATTGTGTAGAGTAGGTCAAGTCATTGTGTTAAATATCAGTTGATTTTTTCAGATATTTTTCATCGTTTGTTATATGTATTTATCATTGTATTTTACGTGTTAAATTATTTCGTGTTATTTTTATCATTGTTTTTCATATAGTATATAAAATTGTTGTTATCTTATGATTGTGTATTATAAATAAAGGTTCATAATGATGTTATTTCACTAATATGTTTCTTAAAACTCATTGTCTACAGGATAACACAATAATGAAGAGCAAAAAAACACAATAAGACGTTTTATAATTTTGTTTTATGTTTTATATCATTTTATGTTCTTTTGATAATGTTTTTAATGTATTAGAATAATTACTTGTTAATTTATCATGGTATTTTATTAAATTTCCATCCTTTTCTTCTTATTTTTTTTATTTTATATGCTTTAGACTTAATTAAATGGATGGTTCCTATGATTAACCTTGATTTCACCTTACCTTTTAAAAATTACAAGATTGATTCAAAATTTTACGCAAACATAACATGTTTGGTCCCTCAGTAGAATGAACGTTATCTTTGACCATTAAAGTGTGGTGTTACAGAGATGGTGATTATGGTTGGTGGCATTGTCTGAGTGTACAGCGCCACTCATTTATTATATTATATTTATATTATTAGTTTTAGGGTTTTGATTTTTATTAATGAGGGTATTTTAATCATTTTACACTCAATTAACGATCAAAGATAATATTCATCCCACTCAAGAATCAAACATGTTACGTTTGTGTAAAATTTTGAATGAATTTTATAATTTTTGATAGCTAAGGACCAAAAGTAAAATCAGTGTTAACCACAGAAAATATCCATGTAACCTAAGTCTATACTTTTATTATATTTTAACTCTTTCCCTTACATTTATTTATGTATAATAAATTTTGTATTTTATAAAAACTTTTCTTAAAATGTGTGTTTTTAATAAAAAAAAAGATAGGAATTTTTTTATATTAAAAAATCTGTTTTTTATTCGTAAAAGGTATGAATAATGTCATCATTTAAAAGAGAGAGAAAGAAAAAAGATAGGAATTTTTCTTTATTAAAAAATCTGTTTTTTATTCGTAAAAGGTATGAATAATGTCATTATTTAAAAGAGAGAGAATGAAAATAAGTAGGTGGAATTTAGAATTAAACAACGTGTCAATTTGTTTCTTATTTGTTACATATAAATTATTAGCTACTAGCTTTTTTGTCTTGTTATCCTTTTTTTTTTATAGTAATCATATAAAAGTCTAACTGTATAACTTTTACAAGGCTGGGATGACTAACTATTTTGTCTTGTTATTTGATACGTGTGAGACCAACTCACGGTTACAAGAAAAAAAAAGTAACATATCATTCAAAATCTTATATTCATCTCTCCTGGGGCTCTTCAACAATCCTCACAACCCATTTTGTCAAAAGTCGAAAGAATTAACAAACAATAACTTAGAAAAAAAACCCACAAAACCCAACCTTTGTTTGCTGCTATTGTGAACTTGTCAAAATTTGAGATAACATGTGCGACAATCTAGAGTCCGAAATTCAATTCACTATGACAGAAGGTACTATGTTGAGACGATGGAGAAATAGAACAAACAAATCATTCAATGATACTTGTTAGTACTATGTTGAACTATGGAGATAACAGAACAAACAAATAATTCAATGATACTTGTTGATTTCTTAAAACCTTTCCCTGTATGTAGAGATAATAAGGTGTAAATGGATATCCTACTGGGAGGGGGTAATAGTGTGATCGGATTATTTTTAATATAATTTTAAATAAGTGCTCAGAGTTGGGAGTGAATATTTGTGGGACTATACGTTTTTTAGTCGAAACAATATATACACACCAGGATCTTATTAGATTACAAGTACTTTTATGCTTGAATTATTGAGTTAATAAATTAACAACAATTTGGATAAGTAATAAATTTGAGAGAGGCCACACCCAACAACTAGAACTAGCAATTTTAACCCATCCATTAAGAAATAGATTCAAATGGATTTTTAATATAAGTTAATGAGTTGTTTTGGACTCAACATTATTTTCAAGGGGTTTAAATGAGCATGTTTAACAATAGAACAAAAATGGCACGGATCAAAATGGATGGGTTAAAATATGCTACGGATCAAAATGAGCGGGTCATCTTAATCTGCTCATTTACACAACCTAATTAAAGCTCTTCATGGCTCCAATCGCCATCGACAGCACCACCGCTCCAATCGCCAACACCATCGTCGCTCGATTTCCTCATCTCCATTTATAGCATCATAATCGAAATTTGTGGGAACTGTTTGATTGATTCAAATATTTTCTCCTGCTTTGCGTTGCACCGATTGAAGATTTGAAGTTTTTGACTCAATCATACAATTCTCATCTTTTAAAAAACTTTCTTTGCTCCTCAAATTAACATTGTTAATCATCTTTATCTGAGGCCCCAACAATCATCATCATCGATTTTTTTTTCTTGATCCGTGTTTGAAAACAACCCTCATGGAATAACTTCAATGGAAGTGGCATGAACTAGGCCCATCGATTTTATTCGTACCCGAAGAAACCCAATCCGAACAACCTGAAAACAGTTTATTATCCGGGTCGGGTTTCGGATAAACTTTATAACTGCAAAACCCGAATAACCCAAACTAATTAACCCGAAATTCGAATAACCCTACCTGATCTCACTTATACTTTGTTATGGTTTGTGTTGGAAAATTGAGAATTTTGTAAATTTTGGATTTGACCCGTCCTGACCGGACCCATCCATGGACCCGAACTCATTCTGACCCAACCCATCCTAACTCGAACTCATTCTGACCGGAACCCATCCTGACCTGCATATATTCTGACCCGAACCCGTCCTGACTCGACACCTAACCCGACCCGTCCCGTCCATTTTGCCAGGCCTACCAACAACCATCTCATGGGCATATTGAAAGGACGTGTACAACAAGTTGCGGCAATGATAACTTTATATAATTATAAGAGCTAATCATGTATGCATCAATGTAACATCAAGGGTCCTACAATGAATGAGTATTAACTTTTCTTTATGTTAAGTGTTTGTTAAATGATCAAATACCTTTTAGTGTTGTAAAAATAGAAAATAAATTGAGTTAAAAATTGGTATGGCCACCAATTATGTTAAACCCTAACCCCACTATTTGAAGTCCCTGCCATCTCCCTACACCAACATAGAGTCACCATCGAACTCCAACCGCCACTTGAACTCTGGTGAAAACTAACCACGGAGCCACCTTCGAACAACGGTGAACATGAACCTTTTGTGCTAATTCACCACCCCGAAATGTGGAACCCAAAATGTAAAAATCTACTGACCACTACATGAACCTTTTTTTTAAACGACCAACTATTAAAGGCAGCACCCAAAGTAACCAATGGCAAAAGATAACAACATATACTTGAAATCGCAAACAGCGCTAGGTAGCCCAAACCCACCAACACATTTAGTATTTTTATTTTTGTGTTAAAATAGTGAAACAAAAGACTAAAAGTTATGGTAGTTAATAAAATTCTTACTTTTTTTAGAATGATTAATATTCACAAATTATTTTAAATCTATATAAAATATTGATGATAAAACTATCTTTTTATTAACGGCAAATGTACAATTCTGTTTCAGATGATAGATGTTATTTTAATCGGGCTCATCTATCTGTTTTCTAGCCGAGACCGCACCCCCAATCTCCTTAGGAGGAAACCCACACTGGAAAAAAAAATCCTAACAAAATCCTAAGTATTTTTGCTTAAGCTGATACTTGAACTCAAGACATTTTCATTTTAAATTTACTTAAATACCTCACTTTAACCATCAAACTAAAAATCATTGGTTTTAAAAATAAGTATCTTTATCTTCTATGTTTATTTATTTAGATGTAGCCACATATTAGCTACGTGCTGTAGACCATAAATCATAGTTAATTTTGCAAACTTGCATTTGCTTAGATGCCTCGGGCTATGAAAAATGCTGGTTCCTAACGAAAAAATATCCTTTATTTTTTTAAAATGTTCCATATTCCTCACAAATCTGAATTTTAATTTCATTAATCCTAAAACAAATATCTAGAACACGATCAACACAAATATAACTTAACTTAGGTCATCAACATGACGGATACTAACAAGACATAACAGAGAGATTTATCCATAAAAACGTAAATACGAAACCCTAACAGAGAAGATAAATCAAGATGAAACCTAAGAGATTAAAAATTCCGGTTGAAAAAATGTTCATGTTGAGCAGCAATGTGTGAGAGGATAGATCTCCAAAGATGAAGAGATGAAGACCGGATGATGACGATGATGTGTAAGAACATATAATTTTGTATTCTCTTTAAATTTCAACTATCTTGCTTTTTATCTATGAAAAAAATCCCATAGTGGGCCAGTGGGGATCCAAAAGCTTCTAAGCCCAATATAACAGCAGCCTCCTAAGCCCAATAAGCAAGCTCCATTAGGCACTATTAGGCATTAGCTATTTAGCTGGATGTATTGGGCTGATGCTTAGGGCAAGAAACCCATATATGAACCAAGCCCATCTACCTGAATAGAAAAACAACCCAACAAATTAGATAAAAACAAACTTATGTACGAGTACGACCATTTATAGCTGACATTTTGAACACATCTCTATACTAATAAATAAAAATAAATTTGGATATTTGTAATTATTTTAAGTCATCTAATAATTGATTTCCCCGCTTCTCTCTACTCTTAATTATTAATGCCATAATAGCTATTTAATAAAATAACTATCCATAATTAAAATTTCAAATATGTTAACTTTAAATTTTTAAATGTGTAATACATGAGTTATTAACCATGTATCAGTAAATTTATTTGTCCCGTGTATTACACGGGATTGTAACATAGTATTTTCTATATATACTAATTTAGAAGAGGGTTTCCGACAAAACCATTGGTCATGCGAACATCAAATAAAACCATAAAAACTAATAACATAATTCATATTTTTTTTGTTCTTTTGATTATTAAAAGTTTATTTAAGTATTTGTTACTATATGTTGAATATAAATATGAAAATAAAGAGTATTATGTATACGTAATACTATGTCAAACAAAAAATAGTTACATATATGGAACTTATGTGTGATGCGTATGTAAAACAATGCTACGGTTTTCATTTGATCCATATCATGATCTATATATATACACACACATATATAAAAGATAGTGATAAAAAAATTTATAAATTATGTGACCGGTTTTATTAGTTTTTTCTAGTTTTCACATAACATTATAGTTTTTTAGAATCCCTCATCTATTAATTCATCATTGCTCTTTTGTTCTTTAATCTACTACTTCATCATTGCACTTTCTTTCCCGTGAAATGTTTTAACATCGTTGTTTCGGCTAACTTTCAAGCACATAAGAACATCTACTCAGTTGCTACAATTAAATGAACATTAGTTTCAATAGTATGCGTAAACCCATAGATTCACACAGACAACTATTTCATGTGTAATACATGGACATTTGAACCAAAACCGTCTTTTTAAACACGCAAAATACGTGTTTAAGTACGGTAAATCAATATTTATCTAACAACATAGACGTTTGATTCTATGGTTTCAAATCAAACACCTTGAAAAGTAGTAGGTTATTAATCACTTTTGCTTTCTCACATGCATACTTCTCTACAATGCCAAAAATCGTAGAGATAACTAGAATATTAAAGTTCAAGAAACGAAGAATTAGCAGCCAAGTGTAGAGATAACTACACAATAATAATGTAAAAACCATAAGAGAATATATTGTCATTATTATTAATATTATTATTTTGTGTCACGTATACACACTCACCCAGAAAAAAAGGTTGAATGTTATACATTTTCAACTCTTTTTCTCCCCCAGAGATTTGTTTGGCAACCAAATCGGACTAACACAAAACTCTTATAAATATATCACAAGAATTTGTTTCCTGTGTTCCCAACTTGTGCCAAATACAAACCCGAAACGCCAACCAACTTCATCGGTTATTTTCGCCCGCCCCTTGATCATCGTCTCTCGTCTCTCTCCTCCTCCGGGGCCCGAGGGAATTTAGGCTAGCTGGTTGAAGGAGGAGAAGGAGGACGTCTGGTTAATTGATACATCATGGGTCGGAGAAGGGGTTCGGCGGTCAACAAGCTGTTCATTTGGGTTCGTAGGCAATCGACAAAGGTGAAGATCTTTTTGGCTGTTACATCTGTGTTAGCTTCCCTCGTCGCGCTTAGACTTCTTGCAAAAGATACTAGTCAATTCTTTGTTGCGTCTGAAGTTGTTCATGCTGCCGGTATCATTCTTCTCATTTACAAGCTCACCACCCAAAAAACATGCTCGGGTATGTATCGATTATTCAATTCATTGTGTTCGTAATCAAAACTTTTTTCTTTTCTAAGCGGTTTGGCAAAACAGTTTAGTTTCTAGACAATTCGCTGCCTCAATGAGTGAATAAATATCTGGCAGCCATTTTTGGCGTGTCAGACAAAACATGGTTGTCAGAAATTTCTAGAGTTTGCTCATTGAGGCACATAACTGTCAAAAAACCAAAGATGTTTCAGATTTTTCCCAAAAACTAAATTTGTTTCGCCAAAACCACATAGAAAAAGTATTTTTGTGTTTGTTCGCATTTTTCATTTGATGTTTGAAATGATTATATGGATTGGCATTGGCAGGCCTTTCGTTACAATCACAAGAACTCACAGCAATTTTTCTAGCTATAAGATTGTTTTGTAGCTTTACGATGGAAAACGACATTCATACGCTTCTTGATTTCGCGACATTGGTCTCTACCCTTTGGGTCGTTTACATGATCCGATTCAAGCTGAAGGAAACCTATAGTGAAGATTTAGACGATATGCCCAAACATTATTTGGTAACCACAACCGTTTCCTTGATCAATTACATCTCATGTATATCTGACAGGTAAAATGTGTCTAGCGACAGGTTTGGGACGGATATTAGTAATTAATCTCGGTCTCATACCGGCTGATTGTATAACTATGTCACATACTTGACTTAATACCCATCGGTTTATTAGACGTCGCTTACTGGTTATACTCTCTAGTTTGTTAAAAGATACCTGTTGGAATTTTCATGTACATTTCTTTATCTTAGCACTTTAAATTTTATCTAACTTTAAGTTTATAACAATTATAAGATTATGTACATATAATTATTCTTATATTCAGTCAGTTCCCGGCTGATTGAGATTTTGAGTATTCTCGTCGGGTTTAGTTTTTTTATCATCACTAAATGGGTTGAATGATCATAATATTTACTGCAGGTGGTACCATGTGTGATTCTTGCTCTGGTTATCTACCCACATACATACCACTCTTATTTGAGCAAAGTTATGTGGGCAATCTGTGTGTATTTAGAATCAATTTCAGTGCTTCCTCAGTTAACCATGATGCAGAAAACAAAGGTTTTGAATTTTTTATCACAAATATCATATTACTGTCATCATATGTTACATTAGTGCTGACAAAACAGGTCTTATCGTAATTAACAGGTTAGAGATGACGCGCGTAGCACACGTATCAAACATGAAAATGACTTTTTAACTAACTGTATATCATGCCTGTAAATTTGTTAAAATGTTTTTGTGAACCAAGAATGAGAAATAATAGAGTCTAGCTTCCTAATTTTAATAATTTTTAAAAAATTACAAAAACAAATAATATAATTTTTATTAAACACGTCTAATCGTGTCATAAACAGATCGGAAATTGTCAGGCCTATGTTACATTTACTTAGATACACATAATCTCAAAAGAATTTTATACTTGTTGCAAAATGTAGATGATTGAACCAGCTACAGCCCATTATGTGTTTGCACTTGGAGTTGCAAGATTTTTTGGATGTGCTCACTGGATCATTCAGGTGTATGAATCTGCTGGTGCGTATTTGTTTCTGTTAGGAAGTGGCTACTACCTTTGGCTGCCAGCGGTCTTGTTAGCGGAAGTGGTTCAAACTTTCATCTTAGCCGACTTCTGTTACTACTACGTTAAAAGGTAACGTAATTGGGTTAGCGGGTCAAACAAGTCAAACATGTTACTTTTAACACGGGTTGGGATGAGTTGAAACACCTTTTTATAAATTAATGGGAAACTTGTAACCAAGTTTTTCAAATGTCCCGCTAAAAAGCCTTTTCTGTTTCTTTAAAGTCACTCAACTTTCACTAGTTGTTCATATATATCTCGTATATATATTATTCATTAAATTCATTAATGTTTAAAACTTTAAAACCTTAATGTGGCTAGTGAAACATATATAAAAATCTTAGTTACTATAAAAAGTTATGTAAGACTAAATTTTAAGTGATTCTAATAGAACGATTGTAAACTTGGTTAGTGTTAGCTATTAAGTAAAATTGTATATATTGAAATAATAACATTTTACACTTTTATATTGTAGTGTGGTGAATGGTCAACTTCTGGTCACCTTACCACCTGTGTAGAAGAAGGTTGGCATGAACATTTTAAAGGTCTAAGTCACATGGGTTGGCAATGTACATACATACAGTTTACAAGTTTTTGAATGGTGCTGCTAGACCAAAAGTTCTCAAGATATGTCGATCGACGCAGGGAAATCTATCTTATAATCTTGTTTTTTTAATTGTATATCTGTATTTTAGGTTGACTTGTGTAAATGTTTATAATTCTATGCTAAATTTTGAAGTTGTTATGTTAAACTACAAAGCAAGTGGGCTGGATAACATGTTAATATGAATTAGAGCCTTAGAGGTAACTAGTGGATTTTTAGATGTGTTCAAATGTGCATGGGTTGTTGATATGTTAATAACAATGTGTAGTGATTTACAATACAAAACTAATTTAGTAAATAACTATTAGTCTGTGACCGTCATATCATATACATGTTATAAATGTGATACATATAAATATTTAATCAGTTCATACATATGAGTTGTCAAGTGATCTAATCTCATAACATAAATCTCTAGTAGAAAATGCAAATAGATTCATTTACAAAACATTCAATTATTTCAATCACTAAACAGTAAACATTTAATCAAAATTAAACTAAACAACTAAAATTTATAGAAATAAACCAATAGCAAAACCATAACCATAATCATGCCCGGTGAATCTTATCAATAGTCCGGTGCATTTCAGATACGCTATATTGTAGAATAATCTAAAAAAATGCATTAATTTTGTTATAAAATATATTGCTTCTAATAGTTTTTGTGCATGGTGTAGGTTTTAATAAATAAGAAAGAAAATGTCATGTGGGCTTCAATTAAAATCAGTAATAGTAATGATGTTGAATACTTGAATGAATTAAATCAACAAAAATATGACGTGGGCTCATGTAAAAGAAAATAAGGATTAATCGTACTTTGTATGTGGGCTCGAAATTAAGCATAGGCCAACTTTTGGGCTAAACTGAGTTAAATGGGCCATGAATTGAAAGGAGATATAGATAGTGGCATCGCCATCGTGAGTTGTTTTTTGGGGGTCGCAGACTTGAGGTTAGAGATTTCGAAAGGGGGCAACAGTCCTTTTGCGGCTGTTTTGGCTGCTTATTGTTGTTCACGTATATCAAATAAAACCAGTTTGGGTTCTCAAACCGATTCAAACCTACCCATAATCGAGTAAATATCCGGTTTAGCCCAAACCGGTTCTTGTTCCCATCCAAACCGGCAGTTCCTTGGCAAACAGTAATCCTACGCGTGCAAACCTATTTCAA
Source organism: Flaveria robusta (assembly GCA_025506415.1). NCBI lineage: Eukaryota > Viridiplantae > Streptophyta > Magnoliopsida > Asterales > Asteraceae > Flaveria > Flaveria robusta. The sequence continues at coordinate 3,980,571 of CM046475.1, read as the reverse complement.
ACCAGTTTGGTTTCCAAACTGGTTTTTCGGTTTAAAAAACTAGCTGTTATTAACGGTAATATTATAGTTTTTTGAACATTGGACCCATTGTGTGTGTTTTCTTTTATCGTTTTATTCATCTTAAGTTGGTAATATGTAATGTATGTTTTGATTGAATCACAACACGTTAAAACACTCTTTACTCTTTAAAACCAGATATACGAGGACGAGGTAAAATGTGATTTGACACTGGAATAACCAACGATGCAGCAACACCTAATGAATAATGAGTGAGTCGCGAATGCTGAAGTCAAAATGGAGAAATCGTAACAATGCCTCTTCCTTGTGATATTGATAAAATCATTGTGTTGCCAATGTGAAAAAAAATAAGCGAGTAGGGTTGTGCATGGGTCAGTTTAGTTTGGTTTTAGCCTAAAATCAATACCCGATATTTCAATTTCTAGGTTTTTAAAACAGTTCAGTTTTGGTTTTTTCGGTTTTGGTTTTCGGTTTTGGTTTTCGGTTTTCACTTCGGTTTCGGTTTTTTTTTTCAGTTTCGGTTTTTTTTTTTTCAGTTTTACCAATTAGGCTTCAAGTTTCTACATAAAACATTGGTTCAAAGTAATGAATTTAAACTAAAAACTTTAGTTTTACATCATTTTTATGATATTTAAATATAATCTACATAGTGTTATAAATTACTTAACATTCAAATGAATTGCAATATATAAAATATAAGAACAAAAAATTCAGTAATAAATTTTTATCTACCAATTAAAACAAAAAATTTTAAAAATTATTCTTGAAACCTAAATATTCAAAAAGAATTTAGATCACATGAGTTAATTAAGTAATTAATAGGCTAATTATGTTTATAAATGTATAAATACACCTTCAAATTTACAAGTTTGGTCTATATGATTTATGTATAGTTTTTTCGGTTTTTGTTTCAAGCAAAACTAAAACCAAACAAAAAAAAACGCTTTTGATAAAACCATCAAACCAAACTGTTGGTTTATTATTGTTTTCGGTTATCTTGGTTTGGTTTCATCGGTTATTTTGGTTACCGTCCGGTTATTATGGTTACGGTTCAGTTATCATAATTTCTTTCGTTTATTTTAATTTCTTGCACACTCCTATCAGCGAGGAGAAGGAGGTTTAAAAGAGAAAATCAATATGGAAAGCTCAAAAGACATGAACACCAACAACCCCTCTCTTCTAATACCGGGCCATTAAGACGGTCCCCATAAGCAACTCCCTCCGCCCTTCTATGAAATAATCTTCCGGTCCTTAAAAAGCAAGAACCACACCACATTATATACAACAAAGCTAAAATAAGCACCCATTATTTCAATCCTTCGTAAAAAAATCTAAAATAATTTTAAAAAAAAAAAAAACAAAAGAAAAGACATGTGAAATTGAGTCACTAACACCAAAATTAAATATATGCAACTGAGCAAAGTAACCTAGAGATCAATCAAAACTAAACAAAGGTTTCACATGTCCAAGGTTAACTTCTTAATCGCTCTACTCAAGTACATTTCATCAACTACAATGCACCATATATACACACACAAAATCAACCATCAACTCAACCAAAATACACAAGTTAGATAATTTAACCCACAAAATGTTAGGTCTAAAAACTCTTTATATACCAATCTAACCAAATGTCACCACCCAAAATCTTGAACTCAAGATGCAAATGCTGCAGGAAATATAGTAATATGTTTCAACGGGTGAGCTATATCAACCCCTCCAGCGTGCTCCACGAACCCCGCGGGCGAAAACGACCGGCCGTGGCACACGCACACGATGCTCACCTCGTGCTTCGTGTACCTATACAAGAACCCGGTAACGGTCCTCCCGTTTGGCCCGTTTCCAGTGGTTGAAACACACGGCATTCGGGCTAGTAAGGAGGCTTGCTGGTGCTGGCTGCTGGTTGACTCGTGTGGGTTTGATTGGGCATTTGGGGTTATAATGGTTGGGTCTGGTGACTTGGTGGTTGAGCGAGTTTGTTTGGGTGAACCGGTGGGTTGGTCGGATGGGTCCGATGGCTCTATACTTGCTGTTGAAGTGCTTGCTGGTTGTTGGTCTAGTTGAGAGTTGTTTGAATTGCTTATGCTGTCATCAGTACCACCACCTACAACCACCGCAAGTTGTTGAGATTGTAAATTTATGCCATAACCATCTTGACTAGAAAAACCAAAGATGATGGTTAGGGGTTGTTTGGTTTGTAGAATGATTTGCAAAATAATAGGAATTGGAATTGAAAATGAAGTTGAAATTAAAATCTTGTTAAAATTGATAACGTGTTTGATTGGTCAATTTTGAGTGGAATTGAAATGTTAATTTTAAACATTTCATTGGATTGTTAATATTAAATATGAATTCCAATGAATGTGCCAATTCCAATTTTGTACATTGACCAAACAAACATGATTTTTTATAAAAAAAATTTCAATTCCAATTTCTGAGAATTATGTAAATTAAACGGGACCTTACCCCAGTATTTTTCTTTATGGTAGTGTTCGTTTCATGGAATGGAATGGAATTTGAATTGGAATTGAAATTTAAAAAATCCTACTTAAATCCTATAATATGTTTGGTTGGTATAATTGTGAATGGAATTGGAATTTAAGTTTGTTAAAATGACATAAGTACCCTTTAAATCAAACAAGTCTTTTAAAACGAGAGGCGGAGGAGTGTGCGGAGGAGAGGATACCGGCGCCGATTGAGGCGGAGGATGGAGGGGATGATTGGAAGGTGTCGGGTATGCTTTGTTGTTAAGGAGGAGCTGAGGTTATTTTGGTAAATTGACATAAATTCTTGAAATTTTAAAACAATCCCCCTAAGTCTAGAAGGATTTCAAATCCTGTAATTCAAAGGAATTCGAAGGATTTAAATTCAATTCCAATCCTTCTTTTGGTGAAACGAACAGCATAAGGAATGGAATCTGCATTCCAATTCCATCAGAATTCCATTCTATTCTGTGAAACGAACGCTACCTATGTATCTTTATGTAGATGTCATGGGTCTTACAAGTTAAAAGTGCAAGTGTAAATATATAGATATAAATGATTAATAAATGTATATTAAAAAGTAAAAACTGTTAACAAACCTCATATTAAAGAGATGAAAAGTTAAAAGAAATACAGCAATGAAACAAGGCTACAAATAATAGCCTTGGGCAATCGTGTTATAGAAGCTGAAATAATATCTGAAAATAATATTGGAAATCGTACTTTTATTCCACGGTTGACTTTAACACCTTCAGACAAAAGAATTCATTTTAAATTTCAAAGAAGACAATTCCTGTTAGCAGTATGTTTTGCAATGACAATAAACAAGAGCCAAGGACAATCGCTATCCAAAGTTGGTTTGTTTTTGAAAGAACCAGTGTTCACACATGGACAGCTCTATGTTGCATTATCTCGAGTTAAAAGTAGACAGTGATTAAAATTATTAATATTAGATAATGATGAAAAATCACCAACAGAACATCAAATGTCGTATACAAAGAAATTTTCAAATGTTTATGAATTTGAAGTATTGTTTTTTATGTTCAATTTAATATTTCTTTTACTTAAAGTTCTTATTTATAAGTTTATTTCATTCCATATTATACACTATTTATACATATAAATATTAATAGAGATAACCTACTAATATTAAATGTAGATAATGTTAAAAACTATGCATAAAAGTTGATATACAAAGTATTATCAACAACATTATAGCTTACGAACCTTTTTAAACAACAATATTTTTTTATTGAACCCGTGTGTTACAAGAGTCTTTAGCATAGTTCTGATAATAAATGGCGTACACTCAATCAAAAGTTTATGAGTTTTAGACTGTACATATACCGTAGATTCTAGTGATTTTATCCATAAAAAAATTCTATGCGTCAATATATTTTTTTTAAAAAAATTTACATATCCCTCCTCTAAACTTATGGAATTAGATATTTTCCTAATTTATGCTTAAAAAGCATTGTATTATGCATTAAAAACTATGCTTAAGGGAGGTATGTAACTTTTCAGATGCAAAAATTCCCTCTAAAAAACGATAACAATTTCATAAGTTAAATGCGAACATCTATTTCAAATTTGTAACCAACCTTGGTGATCGGAGCAATGGCCATCGGAATACACCGACGAAGCACACCCATTCGCATTCACTTTACAATAACACCGTCCGCCACCGCCACCGCCACCGTCGATCTCATTCCGCCTGAAACTCCGGCAAGCCATCGGCCGGAAACCACAATTCCCATCAACTAAACCCACCTTCTCCTTTTTACACACAGGCTCACCTTTTTCTCGAACCACTTGCGACTCCAGCCACTCCTTATTCTCCACAAACGGACCACTCACCGAGCCACACGAACCCAAATCCACCGATTTCTTCATCTTCTCCTCCCTCTTCCTCTTCACATCCTTCGATTCCATCACGCTTAAATCCTCAATTCCATCACCCTTTTCCATCGATTGACCAACAGTTTGGATCCATTTCTTCGGTTTCCCGAAAATCCCACCGATCGACAACTCCAGCATCACCTCATCGTCACCCCCATCCGCCATTGAACCACAAATGCTCCGATTCATCTTCAAGATTGAAAGATTGTGCTGCTAGGGTTTTTAACTTTTATCTCAATTTGAGGCTCAAAGGGAAATCTTTTTAAAGCGGAGAGAATAATATGGAGGGAAAAGAAAATGACACGTGGGATATGTTTTCGGGTGGGGGTACGACGTTTGCCACGTGGCGGGTGGTGAGGGGATGTTGGATTTGTGGGAGGTGCATGGAGGACACGTGGCGATATGGGTTTTGATTGGTGCGAATATTTATGTTTGTTTTGTTGATGAAATCTTCGCCTTGGTTGAGATAACATGTGACGTGTGTGATAGCATGTCTGTGTTGGGTGTTTGACACGTGTAAAAATTAGTATGAAAGTGTTTATGAAGTACTGCCGTATGGGTTGCTTTACAGGTGTATGATTTTACGCATGGATGTAAATTTTGGTGATTGTTGGACACGTGGTGCGTTGCATAGTGATGTGTGGCATCATCTATTCGTATCTATCAATGGTTGCTGGTTGGTAGAGTTTATATCAACCACACTCGGGTCGAGTGCGAAACTTTTATTTTAAATAGGAATGAACTCGATATATATAAGAAATATTATGTTATGAGGTAGAAACTTTACGTTACCGGATTAAAAATTACTACTAACATAAAAAAGAAGGGGGTGGTGGCCCCTGCCGGCCCCAATTATCCTTCCCCTTTGGCTTAAATGGTCGTGTGCAAAATCAGTTATGGGTTTGCCGTAAACCGATTCGGTTTAGAAACTGATTTATAGAAAAAACAAATTTATAAGGGTGATCAGTTTCATACCTCATTTCATCTCTCATAGGAGGTAATAGAATGGACGAAGAAATGTAATGAATAAGGGAATAAAATGGATGAGAGAATGAAATGAATCATTACATTTCATTGTCCTGTTTGGTTATCCTAATGAATGAATCATTACTTTGTGTTGTTTGTTATGTATGAAAAAACAAAGGAATGAAATATAAAAGTAGTTATGGTGTTGATGGCGGGTGGTGGTGGCGGCCTGCGGTGGTTTCCGGCGATGGTGTTTTCCGGCGATGGTGGTGGCCGGTGTTGTTTTCTGGCGGCGGTGGTGGCAGGTGTTGGTTTCCGGCGGCTGCGGTGGCCGGCAACGATGGTGGTTTCCGGCGTCGGTGGTGGCCGGCGATGGTGGTGGCCGATGGTGGTTTCAGGCGGCGGTGGTGGCCGGTGATGGTGGTGGCCGGTGGTGGTTTCAGGCTGTGGCGGTGGCCGGCCGATGGTGGTGGTTTCCGACGACGGTGTTGGCCGGCGATGGTGGTGGCCGGTGGTTGGGGTTGGCGGCGGTGGTGGTCGATGGCGGTGGGTGAGTGGGTGGCGTTGGTGACTAATGATTAAAGAAGGGATGGAATAAAAAAAAAAAGAAGGGGGGATGGATGGAATGAATTTGAGGGAATTAAATCAACTATGTAATGATTCATTTCATTACATTCACCAACCAAACATGTCTTTATTCATTCACCTTTAATGGTTCATTCTATTTCGTCCCTCATTCCTGCGTACCAAACGCTACCTTAGAACTGATTTCAGCTGACGGATTGATACAGATGACAGATCTAAATTTAAATTTAATTTGAAACTAAACACGAAATAGGGTTGGACGTTGTGAATATGGGGGGCCTTGATTCATCGACGTCTGAATCCGGTTTGAAACTAAACATAAAACTGGGTTGGATGAAACCGGTTCGGTTGTAAATACAGGGGACTTGACTTTAAAAGAACTTAATTAATAAGTAAAGTTGTTAGTGTAAAAGGGTGGAGTTTACGTTAGACGTAAATAATGTATTACTGTATGGATACTTAGATGAAGATGTATAAATGATACTTCCCGAAAGATTTTTTATAGTTTTGTCGAATTTTTACATGGGTCAAGCTAGAGAAATGAAAAACTTTCTGCTGTTCTAATGATGATGGTTTTGTTACAGAATGTTTATGATTATTCTTTATCTCTTATTAATAAGATTTTGTGCTTCTTGTTTTGCTTGTATACATGGATTATACAGTTTTATCAGAAAATAATGCAAATGAAATAAATGAAGTTAAATGCATTCAACGCTCATGCTTAAAATAAAAGTTTAATTCAAAAGATCCAGGGGTGTTTAAATAGTTTTAAGAGTAGAAGCTTAAAATCAGAACTACTTTATCAGAAAAGGAATGCTATTTGAAGTTGTTGCCTAGCTTTGGAATGCTTGGATGTAAACTTATGAATATTTTTGTAGAACAAAAACTTGTAATAAGACAAACAAATCAATGAATCATGTTTTGTTAAAACTAATTCCTAGCAAAGTTAGGTAATATTTAGTGATAATGAAATGTAGTCAAATCTTACCATAGAGGTAGGAAGGAATTTTATTTTCAAAAAAAATTATCGGCTCTAAAATAGACAGCAGACATACAAATATTCATACAGATATAGAAACCATAGACTACTTATAACAAAAGAGATTATAAAAGTAGTAATAACAGATATATAATATAATAAAACAACACATAGACATACATACAATAAACTGCAAATTGCCCTTAAATTGCAGGCAAAACTAAGCTCCTAAGTGTTGGTTTTTCAACATAGACTTTAATTGTTTTAAAACAATCACATCGGAAAAATTGTATGAACATATCTAAGCCATACCCTGGATCCCCAAAGGGATAAAAAAACACACAAGAAAATTGTTACAGATTTGATCTATGTATATATCCCACAAGTACAATCATCCAACAATAGGATCTATTTGTCTAGGGGGACGTTTGGTTCACAGAATTCTTAGGAATTGGATTTTGGAATTGGAATTGAAAATTTTTTCATACAAAATCATGTTTGGTTGGTCAACGGATGTAATTGGAATTGGAAAATTTTCCCTCATTCATTGGAATTCAAATTACTTTTACTTACCTATGAAATGTTTAACAATCGAATGGAATGTTCAGAATTAAAATTCCAATTTCACTCAAAATCGACCAACCAAACACGTTGTCAACTTCAACAACATTACAATTCCAATTCCATTTTCAATTTCAATTCCTTTACAAAATATTCTGCGAATCAAACGGCCCCTGGGTGTTGTGAAGCTCGGCATCTAAGACTTTATATCACAAATCCACCATTAGATTTATTGGCTGGGTGTATTGAAACTCCTATCATACCCAAAATGGAGGATGATTTGACCATTCAATCTTTGAAAAATCCCTAATATTTTCTACTAGGTCACTAAAAACAAGACTTCTCAACTTTCACCAACTAGAACTCAAGCTATCAAAGCTTGTTCTTCTTATCTACTTTTCTTGTTAGCTTGAATCACATAAATCAACGTGTAACCTGAATCACTTAGATTCCTTTCAATTGCTTCGTCAAAAGCTAATGGTCTTTTTATTCTACATGCCTCACACAGATAGCGTTTCTCCATAATAGCCTCACGCGACTTGTTCTTTGATGGATTTCTCATAATGCGATCTTTTTAACATTTTTGGTCTTCTCCTTGTTCCACTTGCTATAGCTCTTCCTAATACAATCACAAACACACAAATGTAACTTATCTTGCTTGGTGGTCTTGATCTTGTTTCTTATTGACCTTGTTCTTCTGTTTGAGGCTATCTTCCTTGCTTGATCTCTTGCCTTTGCTATACTTCCTCGATCTCTCTTCACCACACTACATAGACCTTGATCGTACCGTTCTGATACCAATTTTTGGTATGGAATCATAAAACACTCACAAGAAAATAGGGATTTGATGACTAAACTCAAGTCATCACACTATAAATATCATTATGAAACAAACACACCAAAAACAATGATCCCAACCTCTATTTATATTTAAATTAAACGTTGTTAAACATGCAATTTTTATTTAGCTTAAATACCAACCGTTAAAATAACTCAACATATCGTTTTTAACTCAATCTCATACCATGATAAACAGACTAAACAAATAAACCAATATTATCTCTAACTAGTTAAATTCAAACAAAACTTTATTACTTTTTGTTGGAAATTTATTAATAATATTAATATGAGTATTAATATTTAGTCAATAAAATTAATGTGTTGAATGAAAATTAATGTGTTGAATGGCATTAGAAATTAATGGGTGTTGTAAGTTGTCCCACATTGGAGGAAAGAAAGAATGTAAAATGGTTTATATTCTATAACCTCTTGATTACATTGTTTCCTAAAGCATCACACTAAGTGGATTCGAGAAGGGTGCTTTGCACCCTTAACTGGCACTCACACTCGCACTCGCGCGCGCGCGGCGTGGGCATGTGGGCGCAATGTGGCGCTTTGATGGCGCACTTTGCACTTCGTTAATGACGAATTAAATGGGCGGTTACGATTTCGGATTAATGGCTGAGTAATGACTGAGTGGCGGTTACGGAGTTCAAAGTCTACTATAAATACTAAGGGTGGCTTAGTAGAAACACACACCAACAACACGAAAATCTGCAGCAAACAGGTTCTCTGAACATCCTCCATCTCTCTAGTTTCTCTTCTACAAACAAATTCGGGTTCTAGATCAATCCCGGCGGTACAATCTGCTTTGGCTGTTGTGCCCTGGGAAACAAAACAAGTTCTCCTGGAAGGCTCGAAATTTGTTTTAAGGGCCCCGTGTTAAACACGATCCTCAGCTTTTACATTTTTGTTCATCTATTTCTGTAAAGATTTTAATTGTAAAAAGTATCGTGTTTGTAATTTATATTTCTGTGGATTGTATATATCAATAAAGATTGTTTTATTTGTAATTTTTTTCTTTAAACGGTTCCTACACTTTTCTCCTCCTTATCGATCCATAATTAGCTTTAACACTTTAAAATACATATTAATTTTTAACATAAATCAAGTCAAAACAGATTGTAAGAAAGGACACATGAAAGCGAGAGGTTTGATCAGGTCGATGCACATTTCTATTCATTAATATAGCAACAGAAATGGTTTTATTGTGTTGATTGCTTGTTATTTGATTTTCACTTTCATGTTCTATATCGTTTTCCTCCAAGCTTGTAAGAGATTAGAGAATCATTATACATGTATTTTATTTAATAAAAAAAAATAGCAAGTGTAACTTACACAAAATAGCAATTGTCACTATGGCCATGATTGCCACCAACGGCTATTAATGTTATTTAAATGTAACAATAAATTAAAGTGAATTATGATTTATGCATTGCAATTTTAATTTAATTTACATCACAAAATACATTACATTTAATGATTTAAACGGTAATTTGCATGCTAGAAAATATCAAGCGACGTCCATGTATATTGAAGTTAAAAGAAAAATAGTGGTGAGAAAAGACTGATTAACCGACATGAAGAAACCAATGATCCTTATCCCAATTGATTAAGGTGAAATACTCATTACATGTAAATATAAGTAGGTCATGGGTTTAAGTATCGCTCTGAGTAATATGTTCAAAGTTGAGCGTGCGGTCTCGGCTGGGACATGGATAAGTGGGCCCGATTAAGATAACACATATCCTCCGAAGCAGGGTTGCACGTTTGTCGTTCAAAAAAAAAAGAAAAAAACCGACACAAAGAAATTGATAAAATCTCGTCCCAATTATTCACCCAATTAATAACTGAATGTTTGATTTTACTTTTTTTGTTTGAAAACAAATTTTACTGCTCGGTTTCGGATATACCTTTTCCAAACCTAAATGGAACTTGTGCCAAGAGTTGCATGTTCAAATTCATTAATAGGTCGTTATAAAAAATTTGAAGTCAAAAGTTTTAGAACCAAATTATTATAATGGACTAATTTTTTCAGACCCAACATTTCAAGCTCAATTGTAAAACCGAAAATGGAACCGCAACAAACCTAAATGTAAAACCAAAATCGATCAATTTCGCGGCCAAAACATATGGATAATCCTAAAAATGATTTTTAATAACAGGGGCGGCTTTGAGTGGGGGCATGGTGAGTGACCGTTCAAGGTCCGATCTCCTCAAGGACTTGAAATTTCTTAAAATTTTTATATATTATATATGTATATTAAAAAAAACTATAAATTATTAACAAACCCTATAACATTTTGATTATTTTAACCTATTAAACATTACTTCAAAGCACATTAATATTTTAAGTAAATTAACTCAATATCATTTACCTAATCTAAACCTAATTTAATATAATAGTACATAAATGAAAGAAAAACCATTCAAGATTTCAAGTGTTAAAATAATTACTTGACCGGTTTATTCAACAAAGACATTGCGTTATCGTTTTGAAGTCTCAAACCTCACAATATCAATTCTCAAATAAAAATCTCACTAAGTTATGAAATTAATTCTTTAATTTTACTTTTGGATTATTTTTTTGTTAAATGCTTAAATGTTGATTTATTTTTCTGTTAAATTCTGTATTTGTTAAACCTCACAAGGTCATTCTAAAATTATAAAAATGCTAAGAGAACCTCCCAATTCATTTAAGTAAGTAAATTAGATCATTTTGGTATGATACTTTCGTTTTGTTTATTCTTATAACAATTATTATCGTATATATTATAAATTTTTTTATATTCAAGTTTTTCGATTAAACTTCTTCTATGCGTCGTATTATAAGCCCATTCTTTGTTCTTGCCGAGAGCCAAGATCTCTTGAAAATTCTCGGGCCCACACTTAACTATAATTTTCTGTTTCTCTAATAATATATCATAAAATACTTAGAAAAGAGTAAACGATAATGACAAAAAGTTCGACAATATGATTGCTATGATAAAAGGTGTCTTACAAAATGGACAAGACGTATGTTTTATCCAACAAAAATACGATACTTCAGATGCATGCCCATAAGAGACAAACATCATTGCATAACATTCTACATTCCGTAGCAAATTGGTCAATGTCTTCACATCTTACCGACCTTTTCACTCTAATTTTTTAACATAAAAATATATGTATCACAAGCAATGTTTTCAGAAGTGAATCGGACGTCGAACCGGATGCTTTACTGGTTTGATGGTCGGGGCGGTCGGACCGGATTTAAGAACCGGATGACGTCATAATTATATATATAGTATATGTTATATATATAGTTATACATATAATTCAATATAAGTAATTTATATGTGTATTTTATAGTTATATATAAAACTTAACAATAATCTTATGTCCAACATACTAATTTATTGTTCAACCCCTCGTTTTTACCCATTAAAATCCAAAAAAAAAATTCAAAATTTGGTCCGACCATCGGTTCGGGACGAACCGGTTTGTTCAACCCCTCCAAAATGAACTGCCCCTAACCAGTTCGGCCCACCCTCCGATTCCCGGTCTGACCGGTTCGACCGGCCGGTCCGATCCGGTCTTGAAAACACTGATCACGGGTTTTATTAAATAATAAAAGAATGATATTGTTTTAAAGATTTTATTTTTAATTTAAGAAAATAAATATTTTGTTTTAGTGCATACCACTTTAAAAAATATCATTTTAACGTTTTCTTATTATAATTTCTAATTTTAATTATTTTTTGTTAATAAAAGTTACGTTTTAAAAATACCTTTTTTAAATATTTCGTACTTTTTTAAAAAATATGACGTTTTAAAAAATTTTCTTATTTCATAAAAAATTATTTTTTTAAAAAATAACATTAATAAAAAGATCTATTTTTTAATTTGTTAAAACATATTTTTAATCTAAAAAGAAATTAAATAAAAATTTTAATAATTAATGTAAATATTTAATGTGATAAACGAAAAAATTTTGTTGAGAAAAAATATGATGTTGTCATATATGTATATCTACTTACTTTTTATTAAAATAGAAAGATATATTTTTAGTTTCTACTTTTGTGTATTATTCACATAAATAACAAAAAGGAAAGAAAACTAGATTATACTTATTAGTTTTATACTAAAAACAAGGCTTATTAAAAATGTATATAGGTTTTATGCTTGTGTATCGCGAACTAGATTTTTAATAAGTTTATTCAATATAACATAGATTTATACGTCTCTGTGTTGATGTGTTCTTATTTATTTGTATGTCTATGTATTCATCTTTGCTTTTACATAGTTTACATATTCATATGTTTTATGTTTACACATTCACGTACATGTTCAAGTGTATGAAGGAGCTAGTAGAGTATAATCGGTACCGCATTATGCCGGTAAAAGCAAGTCATGTCACAAAGTAGGACAAACGGTGGTATACTACAAGTCTACAATGACACATGACAAAGAAGTTAGAGAGATTTTTCACATCTCAATCTTTTTTTATTTGTACGTTTATACATTATTTTGTACGTTTACACATTATGTAACTTGAAACAACAAAATATTTCATATATATGTTTGCATAAAGTGTTTTATATACAAATCTAAAACATAAACTTACCAAAAACATTACAAACAACAAAAATATAAAACAAAATCACATCAAATCAACTTAACAAACAAAAAATACCAAAAAAATTCATAAGCTAATTTCTCTTACCATGCTTGCTACCAACATGATGCAACCAACCAAACCCTTTGATAGCTTTTGAAATCTTCACAAGATTTGGTTTCCCCATCCCCAAATTCATCTTCCCTGTTGACAACTTCAATGCCTTCAAGCAACATAACTGACCATTGCTCATGAACTCATCTTCTTCATCATCTTCTTCATCTTCATCTTCTTCATCAACAAAACACTTGAATTCACTCTTCTTCTTGCTCTTGATCATCTTCTTCTTTGTGTTCTTCGATTTTCGGCTCGAATTATCGTCTTCGTAAGCCTCCCAAAGTGAATCCATACCTTCTTCACCATTAGAGGAGTTGTTGCGTTCTTCGAACAGCTTGCATGCTAACGTGCGCTTCCATTCTTTCTCCTTTCTCATTGATCCGTAGCTACTGAAGCTGCTTGATGAATCTAATCGCCATGAGTTTGATTTGAAGGAGAATGAGTTTTCAACGGTTTTCGGATCTTCGTTGGAGATTGATATCGTTGTCGCCGGTGAATTTGATTTCACGGAGAATGAACTTTGAACGGTTTTCTGATCTTCGCCGGAAATTGATATCGTCGTCGCCGGTGAGATTGATTTCACGGAGGATGAATTTTGAACGGTTTTCTTATCGTCGCCGGAGATTGATACCGTCGTCGCCGGTGAATTTGATTTCACGGAGAATGAATTTTGAACGGTGGTCTTATTGTCGCCGGAGGATGATACGTTCACCGGCGATGATTTCGGTAACTCTCCGGCGACTTCTTCCGTGTATGATCTCGTTTCGTTCTCCTTCAACGATCCACAGCTTCCGAAGCTTCTAGAAGAATCCGTTCGCCACAGATCTGATCTCACAGAGAATGAATTCTCATCGGAATTCTGATCTTCACCGGAGATCGGTGTCTCCACGAGCACTAACTTCTGTAATTCTCCGGCAGCTTCTTCTACCTTCAATGATCCATAGCTCCCGAAGCTTCTAGAAGAATCCGACAGCCATGGATCCGATTTCACAGAGAACAAATTCTCATCGGAAATCAGATCATCACCGTAAATCGGTGTCTCCACATGCTCTAATTTACGTAATTCTCCAGCAGCTTCTTCAACCTCTGATCTCGTTACAATCTCCTTCATCTCAATCGCCGCAGAATCATCAAATCGATCCAATTCTTCAAACAAACTCTCTAAGCTCCTCTCCTCTTCCAATTTCACCACCTGTTTAACCTCTGCATCACCAACAGTTACCAAAGGCGGATCACGAAACACAATTTTATAAATCTCAAACTCCTCAAACTCACGAAACTCATCACCGTCATCGCCATCATTCACCTTCGATCGAAGCTTATCCACCATTGTCTGAACAAACCCTAGCTTCGAGTGGGGGAAAGTGGTGGTGATGAAGGACAGAACAATAACAAGTGAGGTGGTGAAGAACAGAGGGGAGATGAAGGAGATGAGTTTGAAGAGATAGGGAGAGAAGAAGATGAAGTAGGAGAAGTAGAGGGGGTGGGAGACAATGAAGGAACAGAGGATGGAGAGATCGTGGAGGAAGACAGTGGGGATGAATGAGTTGTTGGTGAATTTGCAAGTGGTGGAGAAACACAGGTCATTCGCCATTGTTGATTGCAGGTTCTTATGGAGCGATAATAATGGTGGATATTGTAGAAAATGGTGGGAGAGGGAGAAGAGGACTTGAAGTCTTGAGGTCTAGTGTGGAGAGTGAAGTAAATGCGGCGTGAATAAAGGGGGATTTGAGGAAGATGATTTTGGGTTTTAATCATTTTTTAATTGGGAGGATAATAGGCTTTTTAAATAGTTTTAAGAGTTATTTAAGCATATGGTTAATTACGACAAGTAGAGAGGAGTTTTCAATTGTATCATTTAAACCATTAGCAACCGTCTTGTTTTTTATGTTTTTCTCACGTGATGTATCAACATCACATATGTTTTTCTTATTTACTTTAATTTTGTCTCGTTTAAAATTGTGTCATCTTAGTTTTTTTCCGTTTCCCCCTTTTTTTAAAGAGAAAAAAAGGTTTTAAGCGATGGTGGTATACTAACGAATCCCGATAAAAATTCACTAGATTGGAGTATCTCGGAACCGTGGGCGTAGTGTTTCGGCGGTCCCTAGTTTTTCCCTGGCTATCCCTAGTATTCCCATCACCACTCCATGTGGCGTTAGTCATGCTCTTACATTTTTAACTTTGATGAATGGTAATATTTAGTATTAAGCTCCCCTCATTGTGAGGGGGGGGGGGGGGGCGTAATATCATGTAAGTAACACTAATGACACATCACACTGAATTTCTTAAAAGTATATGAGTGAGTTTTTATATTATAAGAAATGAGTTTGAGTAGTTATGAGTGGATTAGAGAGAAAATGTTACTTTTTCATTTGTATATTTGAGAAAACACTGTTCGACCTTTATAAATTTTTTAATATTTTTAAAAGTGGTTATGAGCAGAGTAGAGAGAAAAAGTAATGATAAATGTATAAAAAGTATTACTTAATTGTAAAAAATAAAAAAATAATAATTTTTAGTATAATTATATGAATAAAAATAATAATTTCACTGTGAATGCTTTATGTTACTCTTTGATTTGGCTACAAATTTATTTTCTTTTTTCTTGGTTTTATTGGTGTATTAGCAAATATTGGACACTTTAAAAATCAGAAAAAGGTCGTAAGCCTAGTGATAAGCATATCGTGGACAAAGTTTCCCTATTAAACAGGGTTTGATCGGTGAGGGCACAACATTTTAGTACCATTGGTTGTCTTCTTAGATATAAATTTTTAGTGATATAAAATTATTTTAGAAAATGCAAAGTCTTTTCTCAAACATGATTATTGTTTTAGATATGCAATAATCATATAGTGTTTCTTTAGCATTGTAATTGGACTAAAATGCCCTTAAATGATATCTTCTAGTAATCATGATTTACCCGAACAAGAAGAGAAATAGAAAACTCTCCATAATTATGTTTTGGATCCTTCTTCTATGCGGTTATGTGTCTTTTCTTACCTTTTCCTTTACAAATCGGTTTATCTTGAAAAAATGAACTTTTAAAAAAAATGTAATTAGGATTCATAGAAGTGACTTACGTGTGTACGTGAAACTTGAAGAGAATACTTTTTGCATCAATGGAAATACATAAAGTCTAGGCAACAATAAATGCATTTGACATACCATGTAATTTGTTAAATACACGATTCTATTATAGGAACGTACTTACATAACGAAAACTCAATACAAAATGTCAAATAATATATTGAAATACACAAAGTTTCTGGCAACGATATATATACATAACGTACTTACAAAATGATATTTCAAAAGAAAATATGACAGAAACTTTTATTTTAATAAAAAAATTATTATAAAGTTAATACTAAGATTAATAATTTAATCATTATTTGTTAACATAATTAGTAATTTTTATAACTTTTGAAAAGATGTTAAATAATTTAAAAGTAATAAATGATCATAAATACAATATATATTATAATCGATATTAGTTAATAGTTTTTTAATTTATTGTAACTCAAGATTAAAGGGTGAAACAACATGTAGCAATACAAACGTGGTCTTTAGATGGAAGGGCTAAAAAAGGATCATGTGTACCAATGGTTATTCTTTTACTAGTATAGTATCCCGTGTAATACACGTGTTGAATAAATAAAATATTAAATAAATTGTAATAAAATTTAAAAATTATAAATAATAATTGTAAATAAGGTATGATTGAGTTATGTATATATAAGTATTTTAACTCAAAAAGTAACAATAATATCATTTTAAAATATCATTTTATAATATTGTATTTTTTAATTGTTTTTTAAAACATTCTGGTCTTTTTTTAATTTTATTTAAAAAAACTAATCATCTTATAAAACTTAGAAAAATGTTATTAAAATACTTAGTATTTAAGAATTTTTTCGTGTCATATACAATTTTAAAGTGTGTTTTTCATTAAAAATCTAGTTTTTTATTTTTATGATATCTATTTTTTAAATTTAGAAATGTTTTAAATAATATAATTACTATATATACTAATATCATTAATTAGGAGACAGAGGCGGGAAAATAAAAATAAAAATGTCTAATATGTTGACACGTGTCATGTAAAAACCTTCTTTTATTATAGTTAATAGATTATAAGTTATATATATTATTAAGTGATTTGTGCATAGAGGTGTGGTATCTCATGTTTATTAAATGGTTTTTGTTTGAGAGCATTGTATCATGTGCATAATGGGTTGTACATACCTTTTTGTCTTTTTTTTATTTTAACATAATATTTTTATATTTTTTAAAATTTAGCCGTATTATTTTTTTTACTTTCAATTTTGTTCCCTTATATTTTATCATATCTTACAATTTTTTCGTTTTACATTTCGGTATAAATTTTGCGAGTTAACACGCTACATCATACGTGTGTGGTCCAACGTTTTTACGTTTATTTTTTCCCGTTTAACAGCCCCGTAGCAACACTCTGGTCTTAGATCGGTTACTTATTGTTTTATATGATTTACGTTTTGCATGCGTGGTTTAACATATTTACGTTTATTTTTCATTCGGATATATTTTTTTCGTTTTTATACGTTTTGCCTGCGTGTTTTAATGTAGTATACTTTTTGTTCAGCTTTATTTTTTTGTTTTTTATTTCTTTTTAATACGAGTTTTTTCGGTATTGGTGGTCACTGATAGTGGCGTGACATTGATGCTATTTGGTATGATTTTGCGCCCCTTACAAGTTACAACGCAGATAGTTGTATTTAATTTCTCAATAATTTCAATATGATCATTGCATAGCATAACCATTGATTATCAAATCAATGATCCAAAACTTTCTGACCCTTTTTACTTAAATTCTCCTTTTATTTTAACTTATGTGTGTATATAATCTTTAAAATAAGAAATATTTTTAAAGTGTTAAAAGACACTGCCTAACTAAATATTTAACTTTGTTTTATAATTTTATTTTATGATATCATATACACACATGAAATTGTGATTCAAGTAATGAAACCTCAACTTCATATTTTTATTTCTTCAAAACCTCACGTATGTATGCATGGATGAGTGTCTGTATCATGTATGTACGCATGCATGCATGTTTGTATATAAATGAGCTCATCAGATGAGGGTGCTCAACTTAGAACCGGTCGTCGTTTAGCATTTATTATTTATATTTTATCCTCGAATACAGATATGATATTATGTATACGTATATTATTCCCGAATGTTTTTGTAGCCACAAAGATCGACACAATGTGTACATACAATAGATCTCCATGTATAAAACATACCTGAATAAATTATTGAGTATATGCAGATGAAAAAGAAAGGCCACAGCTCGGTAGGGTGGTGATTTTCGACACGATACTTACCTAACACGAAAATAATAAGGTTTTAGATTGTTTTGTCTAACTCGTTTGATAAACATGTTGTGTTTGGTGTTCCGTTGACATTTTTAATTAAGCGGGTCGTGCTCAGTTTAACATTTTTAATTCAACAGATTGTGTTAAGGTTGACCTGTTAAACGGAATGAGTTATGTTGGGGAGTTATGTTGGGTTGACCTTTCTAACTCAATAGGTTGTGTTCAATTGGAACTATTTGATTAAACAGATCTTGTCCGAGTTAACTTGTTTAACCTCCACGACCCGTTTAATCATTTATTACAATCTAACAATCCGATTAACATATTTACAACTTGATTATCAACTCGTTTCACACGTTTAGATAAATTGGTTAAAAGAGTCGTGCTTGGGTTACACGATTTTAAGCGTGTGAGTCATGGTTATGGTTGATGTTTCTGGTCAGGTAGAACAAATTAGCCCATCAACCTAAAACCTTCTAATCCGTCAACACGACACGATTAATGCCTCTAAATTTTATGAACAATGTGGGCCGAGTTTGTTTCCGATACAAAAAATATCAACGGTGATCAAACCCGCAACCATCATATTATTCATCTCTTAAATAAATTTCTTAATGAATTAAAAGACCTAATATACCACTGGTGTGTAATGGCCCAAGATTATCAATTTGTATATGTTGTAGGTTGTTCACTTGTTCTATGCAACTAATTAATAGCTCAAACACTTAAAAGAACCTGTAAGAGGCATATTCACGTCTCTTACGACCAAAGTAGGATCGTTCAATCCGCTATAAATCAATCGTAACACTCATATTTAGTTAATCATCCATGATCATGCCAATTAATGGTTGTGCGTCTTATTTCATCCTCAAATCAATTTAAACGAGTTGTGTAGAGTGAAACCCTCGACACCTAACCTCATCTTCGACACAAAACACACTTCTTGTGGTACAAAAAGTGAAAGCAAAAGGAGAATAGTGACCTCATAACAACCTCAATTATTATAAGACAAAGTTGGAAAGTGATTAAATGAGGGGATATTGCAACAGAAAGGGAAGAGGTGATTGAAGGAGGTCAAGGTAAAAGGCAAAACTAAAGGCCTTCACATGGAAAAACCACTCATGATCATCAAGTGCATTTGTTATATTTTTGTACCTTTTCAAACCTAAAGGGACCAACCTACCTTCTCTTGTTACACCCTTTTTCACATTGTTCATTCAATGGTTCAGGGGTATTTATGTAAATTCAATGTTTCTTAATTTACATTTACTCCAATATCCTTCTCTTTTTTCTACTTGCAAATTCATTGGCAATCTTTGACCCTTTTTTACCTTTTTCCATTGATTGTGAATTCACATGCTTTTTTACCATTTACTCTAACCTTCCACTTTATTGCATTTTCATTTTCAATCTTTGACCCATGAAAAGATACCCTGTCTTGCATTTGTATAAGGACACTCATTAGTTTTTACCATATTGCCATTGGTCAATGAATATGATATTTCTTTTTAGAACTTACCATAACACATACACACAAGTACTCTGTTCATCATTAGTTTTTATAACAATTAATGTTTTAAAAGACAACTCAAAGAAACATGATATAACGCATTGGTCTCATTTAAATCTTTTAGATTCATGCTATTTCATAAAAAAAATGTACTATAACAGCTAGAAATAATAAGGATATTGAATCAAATGATTTATAAATTAATCAATTGAAATTGAAATTTCTACATTTGCATGTGTACATGTAACAGTACAAAAGTTATGTATTTAACAGAAGATTTCGATAGTTTTATTAAGTATATCTTAATATTTAAGATAATCATGACCACGAAAAAAAATACATTGTAAAACACACATTTAAAAAGAACAATTGAAGTATTTAGAAAAAAGTAATTAAGCATATCATGGTGTTTATCCATAGCGTTTAGGGTATAGAATGACGATTTGCTATCACTTCTAGATGATGCATGTATCCGTTTTGATCTCAATATAGAATATAAACTTACAATATATGTTTATTAACACCTAATTCAAATTGCGTTGTTGATGTTAACATTCAGGGGCATATGTCCAGAATGTCGCTCATTTCACATATACAAACATGACCATAGAAAACATATTTGCATGTTTTCCTTCTTGTTATTTATTTTAATTAATTTGAAAGAAAGAAGGGACATTCCTCCTGCCACATCTCCGGTCTCCTCTCCGACCATAGTCGTCCCATTCCTGCTTCCTTGACCACCACCGGCACATTTGGCCATTCCAACCGACTTGAAACTAGGGTTTGTTTTCAACTTTGATGACCGATGATGATCATCGGTTTTTAATCTAAGAAAAGTTTGAACGCAAAGGCGGATGATAAGTAAAATGAGGGTGGTTGGTTGTTGATGGTTAAGATCATGAAGAGATCTAGCATAAAATATGTGGGGTCAATAGACACCGCAATTTTTATAATTATATGCTACTGTTTTTCAATCAACACCTAATTTATTTTTGAATTACATAAAAAAGATTAATTATTAAGTTTGAAAACAATGTGACAATCAAAAAAATGAGCATCATATTTAGTTAAATAAAACAATTATACTTTCTAAATAGTTGTTTTATAATGCATTGCTTTTTTATAGTTATGATTACGTCAAAACTTTATTGTAATTTAACTTACCAGTGCAGTTACAAGTTATCATTATTTATAAGTGGACTCAAACTAAACTGAAAATTCAGATGTCGAGTTAAGAGATACATAAGTATCACAAAAAAACCAACCTTAGTAGAAAATTCCTAAGTCCACCATCGGTAGTTAGGGTAGTTTGTTTGGACGAAAGGTGCTAGCAAATCGTAGGGATAAACAGAGAAAATGAGATTAATGTTTTTAAAAAACCTTAAATCTAGATAACTACTAATACAAGACTCATATTTTTATTCGTGTCAAAAACATCAACTCCAATTTGCACACACTTGAACTCATCTTACCTAAACACGATTTGTTTAACTCGTTTATCTGTGTCAAACATGTTAGTGGGTTGGGTAAAATTAAGTTATAACTTCTAAACACGTTAATTGTGGTTGGTGTGTTTTGAAAAATGGGTTAAATAGGTCATCAACGGGTTAGTGGATCATTCGGTTTCATTAAACAGATTGACAGGTCGACCAGTTTAACTAAACGGGTTTAACAAGACAACTCAAACACGACTCGTTTAACAAAACAAGTCAACCCAAAACGGCTTAATTTTTGAACTAGTTAGATACACCACACCCGACATCTTTTTGTGTGTGTGTGTGTTAGGTTCATTCGTGTTTCAGGTCGTGTAAAAATTATCACCCTGGTTACTATTCCAGTTAATTCAACCTCTATTAGATCAATCCGCCACAATTATTAATAAAAGCAATAATTAAACATCTTTATCTTCTTCCATTGCAAAAACATTGACCACTTTCTCATCACTTCATCATTAAAAAAGCCTCAACATAATGCTGATTGCCAATCAGAATCTCGATAAAGCAAGTGGAATATAATTCTTAATAAACTGGAAAATAAAATTGTTTTCTTGAACATGCTATTGACAAATTTGCAAAATACAATGATTGCAAACTGTGTTGTTGTCTCAGCATTACAACAAAAATAATGGTAATCTTGCAATTAACATGTCAGCATTGTTAAACATACCAACCAAATGAACCATTTACAAACCATTGCATCAGGAGATTTCACTCAGATTTTGTTTTCATTAGCAAAATCAATATCCGCTTTCTAACATTTCAAAAAAAAAAAACACAATACTTTTAAAAAATTGATCAAAGGCTACATAAAGATGATCAATAGAAACAAAAGTCAAAGGGTGATAATAACTTCATTACAGCTGAACAACTGTTGAATCATAATGCTCGAGTGAAATGCAGAAAAAAAAAAATAAGAGACGCCTTACACGTGTTTGGTTGAAAAGTCTTTACTCGTTCATGACAGGTTTGTTTTCATTAGCTTTCGGCTTCTGCTCCTTTGGCCTTTGCTCCTCGGTTTTCCTGTAAAAGTTAACAGCAAATTAGCCACAAAAGTAACAATATAAAGGGTCAACTGCACCAAAATGTATTCACTTGACACAAATTGTAACCGGTGGTAGCAGACTAAAATACTTATCTTTACATGTACTGAACTTATTATGTTTACAGTTTTATACAAGGATAGACCTAAATCTAGATAATTGTTTATGGGGCACCAGTAATTTGAACCAAAATTTACTAAGCTTGACACCTTTTACAATTCTGTGCATCCTGATTATAATAATTCATACACAATAAAATTTATTGATTTTACTAACAATAGTAACAACAATAATAATCAAAATAGCAGCATTTTTTGAATAAATCAAAAGAAAAAAAACATAAACAAATGACGAGTTACCCTTTGTTCAGGTCATCTAGCACATACAATGGGAAAATTTACAGTTTTTATACATATGAAGATAACAATTTTGTTATGCTACACATATAAAAGATATATATAATACTCTCTACATACTGGTGCAGGCATGCAATTAACACTAATAAAAGAATGTAAGAAACACTAAACGACCATAATTACAAATCCCTGAATGACTGTGAATCCAACATGCCCATATAAAATATTATTCCCTTAAAACCCTTAATCAAATAACCAAGACTTGCAAAAGTTTTTAATTGTTTGATTGATACATACAAGTCACATCATTATTGGTATTTATAAAGGCTTACAAGGGCCAACTAGAGTTTGGACATTGATTAAAATGTACTTTAAAGTAGCATAAAACAAGTATCCCAAAAAATAGAACTCTGTTGCTTCATTATCATAGCATCATAAAGATGCCACATTAGCGAAAGTACAATTATCTTAAGCTTGAAAAGAGAACTATGAAATAAAGAAACCAACTGATGAATAATCATTAGTTCAATAAACGTAACTATGTAAGAAAAGATATGAAATGGCATAACAATAGATTCATGCATCTATAAAAACATTCAACTTATGATCCTTTGTTTCTCTGATTCTTTTATTTATTTGCTAAGGGTCTCAGCAAGAGCATCATCTCTATCCCCCCCCCCCCCCCCTCTCTCCTAGAATAGAAGAAATCAGAAATGTTTACCCTTTTCCCACCCTCCCCAGAGCCTACCAATAAACTCTACAATGAATGAGATTTTACTAGGAATGTTCATTGTCGTTGTTATTGATGCTTTTCTTTGTCTCTATGTGAATCAAATAAACGATCAAGACACACCATGATAGTCCTATGCTTAATCAAGTCCCTAGAACCATTCGCTTCACAAATTCCGGTTTAAATTTTCAGCCCTACATGAACCTATCGCCCAGCAACCAACCACTAATGACACACTACTTGCGATTGATCAAACATCTACAAAACAACCACCACCATACACAGTAAATCCCACCAATAGCAAAACTATATGCTCGTATACCGTTTGTTCGTGGGCAGGGCCTCTCTAGAAGCCGTTCCTCTGTCCCTAGGGATACTAGTAAGATTTGCC
Source organism: Flaveria robusta (assembly GCA_025506415.1). Classification (NCBI taxonomy): domain Eukaryota; kingdom Viridiplantae; phylum Streptophyta; class Magnoliopsida; order Asterales; family Asteraceae; genus Flaveria; species Flaveria robusta. Next base: position 3,956,640 of record CM046475.1, on the reverse strand, counting down.
TACATACCATCCTTCCTAAACATCTACATCTACAATTGACCAAACATCTAGCAGACCTTATTTAGGAAATCTCCCTACCAAGAACAGAAACATTCAAACTTCTGCATACACAAATCGCACAGAAAATAACACTCACATTCTGTATAATCACGGCCCTAATCATCTTTGTAGCACAAACTATAAAACGAGAATTACTAGTGAAAACAACTCATCAAAATGGTTTAACACCAATATATGTGTATGAAAGAGCAAATTGACCAAGTAAGAAACACTAAAATCGTGTAATAATCCGTAGGTCAACAACAATATACGATTATATAAAGCCTAGATCAAATTAAGTGAGACGAAAGGTACCTCTTATCAGATGAGCCTCCCTTCTGGCTGAGGAAGGAACGGAACAACGGGGAGTTGACGTCGTAGATCATTGTCGTCGTAAAATTTGTAACTTTTGGATAAACGATATGAGACTTCAAAAACCCTAATTTTCTAGAGACGCTAATGTTATGGAGCCTTGGGATTTAAACGGAGTTTACGGGTCTACACTATACACTACAGGGGACGTTTGGTTAGAAAGAATGAAATGAAATTAAGAAACTAGTATAATTTTTAAGTAAAATTATATTTAAGTGGGTAATGAAATGTAAAATCTAAGGGAATGTTTCACCTCAAATTCCCTTGGTTGTGGGATTTCAAATTTCCTCTTTGGGTGGAAGGATTTTGAAATCCCACAACCAAGAGAATTTGAGCTGAAACATTCTCTTGGGTTTACTTTTAATTGCTCACTCAAACACAATTTTACTTGAAAATTATACTAGTTTCTCAATTCATTCCATTCCATTCCATTCCATTCCTTCCAACCAAACGCCCCCTATGTTTACGAATGCTTTTTTAAGCGGAGTTTACGGGTCTACACTATACACTATGTCCACAAATTGTCAATAAGTCCTAAATCAATTGTTTTGGGAGAAGACATCCAATGTTTTTCTAAAATGCAGATCATGGATTGGAGTATTATTTGATGCAATATGCTTCAAGTGGGCCAGGGGTTTTACAATAGTGGGTATTCGGGTGGTGGGTTTCCCCTGGATTGGTGGGCGGGCCAGGTCACCTGTGCTGTCTGTGTTCGCGGGCGTGTGTGACCTTTCGCCATTAGGTTTACCCGGGTGACTGGGCTTAAAAATATTTGTTGGTCATTCTAAAAAAATAACAAAAGACGTAAAAGAATTAGAATGAAAGATTTTTTAATAGTTTTTTCCGGCTTTAATTTCAAATCAGTAAAATATTTTTTTGTTTTATTATTTTACAGTTCAACCTAGTTCAATTAGAAAATCAAAATGTTATAATAATAAATTATAAGTTTTCAACCGAATAACACATAAAATACTTTTTTTATTATTTTCTTTAAACTTAGAGCATAAAAAAATTATATCTTTTCATTTCTTTTTCTTTATTTTCTCTTTTAAAATTTTTTTCATTCATTTAGTGAACTCGGGGATGAATCGTTACTTTTGATTAGATAGCTGTTCAAAACAATCCTCTTACTGGTTTGTTGTTTTTATCAGCATAATAATTAATTTCAAGAATAAAAAATTAAATAAAACAAACAATATTGATCTAAAATTTTAGTGAAGTTAAATAATATCCTATACAAGATCTCTAAAGGAAAAAACAAAAGGTTCTAGGCTCTTAAGTTTAAGGCTGTATTATAATTTGTTAAAACCGATAGTATCGGAATCCGCTTAACTTATTAAGACAGACGACCGAGAAAGAAAGGTTCCGCATTCTCCAAGTGGTTCGCATCCGCCCATCTAAGAGATTTCTTCGCTCAATCTGATAGAAATTGATCGGACCGCCCTCCTTCCCCCCCCCCCCCCCCATTGACCCCGCCGGAGCAGCCTCATCCTCAAGCGGGGCCACGAATAGGTTTATATGAGTCCTCCACCAGGTTTTTGAAAAGATTAGTTGACAACAGTCAAAAGATGGGTGATGGCTCTGTTGTCTTGGGGAGGGTTGAAGCTTGCTTCTTCTCCAGAGTCTTCTTGATCATCACCGTACCCCAAACCGACACAGAAGGAAAGAAAAAAGAGCTAAACATACCAAACATAACCAATGGAGAATGTGGTATCCAAGCGGTGGGTTCAATCTGGTTATTAGGACACTGAATTTGGTTCCTTGTCCATCTTAATCATGATTCACAATGACTCACGGTTTAGGGACGAACCTGGACTTGATGTGAGATCAAATATCTGGAGCAATTGAAAAGGATAATCACGGATGGAACCATGTATGTGATTAGTTTCAAATGTTCAGGACATGTATAAAATTTATTGTTACACGCCCTATTACGAATTAGTCTACCAAGTCGAAATTTAATATATCAATATAATATATATTCTTATAAAAATAATTGATAATATGTTATAGTTATTGAAAATTTGAGATTATTAAAAGAGTACATTACTATTTGAGTTCCTGGAGATTATTATTCTCACCATTTGATTCACCTAAGTTTCAAAAGCTTGATTTATCCATTGACTTCTCAATTTTACTACCATTTAAGTTCACAAGGTTAACATATTCTATTAAAATTTTGATGAAAAGATCAAGTACCTTTAAATTAATAAAAATAAACTCGTGGAACCACCACGTCAATCTTCTCCAACTAGCAACTTGATCGAAAGATCAACCACCACCCACACCCCACTCACCATCGATAATCACATTCGCCCACCACCACCAATTGTCACACTGTTCCTCAACACACCACACCACACCACACTCCCTGTACTCCTCCCACACTTGCAGATCTACAAATCAAGCTTTCTCCTACTAGCCCATCCACAACCATTAAAAGGCTTGTTAACAAGGAACTTGCCTAAACTTACAACATTCAAAATAGTACGTGTTTAATGGTTTCCATAACGGGCTTGGAACGCCAAGGTTTGTAAGAACAAATAAAAGTCAACAACAATGGTTTTGGACAAGTTCAAGTCGGACATGTTTTTTGAATAAAAAACAAGGGAAATTCCATGCGTTACAAGGGGAATCATAGTGTAATCTCAATACTAATTTCATGTTTTATATTTTTTTAAACAGTGTTTTGAACTACCCCTAATACCCGAGTGAGCCTTCCTAAGATGGGACTTCAACCGTCCATATTGATTTTAACACTTTAGGCTTGACTTACCTAAGAACGTCATTAAAGAGGAAACTCATCATTATGAAAAAAACCCATTGAGTCAAGTTTTAAATCTAAAACCTGAAAAATCGCAAGGTTTAACAATAACTCTCATACCATTGGACAGAAGGCCAATGGTATTTTATGTTTTATTGATAATGTTATTCTAGTGATTGAGCTTCTTTCTAATGTTTCCTTCTTAATAATATATTTTTTATGTTAATATTTATAACTTGAATATTATGGACATTGATCACCAGATACATAGAAGGTTTGAGACTGGAATTATTAACACCTAATGTCATTTCATTGCTATCTCTATATTAAATTTGAGTTGGGCTTTTGCTAGAAATTGGGTTTAGTGTGTCCATATAGTTTTCGTTTGTAAACGTCCTTCATTTGTGTTCGTTTGTAAACATCCATCCTTTCATTTATGGTTCTTTATGCTTGTTTATATACATTCATTCATGTTCGTTTATATCATGTTTACTTTTATTTGATGTTCCCTTATGTTTGTTGGTACTCATTCGTTCATATCTGGTTTACTTTAACTCATGCTTCTTTATGTAATTTTATACTACATCTACATTTGCTTATGTTCATTTAATTAACTTACTATACACAGAGTAACGTAAAATTACATACAACACCCAACCTTGAAACCAATGTTTCATAGCCTAATTGGTTAATATAATAATGTAAGATACTCAAACAATAAAAAACGAGAAGATCATGAGTTCGAATCTCGCTAAAAACAAAATGTTTTAGGTTGAGCAAGAACGTTTTTCTAATTGTAACCAAGTCGTACATATCCTGTTCAAAAAAAAGTACACCCACCATCGAAACCTACACAAAACAAACATGAAGTAATTATGTGTCTGTTTCGCCAATGTGGGGCTAGCTCATTTGGTAGAGGTTTTGCCTCTTAAAGGGGAGGTCCTGAGTTCAAACCCAAAAATAATGTAATTTGAAGTAGTTTAGGAGTAACAGTAGGATAAATTTGCCGTTAAAAAAAATTATACGTCTGTTTAGATAATTAAAGTTACACATTATTCATAAAATTCGACTGTCACGCCTAATTCAAACACTCTTAATATCGGAAAGAGCGCCTATAACTTACCTTTTTCAAACTAGATTTCTCATCGGACAACATCACCAACTCACAGACCTTCAATCAACACCACCATAGCTAAACCTCAACACCAATGGCACCTCATTCAACCACCGCATCATCGTCCTCACACCACCGGATCTGAACACCTACAGCAACTTCAAACTCAGAATCACCACCAACAATGGGAGTGTTAGCAGAGTCATTGTGCTTCTGCAACGGCATATGCAAGTCGGAGAAGACCAAATCCGCCATATTCTCCGGCAAAGGTCCGTTCATGGCTCGAATTTCCACCGGCACGGGCTTCCTTATTCATAAGAACCTTCTGCTTACGACTCATGCTATTATCCCATCCGTTGCTGCTGCTGAGGCAGCTGAGATCCGCCTGCAGAACGGTGGTCGTGCTTCTCTGTTTCCTAATAGGTGCGTACGATAAGTTTGATTGGTTGATGTGGTTGTGTTTATGCTGTTTGATTGGGTTTGATAGTCGTGAATTGGTGATTTAGGTATGGATGGTAGGTTTTGATTTGATAAACCCTAGGGAGTTGAACTTTGATTGAAGAGATGAATTGCTATGTGTTTTTAATTTGTTTTTTGATTTTCGATTGATATTGTAGTTTGAATTTAGTTCGATTTTGATATAAGCTTCAGCCCTAGATTTCAATTTCATGGTTTTTTCCTCTTTCTTTAAGAAATAGGACAATTTAAACTTATTATGTTGAAATTGATTAAAATTTAAGATCTTGCCGATTTGAATTTTAATAATCCAAATTATTATTAGTTGGTGATTATTTCACCAATGTTCTCATTTTCACTTTGGTTGCTAAAGACAATCCGCATAGCAAAATTATCTAATATTAAACTTGATTTACATTTGATTTCGTTCATAGTATAATGATTATGAACGAAATGGAATAACACATAAGCAGAATCGAATTGAAATAAGTGTAGATCGAGTGTAAATCTAGGATGTTATGTTATTAGGATTGCCCTTGACACCTAAAGTGAAAGTTAGGAGTGTCATCAGTTTAATTGTTAGTATGGATTGTTATCAGCTAGTTATAGTTTGGATTATTAAAATCCAATTTTACTAGTATTTCTAAGGAGAAAGTTTGTAATGCAAGTACTTTGAGCTTGAAACAGTGCATTACAGACATAAGTAGTGTTAAGATTTGTAGCATATCCACTATCCAGATCATAGTAAAAGTGTAGATCTTTTAAAGGAAGGTGTTTTTCATGGATTCAGTTTCTAATGGGTTAAAACATCTTGCTGGAGTATTGGATATTGTTGATTTGTTGGCTAAATTGTATTTGAATATTGCCCATTAACAGGTTCTTCATTACTAGCTCGGTTCTTGATCTAACCATAGTAGGGTTAGATGTCATGGATGCAGACTCATATGTCTCGAGTCAACAGCCTCACTATTTGAAAACATGTTCAAGACCAAACCTAGACATTGGTCGAATGGTATACCTTTTAGGCTACACCGAGAAAAATGAGTTGACCGTTGGTGAAGGAAAGGTGGTTATAGCGACAGACAACCTCATAAAAGTTAGGCCTGATGGTCTAACCTGGAGCCCTGGTTCGGCTGGTTTTGATATACATGGTAATCTTTCGTTCATGGTCTGCGATCCTATGAAGCTAGCCACATCACAAACCACAAAATCATCATCAACATCATCTTCTACTTCATCCATTGAAAAGAATTCTGTAATGCAATTTGGTATTCCGATTTATATAATTTATGATTGGTTGAATCAGCATTGGGAAGGAAGTCTTGATGATTTCATAAACAAACCAAAACTACCGATTATTAGGTTAATGTCAACAGGCCAAAAAAGCGAGCACTCGTGTTCTTCATTCTCTAGACGACAGGTGTTTAAAGTGGCTGAAAATGAAAATGAAGATCAACCGGGGTCTAGTTCTTTCCAAGATGAAACACAGCCTGTTGATCAACATCTTACCAGCACTACTCGTGTACAAGGGATCCCAACTCCTGAGATTTATAATTCGCCAAAGTTGACTTCCGGCCCATTTAGGAAAACTGAAAAAACCCCAGTTCAGCTCTTGGATATCAACTTCCCACCTAGGACAACCATGGGAAGGAAAGAAGTCCCTTTACATAGTAAAGAAAAGTCAAAGTCAAACCCAATAGCCGAGGCTGAGATTGTTTCAACGGGTTCTGTTAACGGGGCCCGCAGCGAGGTTCAGTCATGTGCATCTCCAATCGAGTTAGCTCAGGAGCCAAATGGGTATTCCAGTGAAGGACAGACCACAATGTACTCTGCAGAAACCGCTGAGAGCCATAATTACCCCAGCCCTAAACAAGGTCAATATAATCAGCAGCAGGTAGGGAGGAGCCAAAGCTGTGTAAACTACAATAGATGGGGGTCAGGTTCGGTCCAGAGGAACCCAATTGCACGAAGAGGTACATACGGTTATTCACAAGCTACAACTTCTCAAAGGAGTAACGACTATTATAGCCCTACGGTATCTTCAATCATGAAAAAACAGACTAACTCTGAGCGGCTGCCTAACAGGCAGAGGCCGAATGCTACCCGTTCATCTCCAAAATGGATGTTTTAGCTTCTTTTTTGAGGTAAACTGTATCATCATATATGTTGTGTTTCATTTTTTAGTATGATGAAAATTTTTGTAGTGTAACTACTTTCACAGGGCCTACATGTGCAGTCTATAAGTCAAAAACAATCACAAACTTAATGGTTTTTGGTTTTATATGAGTCTAAATCAAGAATCAACTTTTAAGTGTTTGATAACTTAAACATTCCCTGAATTTTACAACATGAACCAGATTTGACCCAAAAGAACCCAATGGAGGCCCGATTCGTCAAATATTATTTGGTTCTTGTGATAAACAAGACATCTTGTCGAGCAAAGACACTCAAATAACAAACAAACATACCTAGTAACATTCTACTCATAGAGTAAGGTCTGCGAAGGGTGAGATAACTATACTTCTATCCTATGAAATAGAGAAGCATCTCCTTATGAGACCCCATCTCAGGAAAACTTTTTTTCCTTTTCTTTTTTTGCAATATAGAATTCAAAGTGTATATTGGTAGTTAAATATACTACACAGATGACCTCCTGGCCTAGTGACACATAATGTTTATCCCTCATCAAATTGATGAGGGTTCAAGTCCCATATATGAATAATAAGTGAATTCTAAAAGTAGATTTTAAGGCGTACGTGTTCCTTGTTTGGAAAAAGAATAAGTTAAATATGATACAAAGTTACAATCACTAGCAACAAAACAAACTCAAACAATGTTGTTCTTTAATCTTGCACATCAGAACGTCTCTAGATATTCTGTGGTGGCATGGGGAACGCAGGGTATAACACCACCTGAACTTGTGTTAAACCATCCAAGCTCCTTGATCAACCTTGAAAATAGATTTCCAACAACATAAGACACACCCGACACTAATACGACAATGATAATGTAGTACGCCACCGTCTTAAAGTACTTTAAAACCGTGCACTTATTAATGTAAGCCTTGAGTGATGTCAATAACAAGACACAGAGAAGAGAGACGGTTGCAACCACCACGAGCGTAATGTCCCTATCTTTTGTTTCATGATATGAGTACTTGTATGTAACGGGTGGGATCATCCCGAACATGAGGAAAGATAGTATTGCAAAAAACACGTGTAGTGAGAAATAGTTTACTTGTCCAAGTAGCTCTCTGTACTTAGCTGTAGTTGCGTTGTTTGTTTGTTGTCTTGAACTATCCTTGTAACAGTCGCCTCTAAGGTCCCAAAGCTGAGGATATGGTTTTCGTGATTAAATGTGTCGTTTTAAAGTTGTGTAGGACGTTTAAACACTAGGGTTTTACTTACATTGTGTGCGAAGATGAAGACCCCACCGATTAGACTTGCAAGTGACAAAGATACAATGATCACTATGGCAAATTGAAATATTATTTCTTGTTAGGATATGATATTAAAGAAGACCTGAAAGATTCATCAATGGCTGCTAAGATCATGTCAAATGTGACAAAAAAACGGGCTTAAATGGGCGACAACCATTTTAACCTATGAGATTATGGTTGACCCGGCCTAGTATATGACCTGTTTTGACCTTAACCTGTATCCAACCCATCCGGTTTTCTACTTATACCAACATGTGTTATATGAAGCAAATCTTAATTAGTTAAACAAGAACCACTATAAACTTACCAGTAGTGGCACCAGAAGCAGCAGCAGATGTTACAATGCTTAAGCTAGCAATAACCTCCATTAAACCTCCATAAACAATACTCTTTAAGATCTCTGCAAGAATGCCCTCATAACCCAGCCATGATCGTTGTCTAGATTGCGCAACTCCACGAATGATTTCTGCATCATAAATACAACAGATCACATTAAAAGCATGAGATATGCGTGCTTTGAGTACTTTATATGATTTGGTTTCTGGTCGTTACCTGGTTCATTCGTGATATCATCACTGGAAGCATTCGAAGGCTCGAGATCATCTGTAGAAAGTAATCGGAAAGTGCCTGCAAAAATAAAAATTATTAATTTACATAGAAAAATTATTCAAGTTTCATGAGGGGGAGTGATTCCATGAAACGCCTGCTTATGGTATTTTAGCCTAGTGGCATTTGGTATTTATCCCTACCACGGTGGTGTGCGCTTGATTATAGGACAATAGTTGGATTTTAGAAGTAGATTATTGGGTAACTGTGTTTTTGCCGTTCAAAAATAAAAAAACATATGAAGCGCTTGAGTTATTTGTAGATTTACGTATACTTAAGCTTCTTAGGTTTTACATATAAATTCTTATATAGCTTCACATGAAGTTTCATAGGTAGTTTTTTATTGCATACTTATTTTCTTAAGCTACTTTAGTTGTACAAGAAGCTCGTTTGAGATGGAGGAGATGAGGTGGCAGAGGATCGGTGAGAGAGATGGTTGAAACCGGTGAATTATCACCGGTTTGGGAAAGGAAACAAGAAAAAACTGAAACAAACCGGTGAAATTGTTCGGTGAAATTGATCTTGGGAAAACGAGAACACCTTTGCCCTAAAATCAGTGAAAATGGGATTCACCGGTGAAGCTGATAAAATCGAAGGAGTACAAATGCCCTAATAACCAAGCAAACTAACACCCAAACATGCTTAAATTACTAGTAGAAGTACTTTAAGACATTAAACACTTCACCTGTTGTGACGGAAGTAGTCTTGGTGACAGATTTAGGAGGCTGAACTTGATGGAAATTTATTATGGACTGCCTATTCACGTACAATGGTTCTTGTTGCTGAGGTTCTTCTAGTTTCAGGTCCCCCGTCACATATTTACAAATTTGAACTTGGGCGGAACTTATTATCGACTCTTGATTCATGTACTCTAATAATCGAGGATCTTCTAGTTTTAAATCTTTGCGACGAAGAACAACTTTCGCAACCTCATACTTGCAAATCGGACAATGCATATAATGTGTCACAAGCTTCGGTTGCACCTTATCGAATTCTAACTCTACTATCTCTTCATCAACAACTTCTCCAATGTTGTTGAAACTTTCTTCGGTTTCCAATCGATTCCCGCTGTTTTTGTGTAGGATTTCATATTTTCCTTTTGTGGATCCATCAATGTTGTTACTCATGTCGTCAAATGTCAAGAGATCTAAGACGTCAAAGGTGTCCACCTTGGTGATAGGTGCCGCCTCGAGCCGCCGTTGCGCCGCCTGTGGATCGGCCATCTGTATAACTCTTCTGGTTGATCACCACCAACACAATAGTATGCTTCTGTAAGATCTACGGAGGTCGTTGGGGAGTTCATGCTGTCTACTAATAAGTGAATTCAATCAATTATTTTATAATAGTTTTAGATCCAAGATGGATAATAAATAATTTCATTTTATATGAGCAATAACAATATTCTAAAGATATAAACATAGCATTATTGTTTTGAAAGTTGTCATATTAACCCAAACCAAATTTACTATTATTTTTTATGTATATCAATTATAAACCCCCAAGTTAATTTTTACATGAATAATTCGCATTATTCAAAAAATATATTTGTGAATGTATGCATTTAAGAAATATTTTATATAGATATCGATTACAATTACGCCCTGCAAATACATTAATAATCAAAACAGCTAACGTTCACACTTATATCTACTTTAATTCAGGATATCTAAAATTTTCAGTATTATTTTTTTAGGTTATCATGTTACGTTTAAAATTTTATTTTAGAAGATATGTATAATTTAATTTTAAATGTTCACAAGTTCTGTTATTTAAAATAACGTTTATAATAAATCTATATGGTGATTACCTGTATACTTGCTTATAATTATAATACTAGTGTTCGTATGCTACATGAATATATATCTTTTAATAAAATATAAAAAATAAATATAAAGTATGTGGCAAATCATTTACATCGAATCACGTAAATGATGTAGATTATTTGAGATGATATGAATTTAAAATGAGTAACACACTGAAATTCAATGTGAATTGAAATTCATTCTCATTAATCAAAATTAGGTGATAAAAAACAAAGAATTACGATAATGTAGCGCACTATAATTACAATCTCGTCTTAATATATAATTATTTTTATGTTATAGAAAATTTGTATATATATTTTCTGAGTAGACTCTTAGGAAAATAAAAGAAATAGAAAAAAATAGTGATTATAAATATAAACTGAAAGCATAAATGGATGCTTGATTCGAATTTTCTCTGTTTATATATGTTTAACACAATATCATATAGTCTACTTAAATAAAATATTATATTGTATAAAAATACGTTGATTAAACAATAAATATAGTCAAATATATATAGCATCTCCACAGTCCCCGCACCTAGTTAATTGACTTATCTTATGAAATAAAATAAGTAAATGAAAGGAAATTAATTAATTATTAAGTATTTTTGTGCATAATAAGACAATAATACCTAATGTTAACAAACCCATAGTTTTCTTAAATAATTGTTGTACAGCATGCATTCGCTGTGAACATTTACTTTAATTCTATTTTGGAATATTAATAATAGTATAGAGTAAATAAACGAAAACTAAATACGCGACGTGACAGCACGTGGGTTGCAACCTCAGATAGTTAGTCAAAAGCACATTTGTAATTTACCAAATTTTTTATCAAGTGCCATTTAGAAAATAAAATCAGCCCGAGTTATTTTGATTACGTAATACGAAAATTGGGAGACCAAAAATATAAACCATAAAATGGACTCTATTTAAGAAAAACCATCAAACATTATTAATCAAAATGGATATGTTATACCGACACCTTTAGATCATTTACAATAAGTTCCTTATATTTATTTGAGTTTGTTTCTTATATTTTAAGAAATTGGTTGTGAGTGCAAAAAAGAGAAAAGTTATTGTTCAATTAGTATATTTGAGAAATCATTGTTCAACCTTTATAAATTTTTTAATATTTTTAAAAATGATTGTGAGTAGAGAAGAGAGAAAAAGTAGTGATTGATGGGGTACCACCCCAAATACAACACTGAAGGAGTACCACCCCAAATATCGGTTAAGGTGTGCAAGGGTACCGCCACACAAGTAGTAGCCAAGGAAGATGGCACCCGAAAGAAAGAACCCTCAGTCGCGGCTAAACTACATGCCCGCAGCCGCGGCTCATATCCAAAGGAACACCACAGCTTTAGCCCAAAACCCCGACAGAAAGGACCTTCAGCCGCGACCAACGTACGTGCCCAAAGTCGCGGCCAAAACACTTACCCCCAGCCACGGCCGAGGACAAGGCCGCAACAACACAAACAAATAACCCCAGCCGCGGCTGGGGTGCAATTGTCATAAACAAATACCGGAACTCTAACACTTAGAAACTCTAGAAACAAACAAGAAGCTTAACAAAGAAGAAAGGCGCCCATTTGTTATCTGAGAATATTGTCAGGTCATAAAACAACAAAGAACAAAAGGCCAACTCCTTCAAATGGACAGTGACACTACTGAATTCTGTTACAACAGAAGACAAAGTCAACTATAAGGGACAAGATTCAATTAAATCATATAGAACCCTATGCACCAAATGGGCATAAAACTCTCTAAATGAGTAAGCTCAGTTCAGATGGTTGACCAAGGACTATTTAGAATAGAATCACTATCTGAGAAGTTCAATGCACAACCACTATAAATACCACTCTTTGATTTTCCAAAGACAAATAATCATTCATAACTCCTACTCTCTCAGAGTATACTATTTACTTATCTTCTTCAACTTTAACATATTATACTGATATACTCACCATCTTCATTCTCACTCTCACACATATATGCTTATGTTTGATACATCTTGTACGCATACTGACTTAAGCGTCGGAGTGCCCTCGGAGCTCAGGCTCCGGGGCCCTCTAACGAGTTATCTTTGGTTGCAGCCTATAGGACTTAAGATGAAGAAAAATGAAGCTACATCACCCATGGGACGAACATGAACCGGATGAGTCACTCTCTTGCACTGCTTCTTTTTCGACTCACCAGTAGGTGAGGAATTTGGAGCAACAGTGATAAAAGTATAAAAAAAATTATTTAATTGAGAAGCAGAGAGAAAAATTAGTGTTTTTTAATGTAATTATAACAATAAAGATATGAAAATTAATGTGAATGCTCTAAGTTCAGAGGCGGATTATTACGGAGCGTAAACGGACTCCATAGACTTTTTTTTTCTATACATAACATAACATGTATTAACGGTTTTCGATTAGTCACATGTTTTTTTTTCAATGCAAACCCTTATGAAAAAATTTTTATAACCCTCAAAATCCAATGTTAATTTCTTTTAAAATGGTTAACCCGTGGAAAATTAATATAATAGCCCTTTTAGTGGGACAAATAAGCGAAAGTATAATCACAAATACGTTTATTTTCTATTAAATCTACTAACGACTATTTATTTAACTAAAAATCACATTTCATATTTTGTTAACATTCCTTAAACATCTCTAAAAAAAATACCTTAAACTGACTTCCAAGAGGCATTCGACGAGTCAACGGAAGTCATATGGGCAGGTGAGTATGCTTTGGAGTCTGGAGGGTTAAAGAGACCAACAAAGCAATTTAGTAAGCATATTTTTTATTTTCTACCTTTTAATTGATATTGCATTTATGTGTTGTGAATCATGAAGCTGTATATATTTTAGATGATGTTATAATATTTTGGTTTAATTCTACTTTTTATTTTTAGTTTCTTAGGGGGCGTTTGGTTGGAAGGAATGGAATGGAATGGAATGGAATTGAGCATCTAGTATAATTTTCAAGTAAAAGTATGTTTGAGTGGGTAATAAAATGTAAAACCCAAGGGAATGTTTCACCTCAAATTCCCTTGGTTGTGGGATTTCAAATTCCCTCTCTAGGTGGAAGGATTTTGAAATCCTACTACCAAGGGAATTTGAGGTGAAATATTCCCTTGGATTTTACATTTTATTACCCACTCAAACATAATTTTACTTGAAAATTATACTAGTTTCTCAATTCCATTCCATTCCATTCCATTCCTTCCAACCAAACGCCCCCTTAATATTTAATCGATTGAATCATATGTCCGTCTAATTTCATTTTAAATAGAGTAATAAGAGCTGATCGGTTTATATTCGAAAAGATCCTACAAAAGATGTTCTAAATCAATTTATTCATGAATACCAGTTTAATGATAGTCCGGGTAATTTCCTTTTTAAGAAATTTCCAAACAAAGCCAAAATTAAAATCAACTAATATCCTTTAATATTGAGTAAATCTATTAATGTTAAAAAACTAAAAATAAAAGTTTGAATAAATATAAATATTATACCATCATCTAAAATTTGTATAGCTTAGAATCATCAACCAAGTGAACAACAGCGAAACACGTTGGGTAGGGGTAGATTCACAACACAAATATGAAATGTCAATTAAAAGATTTAGAATTATATATAAACTTACTGGATTGTTTTTATGTCTGTGTTCGTGGGCATAGATGATCTTTCGCCAATAGATTTACCCGAGTGACCAATCTTAAAGTATTTGTTGGTTGTTAAAAGAAAGGTTTTTTCCTAACACCTCAAACTCAAAGCTCCTTTTATTTCTACAATTTTGAGTTTCTCCAAACACCTGTGTTGTTCCAACTTCCATCGACTCGTTCTCTTGAAGCACAGTTTGAACTTGAAGCACGTCTTTTAAATGAAGTTTTGAAGATGCTCAGAGAAAGTTAATAGATTAATGAATGAGTCTAGTAGATTTAATAAATAAATGAGCTTTTTAATTAAATAAATGAGTTTAGTAGATTTAAAAGAAAATAAGCCTATTAATGATTATATTTGAGCTTTGTGTTTATTTTTTACTAAATCAAGCTATTAGTTTAACTTTTACAGGTTAAATATTTTTTTAAAATTGTGCTTAGGAGGTCATAATTTTTTAATCAGGATCAACATTGAAAAAATAAAATCAATCAAAAATCATCAACACATGTTACATATAAAAAAACCAAGCCCAATCTCCTTCAGGATCCAAAATTTCTATTTTTTTTATTTGATATATATTTTTAAAAAGAACTATATATTTTTGTTAAAAACACTTAAACTCGTTAACATTTTAATTATTTTAAATCTAACAAACATTAGAACCCATTAATATTTTAATTATTTTAGCCCACTACCATTTACCTATTAATAGATTTTTACCCATTTTAAACTCAAACAAAATAACTTACAATTTGGGATAGAGGTGGTAAAAGAATGATCGAAACACAGGAAGCCAGAGCAATCAATTGATCAAACTAAAGTATCTTTTTTTATACTTACACAGGCCCAAAATTTTATATACGAGCTATTCATTTTATATAATAAGAGGCTCATTTTTCTCTACTCACCCATGGCCCAAACTTTTTTGACGATTCTCTGTAACAAATCTCAAGGACGGCCCTATAGATCAACGTGAAGCTCAAGGGGAAACTAAGGAAAATAATTCAGAGCTGCAAAATAAAAGCCATTTCTAGTGTAACTTTTCAATTGATGCTTTATGTTCAAGCAGTACCAGGGATGATAACTACAAAACGTAAACCATCTTGTCATGTTTTTTTACCCGCAAATCATGTTCATATTTTAGTGAAGGAAAAAGTTCAAAGACAGATCATTTAAAGTAAAAGTAATATTAGTGGTAATAAATACTCTAAATATAAATTATATATAGACCATGTTTAAAACATTATGTAATTGTTGTGAATGGTGTTAGATATTTTAATTTCTACCCCTTTGATGATAGATTCCAAAGCGCCATACCTTAGAGTAATAGTAAGATTTCAAAAGGGCATGTTTTAAAGGCAATGGTAATTCGGACTCAATGACATGTCTTTTCATAGCCCAGGTATATTCATACCTCAAAGGGGATTTCAACCGTCAATCGTTAGTTTGACGCTTGAGAATAGCGCCAACCTGTTTAAGGAAGAAACCGACTAGCTCGTAAAACACCATTGTAAACATCAAGATATCATATATTCCAACAAAATCTTTAAACAAAGAAAGACCAATGAACTGCACATGTTCGGACACACGGTTTACACATAAGAAGACCAAGCAACCTCAGGTGACCGGATACAACACAATTGCAGCCCATAAAATCGTTCAATGAGTTCATATTCCTACCTGCTTCCTATATCTTCCTTCTACCCCTCATCTCCTTTACATAAATAGACATCATTGATGTCTATCGGTCTCTCATATGCCTGTCATCAGTACATGAATCCTCATCAGTGTAGAATTGCTAAAATTCAACCCGCTTATATGAGAACAGGTCACATAAACGAATCAAACCAATAACTAAAACCGCAGGGAGAATTCTGATAAGTAGCAAAAAATGAACCGTGTCATATGGTTAGAAGGCACAAAAGTCTTCAAGCATGTATTCATATGCTAAAATATAACCCATATATATGAAAACAGGTCGTATAAACGGGTCAATCCGGAAACTAAAATTGCAGGGAAAAAAGTTCAACCCGTCTATGTAAAAACAGGTGGGTCAATCTGATAATAATTAAAAATGCAGAAATATACATGTAAGCAACTAAAAATGAACCGTGTCGTATGGGTTAAAAGGGTCAACAGTCGTCTAGCATGTATTCAAATGCTTAATCCTAAATCGTTTTATCACTTCACTTAAAACTTATAGCACTATTATTTTGATTATAAAGCTTTCTTAATCACACTTAACACATTAATTAACTATTTACATCATGCAAAAAGCAAAAAGAGTTGAAATATGACAGTGTTACCACACCCACCCATTTTATCACCTCCACATCAGCAGCAAAGTTAGAAACAACATTACCCCATCCGCCTTTTGTCACCTCTATATTATCAGGCATAATTGAACATTAGATTATACAGGTTCCAGAAAATTTCTTAAGAATCTGTCAATTATCTCTAGAATATCCTCTAATTAAAAAAAAAAAAAGAAAGAAAGAATTTCTAACTAAAAAGCAATGGTAGCACCGCAAGACCCGTTACCCCACCCACCCATATTGTCATCTCTCCATCTGCAGCAGGCAAAAACTGTAATATAGGTTCTAGAAAACTGCTTGAAAATTCGTCAATCATCTATAATATCCTCCATACAACCAAACTTGTAAATTTAAAGGTGTAATCTACAAAAGATTGAGTATTTAGGTTTCAAGAATAATCTTTAAACTTGTTTTGTTTGAATTAATAGATTAAAATATTTTATTGAATTTTTTGTTCTTATATTTTATGGATTGCATTTAATTTTTAATGTCAACTAATTTATAAGAATATATAAATTATATTTAAAGATTAACAAAATGATGTAAGGCCAAAGTTTTTATCTTAAATTCATTACTTCAAAACAATTTTTTCTTTAAAAACTTGAAGTCCAAATGGTAAAACCAAAAAAACCCGATACCGAACCGAAACCGAACCGAACCGAAACCGAAAACCGAAAAAACCGAAACCGAACGCTTTTAAAAACCTAAACCGAACGCTTTTAAAAACCTAGAAACCGAAATATCGGTTTTTGGTTTCGGTTAGGCTAAAACCGAACCAAACCGACCATGCTCACCCCTATTGATTCCACAGTTAAAAACTTCCTACATTGCATTTGTTAATAACATTAATATTGTTTTATTAACAAAAAGATGAGGATAAGTAGTTTAAGGCATTAGATATACACACCTTGAACTCACTTGGTGGTAGGGAGGTAAACCCTGATAAGATTTTTGTTTGTAAGTTTCTGCCTACATGTAGGACATTTATGTTGAGCCTTAATTGCAGCCAAGATGCATGCCTTGCAAAATATGTGACCACATTTTGTGGTCACTTCCTCAACTAGCGGGCCCATACAAACAGGACAGCTGAAGGTTGGTTCCTTTGGTGGTGGTGGTGGTGGCGGTGGGGCAATGTACTGTGATCTCTCCCTCTGCAATTACAAAGTAGAAAATAAGAACTTTTTACTTATGTAGTGATATTCACTTGCCTAGCGATAAGGCCATAACAAATAAAATAAGAAATAGCAAACAACTTTAACACTTATGCAACAAAATTTACACTTGTCAAGAATGAAGCTGCAATCAATTGGTTGCCAGAATCAGAAATTTGGACTTGAGATATCCAAACAAGTTAAAAAGACTAGTAGAGGTAGCAAATTTGACTTATTTGCTTATAAATGGATTGAGTCACGTTAAGTTCCATCTTTAGCATGTCAATCGGAATGAATGGGTCAAAAGTTGCATAGTCATTTAATCCATAAAGCCTCCTAAATCATTTCACTTGATAAATTAAACTAACTTAACACACTAACTAGTTAAAAAATCTTATAAAAAAATAACAATAACTGCTTTACAGCAAACAGTTCCAAAACTACCCAACTTGACTTGAATGGCCCACACTCAACACATCCGTTTTCCCACCTCTGAGATGTACATAAAAGGACAACTGGGTTTGAAGCTATAGGGCTCATTATAGCTGGACTTGCAATCTAAATTCTAAACCTAGCAAAGGATCAGTTCTTGATACTTTTTATAAAATATGTTGCAGTGGGTCAGAAAAATAGAAACTAACTACAACTAGTAGCTGTTCCAAAACACAGAATAATAAAAGAAAAAAAATGCTACAAAACATGACATTACCATAGAGCCGCTACTTCCTTCCAAATTCACATAGAGTTCACAATTTATGCTTGATTGATTTACATGACCTCTTCTACGCTTGTTCGCCTGGTTAAGACCAAGCCTAATAGCAACTTCTTCTGTCATGTACACCACATTAATTAATTGTGCTATAAGGCATAAAATGATACATTATGTAATAACAATCTAGTCTCCCAATATAGAAAAAATTCTCTTCAAATTTCAATCGTTTAAATTCTTAAAACCTATCTCTGGACAACATTAATAAAAACTTACGAATTTTTGCTTTTACATATGCCCTTCACCTTTAACTTGTTTGCAAAAGGCATTGCTTAAATCTATAATTTGCAAAAGTGAGTAATTTGGAGAATTGGTATCCTATACTTGGAACCCAATCATGCTGCTTACAACAAAAAGGATCGACCGACTACATATATCTTTAATCTTATTCTAAGTGTCATAAGTTCTCAGAAGAGTTTAAAACGAAACCAAATCAATTTTTCTGTATTTATCTGAGATGCATCCACAGTCCACCAACATTCTAAAAAAATTACAAAAATACCACATTTATAAAAAAAACTAGTATTTCGAAATAAAAAGTAGCTATCATGAAGCGAGCATTTGGAAGTGATATCCAAGGGTCAAAATCTTACCAGCATCCACATCGATCACCATTTTCCGTCTTCGTGATTTCCTTTTCGCCTAAAGACAGGGTACAAATTAATAATATGAGCCCAAGCAATGTAAGTATATTAAACAAGCAAAGTGTTTCCCTAGCATATAAAATTTACTTCTTCAAATGCTCTGGCTGATGATATAATCACATCATCATCCAATTCATCAACATCAATTGGTGCAGGTGGTGTCGATCGAGCTGGCTGATGAAGTTGACCACCAGAAACCACTGGAATAGCTGAAACATTACCTTGACCACCCAGATCCACTGAAAGGGCGGGCCCTCCTGCTTGCTCCAGGTTTTCAACTGGAGGAACATTAAGATCCAGCACTCCTTTCCTTCGCCTACCATTTCTTACATACTTCATAACTTGTTCCTGTGCGTTCATTATCTATTTCTCTAGCAGGAAAACACTCCTGTATCAAATATTCTGCAAAATAAAACATCACTAGTGAAAACCTATCATGCGTTTAATCTGGATAAGCATACTTTATTATCAAGTAGAATTGTTTTAAACTACAAACATATCACATACAATTGCAGCATAACAAAGCCTCGACTCAAATCTGCTCATTACTTATAGTAAAAGGTTATCTCTAATTCTCTGTAGTGTTCAACAAATTTAAATATTCTCCAATGATGGGAGTAGCGACTGTCTAAAATTCAACTTATTGGATAACTCTTTACTTTTGCAAATTGCATTAGGTGGTCAAAATTCAATATCAATATGACTCTAGAATAACAATAACCCATATTTGTCTTTCCAACAGGCACTTTAAGTTTGCTTTACCGATCAACATAGAGCTCATTTCAAGAATTAGTCTGCGGTGTTCTTATAAGTTTCTTCTACCAGAACTGGTTAAAATTCAATATCAATGACACACTAGAATAACCCATATTTGTCGTTTCATCATTTTAATATATTTCAAGGCACTTTTAGTCTGCTTTACCAACCAACATTGAGCTCATTCTATGAATTTGTCTGCCGTATTCTGAATAGTTTCTTCCACCAAAATACTAGATATGTTTTAGACAAAGTAACATTCTGATTTTAGATTTAGGATTCCTAACACGTTTAAACACAAACAAATAAAGGTTGCACATATGAATCATCAAAACAGATATAATTCAGTCATCAAACTGAATATAGCTACCCATGGCATTGGATCATCACTACATATCTTTTAGAAAAGAAGTGCATCTCTATATGCTTCAATGTCCAATCCTACCACTATGCAAACAATCATAAAAAATATCATGTTTTGACATCTCAATCCCAAATTGAGAAACAAACAGATATTAACAAATAAAAAAAAATAGACAAAGACTCTATAATACTTTGTGATTATTCATATTTACAAAGTTACAATTAAACTTTCAAGGTTAGAACTTTAGAATGACTTCAATGTAACTAAAGTTTTAAGATCATCATGTTACCGAAAAGAGAAAGTTACTCTAATAAGCTTCAGCTGCCCACACAAAAGAACTCTCTAAGGAAGTCTGAATTCCTAAACCAGAGTCTAAATCAATCAAAGATACGAAATACATAAAAAGAGTTAAAACTGACTACATATTTTTGATCATACATGAAAATTTATGATACAAAATCAAGAAGTACAGACATAATTCTACTTGACAAAAAGTCGATCTTTAAATTTAAACACTATTATGTGCCTCAAAAGCAGCACAACTCAGTGAATCACTTACCGTTACATAACTTTTCATGCACTTCTACTATAGCTCCACCAATCACCACAACCTACCTAAACCATTGGTTAAAAGCTGGTTCAGAGTTCGAAGAAAATTAACAATCCAAGGCAACTGAACTATATACTATCAGACTATAACACATAAGGGCATAGAATTCTAACATAAACCTATAAACAAAAACCTACCGATCATGGATGCAAAGCTAAATACACACATTCAACATCAAAAAGCAAAAACTAATCAAAGTCAATCCAAACACAAGAAAACATCAACAAATAACCATCAAAACACAGCAAACAGATTAAAGCACAAACATCAACCAATCGATCACAATGATGATCCAAAACTCGATCGAAGTCAGCAAATTGAATGAAATTAAACCTCACCTGTTGCTATTCTTCGATCAATCGCAATGCTATAGTGATAGAATGATGATATATGCAAAAGAAATAGAGACGATTGATAGTTCTATATTCCGTCAAGGGTTTGTAAAGAATGAAGATGAAGAAGAATGGGGGGAGGATTTAAAGAAATAATTATAAACCTAAGCGGATTTCGGTATAAACGGGTCGGGTTTATTCGGGTCGATTTGGTGGATTTTAAAATTTAACACACGTCACTTTCCCAGGCCATTGACCGCTGACTTGTTCGACTTTGTGAATTTTGACTTCACGCGCTAACGGAAATATCATTGTTTTCACGACCGGATCGGACCGGCCAGTCCGACCGGGGATCGGCCACCTAGCCGGTCCGGTTCGGTGCGACTCGTTTTGGACTGGTCGAACTGGCCGGTTCGTCGCGAACCGCTGGTCGGACCTGGAAACCGGATCGGTTCGGACCGGTTTTCTTATTTTTTTTTATTTTTTTGATTTTAATGGGTAAAAACTGGGTGTTGAACCATAAATTAGTGTGTTGGATATAAAAATATAGTTAAGTTTTATATATAACTACAAAATACATATATAAATTACTTATATTTAATTATATATATAACTATATATATAATATAGTATATATATAATTATGACGTCATCCGGTTCTTAAATCCGGTCCGACTGGTCCGACCACCAAACCAGTAAGGCGTCCGATTCGACGTCCGATCCAGTTCTGAAAACATTGGAAAATATGGCACAAACATATTGCAACTTTATTTAAGAAGGAAACTAAATATTATATTATTGCATGATATTAAAATAGTTTTGTTAAGTTTTTACTGTATATTATATAAAAGGTATATACTATAAATATTAATTATATAAAATTTTGTGGTGTTAATTTTTTTTTTTTTTGAAACGTCAAGAGTATATTATTGATAATGTTTAGCAAGATATTAGAGTATAATTGTATAAGATATCAGTCACAAACTAAGTATAACATACACCATATAATTGTATAAGATATAAGTCACAAACTAAGGATGTTTGTTTCACAAAATTCTCAGGAATTAAAATTGAAAAATTTTTCATCCAAGATCATGTTTGGTTGGTAAACTTATGAAATTGGAATTGAAAAATTTTCTCTTATTCATTGGAATTCACATTCCTTTAACTTACCTATGGAATGTTTAACCAATGGAATATTCAAAATTAAAATTATAATTTTACTCAAAATTGATCAACCAAACACGTTGTCAACTTCAACAACATTCCAATTCCAATTTCATTTTCAATTCCAATTCCTTTGCAAAACATTCTGCGAACCAAACAACCCCTAAATATAACATACACCAAAGAGTTTCAATGTAATAACTAACAATAGTTCCAATATGATAAATGTAGTTCCCATAAGAAAGCTTAGATAGTTATTGTTAAAAATTCGTTTATTTATGTTTTCCCATATGAACCACAGAGTTGCCAATAATATCATATGCGTCATGTTTTTAAAAACTTGGATCCCAACAGTATTGTTGAAAGTTGTGAAAACTTCTTTGTTGAACTGCAGCCCTTGTTACCACAATCTGGACGATAAATGTATTGTGCTCCATCTTGATTGCACATAAGAGCAGAAGACAAGTGGTCCGCATGTTAGTTCACTCCACCAGAGTTTACACGGGCTAAAGAAGAAACATTAACAGTTCTTTATGATAACTCTAATTTTCTGAGAATTCTATTTAAACCGACTCTCTGTCCAAACAAATTAACCTTTAGTGGTATCTAATTAATCCAATAATGTGAACAAATACCTAATTACATACTATTAATAAAGCAACGCTATGAATAGTGGTATACAACTGCCGTTGCATGATGTACTACTTCCTGACATACCCGTTTAAAGTGGAGATGAACATCAGGGTCTTCTCTGTCGCCGTTGAACAAAATCTACTAAAACATTCAGACGCTTTATCAGGCAGCGAGGCTTCAGTTTCTATTTGTTGAGAGACAGTGTCCCTGTGGCGATGGCGGCAACGGAGGAGGAGAACACCAGGTGAGGTTTTTGGAGGTGGTTGTTGCAGGTTTTCGGCTTCTTTTTTTATGTTTCTAGAGAGAGAGAGAGAGAGAGAGAGAGAGAGAGAGAGTCTCTATGATGGTGCCGGTGGCGACGGAGATGGTGATCACTCCAGTTTGTCTGCATTTTTTAAATGTTTACATATTTTTATATTCTATTTAAGCAAAACACCCAATTGCTTCTTGGATACCCTCTCTGAAGTTAGGGTTTCTAATTTCTTCTTCATCTTTGGAAGCTTCATCACCTTAAGTTACTATCTTTCTTTTCATCTAATTTTGTATAGTTGCACTTATTTTGATATGGGTTTCCTTAAATTCTTTCATTTTGTGTTGTAACTTTGTGGTGATTTTTTATGACCAAGTTGAATTGACCTGTGGGTTATGATCGATTGTTTACAGGGGTTTTGGATCCCAAGGTTGTTTGATTAAATTGTTGAATTGTTATCCCAAGGCTGTTGAGCGCAATTTCAAAACTTCAAGGATTGAGTAGTGTTTATACTTTATGAACTGGGTTTATGTACGAATAACCTGCCTGTATTCGAGAGCAGTAAAGCGCGAATTGTTATCGTGAAATTACAGATCCATCGTTTGTTTCTATTAATTCCATCTATAATCTTTGATAACTTTTCTTCAGCCCTTCTACGCAATATTAGTGCTTCTTTAAGTTATTTAGTGATTTTTGAAGTTCTATGTATCTGGGGTGATGGATTTCGGGAGTTGAATTCGACTTCTCCTATCTGTTGTTTTTAACACAAGTATTTTCTCTGTGTTTGATATGTTAGGAGTTTGTGTTTAGCATTATTTTAATGGAAGTCAGTATTGCACTGAGAGAATGTAAACCAAATGGTTTTTTATAGTATTTAACTCTATTATACCTAAACCTTTGATTTGTTTAATATTTCAAGTCATATTGCTCATTTGAAAAAACCGGATGAACTCCTTTCATACATGGACGTAATTTCAAGAGTTGTATATGACGTGTTGTAGCGGATTACGGTAGAAGCTTTAATAGATTGTAAGTTTTTATATATTATGTTACCCGAAACTTGCAAATTAAATATGAGTAAATGCTCGCGCGAAGCGCGAGAAGGTATACAACTAGTTTAAACAATACCTGAAGGGAATGAACAGTAAACATCCCAAAACCGTCTCCCATCCAAGCCTATTTGTCCTTGTCAAGTCATATTGAATTGTTGAGGCTGAAAGTCATGGGTTGACAGAAGTGCTTCCAAACATGACACAGATTTAAATTCATGTCATACTCTAGGCTGATCCATTGAATATTTATTTGTAAATACGAGTGTTACTTGATGACTTACTAGCAATTTAAAAACAACAATGATTGCAGCTCAAATAAACATATTTTTAATCGGTGATTTTTTATTTGTATTTGCTCATTATCAATAGTTTATATATATAACAAACTTAACTTAATATATTTAGTTCCAAATTAAAAGGATCAGATGAAAAGTACAGGGTAAAGAAAAAGAAGAAATAGTTGGGAGTGATAAATAATCATGACACATTGACACCTATATTTATATTTGAATGAAGCAAACCGACTGCTATACTAACCGTAACCAAAACTGTTAATAATTACAAACTGTCTTACTGACTGAATTTTATGTGTCAAAATACATCACATAACAGTATAACACTACTTTAAACGACTCTATAACTGCATTGTACAAGGTACCAAGTCAATATAACAGTATTACTTCAGGAAAGCCAGATATATATATATATATATATATATATATATATATATATATATATATATATATATCCACTTATATGTAAACACAACAATAATTACTAGGCCTGAAACAAATATAACACTTATAAACAAAAAAAGAAAAATAAAACTCATATTAAATCCCTAGTTGGATATCCTCTTTACGTTCGGTAGCAATACAAAGAACAAAAGTTATGGGAAGCATCTTCGCGTGTACCATTATACAATCATGCATCTATGTTATACATGCTATCAGATGTTTGATACTTTGATTAGACTTCTAGACAATACGAGCATAAAAAGATTATACGCAAATAAGGTGTGTTCTTAGCAATGTATGAGTACAAAACATATACCCAAATACGTTTCGTATAGTGTTTATTATAGATAAGGTTTTCTATAATATCATTGGACGTAAGGCTGATAAGCCAAATCTTTTGTAAAGGTGTAACCGGACCCATAAACCATATAATATGAAAAAATATATAAATTGAGAATTCAAATATGGAGATTGACATCTTTGTCCTTCACCTCAGCTTTAACCCTGGCCCATTACACCCCCCCTCCTTTCGGGCTACCTCCATACTAAGGATTCCCATAGGAGCCACTCTGCGGGTCCTTAGCCATACTAAGGATTCTCATAGGAGCCATTATGATCATATAGATATTCAACGGGCTTTCCAAAAGATGTGTAATCTGCTATGGAATCCTTGTTCCGATTTAAGGTGCAAATCAGATTTCATATATTCCAACAAAATCTATATAAAAAGGACCAATGAGCTGCACAGGTTCAGACATAAAGGTTCACACTTTACTCATAAGAAGACCAAGCAACCTAAGGCTACCAAATACAACAAAACTATGGTCCAAATTATCATCCAACGAGTTCAGATTCAACCCATATATACGAAAACACAGAACACAAGTCTATCGATCTGCCATATACCTGTTATCAGTACATGAAGCCCCATCAGCATAGAATTGCTAAAATTTAACTCATTTATATGAAAACAGGTCACATAAACAAGGTAATTTGGTTGCTAAGAAAACAGGAAAAATATATGATAAGCAGCAAAAGAATAAACAGTGTCATATGGGTTAGAATGGACAAAAGTTGTCTAGCATGTATTCAAATGCTTACATCCTAAATCATCTTATCATTTTATTAAAAAGCTTCTTATATTATTATCTAATTACAAAGATTCCTTAATCATATTTAACACATTAATTAATAAATTACATAATCCAAAAAAGAACAAAAAAGCTTACCCCACCCACCCTTTTGTCACCTCTACATCAGCAGGCATAATTAAACATTAGACGAAATTAGGTTCTAGGAATTTTGCTTTAAAACTGTCAACCATTTCTAGAATATCCTTTAGCAAGGAAAAAAAAGATTTTCTTTGACTAAAAAGTGATGGTGGATCAGCAAGACCCGTTAGGCTAATACCCCACCTGCCCATGTTGTCATCTCTACGTCAGCAGTAGGCAAAACCAAGCATTAGATGATATATATTCTAGAAACTGTTTAAAATATCATCAATCATCTATAGTATCCTCCAACAAAGACAAAAATAGAAAAACAAAAGTCAAAATTTCAGGGGCAAACCAGCATTAAGGTAGAATTATAGGGTGTGTGAGTTAGCAATATTATAAGTTTGTTAAGGTATAATGAGTTAACTGGTCATTCTTACATTGATATGGCCCTAGAAAAAAAAAACAAGGAAATTGACTCGGTTCTAAAATGGATAGGTCTGGAATACCCTTGCAAAAAAACTAGAGAAGACAATTTGAACCCGCTTATATGAAAGTAAACCAATTCTGATCATATTAAGCGATGACGGGTCAAACGAGTTTTAGTTGAAAAGAGTAAACGTCAAACGGTTTAAAGGCACTCAAGGTACATTGGTACCACTGTTTAGAACATCCTAAATTGCATTTGTTAATTACAATGGAATGTTATCTTAAAAAAATAAAAAATATAAATATAAAAAAAAGATGAGGATAAATAGTTATAAGGTTGGTATACACACCTTGAGCTCACTTGGTGGTAGGAAGGTAAACCCGAATAAGATTTTTGTTTGTAAGTTTCTTCCTACATGTAGGGCATTTATGCTGAGCCCTTATTGCTGCCGTGATGCACGCCTTGCAAAATATGTGACCACACTTTGTGGCTACTTCTCAACTAATGGGTCCATACAATCAGGACAGCTGAAGATTGGTTCCGTTGGTGGTGGTGGCGGCAGCAGCAGCGGCGCAATGTGTTGTGCTCTATCACTCTGTGATTACAGAACAAGAAAAAAGAACTTTTTAACTTGTGTAGTTATGTTCATTTGCTTACCTTAAGGTCATAACAAATAAAATATAAAATACAAAACAATTTTTACACTCCTGCGACAAAATTGACACTCGTAAAGAATGAAGCTGCATGCAACAGGTTGCCAAATTCAGAAATTCGAACTTGAGATATTCAAAGATGTACTTTGCTCTCTCCCTCTGCAATTACAAAACAGAAAACAAGAACTATTTAACTTGTGTAGTTATGTTCACTTGCTTAACATAAGGTCACAACAAATAAAATATATAATACTCAACATTTTTGAAATTCCTGCAACAAAATTTACACTAGTAAAGAGCGAAGCTGCATGCAACAGGTTGCAAAATACGTAAATTTAGACATAAGATATTCAGTGACATGACACCGGCTACTAGAGGTGGGTTGAGTTGTGTTATGTCCTAGTTACCTCTAACAAGTCAAATGAAATGAAGGGGTCAAAGTACCCAATTTATAAAAATTTTAAAATATATATATATCACAATAACTGTTTTGCATCTAACCCTTCTAAAATGACCCAATTTGACTCAAACGACCTGCTACTCAACACATCCAAATTTCCACCACTGGGGTGTACATAAAAGGAGATCCAGGTTTGAACTTTCAATCTATATCCTAATCCTAGCAAAGGGTTGATTCTTAATACTCAATACTTAAGAAGTTGGAGTCAATCAGGAAAAACATAAACTAACTAAAACTTGTAGCTTGCAAACTATTTTCAAACACAGAAATTTAAGAAGAATTCTATAAAAATGTCATTACCATAGAGTGCTGCTTCCTTCCAAATTTACATAGAGTTCACAATTGATGATTGGTGGATTTGGATGACCTCTTCTAAGCTTGTTCGCCTGGATAAGACCAAGCCTAATAGCAACTTCTTCTGCCATATACGTCGCATTAACTGATTGTGTTATAAGACATAGGATGATATTATCTAACAATTTAATCTCTCAATACAACAGAAAAATCTCTTGATTCGTAATTGATCATATGACTATAACCTATATCTGTACATACTGAAGGTGTTGTGTACTTTCAATAAAATCTAATGAACCATTTACTATATCATATTCACTTCACCATACACTTATAAGAACTTAATATTTTGCCCATAACCACGGCCACCATATAAACAAATAATAATTGGTGCATTAGCAAGGGTAGAAATTACTGAAATGAGATATGTCTCTTGGCTTTCATACAATATAATAAGTATGTAACCAACAGAAGGATCGCTTCAAGCTATAATTTGCAAAAGGGATTAATTTTGGAAAATTGGGAGCCTACACTTGGGATTCAATCGCGCATGCTCAACCATGATACAAATTTAAAGACTGATATATCTTTTGCACTTGTTTAAAAGTGCCATGATATTTCAGAAGAATTAAAATGAAATTGAAGCAAGTTTTCTGTATTTATCGAAGATACATCACGGGCCAGTAACATACTAAAAAGTTTATCTAAATACACATTTAAATATGAACTGATGTTTAGAAAGAAAAGTAGCTATAATAGTATCATGAAGTGAATATAAGTGAGAACGAATGAGCTAATTATGAAGATCATAGTCTTGCCAGCCTCCACATCAACCAACAATGTCCTTCGTGATTTATTTTTAGCCTGAATACAAAGTACAAGTTAATGATATGAATCCAAACAATATAAGTAGATAAACAAGCAACATGTTCCTCTGGAACATAAAATTTACTTCTTCAAACGTTCTGAGTGATGATATAACTATATCATCATCCAACTCCCCAGCATCAGTTGGTGCAGGTTGTGTGGATCCAGCTGGGTGATGAACTTGACCACCCTGATCCCCGGAAAGGGCAGGCCCTCCTGCTTGCTCCAGGTTTTCAACTGGAGGAACATTAAGATCCAACACTCCTCTCCTTCTCCTACCATTTCTTGCATACCTCCTAGGTCGTCCCTGAGTACTCATTGCTTATTTTTCTAGCAGGAAAAGACGTCTATGTCAAATCTTCATGCAAAATAAAGCATCCACTACTGAAAACCTAACAACATGTGTTTGATCTTTGATAGATTATTGTCAAATAGCATTGTTTAAACAACAAACAAATCACATACGACTATAGCATAACAAAGCCTAAACCCAATTAAAGAATCTGCTCGCAATTTAATGATTTTAAATATTGTTCAATAGTGGGAATAGCAATTGTATGCATCTCAACTTATGAGACAATTCACTACCCGTGGCCACAAGTGGTTAAAATCAACATCAAATTGACTCTAGAACTCGTCTGCTTTACTGACCAACATAGAGCTCATATTAAGAACTAATCTGCTGAATTCATCAATTTTCTTCTGCCAGAAGACTATTAATGTTTTAGATAAAGTAACATTTGATAAATTCTGATAAACATCTAAAGGCAAACAAATGATATCATCAACACATCCAGAGTCCCCAAATTTAACGTAATCTAAGCCAATTTAACTGTAAAAGCTATCAGTCTATAACACATAATGATAGAAACCTAGGTTTCTACTTTCTAACATAAACCTAGACACGAAAACTCTACGATCATGAATGTAAAATTGACTACACACATTCAACAAAAACGACGAGAAACTAACCAAAATTCATACGAGAATACGATGATATTTACAAATTACCATCAAAAGGCAATAAACAGATTGAAACATAAACATCTTATGAATGATCACGATGAAGATCGAAAACTTGATTGAAGTTAGCAAATGCGATGAAATTAAACCTCACCTGTAGCTATTCTCCGAGCGATATCGATCCGAAGGTGATAGAATGATGATATAGGTAGAGAAAGTGAAAGTATTCATAGTTTTACACACCGCCAAGGGTTTGACACCGTTTGTGAAGAAGAATGGAGGGAGTATTCGAAGAACATAAACCTGAGAGGGTTATAAATGGTCGGGTCGGTAAACCCCCGAAACAAGAAAACTGATTTTAATCCAAAACTATTAACTATGAACAAATATTAATCTCGATTAATAATTTAATTAATATTAATTTTAATTTTTGATTTTGTTGTCAATAACAATTTATACTAATTATTCGTTAACTCCATTAGTTTTTTATAACATGACATGTGACGTGACATAAAACATGACGTACTACATAATTAAAATAAATAATATAAATAAATCGCTTATTTTTTACGTTTTGTTGTCTCAAAGCTACTCAACTGATGACTAAAGGGTTACATTGAATAATTTCAAAAACTGATCTTTTAAAATAATAATTAAGTAATATATTTATACTTTAATTGTAACTATTTTATACGTAATGTCACGAGTCACGTTACGTCATACGTTATAAAAAAAAAAAACTAACGGGGTTAAAGAACATTTAACTTGTGACTATTATTAATAAGAAAATCAAAATTTGAAATTGATATTAGTCAAATTGTTAGTTGAAATTAATATTAATCAATTGATCAATATTAATATAATCAAATTTTCCAATAATTAATTAATTAAAATCACTATTGCCTCGTGATCCAACGGTATGACGTTTATTCCCTATTAAAATAAGGTGAGTTTGAATCTATAAAAGTGTAAGATATAAGATATGTGGTATTACTGATTAGTTATATAAGCATTGTTCAAAAAAGATAAATAACACTTATTATTTTCATGCTCTGTTGGAAGAATGATTAAGAATGGTGTTCCATTTTCCGGAAAACTTTTAGGTCGAGGTGTTTAGTTTCTTTAACTACTATTCCCATTCTGCGATCCGTTTGAAGAGGAATTTAATCATATCTTTTTTAAAAGCAACATTGCAGTGACTGTTTGAAGTTGCTCAAGAAAATAAACATTTTTTTTATCTTTATTCTTTTCAACAGACTAGTTCTCTCTAAATTTCTCAAAGATGTTTCTAGTTTAAAGAAAAAGAAATAAGGACAACGTTGATGTATTCTTCTACTTGGATGATTTGGAGAACTCGGTCGCCTCTAAAAACGACATATGATATCATTTTTCTTACGTTTATTAGATTAGCAGTAGATCCAAATTGGTGTATGTTTAATGTTTCATCTTTTTTTTCTTATATGCACTATCTATCTCCTCTCTACCTTATGGATAGAGCTTGAGATTTCGTCTTAATGATATGTTTGAGGATGTGTGTGCCAAATAAAAAAGCGCCCATAAAGCCTCCTACAAGACATGCATACTCGAGCCCTTCTAGATCAGCCCGAAATTTCTAGATCGGCCCTTGGCGGGGCTGGGTGTCGCAGGGCTACTAACCAGCATCAAGCTCATGCAAACCCATTACATCAAAATGAAAGAATATCTACTGGTGTTGTTACAACCAAATATATAAACTCAAAGTGACTCATCAAATCCTCATGATGTTATAAACCCAATTACACCCACAATAACAAAATCACACTTACAAATTTCAAATAAAAGAATCCATTTTCATGTATGCATAGATGAGCCCTTTAGAGCTATTCACAAATCATCCAAAATCCAAAAAATCTTCTTTCTCTTCTACCATGGGAAGCAGCAGCATTGCTTCACAAGAAACCAATGTAATGTGTTACAATCTTTGTAATGTTTAAACAAATATAGTAGAAATAACATAGATTAAGAAATGATGATACCTTGTTGGGTTTTTGGTTTCTAGGAATATTGTAATTTGGTCTTCCATCCGCCCCGGATGGCATTGGTGAACCGGTTACACGTTCCTCGCGCACCTGGTTGAAGATATGAGTATAGTTGTCTCCTGATGACGGGTTGCTTTCATCCCACTCTCCAAATCTAGGAACCGCTGCTCCTCTATCAGGCTGAGGGTAAAAACATAATGCAAGGAAACTTTAGTACTAAGTAATAATCCGAAGAGTTCGAGATGTTAAATCAATATCGACCAGTTTACTTATGAATACGTTGATATGTGCTTTGTAGTGAATCTTTAACGGATCAAACAAATTAAAAAAATTGATTAAAAGGAGATGAGTCAAAATTTTACTATACTTAAATGCAAACTTATAAATCAATTTATTCAAAAGTTTACATTTTTGTTAGTAATTAGGGTTAATGGATTTAAATACTCCCAACTATTGGAAATTGGCCGCTGCCACCCCCAAGTATCATTTTGACGAATATAATTGTCAAGTAAACACTTTGTTGTCTGTATCACCCGCCGTTTGTCAACACCCTAACGACGTTAACTTTCTGATGATGTGGCCTTAAACACGTCAGCTGCAACACAAGCGAGGCCTGTACACGTATGCGTGCCACATCATCAGAAAGTTAACGTCGTTAGGGTTCTTACAAACGGCGGATGATATAAACACCGAAGTGTTTACTTGGGAGTTATATTCGCCAAAATGATACTTGGGTGTGGCAGCGGCCAATTCCCAATAGTTGGGAGTATTTTAATCCATTAACCCGAGTAATTATATAACTATTGTAACCATATCTGACACATAAGTTACTTTTAAAAATTTAAAGTTTTGGAAAATTGTTTCAGGTCAACCCGACCCGTACAACTGTACAAGTAAATTTCATGTCTTGACCCTTTACTCAACTTCCCGTTCAAACCATCCACTTTGCCACCTCTATATAAAATTCTAGAACTATATATGTGTGTGTTTTTGTTGGTGCTGCAGATCCAAGTGAACTACGTTTTGTCCAACAAAAAAGCTACATTTGACTTCTGAAGTCAAACAAACTGGATTTTAACTTGATAATGGTATGAATTTGTTAAATTAAACAAGAATCTGATGGCTGCATCTAACTTTAGAACATATTCTCCACTAGTGGATAACTATTTTTATAAAATTTTGTCACAAAATTAATGTAATATTTTGAACTTTAAAATCATAGGGTTGACCTCAAAAGTCAAAGTATATAACAGAAAAGTAGAAAACTTACCGAGTCATTGCCTCGAGTTGGCTTCATTCTTGATCGGCTAGGAGTACCATGACTACTATCATAAGAATTTTTTCCTTCCCAAACCGGGGACGCGCTACCCTTCCCGGTGACCTTTGCCTGATAATGTGGGTGCAACGGTGACCTATCAAAGCTACTGTCAGACCCCATACTATGCTTCGTGGGACGGGCTACAGCCGCTCCTTGACCACCACGTTGATGGGCTGAGCCACCAGAAATTCTCCTCCCCGGGTTATCATTAGGTGGTGGATACTCATTGTCTTCCCGGGTAACCCGATGGTCAGGAGCGGGCCGAATGGCCCGCTTGTGGATGGGCTCGTCCGGTTCAGCGTAGGGTCGGGCCCGATGAGTGGGTGGTGGTGGGCTTTTATCAGCAAACATTTCAGGGTTCTCTTGTGGGTCGTTTGGGTTGATCATTTTTCCACCTGATTTACCTTTTCGGGCCTTGTCGAAATACACTGTGTATGGAACATCATCTTCACCCCAGTTACCGAATTTTGGTACTGTTGGACGCTGCTGCAAATAGTTAACAATACATAAGTAAATAATACAGTTACATAATGAGAGATTACTTTCAGAACCAATACTATGTTATAAAATTTATAGAACTATATAATACACTTGAATGTTACTAATCCCCTCATCTTTTAGTTTTTATATTTCTAATCCCTTTGCTAATAAAAATTATATAAAAACTAAAAAGTAGGTATTTTCAACAAATTAGCAGTGTGATTGATGCCCATGAGTATTTTGGGTTGGGTACATTCTCCAGTTTGATCCGTAACAATGGTATCAGAGCCAAACTCGGAGTGATGGCATGGAAAGAACCAACTGTGACCAACGTGGCCATGACCAACAAGGACGTTGGCCCTTAAGGAGGGCGAGTGCTATGGACTGAAATATTGCAATATACGAGACTTGTCCCGTATTGATTGTATTGCTGTTGATGTTGGGTTTATAGGCTAAAAGGATTCGCTCACCCATCAGACTAGTTTTTTAAATTGAGTTTTCCTGTTTGATCCGTAACAGTCAACTAATTATCAAAGGTACTGGTTGACGGAACGAGGTTGCAAGTTGCAACCCATTAATCATACCCACCTAAAGGGTCTAGTTTTGAAAATCCAATCCCATTATCATTCTATCCCACTGTCAAACCCATACTCTTTGGTACTGATTTCAAACTATAAACTAATCAATATGATTCAATATGAGGGAACCATAGGACGCCCTGACTCAAGATTCTTGACCATTACTCAAAGTTCCTCAAGTGTGATTATTTCGACTCTAAATCATCAAAAGATATAATTATTAACATGTCAAAATGTTCGCCTTCAAGAGTCAGCATTGTGTGGGTTAAAATTCGAATCCAATTATTGCTAATAAACCTAAACCTTGCTTCTGTTCAAATTGTACATACACAAACCATATAGCATTTCAATCATACATGATATAACATATATATCTTAATTACTGTAGTCAACGAAAGTCAACTCCATCAATAACATCTTCAAGAAATCATCAATACAAACATGGATCTAAGTAGCATTTCGAAGTAGTTCTTAATCATATCAAACCCCATTTAAGAAATAATAATAGATTCAATCAATAATATTAGTTTCTCCGGCAACATTAACTCTACCTCCATTCAAGTCAACTCTTGACTTTTAATCCCTAAATTGGATATTTTCCATGATCAAAATCGTACCCAATTGAAATTATTGCCGGAGAGAGTACCAAATTCACGATTATTATCAATTTGTGCACAAATAACACAATTTAACATATTCAACAAGAACAGATGTTGACTTGACTTCGTGCAGAACCTTGAAAGATAACAATTTTTAAAAGAAATTAATTGACTGATTGATAGTATCAATAAACGAGAAACTATTGAAAATTAAGCTCAAAATTAACCCAAAAACGCAATTTGAACAACACCCATTTAAGATAAACTTACCGCCATCGCTAATCAGGAGAAAGCTTGAAGAAATCAGAATCAGAATCTGAAGAGCACGATGATTCTTTAGCAATTGATTACAAAAACTCACGAAATTGAGATCTTAATTTAGCAATTGTAAACTTGAAATTGAAGCTCTCAAGTTCTTCGTTTATATGTGTTTTGTGTGTGTATGAGAGAGAGAGAGAGAGAGAGAGAGAGAAAGAGAGAGAGAGAGATCATATATATATATATATGATAATGGAGGAATGAAGAAGAAGCAGTCTTGAAGGAAGAAGAAGATGGTTTATCAACCGTTGACCGGCGCCACCGGTCATATTTGACCATTACATAACCACGAGGGGCACATATTGTTTTTTTTTAAACGTATTTTATTATAAAAATAACTAAAAGAGTTAATTACACGATTGATCCCTATTGCATGCTCGTATTTTAAAATTAGTCTTAATTTTTGAAAAATTACAGATTTGGTCGTAACTGTTTATTAAATCATAATATGATTAATTACTGATACTAACTTTTGTTAAATTTCTCAATTAAATGGATATGAAAAAATCAAAATACCCATGAACTAAAACAACAAAATACATATAATATATGTGGGACCCATTTTTTTCAGATAAATAATATATATATACACACATCATCACCATTTCTTCTACACCACCACTATTTAACCACCACCATAGTCCAACCATCGCCACTATGTAATCACCACAGCCACCATGGTCCGACCACCACCACCACCGACCCTCACTCACCCAGCCACCCCCGATCCCTGTTGCTACATCCCCACCTAGCCTTCTGATCGCTGCTTCCTACATCATATCTACTCCATTCTCCAAGTAGGCGTCGTCGGCGGTTCATCATCATTCGGTAGAGGCGACAACATGCGGTCACAATCGTTTCTCTTTGTTGACGAAGCTATGGCCGACAACCCAATTGTTGTCGGCGGTGGAGTGTGGTGGAGTGTGATGAAGAAGAAGGGTGGTGGCGGTGGATGTGCGTGTGTCGGAGGTGAACGAGTAGGTGGTGGTCTGGATTTTATTTTATATATTTTGTCTTTTAGTTCTAGGGTATTTAGACTTTTTACTTCTACGTAACTGAAAAACTTAATAGAAGTTAGTGTTAGGAACTAATTATGTTGTGATTTGGTAAACAGTTGAAACCAAACTTGTAATTTCTTAAAAGTTAAGATCAATTTTGCAATATAAACATACCATAGGGACCAATCGTGTAATTAACTCTAACAAAAAATAAAAGTATTATAACTCTTTTTGTTTTAGCCGTTTTTAAGCTTTATACATTTAATAAATCGGATTATTTCAAGGTCAACCACTTGAAAATATATACCACCTCTAATATTTTAGCGTATGGCGGTTTTTAACAGAGGATGGTTTTCTAATAACAAACAAATCCAAGATTAAAATTATTATTCATAAAAGATGATGGATGTATTTGTGTCTATTAACCTTTTTTACGAGGGTTCTTGGCACCATTTAAGGATATGAGGTCACTTTTTGTTGAGGTGTGTTGTCTAGTTACATAAATAACAAGTGTTAATCTCATCATAGTGAGAAACTCTTTGAAAAAACTTTATCGTAAGAATACGTATGTTTTTTAAGAAGAGTGATAAGCAAATAGAGCAAAAGTAGTTGGAAAGTATTAAATATCTTCTTTTTATAAGGTATGTTTATATAATGTGACGTTTTACACTTGTCATTAATGTGTAGTACCACAATCATCTGTTGTCAATTCATCCAGCTAGAGCCTAGATGATTGTGTGATGTCTATTAGTGTGATCAAATGAAGAAATGGATGTTGTAACCGTTTTTTTCGGGGGTCGTCTTAGCATCTTGCTAGCGACTTTCCACTGTTTTGTTTTTGCTTTATATTAATGCATAAAATCTTTTGCCGTTCAAAAAAAAAAAGTGAAGAAATGGACGGACTAAACGATCAAGTGACACATGGTATACTTTTGCCATCAATTTAGCGACTAACACTTTAAATCTCAAACTTAAGGGATTTGCATTTTGAGCACTTGTCTCTTGGTTCGTGTATCGTCTTTATTTGCTCAAGTGCGCTTGATATATGCTCACTTAAAGTTGTATTATTCATTGAGATGGGTTTCAATATCTATCTATATAAAAAAACAGACTTTTAGCTACAATAAAATTGTTAATATTAAGCCATTAAAGTTTATTTCTTTATAATTTGATCACCTCTATCATATACATAAAAGAGCAATGTATATATACTATAACAATTTGCAAAGTTAGTGAATTGTTTAGTGAATTGGTTAAAAAATAAATAGAAAAGGATCAATCATGTACACCACTAAATTCTTTTTGAGGTTTTAAGATTAACAATATTACTTTATTTTTAGAATTATTTTTTTCGTAGTTTGTTTTTCTCCTATGAGTTATAAAATATAATGTTATTTGAAAATCCGAATACATCGTTGTGACGTGTTTATTTTTTTATTTACGTGTTGGTATAAGTTTCGTTGAACCAATCATGGTCAAATATAATAAATTTTCAAATTTTTCTACACATGTTAATGTTTTTTAATTTTCAAATATACCATTGCGAAGTGATATGATGCACATTTTATATAATAAACATTACTTTTTTTTAAGACTCACATGTTCACTAATCTATTTTTAAACCACGCCATATATTTACGACCGGACTTAAACAACACCACTTGAGAAAGATATCACAACACCTTGATATCATTTGGCTAAAAACTATTTGTTTTAAGTTTATGTATGTATTTTGAAAGGCTTTTTTTAACTACCCTAACTACTTTTACTTTTACCTACACGTTTTAATTACATCACTCTTTGAAATTAAACTCACGAATTCCACTATAAGAGGCATAACATTTAAGATGTGGACTTTTAGAGCATGTCTTTTGAAAGTTAAATATAATTTTTCAATATAATATTAATTTTTGTTTAATTTTGTCAATAGACGTCTTCATGAAGTATAATAAGGAGAGCCACCAACCGACTCCAACCGCTTTATTTTTATTGGCCATACCAGCTGTCGTGAACTAATCACAAAGTTCAAAAATTTATTAAGTTGGGGACTAATTTGTATAATTGTATTCAATGTTGCACCAGAAAAAAAAATATCTTATACTTTTTGTCTAGCATTTTGTTATACTTTGATAAGTAATTAAATCCTATTGTCGTTAAAATAATAATTGCACCAAAGTCCACCAAAAGTCTATGTTTTTTTCCGTATGGGATTGTCTTTATATGACTATATGAGGCGGCCAAGCCAGTCCCGAGAATTCTCAAAAAATTCTAGGCATGGGTGAGAACGAAAAATGGGTACTATAATGGGTACTATAACATGACGTATATAGAAAATTTAAACAGAAAACTTGTATATAAAAATTTATGATACGGTGATAATTGTATTATAGCTTACTTACGTGAATCGAGAGGTTCTCCGATCTTTTTTGAAGTAAAGTTCTCGATCAAGTATTCATAATTTATGATCTCCAATACATTGTTTTTAATTTAGGTATTAATATATTAAAGTAGATTCAGATTAAATAGACGGTATTAGGTTAAATTATTTAAAATATTAATAGGCTCTAATATAAGGTTCTGTGGGCTAAAATATTTAAATGTTATCGGTTTTATTAGTGAGTTTATAAATAGTTTATATTTTTTTAAATACACATATATTATATATAACATATGAAAAATTTTGGACCTCTAAGAAGATCGGGCTATGGGCAGTCACCCATCCCGTTCCCCCTCAGGGCCGCTCTTGTGAGGGAGTGATGGCATCATGAGATTTAAGGTTCATTTTGTGTTCAGGTCTCTTTTTATATATTTAACATAAAACTTTATTTAACCAACCCACTCAAGTTTTCAATGAAAATATCATAAAAATCGTTTTTTAACGACGAAATTATTGTTTCTATTAGCCTTAAACTTAAAACCTTTATACTTAGGTGTTTAAAAAAGGATTTGTTAATACTACTAGGTTGTCTACCTGGTATAAAAATGGTAATTTTCTAAGATGATTATAAAATGTACGTCTCAAAAAAACATATTAATCTTTTATCATTATGATTGTACTTTTTAGGCACACAAGTCACCATTAAAATCCTTTTTTTAAATTTTTTTCCGCCCAAGCACCATCTGACTCAGGATTTTAGAATTGGTGGATCTAACCTGCTCCTATAACGTGCATATGGATCCTATAAAATTAATTATAATTGAAAATTTTTAGTAAGACAGATATTCAATTTTTTATTTTATTGAAGTTGTCATAATTTCAAATTTAAATTCCTACTTGCTATATCACCGTCATCTCCCAACACTAATTAACACCATTGCTACCATACCGTCGTCACCTAACACTAATTAACACTATTGCCACCACACAGTCGTCTCTTAACACTAATTAACATCATTGCCACCCCATTATCCCTACAACACTTAGCTGTTGTGTGTGTATATATATATTTCCACTTATCTCCTTTGAAAATAATTACAAAATTTCAAATAATTTTATAAAGTAAGAAAATGTAAAATTTCACCAAGTTGTCGAGTTGTAACTCGTGATTAATTATTTGATTATAGAATGATACCAATCATTTTGAAGATATGTATTCAAGGTTTTTAATAATCACAAATATTTTTATTAAGTTTGTATACGTCATTACTTTAATGTTATGAGTTGGAATGACATCACAGCTTTCCATACTTAATCGTTTTGATCATTATTTATATGCATGTGTGTAATATTCAATAAAGTCCTCTTCACTTTCAAACGTCAACTGACACGTCCAATTGTCCATCGATCGTTTTTAATATAGTTATATCCTAGTAGCATTGATAAAATAACTTGTAACTTTAACTTGCTTGTACTTTAGCTTAAACTAGTTGGCTGGTATACATATTAAAACTGAGTTTAAGTTGAATGTAGCTACTCGAATAAATTTTCAGTCATTATAATTCTATTGTATATTGGTAGTGTTGTATTATATTACTTGAAATTGTATAACTTTGTATTGTTGTTAAAGTTGTTGTTTGAGATTTTATTTTAAAAAGATACACTTATGTGTATCTAGTTGAATACGAGTTCAACTGTAAGATTAGATCAAACTGACTCGATTTGTATTGCTATGAGCTAGAGTCCAAGTTAATGTTGGCTCAACCCAGCTCTGTGCTTGAAGAAATCTAGTCATATATTTAAAAAATAATATGTTTAAATACATAATATATATGATTTCAATAACTACAAAGAATCATCAGACTCGGCGTTAAAAATTTTAAAAGCGAAAAGAGCTTTATTAATGTAAACCACAAATAAAAGCAAAAATATTAAAATAAAAATGGATAGATAAAAGAAAACATTATTAGTATACGAAATGTATGTTTTTTTAAAATACTTAAGTCGATAAATATACAAGTGTGAAAATAAAGTTTATGACCGATACAAATATGAATTTTAGTCAAAATTCATATCATTTACTCTTCAAATTTTGATGATGGTCATGCAAACGTGGTAGGCACTCGTAATTAATGTTCACACATAACGTGCACGAAGACTTTGTCAATCATTCAAGAACGACATTTGTTTTCCTTTTTATTCGACTCCTAATTATTTATTTAATAAAGTATATTCTTGAGCCTTTTGTAACTAGTTTTATACCGGTCCGGTGGCCGGGTATTTTAATATAATAATGACATGACTACTTTTCTTTCATTCTAAACATAAAAGTATGTGTTTAAGATTAATGTACAACTCATTTAGCTTATTAGTAACAAAAATAACAGAATACATTAAAATAACCACAAAATAAGAAAAAATCACAAGAATCTTTAGGAAGATACACAAGAAGAAAAAATCATGCATAATACAAATATCACAATTTGAAAAAAAGTTTAAACCTTTAAGTATGGGAATGCAAACTTCAATTATCTTTACCGAATAGAAAGGAAAATCAAAGCATTTGAACAAAAATAAAGAAACTAAATGAAACAAAAATGTTAATTTATTTAAGATCAAAGCATGTGTATGTAAAACAACATTTATTTAATTCATACATCTTAACTTTTTAATGTCATAATGACATAGATTTTCTTCTTCTTTTTGCATTTTAAACAAAAACAACATTTATTCAAGATCAAAATACAACTCCTTTAATTATGACAAGAAAACGACCAAAGTACCAAACTACACTAAAAGAAACAACAAATTATATGAAGATGAATAACATGAAGATACCACCCGAAAGACAAAATGAATATATTGAATTGTTGACACAGTTTGGGTCAAATATAACAATTAATAGGTTTTCTTTTACATCCTTTATTATTGGCTCATCATATTAAGTCACAAATGAAACTCAGCATCCTTAGCATACATGGTTCATTCCATTTATTTCTTTCCTCTTCCTTGTTCTGTTTTCCACCAAATCCATTTCTTTTGACTAAGACATCCAAGCCTATTTTATAACCAAATTCTTTGAGCCACTAAACCATTCCCGCTAAATGATTTAATATGTGCATCCTTTCATACTGATAACCAAATTCTTTTAACCCACTAAACCGTAAATCAATGTATGCAGCCATTCAAACTCATTCTTATATATAGATGAATGATGATGCTCTTCCGGATAACGGCTTGAATGAATTACCTATAGAAAATCAGAAACAGACTACTTAATCAAATTCAATGGAGGAAAAAAGACCAACTAATTGATGGTTTATGCAATTTGAGTGTGAATACGTCACATACTATCTTCAACCATGGTTATTAATATAGAGAAACATAAAATGTTAAGATTACAATTAATTAACAGTCAAAGTATTGGATTAAAAAATAGGGAGTTGGATGGATGTAAGTAAGGGAACCTTTGATGATTGTTATATGAAAGTGCAGATGCCGAAAACTATAATGGTCACTTTAATTCACTATTTTTTTGACCCAATGAGCATGAGAAGGGGATGCTAAACACTGTTTGTAAATGTTTGT
This sequence comes from Flaveria robusta, assembly GCA_025506415.1. Taxonomy (NCBI): domain Eukaryota; kingdom Viridiplantae; phylum Streptophyta; class Magnoliopsida; order Asterales; family Asteraceae; genus Flaveria; species Flaveria robusta. The sequence continues at coordinate 3,914,455 of CM046475.1, read as the reverse complement.
CTAATACCTTCTTTAATAGCACTTTAGTTGGCATACAAATAAAACTTCCAAGCATAGTAAATGCCTGAAAAAGTTTACTAAAAGAAAGACTATTGATAAACACATGGAAGAATTATATCAAAAGCAATTTATTTTTCAAAATATCAAGAACGCAATACCATGGCACGTTGATTATGTTTCCCCTGTTGCAAAATTTCTGTCACAATGCGACCTGTTCCTTTCGAGAAAAGAACATCAACTTTCCCCTTAGACCCATTACATATCTCTGGTTGTGTTGTTTCACAATGGACCTACAAAGTCACAACGATAGACATCAACACATACAATTCTTATAATCCTTTCACTGTAGTTAACATATTAAATGCATAACAAAATCTTTAACGCCTCCAATTTTGTTTATCATTTCTCAATAAATAAATAAATATAACCAAATATATGTCACTAATCAGTAATCCTACATGTCTTCAGGTTTTGCTTGGTTTCGGCAAAGCAGACGAACCGTACCGGCAGTAGTACAGTGATGGCATTGAAGAATTTAGAAAGAAAGCAGAAGCTTTTAGGTTGGTTCCTCGATGGCGATTGTAAAGGGGTAGTGGTGTACTGGTGTTGATCCAACGAACACAATCAACCAGCTGATGTTGTTTAGCGGGTTTCACATCTTGGAGACGAATTTGGATCTGGACGACTACTCATTCTCTCCCTATTCTCACTTCAATTTCATTTGTGTCGATTGAAACCTTCAAAAACTTGTATGGTCCTCTGTTCTCTCACACTCAAATAATAGAAAGGAGGTATCACGGGGTAAGCATGGAGGCGACGTGGGAGGAGAACCGACTCCGTCTACAAACCACCCGTAACCACAAAAGAAGTTAATTAACCTCTAATTTTTTGAAAAACCGTCGTCAACATGACAACATCTGCGTCTAGAAGAAACCATCAGTAACCGCCCTGGATTGGCGTAACCGCCGACTTTAAACGGCTGAGATTTAATTTTAAACTAATCTAACGGTTGATATTTATTATACCAGCGGTTACATTATCCACAGACAATAAAATATATAATTTATTATTTTTCAAACACATTATTTGAGTAATATAAAATAATAATAAGCTGTTAAATATAAAACCAATAGAAAGTGTTAATAAAGCTTATTTTTTGTTAATTGCGGTAAGCATTGCATTATCTTGATATATTCGATGTTTTGATATATTGAACATCTTCGTTATTTATTTACTTTGATAGAATAGATTATAGATGTTTTCCGGATAAAATTATGTTATATACAACGTTTAGCATCGATAAAAAAGTATATCAAATATAAATAGTAAATTATAAATATATAAAAATAAACTATTGAATAAGTAACACAGTAACACCATAGTATAAGGGCATATGTGCAACATATGTTATAGTTCGACATCGGATTTTGATAACACCACTTTGAAGTTTAACTTAGAAATGTTTTGTTTTAAATATTTGTACTTCATAATTAAAATTTAGGTGATTAAGAAAAGCATGTCATCGGGGTGTAAGACACTTAATAAGCAATATCTTTCGTAAGCAATGCGCAAACATATATAATTTTTTAGAGTTTTAGACATGGTTAAACATGTCCGGGCCAGTTTTACATGTTACACGACGCTTGGGTGCCCAAGCAAGCGTATTTTACGCCTTTGACAACATAGATTGAATTTGATAAAACTATTAGTATTTGAAAATTTTAATTGGGAGAATTTGAAATCGATTAGTATCTTAGAAAACTAACTAATTTGAGAAGAAATAGTGGTTCATTAAAACAAGAAATAGAAAAGCAATTGCAGAAAGGGATAACAGATAATTTACAGAAGATTAAATTAGGGTCTTATGAAAAAAGATAAACAAGTTAAAACCACATAGGCTCATGTTAATTCTCTTCAAAACAATGTCCCCATTTACTTCTTGAATATGATCAGCTTCTTGAAGATAACCAAACTCTTTAGGCTAAAGCTTTAGGTTACAAGGAACGAAGAATCTTTATATACAACTAATCAAAATCTTTGAGGCAAATTTCAGATTATCTGTTTAACCGCTGTTAACTTTTCTCTGTTTGACGCGACCGCTTTGTTTTCTCGAGTAATGATGTCTATACAACCCGAGGATGTTCACTTTTGTTTCATGTTTTAACTGATTTCCCCATCTTATTGGGGCTTTGGTAGATTAAAAACAACAGCTTGATACAAGTAAACGGGTCAAAACTGCCATTTCGACCGAGACAATTTTCAGTCTATTTCACCAAAAGTTTTACATCTAGTCCTGTGGTGATGTCATCTCAAGATCCAACATTTCCAAAACTTTCAAGATTTCTTGATACTCAAAATGGCTCTTATCTTCCATAACAAATGCATGAAGCTTCCCATTTACTTCCACAACACTGTTACCAGGCACTTTCTTTGTCCCACTTTTCTTCATTGCATTTCTCACATCAGCAACTTCATCCCACTTTCTTGATTTCGCGTAAAAATTTGAAATCAAAGCGTAAATGCCGGTGTTAACATCCGGATTCAACTCCAAGATCTTCTTAGTCACCATTTCCCCGATAAGAAACTTACCATGGTTATGACATCCTGACAAAAGCGCAACCCAAAAGGCTAACCCTGGTTCAGTTTTCATCAAACCAGTTAGATTGTAAGCTTCTTCAACATGCCCTCCACGCGCCAAAAGATCGGCCATACAGACATAATGTTTATCATCCGGCTCAATGTTGTATTCATGAACCATGCGGTTGAACCATAACCTACCTTCTTGTACTAAACCTGCATGACTTAATGCTGACATTAAAGAAGCAAAAGTTGTATTGTCTGGCTTCGAGTTTGCATCTAACATCTTGTGGAACACTGCAAGGGCTTCATTACCATGCCCATGTACCCCGTAGCTAGCAATCATCGCGTTCCACATGACTAAATCTTTACATGGCATTTTATCAAAAAGGGTACGCGCGTAAGGAAGCGAACCGCATTTTGAGTATGTATCAATCACTGCCGTGACTAGAATTTGATCAAAAACTAGATTTTTTATCACATACCCATGTAGTGATCTAGCAAGTTTTAAGGATCCAATTTGAGAGCAAGCTAAAAGTGAACCAACAATGGAAGCCAAATCTGGTTTGAATCCAAATCTTTGCATCTCGACCAGTAAATCAAACGCATTACCAACCAACCCGTTTTGAGCGTAACCAGATATCAACGCACTACAAGCAACTACGTTCTTGTATTGCGTTGATATGAACACTCGAGATGCAAGCTCAATATTTCCGCTTTTAGCATACATGTCAATGAGACTTGTTTGAACTACTATATCATTGGCGAAAAGATGTCTCCTTATCAAATACCCATGTACCGAAGGACCAAATTTTGCATCTTTAACACTTGCACAAGCTTGAATTAAACCCAAAAATGCAATTCTATCTCCTTCAATGTTCTCTCGTTGCATACACCGATACACATCTATCGCTTCACCACCTCTCCCACTTTGTGCAAACCCTGTTATCATTGTAGTCCATGATACCACATCTCTTTTAGGCATTTTCTCAAACACTTTCATCGCGTCATTCATCCTCCCACATTTCGCATACAAATTCAACACCGAAGAAGCTACAAACACATCACCTTCATAACCACAATCAACCGCACGCTTTCGAATCTCTTCGCCCATTTCCAAGTTCATCATGCTTGTGCAGGCCTTAAGTGCCACTGTAAAAGTGGAGCTATCAGGCTTAACTCCTTCAAGATTCAGTTCACGGTAAAGATTAATTACTTCATTGTGACAATCTTTACGAGAGTATGCAATTATCATAGCATTCCAAACATCTATCTTTCTGTCAGGAATTTTATCAAACACCTGGTGGGCAATGTCAATATCACCAGTTCTTGAATATGACGCTATCAGTTGGGTGCTGTAACTCCCATTGTTAATGTACCCAGAGGTTATCAGCAAAGCATGGATCTTTGCGACAGATGAAGTGTCTTTACAAGTGAGGAAAAACGATTTGATGGTTTTTTGGTGAAACATACATGTATGCTTCAAAATCAGTGATTATGAAGAACAGATTTTCTTGATGTTTACGAGTGAGGAATGATATAATCTCTACATAACCAGTGTTTTATACTTTTGAGCCGATGAATCTCCCTCTTCATCTAATAATGTATTTTATACTGTTCTTTTATGATACTGCACAAAAACTTAACTTTATACTGTATGCTGATAAGTGGTATTTAGGAAAAACAATTATTGTAAAAAAGACTTGTAATTAAGTTGCAAAGAGGTTAAAAGTTTTTGTAAAGAATTTTTGTTATTATTTTAAAGAAGTCGACATGTTAACTAATTCAATGTTATAAAGTCATGTCATAAACAGTTTGATAGGTAGGACTTACAGAATATAAGTTTTATGATTGAATCATGCTACATGTACATCAATTTTTTAATGATGTACATTATATACACACACCTGATACATGTCACATCAGTTGTTTCAACTTTTAAACCAGAGTTTAATTTTTGGCTTTCTAGTTAAACGGGTTTTTAGTTTTGACTTTTTAGTTAAACGGGTGTATAGATTTGTATAAAAGAGTTCAAGTTGTAGCTTTTCATGTTTAGCTGGCGTTTAACTCTTGGATTTCTTTGTTAAACGGGCACTTAACTTCAGAATTTCTCTTTTAGATGCCAGAATAACGTCAAAATAAGTCAAATTCGTCAGTGGTGTTTGCATAGGACTTCCTTTTATCATTTTTGTTTTGATAGCTTAATTATCAACCCATAGGATTAAGAAGATCAGAACCTACGTATGTGGAATCATTCCATATTCAATTTTCGAGATTCATTCCTTCTTTTTCCCAACTCATTAAAGCTGGCGATGTCAAACCTCATGTTGTTTTATATCGAGTCAAACGGGTAAAATATAATTTTTTTTCTGTTCCTGAAACATGCCAAACGCATCGTATGAGTCAAGAACGTCGAAAGCGAGCCTAACTTGTATTCAGATGCTTAGATTTTGGTTTCAACTTGCAAGGGTTGATTATGTAAAATAACAATGTACTTGTAACATTAAAGAACGAAAAAAGTTGTAATGGAAATATGTTTGAATTTACATGATCATTCGTTCTTCTGGTGATAGAAGTCCAAAGAAGGGATTTGTTATAGCAGACTGCAATATGTTCCCAGCCGACTTGAAAACCGCCATATCAAACCTATCTCTCGGAAGAAACAAGTACTCGTCGTCTTCAACTCTTTCAAACCCACAAAGCTCCAGAAACTTTACTCCTTGTTCAAATATCCCCACTCTCTCCTGTTAGTTAAATCAAGAGCAGAACGAAAATTAGAAACATGAAAACCTTGTTCGAAAATGGTTCAAACTAAATTAGGTCTAGTTTGGTTAAGGTTATGTTTTCTTTCTAATGTGTCAAATGAGCCAACGATTCTAAAGTCGCTCAAAATGCAATTTTAATGCCTACGACTCCTAAATCATTTTAACCAAACAACATGATTCTTACTGAAAACATATGATTTTCTGTCACATTTGACTTGGTAATTATTATAAAAAAAGAGTTTGGATAAAAAGTGTTTCAGTTAAACCTAACATTGTACGAAAGACATATCTTTTTGACCCGGATCTCCTTTTAACCAGAACCAGACCTGCCCCACGGCCCCCAAATGCCCTATTTGTCACTTCTACTTTTGTGGGTCTAGTTTGTATGTTTCTAACTCATTTGCTAATTGAAAACTCGATACAATCGTGACTCGATTTAGCTTGGATCACGCGGCAAAAAACTGACCCATTTACAGCCATATATGAGATATCAGAAAACTGAAAAGCATCCTACATACTTTATGCAAGATTTCATGTAGTTTCATAGCACTTTCTTTAAAGTTTTAGAACAAAGATGATACCTTAAAAGCTGGATTACTCAGTCGGATCTTCCTGAATTTATCTTCATCAGGATCTCTTGCAACATTTCTGACATAAATTAGAAGAGTCTTAAAAGCTCTCTTCACTTTGACATCATCATCCTATATTTTGTAAGAAACTCAATAAATGTTTATTGAATTAATGCATTAATATTATTCAAATTTTCCAATATTTTAACACTACATAAGAATGACAGTAAGACTTACCTTATTGTATCGCCTGAGCGACCTTAAGCATTCTCTTATGAGATCTAACTTCGTTGACAAACTAACACCAATCTCAGTAGACATAACAGGAAACATCTGTTTTTCAATATTAAAAATTTCATGTTTGAGCTTAAAAATGTATTTTACAATCTTATACATCGAAACTTGATATGAAGGCATACCTTATTTTCTTGAACCATAGGCGTGCTGGTCTTAAGAGAAGCATGATTTCGTAGAGGTGATTCAACTCTCCCCCTTCTTTCTAACTAAGGCATAAGGAACATTACAAGTTAAAAAAAAGAATCGGAAAATCAAATTTAGGCGCAATACTTAAATTAGAATTCAACCCATTTGACCCATTTCCTTTTCTATGATTTCTTATTTGACAGGTTATAGATCAATATAACCCAAATTAACCCCTTTAAAACTTATAAGCAAATGTGAAATTGTCATATACAATGCTTATTAGTGATTTCATAACAAACAATTTGTTGACCATCAGTAACCGTAGTTTTTAGCATACTAAATAGTAAAGATATGAAATCCTAGATATACTTTGAAAAAGAAGAAGAAAACCAGAGGGGAAATGAGTTAATTTCAGTTATACTTGTTTCAAAAACAGTTAAAGCATGCCTAGTTATTGAATTTAGCTAAAAAGGAAGCGGATCAAATGACTTTAAAAGTCACCCAAGCATACACAATAGTTTACAACCTCCATAATTACTTTATTTCAAGTAAAATCAGGTCATCAAATACATACTGAATATGAACAGATAGTGGATAGTTTCAGGGAGGAGGGGGGAAGTGTAATTCAGCAATAACCTTGTCCTGTTGTAATTTCTGACGAACTTTTTCACGTGCTCTATTTTCTTCCTCTTTCTCTGCTTTCCGCAAGGCTATAAAACTGATTATAATGAAGTGATTGAAGAAACATATAGCCATTAAGAGAAAACAGAAAAAAAATTAACAGGGTTTTGAGAAAGAGACCGTTTTCTTTCGTTTTCTTCTGCAGTTTTCTTTGCTTCTTGCAGTTCTTTTCCTATCCGAATTCTTTCCTGTAAATGTGAAAGAAAGAGATAAAATCCTTCATGTATATGACCTTAAACAAACAACCAAGCAAACAAGCAGTGGAAGGTGAAAATGTAACCATTTAGCCTATAATTAAAATCAAACCCAAGAAAACGCGTTCAAGTAATCATCTTTCTGCGACTTAATGCTAATCATATGGTATTTTTCATTAATATTAACATCTTTAGTCCAAAGAAAAGATTAGCATTTTTAAAGTGACTTTTAGCCTCATTCCTGCTAGAATGATAAACAGCATAGCAAAAGGAGAAAATCCATAATCAGTCCACTTAATCCCATTTATATGATTAAAACCATGAGGTATGAAGGTGTTCATATCTTCCTAGATTGTCCAATTTTGAAAGATTGAATCTTATAGAAGTAGATATCGTAATCATATTTCATTTGTTAATCAATTTCAACTTTAAAAAAAGATAAAATTTTGCGGGTCATTCCAAACTGACCCAACCCATGTGAATCATTTACAATACCTTCTCTCTACTCGATGCTGATTTCATATCTTCTACCTTGTTCCTTTTTCGCGATTTTTCTCTGTAATTGTGCACAAACAAGTATTAAGTACAAAGCCAAGCAATCATGAGTTTTCTGGATGACTAAACAGAGAATTGTTACAATCATCATCATCATTATATCGGATAAATCTCATGTAGGTATAAATTTTTTTAAATGTTTCACTAAAAAGGACATAACAAACCTTAACTTTTGTGCTGTGAGGTTTACTTCTTCCGACACAAAAGAAGGCTCAAAATCCTCGATTTCAATTTTTACCGGAACCTGGTGGATTAACAAACAATGTTAACAAAATCCTAAATACATGACATTAGACAAAAAAAAAAAAACTTTCATTTTGAAGCTTATGAGTGGCAACAAGAAAAACAATATGATGGGTGAAATCTATATGAAAACTTTAACAAGCTGTACCAAGCTAAAATGCAAACATTTCATATAAACGCGTAAGAGATACAAAAGTGGAACAGATATCAAAACAAATAAATCATACCGGCGGCATTTTATCAATTACAGGGTCATCCTCATGCTCAACAATCCAATTAATGGCATCCTCTAAACTAGAGTTACCTTCACAAAAATATAACTATGTTCAGAATAACATCAAAATGCAATAATCTATGGTTGTTTTACAGTTGGAGGTACAATTCAATGGACACGTTAATATATAAATGGGTCGAAATTACCACCTCTCTGATAAATGAAAACAAAAATGTAAACAGGTTCACAAATATTTTCGTAATAATGATTCGTCGATTCCTTTGATCAAATTGTTGCCAATGGACTAACCTGAATGATAAAGTGCTCTCGTTGCTCGGGCCAATGGAAACCCCATTTCCTCAAGTTCATCAAGTAATTTCTTGTTTACTTCTTGAACATCCATTTCTAATATGCAATACCACAAACGTCAATACATCATACATATATAGGATCATCTAATTACATAAACCAAATTACTAAAACCATGAAACCTAATAAAACCCTAGGTAATAAGACTATGGTTTAGGGTTTTCAAAGTGATAAATCAAACCATCAAACATAACAAGGGATTCTCACCTTTTGGTATCGGAAATGCGAAGGAAAACACCGATCAAAATGTGGTTATTGGAAGCCCTAAAGTTGTATATAAATGCCGAAAAGATTATCGCCATTATTAGATTAAAGGGATGCTGATTCGTTACTTCACCGGATAATCTTTGTGGTTTCATCCTCTCAAAGTCAAATTCTTGTGCTTCACGTATAGTTCAACTCGATTCTTTTTACGTATTTATAGTTTATGACGTATTTCACGTATCCCCAAATTGCCCAATCTTATGTTAGCACGAAGATTTGGTGGGCCATCTCAATTAAGTGATTATTATTTTTCTCAAGACAAGGTATGTTACATCTCATATATGGTATCTGGGTTGTAGTCGAGTATCAAGTTATTGAAGCTGTTTTGAAGATAATAGGGTTAGAATCATGTCGGATACATATATTATGAGTAATGTAATTTGTCGTTTTAAAAGAAAAAAGATGAGATAATAGTTGTTAAGGATTAAAGTTGTTTTGGGATAGATTATGAGTAGTGTAATTTGTCGTTCCAAACAAAAAAAGATGAGATATGTTTCGTTGTATCATTAACGGTGTCGATTTTTTTAAAAATGAATTGGGTTCTTTTGTTTAATTTAGAGATAATTATATAGATGGTTCTTGTAATTTACAGAAATTCAGTTTTGGATACTAAGGTGGTGTTTGGTTGATTGGAATTCATGGGAATCTAATGGAATTGGAATTTGAATTCCATTCCTTAGATGTGTTTGGTTGGACAAAAGAAGAATACGTAATTGGAATTAATTCCAATCAAATCCCTTGATTAGCAGAATTCAGAATCCTTCTATGTATTAAAGGAAAGTTTAGTAAACCACCGGAATGTTTGTGAGTTACCGAAATAACCCAAACGATTGTTGCTAAATAGTGCCTTCTCCATCATCTGTAACCATAGGTGTTGTATGTTCATTCTAATCCATCTCTATCACTGTTACGAGATCTTCATCTTTCGTCGGCGTCGCTAGTTTCTCCGTCCCCTAAGTGTTACTAGATCTTCATCTTTCGTCGGTGTTGCTACTTTCTCCAGCCACTAAACTGTTATGAGATCTTCTCCTTTCTCCGATGTCGCTAATCCATCTCGAGTTTGCCGGAATCCAGCTAATCACACCAAGATGCAGTGAGAGAAAGTGAGATTCGATGATAATGAGGCACAATTAAGCGAACGATTGTCTTTCACAACCGGTGTGATGGGATTTAGTTGGTAAAACAAGGGGTCATTTGAACAGGCGGTTGTCATTTGCAGATGGTGGCCGGAGATGGTGCTGGTCGGTGATGTACTCATATGGGGGTGGGGGTTTTTAGAGCCACATCTATACTTTAAGGGGTAATTTTGTCTTTTAAGGTTTATTTACATTCCAATTCCATTAATAGATATATCAACCAAACACGTTTTAGATTTCTAAAAAAATCCTTCAAATTACAATTCAAATTCCATTTTCAATTCAAATTCAAATTCCAATTCCTTTAAATTCCACGAACCAAACGCCCCCTAAGGGTTTTAAGTAACAAATGAGGATATTGTACTTTTGATTTTGTAACGAGTTTAGATATCAAGACTAATTTTGGTTAATTCTTTTGTAAGTTTAAAGATATTTAAGTTTTTTTTTTTTTTTTTTTTTTTTTTTTTTTTTTTTTTTACTTTCAAGGACTAATTATGTAAATTTTAAAATTGATTTATGAGGGATTTTAAATGTAATTACCTAAAATTAATTTATGTAACTTAATATATAAAATAAAATAAAAAACAACCCATATTTCCGTTGGTCACACTCACCACCATCTAGCCATCGTCTCCCTACTGTCACTATCTTACCAACCATTTTCTTAAAAAACTATCTGATCTCAATCGCCAACCTCATGCCCAACACCCCACCACCATCGAACACCCTTTTCGAGATTTGAACACTAACCGAGCAATGCTCACATGAAATTAAAGAATGCGTTGATCAGATTCGAACCTAATCAAGCCTCACAAACACCCACGGCTGCACCACCCTTGTCTCTCTGATCTTTAAATCGATAAATCTAATCAAATCAAGCAAAGACGATGTTGACGCCCTTAAATTTGATCTGAGTTCTTCCTTCTCGGGTGACCACACCGACGATTCTAGCCACCATCGCACCTGTCGGCGACACATGAAACCCTTGTGCACCCACCGCCTCCTCCCAAAAAATTCTCGTTGCCAACGATTCCATCACCTGACCACCACAATCAATAGTGGGGCTTGAACCAACTTATGGGGGGGCGGGGGTAGAGAGGTGAAAGTAATTTTCTAAGGGAGCGAACTCAATATATATATAAAATTTTAACTATCGAGCTAAAAATTAACATTAACGATGAAGAAAAGAGGGGGGTGGCCCGCTTCTGTCCCTATTAAGCTCTGCCTATGACCACAATGAGGTGGGCAGTGGTGGTGGATCGGATATGAACAAGGTGGTGTTTCGTGGTGGTTGGCATGGTGGTGTGTGGCGGGGATGCGATGAAGGGGACGGTGGTGGTGGGTTGGATGTGATGAGAGTGGCAAGGATGATGGTGGTTGGATGTTATTAATCTTTTCAATCAAGTAAATATGATATTATTCTAGGCTTTATAATGGTATGTATTCTAAAGTTCTTCCTTGATGATATGAATAACTATGAAGTTGTAAGTGTTTTAAAGTGGTATATTTAGCATTAAAAGAATGTAACAAATGTTTTTTTTCTTTGTACAACTTCAATAGCACAATGTCTAGCTCACCATAGCACAATCACACTTGTTTTTTGGGTTTGGTATTTTGAATAAACAAGAAAATTAAATTGAAAGGAGCACCATCTCCGTTCATGAGCTTAGCCACATACACAAATGTATTCACCTAATCACGTAATGCACGTATTCGTATGCTGCCTGTCTGTGAGGCCACTGACCCATTACGAGCATCGCTCATGCTCTTACATTTTAACCTACTACAACAATTCTCTAATTCATTTTATGAATCATAATATAAAAAGAAAAGAAAATCACACATTACTATATCATTATCAACTTTTAGGAAATCAAATACATATAGGCTTCAATCTTATTGCCAGTTGAATATGGGTTATTAAATGTACAACTACAACATAAGCCCAGCAGAGCCCAATACAAGTTAATACTTAAAATCACTAATCTACTCATGGCACTCTGGTGGAGGGATAGGGTACCGACTTTTATCAGTGCAATAGTCATAATTCATGTACTTTCTTCTTATATTATTTAAAGCTTTCATTTGACGTTGGTTTAACTGCCAATAATCTCTTCTATTCCACCAATACTTTGTGGAATAACATTCCATATTTGGGCTATTTGGCTTTAAGGGACAGCCATTTATATTAAAATCTTGAAAATGGGCTTGAAATGGGGCTTGGGTCCAGTTTGCTTTGGTCTTTCCTCCATCTGTGGCCCAACTAGATCCATCCCATAAGCTTACAAGCACTTGCATTGATCTTTGAGGGTACCCTACAAAACCACCTACTACGTGGTTCTTGTGTACCCTTATTGGTATGTCATCTACGAAAAACCTGATAAAAAAACTCTTTAATGAGTCGATTCAAATTGTGATATGTCGGTAATGAATCAATAAGTAAAATAGATAAAAGTGAGATAGTTAAAAAAGGTTGAAAGTCACTTAAAGTGTAATTAGATGTTTACAACCTTTTAAATCGTTAATGGGGATAACACAGTCTATTGTAGTATTGTAGTGTTTTTTTTAGACTAATTATTTACAAATCAATGGAGAAAAGTACTAAAGTTTCTGCCTAACCATTTTTAACATGTGACCCAACCCACTTGTTTTTACCCAATTACCCGGCTCGACAAGAGAAGATAAGTGCATACACAATTTGATGTTCGTTCCATAGGAGTTTGTAGTAATGAAAATCTGCCGATGGATCAAACCAGAGAAGGGTTCTTTGCTCTCTACCGCCAAGACCGTGTGCGAATACGTTTGTTTGTAAAACGATGGGTTTGCCATGTCTATTTCCCAAGAACTCAAAGTCTAGCTCATCGTGTACGCCCACATTTGAATGTAACTATAATTTATTGTATATAAAATTAATCAAACAACGTTATGGGAATGTTATAAGGACGATTTATTTGGTTCTAAAATAATAAACTCTATTTAAATTGCTTTATAATAATTTGTCATGACTTGTAGTTGGAAAATATATAATCATCCAAAAAGGTATACTTAGAAAATTCTTTAAAAGAAAAACGGATAAACCCTAATTGCATCTAGTTTTTCATGTGTGGATAGTTTGTCAACGGGCCAAGTTGAGCTTAAACAATAGCCAAAATGAGTGATTTTGCACTCCTCCTTTTCACCTTTAGACTCGTTTAGATAACTAATTATAAGAGAGGGTATATAAATCTATCAAACAAACAAGTTTAAAGTGTTTAATTGTACATAAAACGCAGTAACGACACCAGCCGAATCCTTATCCGGTAGTTTAATCCTCATTTGGAAGAATCCGGATCCATAGTATGATTTAGACCCGAATCCACCACCTATATGTATAATCAAAATAATAGATTAAAAGACAAAAAAAATATGTATGATACATTAAAGTGACGATATAAAAGGGATGCATGTAAAAGGGTTAAATATGATACGATAATAGATTATATAAAACAGATGCATGCAAAGTTTTCAATCATGAAAATTAGCATACGCGTATCTATAGAGACATGTTCAACTATGAACTACTTATAGTTCAATTTACAATAAACATAAAACCTGAAGACTGGTCCAACGACACTTGAACTTCTTGTCCATGTTTAAAAAACAAAATACGATCTCTGCCCCATGTTACATAATAATTTTGATCAAAACTCGCATTTCTTGTCATGGCGCTAAGTGAGAAAAACATTTCAAACAAAGTGACAACTATCATCAACATCATTCGACGAAAGCCCATTTTATGAGAAGAAATATAACCTATCTAGAAATATAACTTCCTAGTGTGTGTTGGGATTATGTACAAATAAATGGGATTTATATAAGCCATGAGTATATGTTTTTTTTATAAACGATTTGTATTAATTTGCCTCATGCCCATAACACAAATACATCATGAGGACTGATTTGGAAGTTACTTTGTGGTTCAAACAACTTTTTCTGTTTATTTTTGCTTTTAATAAAATAATTAATATCAAATACTTATCATTGCAAAAAATATCGTTTTCTCAAGTCATTTTCTTGACTTGAACATGAGCATACCCACCTGTATTTATTTAATTTTTATAACTAATACTAATTTACTAACCTTTTACGTGCGAAAATTAAAAATATTGTTTCTATACAACACCATAATATGTATATTAATATATGTGATAAACTCTAGTTAGTTATTATCATATATGATCACTAGATAATTGGATGATATTAGTTTAAGTCTTCAAAATTCTTGTAACTTCCTTTTTATATTAAAAAAAAAGTTTTACCAATTTAGATTACAAAAATATAGATATACTTATATCTTCTTACTTTAATAAAACAGTAATTATGGTGTACACATGGCACCATCACATTTCATCTCACCAAAATTTTTCCGCTTTTCTCTTCTATTAATATCACATTAATTACTAATAATAAATTAAGAAATGTATCTCTTTTTATTAATATTGTTTCTAAAAAATATATATATTTATAAAATAAGAAATTTTAGAAAAATATCAAACTTTTTAAAAATATTAAATATTCTAAAATTGATATTTTTAAGTAAACTTTTTATAAACAAAAATTAAAATTAATTTTTAATTAAAATTTTTTACAAAGTACTCGAAATTATCTCATGCTATTTATTTTATGTTCGTATACGATCTTAAATATTTTAGAACGTACACACATAACCATATTCTGATATGTTATTATTTATATGTGAACTTTTGGTCGACCATCTAAAATTTTTTTTGCATATCAATTTTCTGTGGTATGAACTTTTAATTATCTTTTCATTTTCTTATAATACATGTTGCATTTTAATATATTTATATGTTAATTTGTGAATAGACAATACATATACAATTATAAATCAAACATTCATATCATATTAACATTTCTTTTCAAAATAACATCATGGTGGTTAAATGAACTCACAACTAAAAAATTGGAAGTTTAAATCATACATGGTGGAGCCAATAAGCCCTAGATAAATTGGTTTGATAGGAGTTATCTCATGAATTTTCAAAATAGAGAATGAATTCGAGTCTCACTTTCTGCAATATGTTTTAATAGGCCAGAAATTTTATCACAGTAGACATTTGTGTGATGGGTTTTTCCTAAAATGATGGGCGGGCTGAGTCACTAGTTGTTTATGTTCGTAGGTGTGTGTTGCTTTTCGTCAATAAGTTTATTTAGATGACTAGGCTTAAAATATTCGTTGGTCGTTCAAAAAATATCATGCATGGTGCATGACTGCATATTTTAATTTAGTCATTTTTGAAAAGCCCAGATTTTGTTGTTATAAAATATAAGATTAGCATTAATGAAAATAAGGAGTAAAGCCGTAGAGGTAGTTGTGATATCAGATTGCTGGTTCCATTTATAGTTTGTTCGTTGTAGTGGCTAATTGCAACGGTATTAAAGCCTTACTAATATTACTTATCCTGTTTGGGAATATATATATTGTTTAGTAAAGAGTTGGAAAAATTCACATACTATAAGAGATGACAACTATATGGTATTTTCACCATGTGTTATAGTGGCGAGTTGCAACGATATAAGTCGAGATCACTATATCACATGTTTACCATGTGTTAATAGTTGTTACGTTGTATCTTTTTCCCTATCGCTTCCTTCTTTGGCATATATATATGCCTTGATCACGAGTTGCTTTCAATGCATGTGTAATGCAAGTTTATGGTTTAACTGGCATTATTGGCGTCTGTAAACCAGATAGATATGACGAAAAGAGAGGCAATGATTTATTCATAGCTATGAATAGTCCAAGACAAAAGCAAACTATGTATGATACTTTGACCTGGCCTTGCATATGACATGAATTTTGAGATGCTAAAAACGCCGTACAAGATTGATTATTTGTCTAGGTTCGATCGTGGTGTGACAAATGAAACTATAGGTCTAAACAAAAAGTCTTTGAAATAGGAGATGTCCAAATATACTAGAACATGTGCCACTAATTTTGTTGAATTTTTGAAGGTATGTTCAGGTTAATGATAAAGGTTACAGAAGATGTTTCAGTTTCTTTAGGGGATCGGAATTTCCTTTGTGAAGATTATGTGGGTTTGAAACGTCAAAAAAACAACTTTATAACAGAGGAAACTTTAAATTTTGAATCAATAAGTTCAAATAGTTCAAATTGAAGGAAAAATTAATCTCAGAAGTACAAGTATGCAGCTGACTTAAATGAAATAAATCCAAATGTTGATAATTTCATGAACATTGTGGAAAGTTGGCGCCTGTTGGGCCATAACACAGAAATAAATCAATGGGCCATCACAACTCACAAGAAATGAATTAAAGGATGATGGGTCAAAAAGACGTGTGGCCCAATATTTAAGAAGGTGGGCAGGTTTGGGCCGTTTAGCTGCCTGCAAATGAGCACATCAAGGCTCGCTCAAGCCCAAAAATCAAATAAGTCAACTACTGCACGTGTGGACCTGCCACAACAAAGATTAGTACATGCGAAAAAGCTACAGTCCATCACATTCATTTTGGTTTGATGCCTCTTAAGTGTTCAATTCCATATGCATCTTCTAATAAGAAAGTTCCACATGAACAATAGAGAGAATTTTAATTTGAAGGAGCCGATAGTCTGCTCAAGATTCTCAAGTCTTGAGGACGAGTCTTTTTCTAAATACGAGAAAAATAATATGAGTGACAAGTCAAGAGCGAAATACGTAATGGAATGGAATCTAGGTTGAAGATTATTCAAAGATTTGAATAATATATATTTCTTTAATTATGTTTTTTGTTAATTTAGTTTATCTTGATCTTTAGTTTGTAGGATGTTTATCTTTTTTTTGAGTTTATCATTATTTTGGGGTTCTTAGGATTTAATATAAGTACTAGGATTTTCTTTCGATTAATATAAGTTTTTGGTTATAAATGAATATAAGAACGTTATTCTTGAAACCTCAGGCATAATTTATTGTATTTGGTTATCATTAGAACTTTAAGTCATTTGATCACCTCCGTAACTACATCAGTTTCACTATTCGCATGGTTAGTGGTTTTAGTCTCGTATGAAACTTTGATTTGAATTTAGAAGTAGGTTGGTGTTTGAGATAGCTGTTAAAAAAAAAAAAAAAACTGTAAACACAATACTACATGTGAACACTTAAAAACGTAGTATGGATGATAATGAGACGGGTTTTGAACCGATATTCGTAATCTAGGTCTCATATCTCAGTGTATAATCTACCATAAGCATTAGATATAACCGTTAGTTTTTTTTACGAATCTACCACTTGTATTTCCATTTACAATTGTTTTCTCTCACCATACCAGAGGGAGATCAGTGATATGTTTGATTTGATTTATGTTTGTAGATGCAGTTGTTTGTGAGGCTTTATGGTTCAGTGATAGTTAAATTCTTTTCAAATTATTATTTTTCATTAAAGGGAAATAAACTTATGTTCCTTTTGGTGTATCCTTCTTGCAATGAATGAGTGGCTAATCTGAAGAGATAATGTCCTTTGTGACTTTAATACAAAGAATGATCATTGATCAAGTAAGTGCTTTTGGATCCTTCTAAACTTATCATTTCTGCTGGTAATCTCTCAAAAAATGAGAAAAAAACAAACAGAAAATGGTAAAGTGTCTGTATCTTCACGAAGTGGTTTTAGTTGGCAGATTCCTGTGTTTATCTTTTTGTATCTAGAAAATACAAGTAAAATTTGTATATATACATGTTATTTTTGTGATACGTTAATGTCACGCCATGTGGGGTGGGGCTGGTTATTTATTTTACAGTCATGATTCATGAACATTATTTTAGGGGGTGTTTAGATGTATATATGCCTAAAGTGTATTATTACAATATCAAATTGCAATAATCAGGTTTTTGAGTTTTTGGAAAAGAATGATTACAATTATGACTTTTATTATTTATGGTTAAGGCATTCCTATTTAGAAAAGTTGGTAAGGATTAGTAGCAACTAGCAAGTAAAAGTGATTATTGTGATAAACTGATAAATCTCAAACTTATTTAACTATGTTTATAATCAACTAATTATCATACCTACTTGTTTTGATCATTAAAGCTATATAATCACATATTTAAATCACATCCAAACACCCCTTCATTAGTCTAGGTGGACCAAACCATACAGGGGCGGAACCTAGGGAGGTCAAGAGGTCCGTTGACCACCCCGTCACCAGAATTTGTTAAGGTTTTTCTTTAAATGAACATGACTTTGATTACCTTAGTTGTAGTCGTTAGAGATGAAAATTTTATGATAACCCTCTAATTAAGAAGGTTTGTTTCCGCCATTGAGACCATGCTTGATGAAGTTAGGGTATATTTATTGTGTCAAAACCAAACCGGTCTAAATAGGTCTACTTTTGGCTCAAAACCATCTTCGATTCCTAACCGGACCATTACCTAAATGTAGTATTTGTTTTCTTCTATTGACTTCTTAATTAACTAAATAAAAGCCACAACCCCAAAGGACTGACCCTAGGTCTGGACCATGGACCACACACTTGGTTGGGACCGGTTAAGAAAACTCAGACTCGATTCTTACCATGAAACCATGGTTAGGACGCGGTCTTGGTCAAGACCGAACCCAATGGTATTGAGCCTGGTTAAAACCTGGTGCTCTCGAGCGGTTCACGCTTTCAGGCTCCATACTCTCTTGGAGCGAGTTTACTGAAAGAATGGGCTATATTATGACCATCTTTTTGGAATCATTTAGTTTTGTATTAATTGTTTGCTTGATACTGAAAAGGTAAAAAGAAGATGGTGAAAAAGGTTGATTTGTATTTGATGGCCCTCCACTTGTCTGTTTGATGGATGATGGATCAACGCTGTCATAAAAGCTCATAATGGCATTACATGGATATAGGTTTTCGATAAGGCAAGGCCCCGTTTGTTTGGTGCTATGTATACAATAGCTTTCTTTTTTTAGTCTTTAGCAATCGCAAGTTTTTGTCGTTTTTCTTGGTGAGACATATCGGCCTCATATTAGTTTTTTCCATGTTTCTTAGTTTTATACGGTGTTATCTTAGTTTTTTCCCGTTCCTTCATTTTTTTATAATTTTTGAAATCTACATTTACATTTTAATTTTTATAATTAAATTAAATACATTAAAAATATCAAAAAACTTCATTAATTAAGAAGCCATCGTAGTCCAAAACTCGAAATTACGCTTACGTGTATTGGGTTAATTTTTATCTTCTGAGCTTGACGAGTCATTAATTTTAAATTTTAGCAGGTTCGTAGTGTAAAAGAATTTGAAAGGTAGTAGGTTGAGAGTATAAAAAGAGTAGAGGTAATGAGTTTATATACATGAATTTATTGTTTATTTACAGGGTAATGTTTTTCTGAAAATAACGGTATTACCGTTGCACAATGGCCAGTTTATGGGAGATGGGGATTGGTGGATCCCAGTGAATTTACCCGATACGAAGGCTGATAATTTCCGGACCTGAGGGTGTGGTATTCCCATCCAGCCATGTTTTCTCCTGGGCTCTATCCAAACTCCACTCCATGTCCCTTTACAACTACAAACACACATATCTAATACTACTATTAAATCTACATTATTGTGTGACATGGAAAAACAAATTTTCAACCTCTCCGTTTATATATACATCACCGCTTATATACATACTAAATACTATTAAACTACAATCGCTTTTTCAAATATATAATGGTTAGGTCCAAGCTTTATTATTACGTTAACGGTAAATGCAAAGTTTGGATAACGAGTTTTGGATGTAATTTTATGCACGAGTTTAAAATTTTGGATATAACAGATTATTTTTATATTTGGGTTAAAATCACAACAATTAGATTTGTTTGATTAAGGCGTTTGTGGTTTAGCTTACGTACCTAAAATGAAAATTTTTCACTGCTAACTATAGTTTTAGACTTTTTAGAGAACGACTAACCAAACTAGGTGCTTTTATTAGTTTGACGGTTTAAAAGTTTTGTTTTAGTGGTTTGAACTACTTTTTAATTTTTCTCGTTAAATCTAAGGGTTTGTTTTGAAGTTTTTATATTAATGATGATGGTTTATGATTGTAATATAACATACATAATGACACGTTTCAAAAAAGAGAAAATATATACGAAAAAGAAAAGCTAAAGTTTCGGTTTCGCTTTCATGACTTGTTTCAAGTTTTAAACCGTATTAAAACTTTAAGCTGGTAACCTATCAAAATCATACTAGTTTGGACCTCAAAGTAGCAAACTAGCCAAATCGACCAAAGATTGACTTCTCGTACCATCAATATTATTCGTGTTGCCAACAAGAAGCTTACAAATTTGCTTTTAATTAGTTGTTCATGCAAGTGCGCTTAACTGTGGAATTTTCTTCTTATCCACGGCCAAATGTTGCAAAAAACGTTAGTGATATTAGAGGCATGATATTATTTATGAATCTAGTATCTCTCATGTCCATAAACGATATAGGATCTATTTAGGGTGTTACATAAGGTGAAGTACTTCGGCATATAAAAACATTGGTCAAGAAGCTCTTGTGGCTGTTTCACTTGCTTCGACTTGGACAATTTGGCTGGCTTCATGATGTACGAACACCCTTAAGTTTAATACATTGACATTTTTTAACTAGTATTTTTGGAACGTAAATAACTAATGTATTAAATAAATTATAAAAATAATAATATAATGATACTTTATATATAAATAGTTCATGACGTTCTAAACTATTGATAATTTGTTAGACGATTTTTAATTGGTTTGACTCTTGTTATTTATTTTTGTTTTTTATTTATACTTTCTTTTAATTATCTCATCTTACATATATGAAAGTAAAAATGTGATGAATAGTAAATTGAAAATCTTTTTTTATAAAGATAATGATGATGTGTTGGTTGGATGATATTGGGGCCATGATATATGGGCAATGACTAAAGATTTGTGAAACTGTGACTATTAAAGTCATTTCACGTAACGCAGGTGAAAAAAAAAATCAAACCTTCGTAATTTAGCGTGAGGGAATAACAATGTTTATGTCTTAAGCTTTTTTTTTTTTTTTTTTTTTTAATTTGTTATTAATAATGATACGGTGATTAGTTATCATAAATTAATTGAATTTGTCTCCATTAATATTTTAATAACATGATTGTTTGATTTTGGTTTCTAAAATGTTGATAATCATTTCGTACACATCCGATCACCTTTTAAAAAGACAATAATAATCATAACGAGGAGGACGCCTTTAAAAACAGAATATTTGATAATAATTATAGGAGTTAGTAAAAGGAATATTTGGACCTTGGTTTGTTTTCAATTGTCATGCCGGTTGAGTTTATTCCCCTTTTTTCTAATAGAATTGAAAAGGTCAAACTAAAATTTCCATATCAAATAGTGCTTTAGTATATACAAGAGAGAGACTTGAGTATAATACCGAGTATGTGATTAAAGTGTAGATGGGTATTTAGTCGGTTATTGAGGTTGGTTTAAGATAATGATTTGAGGATTTTAAATCACATAAGATTATAAACAAGTATATATGCGAACTTGATGGCTCAAGAGTTATGGTACTAGGTAAGAAACATTGTTTTTATCTTCAGCTATTAGACTAGGGTAGGCAAAACTCATTCTCATAGTCATCGCTAGTTATGACCATAAGAACTAGATATTATTGATTAGTTCCTAAGATTACAGATGTAAATCTGTCGAAAAACTATGATCTGACATCATATTTTTAAACGATGAATGTATTTTGAAATAGACCAACCGGTTGAATCGATGGGTAGATTGAGGTTCAAATGTCGGAGCTTCATTAGAGCATCCCAACAAAAGTGATATAAAAAAAGGTTATTGGATTTTAATAATCCAAACTTTTATCTGTTGACCGGGATAAATCCCTACTCAGTAAATATTTATAAACACTCTCAACTTTAATCTTATTTTCCACCAACGATCTCTTACTAACTGAGAGTTAACACTCTTTAGTTTTTTGATAAAAAATAAGGCAAACTTTGAGTCATTCTTCAACTTTGCCGCCGCCCAGCCTCCATCAAGTTAGTTTTTCGTTTTCTAGCCTCCATTGTCACCTCCAACGTGTCAAGTGGTTCAGATTAGGAGGTAGATATTGACGGGTTTCATGCTGCAGAAGTTTCAGATTAATGACCTGGTGGTAGATTTCAATCTTTTGTATTGTGTTTTGACCACATATGCAGTTGAAGTCATTAAAAAACTAACAGTGTTAACTTTCAGTTAGTAAGGGATCGTTGGGGAAAAATAAGTTCAAAGTTGAAAGTGTCTATATACATTTTCGAAATTGAGATTAATTCCGACGAATAAAATGAAATTTTAAATTATTAAAATACAATAACCCTAGTAAAAACATGCACCATAATACAATATTATTATTTCTCTCTCTTCTCTTGCTCAAAATGTAATCCAAGAACATCTGTGATGCCTTCCACTCTCTCCTCCACATTCAAGCTAGCCATAAACGTCTTCATATATTGTCTAAGAAATGATATTTTTGTTATGATATCACAATAATTTTCACAAGATTAGTGTTATAACCTTAAGAACTTTAAAGAGAATTGAAAGAGCAAGAAGAAGAGAAATGTATAACTTATGAAAGTGTATACAAGAGGTGCATCTTCTCCTCTACATTGAGGTGGTATTTATACTACAAAGATCAATCATTTTGGTAGACAAGGTAAACTATTTTGGTAGATAAGTAGCATAGTAAACTTATCTACAAGTTTGACAAAGAGTTCATCCACTTGCTATGGTAATAATTCATAATACTCCCCCTTGGATGAAACTTTTCAAACTTCAAGAGTTTAAGTACTGCCTCATTAAAAACCTTGCTAAAGAAAAACCCAGTGGGAAAAAAACCTTAGCTAAGGAAAAAAGAGTGCAGCTTATAACTCCCCCTCAAATTGTCTTCTGTAGATCATCACATTGCTTGTACATGCCGCATGCCAATATCATAAACATGTTTTCTAAAAGTTGTTTTAGGAAGTGCCTTTGTGAAAAGATCAGCTGAATTGTTACTAGATTGAACGTATCTCATTTCGACTTGTTTATCTTTAATAAGATCTTGAGTGTATGAAAAGAATCTTGGTGGTATATGTTTTGTTCTGTCACTTTTGATATACCCTTCTTTCATCTGTGAGACACAAGCTGCATTATCTTCATAGATTGGTGTTGCATTTTCATCTTTCTCCAATCCACAAGAAGTTGATATAAGTTGTGTCATAGATCTTAACCATACACATTCTCTTGAAGCTTCATGTAGTGCAATGACTTCAGCATAATTTGAGGATGTCGCAACGAGTGTTTGTTTCTGAGAACGCCATGAAATCGCAGTTCCTCCATTCTTAAATACGTATCCAGTTTGAGATTTTGCTTTATGGGGATCAGATAAATAACCTGCATCTGCATAACCAACCAACCCTTCTTTTGAATTATTAGGATAAAACAATCCTAAATCAATAGTACCTCGAAGGTATCAAAAATATGTTTAATCCCATTCCAGTGCCTTTTAGTAGGGGCTGAACTAAATCTCGCTAACAAATTAACTGCAAAAGAAATGTCAGGTCTCGTACAGTTAGTAAGATACATAAGAGCTCCAATTGCACTGAGATATGGTATCTCTGGACCAAGAACCTCTTCATTATCTTCGCAAGGACGAAATGGATCATTATCAACATTGAGTGATCTAACAACCATCGGTGTGCTTAAAGGATTTGCCTTGTCCATATTGAAACGTTTTAAAAGTTTCTCAGTATAAGTTGACTAATGTATAAGTATTCCATTATGCATATGCTCAATCTGCAAACCAAGACAATATTTGGTTTTTCCAAGGTCTTTCATCTCAAATTCTTTCTTTAAAAGAGCAATTGTTTCATTAATTTCCTTTTGCGTCCCAATTATATTTAGATCATCAACATACACAGCTATGATCACATATCCTGATGTTGTTTTCTTAATGAAGACGCATGGACAAATAAGGTTATTTGTGTATCCTTTACTTGTCAAATAATCACTCAAACGATTGTACCACATCCTTCCAGATTGTTTGAGTCCATACAAGGATCTTTGTAATTTGATGGAATACATTTCCTTAGGCTTTGAGCTTAATGCTTCAGGGAATTTAAAACCTTCAGGAATTTTCATATAGATGTCACTATCTAGTGATCCATACAAGTAAGCTGTGACAACATCCATAAGACGCATCTCTAAATTTCTAGAGACTGCTAAACTGATTAAGTATCTAAAGGTTATTGCATCCATAACAGGGGAGTATGTTTCCTCATAATCAATCCCTGGCCTTTGAGAAAAACCTTGAGCTACAAGTCTAGCTTTATACCTTGTAACTTCATTTTTCTCATTTCGTTTTCGTACAAAAACCCATTTATACCCTACAGGCTTTACAGCCATCGGAGTAATAACAATAGGTCCAAAGACCTTTCGTTTGTTTAGTGAATCTAATTCAGCTTGCATAGCTCCTTTCCATTTATCCCAATCATGTCTATTTTGACAGTCACTAACTGATTTTGGTTCAGGATCATCATCTCCACTCATGATGTCACTTGCTATGGAATAAGAAAATATTTCATCAATACTTTCCATTTCATCTCGATTCCATAAGATATGTGTGCGACCATAGTTAATTGATATTTCTTTGTTATTTTCATCCAAATCCTCCTCATGAGAGGTTTTGGTATTCAGCGTTGCATCAAGATCATTCATTTTATGATCAACTTCCTTTTCATGAGTTTTTCTTTTTCGAGGATTTTTATCCTTGGAACCGACTGGCCTTCCTCGTTTCAAACGTTTTTGAGATTCATGAGTCGTTGTGTTATCTATTCGCTTATTTGGAATCTCAACTCGAGCTGGAGCATTAGCAGCTGGTATATGAGATTTAGTAACTCTATTTGTGTCAGTAAATGCATCAGGTAATTGATTTGCAATTTCTTGCAGATGTATTATCTTTTGGACCTCTGTCTCACGTTGTTTAGTTACTGGATCAAGATACAATAATGAAGGAACATACCATGAGACATCATTTTCTTGTTTTTTCTTTTCTCCCCCTAATGCCGGGAAGACTGACTCGTTAAAGTGACAATCAGCAAAACGTGCTGTAAATACATCACCCGTTAAAGGTTCAAGATATCTTATGATGGAAGCAGATTCATATCCAACATATATTCCCAACCTTCTTTGAGGACCCATTTTTGTGCGTTGTGGTGGTGCAATAGGGACATACACAGCACACCCAAAAATTCTAAGGTGGGAAATGTTTGGCTCATTGCCAGAAACAAGCTGTAACGGAGAGTATTTAAGATTTGCACTTGGTCTCATACGAATTAGTGATTCAGCATGAAGAATTGCATGACCCCAAATAGACACAGGGAGTTTTGTCCTCATTATTAATGGTCTAGCTATTAGCTGTAGACGTTTGATTAATGACTCAGCTAAGCCATTTTGTGTGTGTACATGAGCAACAGGGTGTTCAACAATAATTCCTACAGACATGCAATAATCATTAAAAGCATGTGATGTGAATTCACCAACATTATCAAGTCTCACCCTTTGAATAGTATAATCAGGAAAATGTGCTCGTAATTTGATAATTTGTGCAAGAAATTTCGCAAATGCTACATTACGAGTTGATAACAAAGAGACATGAGACCATCTGCTTGACGCGTCTATCAAAACCATAAAATATCTAAATGGTCCACATGGTGGATGAATTGGCCCACATATATCTCCTTGAATTCTTTCAAGAAACAAAGATGATTCCTTTTCAATTTTCACAGGCGAAGGCCTTGTAATTAATTTTCCAAGAGAACAAGATGTACATAAAGGAATTTTATTCGATTGTGGGATCTTTTGATATTTCAATGGATGCCCATGAGTGTTTTCAATTATTCTTTTCATCATTGTAGATCCTGGATGGCCTAATCTGTCATGCCATAAGTTAAGTGTTTCAGGATCACAAAATTTTTCTTTAACTACCATATATGCCTGAGGCACATTAATGTGTGTATAATGTAAACCAGACTGAAGCATTGGCAGTTTTTCTAATATCTGATCTTTGCTTATGATATGCAAATATTTTTCATTATCAACAGTCCTTGACTGAGTATCATATCCGTTATGATATATGTTTTTGAAACTCAACAGATTTCTTGTTGATTTTGGGGAAAATAAAGCATTTTCTATTATAAGCTTTGTACCATTTGGTAATGCTAAATTAGCTTTTCCCACTCCTTCTATCAGGTCTGTAGCCTGATATTGTATTAACGATTCCTTTTGTTGGTTTAAGTTCATAAAAATATTTCTTAGATCTAAGTATAGTGTGCGTGGCTCCACTATCTGCTATACATATATCTGCTTCATTTGTTTGATCTTGCGCTCCGGTGATTTTCATTTTAATCTTGAAAGTATAAAAAAAATAATAAGTGAATAACGACAATATTGTTATATTTTAACAAGAACTTTATTTAATCGAAAGAAAACATTACATGAAGAAAAATACATAATTGAAGATAGAAAAACACTTAATTGTTGCATATAACTATTATGGTTAAGCAACATGTGTTTCAGAGTTCTATGTCAAAGTCTGCAGTGTTCAACTCAACATTGAGATCATTAAAATTATCAACATGGTTCACTTCCTTCTCTTTTCTTTTAATAGAGGCTTGGTATAGTTCACACAAATGTGGAGCTGTGCGACAAGCCTTCGACCAGTGGTTTGTGCTACCACATCTAAAACAGGAAGTGCCATTATTTTCGGACCTACCAGCTTCATTCCCTTTGTACTGGTTGGAATTGTTATTTTGTGGGGCGTGGTAATGGACTGTTCTTTGATTTCTACCACGGCCATATCCACGGCCACGACCACGTCCACGGTTATAAAAGTTACCTCGGTAATTATTATTACCCTTAAAAGAATGGTTGCGATTATTAGGGTAACTTTTATCAAAAGAACCACGACCACGACCTCGTCCCCACTTTCTTCCAGAGTTTTTAGTAGCAACATTTATCTCTGGAATTGCTAACGATCCCGTGGGGCGAGCTTGATGATTTTTCATCAAAAGCTCATTATTTTTTTCTGCTACGAGGAGAAATGAATTTAAATCAGAATATCTTTTAAACTTTTGCAACCTATATTGTTGTTGCAAGTTTATATTTGATGCATGAAATGTGGAGAAAGTTTTCTCCAACATATCTTCCTCGGTTACATTTTGCCCGCAGAATCTGAGGGTCGAGCATATTCTGAACAAAGCAGAGGTGTACTCGTTTACCTTTTTAAAATCTTGGAACCTAAGATTGTTCCATTCATCTCTAGCAGTGGGAAGTAAAACTTTCCTTTGGTGATCAAATCTGCTTTGTAAATCTTTCCATAAAATATACGGATCTTCACAATTTGAGTATTCAAACTGTAACATCTCATCAATATGCTTTTGTAAAAAGACATCAGCTTTCGCTTTGTCTTGTTCGGAGCAAGCATTCCCCTCTTGTATAGTTTCTAAGACACCCATGGATTTAAGATGTCTTTTTACATGGGCCGTCCACGGCATATAGTTTTCACCATTGATATTAAGAGCCGGGAATTCTATTTTGGCAATGTTCGACATTTTGTTTCTAAACAAGAATTAAAAAAATACTAAGATAATTATTAGAATCCATATATATCAATAAACATTGCGATACAATAAAGCGGTAGAGCTATAAACAAATACAGAAATAAGAAAAGTTTAAATTCTTCGGGTGGTAGTTCAGCAATGGGGATAAGAATTAAAATAAGCATTATGGTTGCCAGTACTAAAACCGGGTGTATCATCTTTGAAATATTGTCTTGGATAAACTTGAGAAAATAGATGATCTGTTTATTGTAAACGAAAATAGATTGATAGTGGTCAATTTATAGTTTAAAATTATAACCGTTTGTAACGGTTATGTGATTGTTTACAACGGCTATATAACCGTTTATAACGGCTATATAACTCTCGTGTGTGTATATATCGACAATAATTTTTTTTAAATAAAATATATAAGTGTAAGATTATGTTACAAAAACGGAAATATTAGTTGTATAAATAAGAACGACAATTTAGGATAAGAATAAGACGTTAGTACGAATAAATGTTAGTAAACATAAAAAAAAATGTTAGTTGTATAAAGTTAGTTGACATAAAAGGAAATGTTAGTTGTATAAATAAAGATTAAGTAAAAGTTAGATGCATAAGTAAATGTTAGTTGCATAAGTAAAAGTTAGTTGACATAAAATAAAATGTTAGTTGCATAATCAAAAGTTAGATGCATAAATAAAAGTTATTTTGTTAGTAGTCCCATGGTTATCAAGTCCATAATAAGATCTCCTTTATGCTTACTTTATTTATATTAGTTATCTTCTCAATATAAGATATTGTATATTATTACTTAATGAAGCCCTTACCTTGATTATTGGATGACTTTGAGCTTTATTGATCTTCTTGTTTAGAGTTTAAGAGCTCTCGTGCTGATAACGTGTTATGATATCACAATAATTTTCACAAGATTAGTGTTATAACCTTAAGAACTTTAAAGAGAATTGAAAGAGCAAGAAGAAGAGAAATGTATAACTTATGAAAGTGTATACAAGAGGTGCATCTTCTCCTCTACATTGAGGTGGTATTTATACTACAAAGATCAATCATTTTGGTAGACAAGGTAAACTATTTTGGTAGATAAGTAGCACAGTAAACTTATCTACAAGTTTGACAAAAAGTTCATCTATTTGCTATGGTAATAATTCATAATAATTTTTATAATTTTGGCAATATTTAATTGATGAAACAATAATGCTTGTCCTTGGATTCTCTTGTCACAGAATTTTGGTTCTTGAAAACTAGTAATGAACAAAACTATTGTCCTCATGGCCCACTCACACTCTTCGCTTTTATTTCATGAAATCGGCATGCACTTCACTAATTGCATACACCAACCTATCACTATCCATCACACACTATACTTTTTAGTACTTTTTTATTTTACTGAATTACTACGTTAATTCAATTTAATATAACTCTTACATTTGTATATAATTAAAAATCATTAAACTTAATTTTAATCTAATTTTAATATGTTGCAAGGAAACCTTTGTCGAGTTTTGACATATAAATCTAGTCTAAATCATATGAACGGTTAAGATAATAACAAAATAGATAATGTTGTATGTAGACATAAGAAAATTTTACACCCAAATAACCGTGAGAGGAGAGGAGAGATGATGGCCCCACCGAGGCAATTCCTTTGGACAAGCAGGCGTCAAAATGACAAGAGTAATTAAGCCCGTGAAGTAGCATCAACGAGGTAGTCTTACAAATGTTAATGTTATAAATAATGGTATAAGTACATTAGTGTTTCATATTAACTAATGGGTTACCTCCCGGTGTTGCAAGTTTTTCTCACACCAATTACGGTATTAATATTTTATGATAATTTAATCATTAGACTTAAAAAGAATATATTAAAAAATTTGTTAGTTTCGTGTATCTTAGTCATAGCACATGGAGGAATAAATGCATGGCCCTAGAAATAAATGACAAAAAAATGTTCTTGTTGTACTAGAAACAAATGCTTTAAATGAACAAAAACCAACTAAAACAAATTCTCTTAATAAAACCAAACATTAAATTTAATCACTTTTATTAATTTCAAAACTAAAAAATATCAAGAATTTCCAAAATAAAATTATTACACAACGGACAACTAGCTCTTTTCACAAAAAGCTCCCTTGAACAGAGTCTGCAAAATGTGTGTCCACAGGGGATAAACGCTGCACCCTTATGTCTTACCATGCACACGCAGCAGTTGTTATACCTGTAACCACCGCCACCACCACCGCCGCCACCACCACCACCGCCACCGTCCACCACCGCCTCCTTCTCCTCTTCCACCTCTTCATCATCATCATCATCATCATCATCATCATCGAAGTAAACAGATCCTTCAACTTCCAACAGAGACATTAACGACATCCTCGGCGCCGTCGGCTCTCCGCCCTCACCGCCACCGCCACCGCCACCTCCGGCGACTCTATCTTCCTCCGGCGACGTTCGCTCACGTTCCTCCACCAGCACCTCTGTTTCTACATTCACAATTTCCGTATCCACTACCGTCGGTACACTACTTACCTCATTCACCGGCGGTGAAGCCACACGGTTACTATCTCCGGTGACGTGAACATGAGAGGCGAGAGTCGGAACCGTCGTCGTACACATCGATCCGGCGAGTTTTAGCCGGAATTTCTCCCGGAGCATCTTCCACATCTTCTTGGACTCCTTCCTGCAACTCTGATCATCACGAATAAGATCCAGAAGCGTCCGCTCATGGATCCGGTACGGCGCCGTTTGTTTGATCGAGAGGATTCCGCCTAGGGTTAATCCCGCCGGTGAAGCGGTCGTTTCGCAGCCGTACTCGCACCGCCGGCTCCGGCCACCGCTGCCGTCGTCCATTCCACAAATCGAATAACGAGTTTTGATTTTCGTCTCAATGTCTTCAAACAGAGATCTGAAATTAATAGCGTATCGGATGAAGTTGAGAGATAGAGAGAGTTGGATTCAGATGAATTTGTGTGGTGAAGGTTGAAGAAGAATTGGATGTGGATATTGATATTGATATTATGATGATGAATTGCTTCTTTTTGTTATTTTGTGTTGAAGTTTTGTTTGAGATAGAGAGAGAGAGAGAGAGTGAGTTTGGATGGAAGGGACAGTGAGGCGACTTATATGGAACGCGCTTTATGAGAGGAAAGTAGCGCGCTATCATCTAGTGTCATTATTCATTAAAAATAAAGTATTAGTAATTCGTTTTGTCATGTCTTAGTTTTATTTTAAATTTCAAGAAACTATAAAGCTTGAGATAGGATTTTTAAACAAGCTCGCGGCTTGCAACTCGTTTGAAGTTTGATAAAAAAAATAGTTAACTTGTAATCCTCTTGTAATACTCGGCTTGCAACTCGACCCTGAGTCAAGATCAGTTTGATTCGTTGCATTGTTAGCCGGCTCGTTGGCTTGTTTAAATTCAATGCTAAGTTATAAGTTTTTTAAATCATAAATCAATTTTATGTCATATTTTTTAAATAGATCATAAACATATGATCAATTTGATATTTTTTAATAAAAACATATGTATAAAAATATAAAGTATGATCATAGTTAATGAAAAATTAATGTTGTATCATTGTTTCAACAAATTTTTGTAAACAAATATAAAAAAAGCTTTATATTTTGTTTTTATATATACGAATATTTGTAAATATAAAAAAATATATATTTTTTTAAATTAAACAAGTTGGCTCATGAGCGGACTCAGCTTGGCTTGTATATAAACAAGCTAAGCCCGAGCTCACGTTTTGGATTTGTAAAGATTAACGAGCTGGCTCGGCTCGATTTTTAAACAAACCAAACCCAAACCCACCTTA
Source organism: Flaveria robusta (assembly GCA_025506415.1). Classification (NCBI taxonomy): domain Eukaryota; kingdom Viridiplantae; phylum Streptophyta; class Magnoliopsida; order Asterales; family Asteraceae; genus Flaveria; species Flaveria robusta. The sequence continues at coordinate 3,883,012 of CM046475.1, read as the reverse complement.
GTAAGGCTTATCTTAGCTCGTTTACAGCCCTAGCCTGATAAATGACTTGGTGATGCATAATGCCTAGGGTTTTTTAGGATGTGAGTTTGATACTCACTCTAAGGATTTATTTATAGTTATTGGTTTCCTCAATAATTAGATGAAACATGACAATATGTCTAATGTATGAGCTATCATTTGAGGAAGTACAAGACAACCGTCTTTAGTCATTCAAAAAAATAATAATGATAATAGAGCTACTTAATGCCTCGGGCGTTAGTGGTGATGTGGCACATGTTCATGCCGGTAACACCATTGCCCAAGCGCTATGGGAAGTTATGGGTGTGGTCGTTAACGTGCTAGGGAGGGGATAAGAGATTAAAGTCGTCGGTGACGATTAAATGATTATTCAGATTTTAATAAAAGTTTTTAATTTTCTTTTTGAAAATTTAAAAACATTATAAATATACCCCAGCTAATCTTCTTTTTTTTCATACCAAAATTTTATTCTCATCTTATTTTCACACCAACAATGTCTTGTCATCATCATCATCTGGTACCAACACGACAGGCGTAATTTTTCTGCAAATGTAAACAAGAGTCTCTAGGAACTCAAAAAGCTGCACTCAAACGCATGCGGGTACGTGCACATAAAATGCTGCTTAATGACTATTAAGAGGTGCAATCGACATACCCGACCAATGTGTTTAGGCATTGTTTTTGAATTCATCAAACCACTATTCTTGAGAATTCTTGAAGATGTCAAGAGAGTTAATCCATGTTTCCAACAAGGATATGATGCTAGAGGGTGAATTCCTTTTAGTGCTTTAAAAGGTGCATGATGACTAGTAGGAGAATGGGATACGAGTCCATGTTGGATGCTTTTGAAGAGTACTTCAAAATGTCTGAGTGTACTATGCGGGCATGTTTGTACAAATTTAGCACAATTATAACTACTTTGTTTGGCAGACGATATGTTTGAAGACTAACCCTAAGCAACATTCAAGTGTTATACAAGACACATGAAATTAGACACGACTTTTATGGGATGCTAGGTAGTATCGATTGCACGCAATGGGAGAGACAAAACTACCCTAATGCGTGTTGTGATCAATATATGCATAATGATCATCCGCATCCTTACATAATACTAGAGGCTACGCTATCTACTAACTTATGGATTCGACATGCATTCTTTGGCATTGCCGGATCCATAACAATATTAACATATTAGATCAATTGCCTACCTATGGCGATATAATAAGCAGAACATCACCGGACTCTTAGCTTCATCTTGAAGGAACAACATATACGATGAGCTTGTATCTTGCTGATGGTTTATATCCATAATATAACGCAATAGTCAAAGTGTTTAACGCTATAATAGGTGATAATCGTGTTATATACACTTCCACTCAGATGTCAGCAAAAATAGATATTGAACAAGCATTTGGTATTTGAAGCAATGCTAGCATATCATTAAACATCCATCACGAGCTTTATCGCTAGCCCAAAACAGGAGGGTAAATGGGTAATGTACACTTGCCTAATTTTGCATAATATGATTTTTGAAGATGATACGCAAACGATATGTCAATGCAATGAAGATGAAATGGGCGTACCGGTTCAAGAAGTCGATGACGAACAACAATGAGAAAACCGGCTTGACATGGGAACTAAGATGTGTATCACCAGCTTCGCTAAGACTTGGTCAATCATACTATTTGAAAATGCACAAGATAAGTTTGTTTTGTTTTTTTACATAATAAAAAGTTTTGCATAGTTTATCAGGTTGAACATTAAAATCTTTCACAAGATACCTCTTAGCAAACATTGATCATATTTGTTAGTGTAAGTAATTCTATTCGATTTGCTTCTTAATGTTCTAGAAGATGAGGACTTAAGCCATCATTTCAAAAAACATACTTCCGACAAAAGAGAAGTTTAACTAAGGAACAAGACTCAGGTAACTAATGATGTGGACCAATAACCATACAATGGTAGCTTCCCAAAGTCCATGAGTTGAAATATAACATTCGTTTCATAAAGTCTTCAATGTTTGATACTTTGATTTCAATAAAGAGATGAAAATAAAAAGAAGAAGAAAGATTTGTATATAAAAGAATATTACAAAGATAGACAAGAAGGGAAGATTTGTTTCCTAGTCCCACAAACGCTAAATGTTGCAATAAAAGGCTTGTTCCATTGATTGGTCTTAGAGCTCCTATTGTTATTGAAAGTCCTAGTGTGTGGTACTAAACAAAACAACATTGTTAGCCTTGAAGCGAGGGTTAGTATGCCGGATAATATTCGTACGTAGAGATAAAGCGAGGGGTTTGATTATTGTTCATCGTTTAATGTGCTTATTGTTGCTAAGAGGAGTGATTCACCTCATGCTTTGCTATGTTAGGAAACTGACCTTTGTCACGTTTGGTCCTCATATTTTTTATTGTACAAACATGTTACCGCCCTTGCAATATTAGAACACATATCATATAGGGTTGACTAGCATAGACGAAACAAGACTCGCCTTTCAAAGTTGACCACCCTAAATTGACCATCCCAAGGTTGATGGTTTAAGAGCTGACAATCGTAAAACTGATTATTTGAGGACTCTAGTCAGTACATTCCATTTACTTTGGCTATTTCTTCAACGACCAATATAGTATTTAGGAAAAGCACAACCTACTATAGAATCTCAACAAGTAACATTCTTTAACGTTAAAGTAACAATGAAAACATGTAGTTATGTTTCTTGAGCGGATTCCATCGGAGATGCTATTGGTGGTAAAGGCGGAGATAAAGGAGATCATTGATTTTTAATTTATAATTTTAGTTTTTAATATTTATCATCAAAAAATTGAGTGAGAAATGAATTGACATACCTACGTTGTTCCAAAATAATATATACATAACTTATCTATACTAATAAATGATTACATGTGGTGACACATGTTATTACCAGATCTCACCTCACAAAAATTTTCCAGCCTAAATTTCCTTTAACAAATTTTTCACAAATCATGATATATTTCTTACTTGAAGTTTTTTATTTTATTTTAATTTTTTTTGAACGACAAGTGTGAAGATTTTACTTTTTTAACTAACTCAACCACACCAACCATTTCTAGGGATTTTAAGTCTATGATATCAATAATCTCAAAACTTATTTAACCCTTTAAATCTTATAATCACAAATCCTTTTTTTTATATAATGATTTAAAATAAAAACGATAGGGTTTCAATATTTTTGTTTACATATTTTAATTATATTTTTATAACTTTTAACCCGTGTAATACACGAGCTAATAACCTATTTATCTAATATAAGAACATTCCCCACCCCCACCCACCCACCCTGTGGGTTAAGAGGGCTAAAGGTGTGGCTAGTTAACGTGTTGAAAAAAAACCTCTAGGTACACTGTTTTAATATTTATTTTTAGACTAAAATTTAAAGGAATAAAGGCTTGGCTTATTAATGGGTCAGAAAAAAATTCTCTAAGCACACTATTTTAATATCTATATTTAAATTAAATTTAAGTGCTTTAAAGGAATGAAACTACTTTTTTGTAGGTGAGTTGGAGTGAAAGAAGATAAAATGAATGACGTGATGTTTATGTGAAATTAATGGACGTGCACGTATACCCAGTGGTGACAATTTGACTTTAAAAATAGTTATAAAAAAACTAATTAAAATTGCATTAAATATTTTTCGCATGTGTGAGGTTTGTATTCTTAATTTGAATTTCATTGGAAGGGATAGGTGCTTCTAAATTTGTCTTTATGTGGTTTAATAGTTTTGTTTATTTTTTCAATGCAAATAAAAAAATCCTAATGCCCGTTATGGGTGACCGGCTCCTTGTGGTTTGTTTAGAGTGGTTCGGCCGTTTGACCAACTCTCTCGTCTCTTTTTTTTTAGTATGTCACAAAATGTTTTAGTTTAACTAATCACACACACATGTATAATATATAATCTATAATTTTAAAGTATCGAAATTAATTTTCTTAAATAAGGGAAAAAAAAATCATATATATCTTTGTTATAATAAATAAAAAAAATCTATATCATTAGAGATGTCAGGTTAAGATCATGATATCAACCTTTATTTATCTTATATCAAAGGGTTGTTTGGTAACTTTTTAATGGTTTTTAAAAGCTTGTCTCTTAATAATTAATAACTAACTTTAATGTTGAATGGTTAAAAGGTAACCTTTTAATGTTACTTTTTAACCACTTAGCATTAAATTTGTCTTTTAACCATTAATAGGTTGTGAACTATTAAAAGATAGTCTCTTAATGTTTACTAAAAGGCTAGCAAACAATCCCTAATTTAAGAGTTTTGTAGTGGTAATTGGTAAACGTCTGATTTTCTTCTATAGAAGTGTGAGGTTTTGGATCATGTTTCTATTTTTTTCTATTGTAAGCTTTTTAAGAGCGTATGCCAAGTGTAACCTATGATATGTCAAATTTAGTTGATTAGTAGGTATTTTTGAGGTTCGATAAGTTTTTCGGTAACAAACTAACGTAGTTAAAAAATAAAAGTCCACACCAATCATTAAGGCATTAGGGTCCCTCACAAAAGGCTAAATTGAAAGCTGCCCCATTATTTGATGAACGTGTAAGTAATCACAAGCTAAATTCCTCGTATATAAGACAAAAGAGGGAACATGCTTATTTTTGTTGATCTCTTATAATCATCTTCAAAATAAAAATTGTTAAAAATAAGTTATGAGGCTTAAAGAGGAAACGAGAGATATGTTTGTTCATAAAGTCCATTGAATTTGAATTTTATTACACAACATTTTTATAATTTGATAAAGTAAAAGAAACTAAAATTAGTTTTTTTATGAGATATTTGAATGGCTATGATGAATGAAGTGAAACCCCTCCGATTGAATCGAGATCAGTATACTTAATTATTTAATACAATGTGAATACCATTCAAGGGTTATGATTATTTGAAAACTCACATATATCTTTAGAACTGTATAAACTCTTACTAAAATAATTTTTTTTTATTTTTTATATAAAAAATATTAAAATATAATATTTAGGCGTCTCTCATGAAGTCTAAAAATAAAACAATGAATGGATTTGTAATCTATATATACGTAAATCATAGCTAAACAAAGAAATAATTTAAAAACATACACAAACATTAGTATGATAGGGTTTTATGTTATTTTTATGTTTTAATGTATATTAATAAATATAAGCAAAAGGTATAAAATTTAAAAATTATTACCTATTAATATTAGTTATTATGATTTTTTAAATATTTATTAGTTCTTAAGTGATTCTAACACTATCATTCAAAAACATTATTTGTAATATTTTTATAACCATATTACTCTTTAAGTTGGTCATTCATCAGATCAGTTTTAATATTATTCACATGAAGTCACAAATGATAAAAAAATCAATACTACATAAATATATCTCATCTTAATAATATACGATACTATTTTATTTTGACGGTTTTGATGCGGATTCGCAAGATTAATAAAGTATAAAGCCCTAAATAAATAAATTATAAAGAATGGAGTGGTAAATGAACCAACAAATTATATTTTAGAAAAGAAGATAATAAAATGAATCTTTATACTAATAAATAAAAATAAATCTGTACACTTGTTATTATTCTAGGCCATCTAATAATTGTTTTTCCTGCTTCTCTCTCCTCTTAATTATGAATGTTATAATAGCTATTAATTAATTAATAACTATTTATAATTAAAATTTTCAATATGTTAACTTTAAATTTTCAAATGTGTAATACATGGGTTTATTCAATCCATATAATACACAATATTTAAGACATAACTTTTTATAATATTAACCATTTAATAGTAAATTTATTTACCCGTATATTACACGGGATTGTACTCTAGTAAAAAGATATTAAAACTTACTAACTAGTTTTATGGATGGTTTCACGTCGGCTTTGAAAACATTGCTTAGAATAGTAAAGTTTTTGTTTTTCAAAATGAATACTAAGCCTTAGTTAAGATTTACATTAATACCTAAATAATTCAAGTATGTGATATATTTGTGATTTAAAAGTTTAAAAAAATTACAGACCTACCAGATATCAACAAAAATGTAGGTTCAAAGTGTTCACCCCATTTGAATATATAACTTTGTAGGAATTACACGTATATATCTATATCTCTAATAAATAAGTAACTCATGACATCATGTGTTACAATTTTATATCTATACCTTCAATAAATAAGTAACAACTATCTCTACCCAATGTTATTTCCAAGCTTCTTTTCTTTTTCAATATTATTTATTTTATTACTTAAAACCTTAAATATTGTTTTATAACTTTTCAAATTCATTATTAACCATATAATTTTTCATTAAATTTTTAACTTTCTTTCTCTCTTCTTAACTTGCAAATTTACGAACACAAAACAAGTTTTCACTAACACCCTCAAACCATATTTAAAAGAATATATATAATTTCATAAATTTCAAGCCTAAGTCTAAAATTAAAAACACGTATACATCGAAACTAAAATATCAGTAAAGCGATTATATCATTCGTGAAGCCCAATTACGGGCTACCAAAAATTGACGGGCAAGCCCACTTAAAGTAGAGCAGGCTCACTCGCCACAAAGATGTGTGTTCGTTGTCTCAGGCGTCGGCACGACCAACCCTCTCTATACGATCATTGGTTAGTCGCCTCTCACCCTGACGGGACGAGTTAAACCCTTAAGTTTCACCCTCTAGCTGCCTTTATTCTTCCCAATATCCCTAACATCATTTTGCACCAGCCGATGTGGGAAAAAGCATCATCTCCAATATCAAACCATTAGAGTTTTGATGATAATGTTCAACACAGTGAGTACCTTCCTATTTGATTGCTTACAATGGTTAAGTGTATCAACACAGTGAAGCTGTTGAGGAGAAGAAACTACGGACCAATTGCCGGTAATTTGTATATATTTTTGTTATTGTTACTTTGATCTCATGGATACATCTCATATGTGGAGGATAAACCCTAGAAATTTCATTTACGGAAGATATGTGTATTTGAGTCTAGTATCATCTACCAAGTCGGCTTTTATCAAGGGTGGTTGTATTGGATCCACCTAAACCTAGCAATTTTGTCTTAAATATGTAAATTTGGGTTGATTTGGCCATTAAATACAAAATAACGGGTTAAGTTGGGTTAAGCTAGTATTTTCAACGGGTCAAGGTGGGCAACTTTAGAAAAAAAAAATGAATGGGTCATGATGGGTTTAAAAAATATCAAACCGGTCAAGATGAGCTATTACCCCATTCTGACCCGCACTCATCTTGACCCGTACCCATCTTGACCCATACCCATCCTAACATGTTTTTTAAATTGGCCCATCCTGATCCGAATCCATCCTTACCCAAACCCGTTCTGACCCGACACCCTGCCCTACCCAACCCGCCCATTTTGCCACGTGTAGATACACCAATCTATAGTAATCGGATTCTTGCTTTAAGTAATTTGTATGAGCCACTTGGTTGTAGCCAACGGGTAAGAGGTAAAACCTTTTCAAAGTGAACCAATGTTTAAATCTGACAGGATGTAGTTTAGGATAAATGTTAGATGGGTTTTATGGCATTTATGTAATGACAGTGTTGAACCTGTTGAACATATGTTTCCACATTGGAGGTCCAACCCATTTCATTTTAGATAAATCGGTTTAACTTAACTTAGTGACCCCATTAGAGATAACTTCACGTGAATCTACCCCTTCATGTGGATAGTCATATGGCTATTAGCATGTTACCAAATTATGGTTCATAGTCAATCTGCAAGGTCTTACAAGACATTAGAGCATCACCAACCGGAAGGTGTAAAAACGAGTTTAGATGGGTGTCTTATACTTGATCCATGCCATACATTTATTTGGGCTTCACAAAAACAAGATTGAGTTTATTGTCTTTTTAATCGTAAAAGGTGCTCTTTTTATGGTTTTTTCTAGTCATATTAGCATCTAAGTTTGTGACTATAGAGTCATCCTTTTGAAATAGTGATCAAATGAATATGACAAGAAGATAGTAAAACAAGAACAATTCAATGAAACTTAAGGAGAAAGAGAGCTTAATATCAACAATAAAAAGTAAAATGCTGTGTGCATATATTGTTAAACCATTTGTACACAATAGCTTACCTTAGAAAATTTAAGGCCACATGCTCAACCCGAACTACGTTTTGCCTTATTACATTGCTTAGTAAAGTATTGGTGGAGTTTTCTGGTAACGGGTCCTTACGATATTAAAGAAAGAAATGGTAAAAAGGACAAATCTAAGGTGACTTTTGTTTTGAATGCTGATAGTAATGTAATGACGGGAAATGGGCCAAATGGATTAATTTATAGGTAAATGTGTCGAAATTGCCACTTCTACAGTATAACTAACGACAAAGAAATAGTCATGAAAGACATATACAACCTTGGATAAACAAAACAAAACCAAATTATATTTATATATGGACTATAACTTCTTAGATCAACATTTCAAACACAAAAAATACATCTAAAAATAATTTGCTTCATTCTGTTCTCACAGTTACCTTAGAATCAGTCCTTTGTGAATGCCTAGATGGAGATGTTGATCCCCTTGATGAACTATTTCCAAAAAGATTAAGCTTACTAATTTTCTTAGAAAACGAGCTCATAAACTTTCTCGAATTCGATTTCTCCATATTTCTCTTCATGAACACATGTTCTTTCTCCAAATCGTTCAATCTCATCCTTAATCTAGCCAACTCAAGTTTCAGTTCTCGGTTTTCTCGCCTCAATGATGCATAATTATCCTTTGGTGACATGGCGGCACTGAGTGCACCGCTGTTGATCCGCCACGACTGTTGGTGCACTGGCGGTTTGTAGCTGTCACCGAGCTCAGAGCAGTATAAGGCATTTCTAAGCCTGAGTTGCTCTATGTATAGAACTTGAACTATTGATTGAAGCGGAAGTCGTTCGTTCTGTGCAGCGTGTGCCCCGGCTTCCGCTGAGAGCTTCTGGAAATCGATTAGTTTGCATATCTTTTTTTTATCTTGTTCTGATAATCCGGGGTGAGCCTGCAAGTTTTGTTTCCAGATGTAAGAACCAGCAACAAAATGTGCACTTTGACTTTTTTTAGGTCAAACTGATTTATATGAAACTTGATAAGCCACGAATGAGCGGGTCAGATAACGGGTCAAAACAAGTAAGTTTGATTTATTTTTTTTTGACCCGTTTCAATTTCATTTATTTTATCTTTTTTTGACCCATCAAAGGTAAAAATATAACTGTTTTAGTAAAACAATGAAAACTGCCCTCAATGCTAGAAGGCAATAGGCAAAATTGTTGATTCAGTAAAAGACATGTTTGACCTAAAAAGTCAAAACTATATATTTTCTAAAGAACAAATGGTATTTATTTGTTAAAGGTGCAAAGCACTCTATCCTTAAACTAACTAACCTTAAGGTAAACATCAATGGCTCGATACAACCCGTCGTGAACCATACGAGCATGGCCCGGTAAACTCTCTACAATGGCTATGAATTTCGAAAGCTTAAGGTTAGCATCAGGCGCTATTTCAGCTAAATAGTTGTCAACCAACTTCGAAACCTTAAACAAGGCGGTTTCCGAAGGCGAATCGAGACCATCGGATTCAAAAACCGAACCATCTTCTTCCTCATCCTCATCCTCACTGTCATCTAGCTGTGAGAAATTAACCAAAATTCTATGAACCGTATCAACATCAAACAAAGTGTCACCGTCATGTCTAAAAGACGGGATTAAAAGGTCGTCCAGCGTCGCGATATCCAACTGCGACCCTATTCGTCTTTCGAGATCAAGCCTACAAGCAACAGAACAATCAAGCATCACTGCGCTTCGAAGCAGCCCGAAAAGAAAACTTAAAGGCACCGTGAGTTTCTCGACGGGCAACAGAGCCACAATGGTCTCGACCACGAGCCGTTCGTGGTCATTTGATCCACCACCTATGGCTACTTTTTGTTGACAGTTTAGCTTCTTGGTTAGCTCCTTTTCGGCATAATTCATAAGCGATTCGCCTATGCTTTCGGGCCTCACACCGCGGCATTTCATCGCGGTGATCACCCGTTGGTACAAATCGATTCGTAGAACCGATAGATCTTTGATCCACCAATCGGATTCGCACTTTTGTCTGCTCATATGCAGCCTACCGGAGCTACTGTACTCCAACCGTGAAAAGCTCGAAGCGATCTGCTCGACGCAAGCTTTTGAAGCTATCGCGTCAATGCATCGGGTTACAATCTTTAGCTCATCTGCTAGAGGGAGTAAGTTTTCACTCTGCTGTAAAACTTCTATACACATTTCAAGGTTCTGGAGGACAATACAGTTGAGATACTCGTTGGCACGTGATCCGAGGTTGTTGTTCGAGTACTCCTCATTCATCTCGAGGTAGTCGGAAATGCAGCATAGCTGAGCAACGTTTGCGGGAGTTATCTCGAAGTTGTTCCCGTAGCAAAACTTCGCAGCGAGCTCAAATGTTTCCGGGCCTCCGGGTAAGCTTAGAAGCTCGACCCGAGATATGGCGGTGTCGCGGTTTTCAGAGACCAGTTTTCGGATTCGTCCACTACGAGACACGAGAGGGAACTGCAGAAACAACATTGGTTGTTAAATCTAACGAGTCAAAATGGGTCACTACTGGTATAGGTTGTAACAGTCTGTATCAGTTGGGTGGATACGAAGTTCACCCAACTAATAAAATATGTAATATTTGAATATAAATGATTTTGAAAGTCATTTTCTGTTAAAAAATACAAAATTTGTGTACCAACAAACCATTTTAACATGTTACATGACCTATTTTCAATAAAAAAATTTCATAACTAAAGGAATAGAAATCGTCAATAGCACTGTATTTGACTCTTAAAAGTCATAATTTGGACTTTTTTTCTTCAGAGACATAAGAACAAAAGAGACGATCACAAGAGCAAAACTAACCTTATGCAACGCAAACGTGACACCGTTTACTTCAATCGTTATATCACTCGGGACATCACGAAATATCCTGCAAACGACATGATCGAATTGTTACAAAATGTAAAAAAAAAAAAAAAAAAAAAAAAAAAAAAACATCACAAACCAAAACAAAAAAGACCACGTATGAAGCAAAACAACATCCAATTGAACGGAAAAAGAGACGAACCATTCGTTAGACCGGTGGCGCGAGCTCTTAGCCAGGGTGAGGCGGGGTTGGTGTAGGTGGTTCGAGTGGTGGTGCAGTTCCATGGGAGAATTGCAGAAAAAAGAGTTGAACCAGAAGAATGATATGCAAGTATTTTAGTGAGCGTGGGTTAAGGTAGCTAAGAGGTGAGATGGATGGCGGGACACATGACTCCAGTTGGAGATTTTGCTGTTTTGTGCACATCTTTTTTCTTTTTGTCAAAATCTGTAAAATCATGAGATCACGATCGTCCAAATCAGTTGGCCGCGGTGGGGTCGGATCCTTTAAACTTCAGACTAATCGGGTAGTGACGGATTTATAAATGCTAGAAAGTCGAACACCTATAATGGTATTTTCTACAAACAGTGTGAGGCTAATCAAAGTTTTTTCATTAATACCAGTATGTAAAGATAAAATACTCAATGAATGTATGTCGACATGTCAGACAATGACCTCTTGGTTATCGACCAATGAGCAGACAACTTGTTAGTTCTTATAAACACTACTTCTGATTAGTAAATATTCTATTAAATAATTAAATGCTCAAATTACAAATTCTTGATTGATCAAAATCTCTTGTGAAAAAGTGAACAACACTTGACTTTTTGTGCTGAAAACATTTTTTTTTCTTGAAATGATGCTATTCACCACGATTGAAGTAAAGTATGAAAGTAAAAAAAGGTATTTTTAAAGTAGGGGGAAAAGGGAACATTTTCAAGAGTAGAGGTATGCTAAGCGACTTTTGTGTTAAATTTAATTGATTGCCCACCCAACTTCAAATGGGCTAGCTGGGCTGGTGGGTCCATGTTGGCTCTTTGGGCCCCATTTAAGCCTCACCTTAATTATACTGATGGCCATTGCATGATGACCTCTTCCACCAAAATCCTTTCTCTCTCTTTCGATATATACGTGTAGGGTGTAAGTTCTATACAAATGTTATTTTATAAAAATTAGGCCTGAAAATCTTTGCCCAAAATCTTCAACATGGGTTGTTTTGGGTATTTAAATATTGGTGTTTGGGTCTTTTTGGGTAGAGTATAATTTACAAAAGCTTTAGATGGGTCAAGTTAGAATTTAGAAAGAAAAAAGGTGGGTCAGAATGAGTCACTAAAATAAAAGAGATGGGTCAGAATGGATTTGGTGGATGATTAAGCTGCTACTGCTGTGAAGATGCCTACATAATTGGAGTTATTACTTATTACTAGATCTGACAATCTTGACCCAAACAAGTAAATTTGGGTTTCAAATGGGTCAAGGTGGACAACCTCATAAGTTAGAAAAAAATTAATAGGTTAAGATGGGTAATAGAGAATACGGAACGGGTCAGGATAGGTTATTAGATATTTTGATCCTCTCCACGTCTTTGCAACTTCTCAATTCCATTTCAATGATTAATTTTCGTTTGGGTGTGATTTACGTTTTACGTTGTTGATTATCATGTTTCTCATTATACCGCCGACGCCCCCGACCGATTCCGGCCGCCTCCACCCCTAACCGCCCTCGGCCGATTCCGGCCCCCGCCGCCCCCGACCTTCGCCCGCGGCCGATTCCGGCCGCCGCCGCCCGCCGACGCCCCCGACGGCCGCCCGCCAAAGCACCCGACCGCCGCCCGGCCGATTCTGGCCGCCGACGCCCCCTACCGCCGACCGCTGACTACCGCCTGTCGCCAACCCCGACCGCCGTTGACGCGACCCGACCCCAATGCACATGACTGTCGATCACCGCTGCCGAACCGCGTCGGTTTAGACGCCTCGACGGAGACTGCCGGTTCTCGACGATGGTCGTGATCGGTTAATGGTGGCAGAAACAGGCGCGGTTGGCGGTCGCGGTCGATTGTCGATGGTGACGATGGCGGTGGTCGGTGGTATGTAGCGACGATGATCAATGGTAATGGAGGTTGTGTCGATTGAACCCATCCTGACTTGTTTTTAATTTGAACTGTGACCCAAACCCATTCTGACTCGGACTGTATAGTTGATGTCATTGGATGCTTGATGGAACGTGTCGTCACTATCACGAACGCCGATGTAAGCTCTAGGAAGGAAAAGTTATGGAGTTTTTTCGCTGCATTAACTCTTCTTATTGTGAGTGACTGAAAGTATAATTAGATATTTAAATGTAAAGTGGTCGAAATGAAAAAATATTTTTTTTTTGTAATAGCATTGACCCATCTTGACCCGAACCCATATTGACCTAAACCATTCTGACCCATACCCATTCTAACTTTTTTTTTCTATTTACCCATCCTAACCTATACCCATCTTGACCCAAACCCATCCTGACCCGGCGATCAATCCAATCCAACCCATACACTTTGCCACCTCTAATAAAAATTATAGAAAACAATAAGAGTGTGACATATATACATACATACATACACGTGTTTTATGAGGGAGAGTATTTGTATTCATTTATAAATTAGGTTCTATATCAACGTTCATTTTCAATACAAGAAGCATAACAATACATTCATAATTTTTAGCATTATATGAATAAAAAGCACAAAATATATTCACGATTCACATAGCTTTTAAGAAAATGATAATAACACTATGTAAAGTTAATATATAATGTTAAAACACATTATAAACGATACCCATACCATGTTAGCATTATGTTAACACTGTTTTCACATAATCCAGAAACCATATGTTCTATGATATTAATACTGTTTTCACACAGTGTTATAAAATTTAAAAAAATCATTTTTAAGTATAGCAATATGATACACGTTTTAAAGAGAAAAAGATGCTTAATTTTATGGTATAACTGTTTTTAAAAAATAATAAAGTATATAAATATTCTTGGGGTTTTAAAAAATAGATGGAACTAGTATATAATTTAAAAAGTCAACAAAAGATCGTTAATTCCCTCTTTTGCCCCGTGCAACCATAATTATACTTTGATTAATTACGAAACTGTCATGTGTAAATCTCAACTATTGAATTAGTTTTTTCAAATGTCAAAATTGCTTACTATACTTTTCACAAAATCTTACTTTGTACATGATCCTTCATTCCTTCTTCTATATATCTATGTGTATGTATGCATATTAGTGTATGTATACGTACATATAAGGGTACGTTTTGTTAAAAACCAAAAGTATTTTAAGAAATACGAGAACTGCAAAGACATGTACATATCAATAATAATAAAACAATATTTTATTCATCTCTCCTCACTATATTTTGGATTTTAACACTTTTCTCTTTAATTTCTTTTAAAAAGATATAATAATGTGCTCGTGCATATAGCGTATATTATGCAAATATGCATTTACATAAAAAAAACTATCACTACTGTATTTTTCAAAAGTAAATCTTAAACGTATTAAAATCTTCGTGCATTCTAGTCAATTTATGTAATAGACAGTTTCATAAGTAATATGCTTTTTTGCAGTTGTAAACGTACTATTGATTGTGAAAAAAATACCAAAGTTTGTGTCTATATGTATGTATATATACACACAGTTTAGAAACAAACTATATGTTTGTATATACTTCAAGTTATAAAATACGTTAACGTATGCACACGCACATATATACATACTTACTAGCACTTCGTCTAGACGTTAACGAAAACTGAGATTTGTGTACCGTTAGGTTATTTTCGAACCATAGTTAAAACTTGAAATGAACGTGATGGACCAAAGGGACCGCTAAAATCTAATCATACAAGTCATGACCTCATGTCACTTTGTGTACTCTATGCGTCCTCTCAATTACTTTGATTTGAAGTGGGCATGCCCCTTGACAAAAGTACTTATTGCTTTCATCAATTCTAATGGCCAATTTTGAAACATAAAATCAATGAAAGTAACTCATCTATTATGGTATGACCATATTATATATTCGATAGACGTTGGGCTGTATTTACCACTAATTTGAATAATTCGTAACCATTGGTTTTAGCGATAAACGAAACCCTACGTCGACAACAGTCTTGCAAAATTGTGATTTGTTTGAGATCATTAATGCATTTTCTTATTTTTTTTTCTAAAAATATTGTTTTTCACATATTAAACGTGAAACGTTCATAGATGCTTTCATAATGATTTATAAGTTTAATAGTTTGGTTTTGTTATACATATGTTGCTTTTGTTAGACAATTATATAGTTTTCTGCTTACATCCCGTAAAATAACATTTATGAAATCTCTTTTACTTTGTGAAATTCATTTTTATACATATCTAATTTTTAAATCATTCTTGCGCTGACACCTTAGAATCAATTGATTTGTAAAATTTGTTTTGGATCATTCTCTTTATGATATTGCGTTTGCCAAGAAATAAAATTAAGGAGTTTAGTTTTAAGTCATGCTCTGAACACACGAGGTGGCAATCGAGAGATGGCTGGGAATTCCTAGCCCGGGAGGGATCACCACCTCCGATTCTGACTTCAATATTTAGTCCCTGACCTGGTGAATATTCACCAGGCTTCACCGTCCAAAACTGCTCCCAATTTGATCGTTAGCCAACGGTATTATTACCATTATAATTAATAAAAAATAAAAAAAAATCGAACACTATAAATCATAAAAAATGGATCCATTGGAATTTCAAATTCAATGAAATCATCCTAAAGTGTCTTTTTGTGGTAAGCGGTGTTAAATATAAATTTGGGCATAATCTTGTCAAGGTGTTAAATATAAAAATGGATCTGCAGGAATTTTGAATTTAGGGGTGTAACAAGGTGAGCCTCACTTAAGTTACTTGAGAATAGTTCATTAAAAACTCGAATTGCACGAACTTAAACAAGCTCGAACTTATATGATGTACATTTAAAAAGCGAGCTTGATCCAGAAATTCGTATATCAAGATTAAGTGATACTATATATATAAATTATATATAATAGGCTTCTTTTGAACCACGTAAATAACTACTAGTTGGATTATCATGAGTAAACCATTTAAAATTCTTTGGCCACTTGTATAATTTGTGAAAGTTTCTAATCATTTTACAGATATCCACGAATAGTATGACTTTATTATCAAGAGTATTGTCTATGGGCGTTATTATTTTTACCATCAGCAATAATTTATTGTCATTTTGTTTTTCTATATCATGTTATTATGTCAAATAAGTGAGTAAGTGCACTGTAATTTTATAGAAGGTATTTTACCAGGTGAGTTTACTAGTGAATATGAAATTCCTATACAAAAAGTGTTCTCTAATGCTGTAAAGTTCAATTTTGGAATCAGATTCATCGTAGTTTTGTTGTTTAGAGATTTTTAGATAGCCTTTTGAATGATTTAAATTATTTTGATGGTAGTCTAAAAACTTCAATTGAACAAAACAAAATGAATCAAGAACGAGTATGAAATTTTGTGTGAAGATCATACTAGAATTAATTAGTATGAATTCGATGATGAAAATTGACCAAGTGAATCTTACTACTTTAATAAAAAAGTATCTATAAGAGACACATGTCAACATTATATTCTTGCTCAACAATTTTTTCCCACTTATCTCTCCTATTTAATAATCGCATTAATTACTAAAAATATTATTTATTTTCTTAGATTCAAATAGCTTTTAATGAATTACGTAAAAAATATTTTTATTAATGTTATTTCTAAGGAAATAATTATTCATAAAATTAGAAAACTTTTAAAAGATCAAATTTTTAAAAAAATACAAAATATTTTATATTTGGTGTTTTAAAACGTAAAATTTTTATAAACAAAAAATAATTATTGAGAGTTATAAGAAAATAGTTTTACGTATGATATTTTTTAAAATGTTTGCTTGAAATAAAAAAATTTATTTTATTTATTATAAGAAAGATTCAATCATATCTTATTTTCGAATATCGATTTATAATTAATAAAATTTTATTTTTTATAATATTTTTTTATTCAACCCGTGTAATACACGGGTTTACTAAAGCTAATCCTATATATGGATCAAATTGTTAATTTCAAATGGTGGTCAAATCTATAGCATCTAATAAAACAAGATTTTCTTTGCCACTTGTCATTCTCTTATCCCACTTTTTTGACACATGTCATTCTTCTAGACATCCACACATCAATTTTCCCTCCAAAAGGGTATTATAGTAATTTAAATACTCATGCAAATATCTCTCTCTTATTAAAAAAGAATATTATTAATTGTTACATTTCTCTCTCTTATCTAAATTTTTTTAAAAGCAAACTATTTTTTTAAAATAGATTTTATTAAAGAAATTAGAAATCAAATCTTTTAATTAAAATCTAAATAATAGAAAAACTAAAATTTTATATAATATGAAATTTTCTAAAACACTAAACATTTATAAATAACATAATTTTAAATCATTTTGTTTTCAAAAAGCGTTATAAACTGGTGAAATTTGTTAAAAACTGTCTTATTAAAACAACCAGAATCATTACAAACAAGCGTTTTTAAAAACAATATTTTTATAAAAAAAATATTTATAAAAAAAAATCTTAAAACGAATGTTTAAAAGTGAAACTATTTAGATAAGACAGTTAAAAATAGTATAATTGTTTTATTTCTTGAACTATTACGTATATATAATTTTAATTATATTTTATATTAAAATATTATACTGTAACTTTTCGTGTTTATGATTAACTATAATACGTTTAATTAATGGTTTTTACACTATCCATCTATCTATAAAAAAACTAAAATAAACGTTAAATAATTGTAAGACTTATTATACTTACTTTCTCATTTCTCTATATTGTTAATAATAATATTGAATACTAATAATATTACTCGTAGCATATTCAAATTAAAAATATATAATTTAATAAATTAAAAACCTATTTTTTATTAAAAACACACTTTTTAAAAACAAAAATTTTATAAAATACAAAATACAATGAACTTTTTTTTATCATTTTTCTTAAAACAAAATATTTAGAAATCATAATTTTTGATAAAACAAAAGTTTAAGAAAGTTACAAAATTATTTATTTACTTAAAGTAGCTATTTGTACGCAACTATA
This sequence comes from Flaveria robusta, assembly GCA_025506415.1. Lineage (NCBI taxonomy): Eukaryota > Viridiplantae > Streptophyta > Magnoliopsida > Asterales > Asteraceae > Flaveria > Flaveria robusta. The sequence goes on along the minus strand of CM046475.1, from coordinate 3,864,889 downwards.
ATCATATTTTATCTTCAAGCATTATTTTATAATGCATAAATTTTTAGTACTAATTATTTGATATTTTATTACTCAATCTGTGTAATACACGAGGACTAACCTAGTGGTTAATATTTATAACCACCAACTAATGGCAGTTACATAACTAAAACCATTAGTTGTAATTACCATTAATTTATAGTGCTATTAGTTGATATTAATATAGTTGCTACTTGTACCCAAAGTTACTACTGGTATACAAAGTTGCTACCGATGTGCAACGTTTTTGTCCATATGGATTAATACTAAAGAGTTGATGTAAGGTGCGTTAATTAACGCTCACCCGAAACCACTTTTGTGTTTTAAGTATTGATTCTCTTTTTAGTTCAAACTTATAGTTTGATTTTCGACTTATCACCAGTTTTTACCAATAAACTTTTTATATAAAAAAAAGATTTGAAAGTAAACCATAATTTAGAAAATAATATATTCAATCTTTAAAAGTTTTTTTTAAGTATAACTCAATGATGTATTGCATGGAAAAAAATTACGTAAATTAAATTTTAATAATTCAAAGTATGACTTATTGGCCAATAATAATCCGTGTTATCAGTCTAGCCAATACTAATCCTAACTTTCATTTTTGTTATTGAGAGCAATCATACTAGCATAATCGTTGATTGATTTACACTTAATTTTCACTTGATTTTACTAACGATGATGATTATAAATGAAGTAGGGAAACATAATACGAAACGTAGTGAAAAATGAGTAAAAATCAAGTGTAAATCTTTGATATTATGCTACTATGATTGCCTTTAACGATAATAATAAAAGTTAAATTATTATCAGCCGACCCAATAATATTAATCATTATCGACCAATGGATCAAATTTTAAAATATTAAAATCCAATTCGAGTTTTTTTCCAAACAGATGTAGTTGAGAAAATTATTTACCAAAATGGTGTAGTTAAAAAATTATTTACCAAAATAATGTAGTTTTAAATTTTTATTGATTCTCTTTCTTATTTCCATTGGCTACTTTACTATAGCTTCTTTTTAATGCTTTTAATTCTCTTAGGATGATATCTTTAATTTTTAGATTCAATGTTTATCAATTATATATATATATATACTTTATTTTAAAATCTTTAAAAAATATATAAGCAACGTCAGTAGTGTAGTAACTACTTTTACAATTTTTTTAGTAAAGTTTTTTTGATTAAATTTGCGGCAACTTGATTTTAGATATCAAAACATATATATATAAAAGAGTGTGTCGCATTGTTTACCAGAAACTAAAAAACAAAAAGTTGTCGTTGTAGGTAAGCATTAAAAATAAGAAAGCGTATTTTAAGAATATTAAAAAAATCATATTTCACCCGACTCGGTGTTGAGTAAAGTTTATTTTCAATAAAACTTGTAACGGAACTTATAAATAAATACCATGTCATAACGGTATGTTCGGAGCATACAAGAACATTATATTTTAAAAGTTATATATTGACATCAAAATATGTATAAAAATGATTATAAATAATAAAGTAAAAATATATTAAAGTAATTTTAATAAATAAGAACTATGAGTAAACATGTTTACCATAAACAAATGAAATTCATCTCCCTCTCAAAGGAAAAAAAAAAAAAAAAAAAGGGTGGAAGAGTGTGTTACTCGAGTGAGAAATTATTGTCTAGCATTGAGCAAAAATAAGTTTTTGTTAATTTGTTTGTTTATACACGTAGTTAATAAAAAAAATTCAAATAATATTTAAAAAATACTTACTAAACAATCGACATTGTTCATATATAATGATTAAACACTCGAAAGAATATTTTTTTAACATTATAAAAGTAAATTAAAGAAAATTAGAAAAAGTTCTATTTACTAAAATTTTTTAAAAACTAAATATATAAAGATATTATCCTTATAAGAATTAAAAAAACATTAAAGAAAGTCTTTAGTAAAGTAGTCAATAAATATAAAAGAGATAATCAATAAAGTTTTAAAACTACACTATTTTGATAAATAATTTTCTAAATATACCATTTCCATAAATAATTTTCCACTTACATCATTTTGGTAAAAAACTCCATCCAATTCTTCTAAAAATTAAAAAACAGCGGAAATCATGCAAATAAGACATCATCATAAGAAGATTTTGACTTGGGCTATTTGAAGAGTAGAATTCAAGTTTAGGGTAGGTGTCATCATTAAAGTCAAAGAATGTGCTTCAAAAAGGAGCAACGTGTATTTTTCATTCACAAAGGAGCCGAAAATGCAAGATTTGATTCTCTTTTATAACGGAGAGATATCAGTCTATTGTTGTTCTTAAATTACATTCACTTTCAATTATATTATGTTAAGATTTGAATCATCATTTTCTACAGAGTGCATTTGACTCGTTACATAGAGTGGATACGAGAAAACATATGGGAACAGGACTAACGAATGTTTGTCGGTACTCATCGGTAACAATTGTGCATGAGAAAGTGAAAATATTAATTTGGTGAAAGCTAAGACCCGCAATTTAAAATGAAGATAATTTAAGAAAAACTAGAGAAAACAAAAAAAAACTGATGTGATGTTAATATATTACATAAAAGAAAAAAACTAAAGAAAACAAAATATCTCCCTTCCACATACTACTAGACAACCCAACCAAGTGGCTAAATTTTAGTTTTTATCTTTAAAAGAGGCTTTATTGTGATATGGTAATGTTTCGTTGTTAACCTTTGTTTATTGTGATAAACCGTTAATCTTAATGTAAAAAACACTTACACCATAATTATTTACTTTAACTAACTTTTAAATCGCGTTACATCATATAACGGTTTTTTCATCATTTTCAAAATATCCCTTCTTCCCCTATTTTTTAAAATCTTCTTAACTTTTTCATATGATATTAATTTTTAAAACAAATTACACTATTAAATAGATCGTTTTAATATTTTTAATTTGAGTATAGTCTTGTTAAAGTCTTTTTTTTTTATTTCAACGTTCGTCGTGAACCACTAGTTTTACCACAGTAACTCTAACTTACAGTAGTGACGTGGGCTACCGTGAATCACTAATTGGGTAAATGGGTTATCGCAATAAATATGGGTGTTAGATATTTTAGTGTAATTGGATTGACTAACGACCAATTTGATCATAATATCCATCAAACAAGTCAGGAGGTGCGGGGAGTGCACACTTGTTTGAGTTTATTGTGATTTTTGAAATTGAAAACCTTATTAGGGGCGAAGCCCCTAAGCGATGGGGGTTCCAAGGGGGCAACGCCCCCTTGGCGGGGGTCCGGGGGCAGCGCCCCTGGGAGCGGGGTCCATGGGGCAGAGCCCCTGGCTGGGATCGAATTGGTTTATTAAAAATGCACTATAATTTGTTTTTTCCCGAAATTTCACATGTGAAACTAGAGGGTAAAAAGTGTAATTTTGCATGAGAAAAACTGCCTTCGGAGTTTCCCCATCCCTGAAATAATTCGAATTGGTCTATCTTCTTCTTCATTCTCTTCTGGTTCACGATCAAAAACACACACGAATTCATACTTCGATTTCTGAACTTGAGTTTTATCCGATTGAATATTTAGTGTGAACCCAAATAGTTTAAATATGAAAGCGAACTAGCGACTATCAAGTTTTTCAAGTTATTATTATGATTTATCTACAATGGGTTAATATTTGATCCCTATCCTATTGTTATATTCACCAACTTGATGTATATGCACTAGCTTATAAATTAAAAGGAGGTCGATTTAAATTTGAGTTTGGATGTTTGGCTCAATTTGATCTTTTGTCGACTTGATCTTAAGCAGTGACTCGTTTATACCTTGGATATAACAAAAGTTTAAGAAGATGGGGAATTTTTTTCTTATCGAATTCACATGGATACTTTTTCATTGTTAATGTATTTCCTTAACTAAATTAGTCAGAAGTACAAGTTTGTAAATCAAATTCAATTTTTTATTTCTAATTATATGTCGCATAAGGTTGCATAGTCGTACCAAGTTTTCTATTTATTTGACTTTATGTTTTCAAGATCATAAATTTTTCTTGTACTAATATCTTCATTGTTTTATGTTTCAGACTATGGGTTTGATTTTTTCCCTCTTCGAGTGTGAGGGAATATTAGATAAAATATACTGGTTATGATTAAATACATAGATAAGATTTATAGCAATTTTATTGTAATTATTTCTATCATAATTAAGAGTAATATTGTATTACGTTTTTTTTAATTATTCTTATTGTACTAATATAAATTGTTGATTAATAATACACAATAAATTTAATAATTTTTATTTTTTTATATAGGCAAAATAAATTCTAAATTCATGAAAAATTAAAGTTTAAACAAGATAACAGTAATGTAATATGACCTAAAAAGATTTAACTAGTAAAAAAAGCTCTTAAGATTTTAAATTTTAGATTTTAAATGACTGAAGTTGAATGTTTTCATGAAATTTACCCTTGGAGCATCTCCGTTGGCTGTCTCACGAACGCTTCCATGTCACCTTGCCGGGTTGCCCAATAACACGCTCGGGCACCCCCCACCCCTTCCCCCTCTCACATAATCCGTTCTAGGGCATTCGTTTAGCCGTCCCCATGGACGCCTCTCTCCCTATTTTCCCTCCACGTAAGCTAAAAACTACCCTAATAAACAAGCGTTGTGAATGCTTTTTTGGTCTCTGAGCGTACAATCTCTTTTTTATGATCAAGAACATATGCTTGCAAAATCATATACGAGACCGAAATGTCTTCATCAAATAAAATTATAAGATCTTAACACTAATATCTATATTTTAACACCAATATTTTCGACTCTACACTTTAACTTTGTTAGTTCACTTATGAATGGTGCAGACGTGCAATGGGACACTATGGGCAACTTCAAGTGTTGTCACGTGAATTATGATAAGAATTTCACGTGATTTTGGAATAATTAAGTTGTTAGTATGTTAACATCAAATATCCCATCTCATAACTTGTTTGTTATCATATGTGAAAACAAATTATTAAAGTAGCTAAAGTTGTAAAACAACTAGGAATAATCCTTTAAAAGAATATAATAGGAGGTACAAAGCTTTAAATAGGACAGCTAAAGGTTTTACACTTTGAAATTTTTAGGCAAATAACTAATGTGATGCGGTTACGTTAAAACCTCTTAACATCACGTAGACATCACATCACATACTTTACTTTTTTTTTTCACTCAATCTCATCATCCCGAATTTTCTTTTACCCTTATTCACTGCACCTCGCCACCTTTTTTATATTTGATTGTGTAGAGAGACCACCGTACTCTCTTTCATGCTCGTTAACCAACTGTTATCCACCCCCTTAAGTGACCCTTCATGGCATATGGGAGTGGTGCCAACGCCCATTAAAGAGCCACATCAGTTCTCACGCCTAGGCTGTGAAAGTATAACAGAAGGCTTGATAACACGGGTTTTTAAATTTGGTGAAAGGTGATAAAACGAAATTTATAAAATAATAATAATAATAAAACACGGTTTGCTTATTATCACCACTTGTTATAATTTAATTTTTAAAACTTTATGCGTTCTTAAATATTCATATATATGCGTCTTTGTGATCTTCAAGCTCACTTAATCCCTACCACATAACCACATTCAACCCTCCTCAACACAAGGGCGTTCTTACGATACAAACCAAATTAACGACCTTCAAAATTAAAATGAGAAAATTACTTTTATTTATTTTTAAAGCTGAAAATATATATGATAATCCAATTAATATATGTGTTTTTGAAGACTAATGAGAACAGATGACAAAATAATTAAAGGTTTATCGATATCGACTTACGAAACTTGATTCATCAATGTCCAACTTACTAAACTTGTTTCATCATCATTCACAGTTAATGATTCTTTAGGTTTATTAATTATAAATTCTTTTTTGCAATTAATCATCTAATTTATTAATTGTTACTGCCTAAATTGTTTTAATTTACTATTTTCTATTGCCAATTTACTTTATTGTCGTATGTTTTTATTTTAATCTTTATTTGTAATTGAGTTTTCTTTTTATTTTAATCTATTGTTGCTTGTTTATTATTTAATCAATTATTTTGCAATTGATTTTGTTCAGTTAATTAAGTTGTTTCTATCAAATTATAAACAATTTTGTTTATGTCGTCGATCCGAGGTTCAGGTTTTTAAAAATAATGTATAGACAATTGCCCAAAATTTTGTTTCGCTTTAAATCTCTAAAAATATTAAGTCGTCCCTGCCTCAACACGTTTTTCCAAACACCGAGAAACAAATATGATCGAACATAAGCATATCCAAACATGTTTTTCCCTCTCCTAGATTAAATGATATCATGAACAAAAATAAATCAACCCAAAACTAAAGCAACCTAAGATTCCTAGGAGGGAGAAGAAGGTGAAAACACACACACGAAAAAAGAAAAAAAGAAAAAAAAAATATTTAATGTGAAACCCATATCTCTATCAAATACATTTAAAATGAGGGTTATGAATATTATGAGAATCTCCTCTTGATGTCCCTAAATCTTCTTGTTTGCAATTACCAGTTGTGATATTACAATGAAATATGCCTCAGCCGCCTACCTAGGTATTTTTACTCACGTATCAGATTTTTCATGTCAATATATAGAGATTTAAACTAATTTGATACATAATACCATATTATGTATAGATTAACTTACTTGTATTAGCGTATAGATTCAGGTAAGAATTTTTTCTGCATATAGAATGAAAATATTTAAGATTTAGGCAACTAAAAGTAGATACATGACCAAAACTTCCCCTATCTCATAACCATATATGTGCAATTATTTTAACATGACTATAAAGGTATAACACACATATCTACTTTTGAGATTTTCTCTAAAGGTTAACAAATTACTTGTTTTAAATTTTCAAAATTTAGTAATTATATATAGACTAAAGGGTAGACGCATCGAAACCTTACCAATTACCAAAATGGTATAGTAACATAAATACTCAAGTGGATCGAGAGTGTGAATGTAGAACATATACATGCTTATTAATATAAACTATCTTGATATATAGATTATGACAATTATGCTAATTGAAATTTAGTGTACCTTTCATATTAGAGGTTGATTGTCATTTTGATCTTCACGTGGCAAAGAAAACATACAAAAACTATTTATTGTTATTGATTAACACGGTCTATCAATAACTCATTAATAAAAACTAACTTAAACATTGACATATTGACATGTGAGGGTTGTCAATCATGTCAAGTTGACAAGTTGAATTGTTCAACTAGAACACTATTAATATTTGTTCATGTAAAAAATATGAATTCTAGTTTGTGCACACTTAAATCATGTAACCTAAAATAGGTTGACGGTAAAAATCGATGAATGGATTGTAATAAACAGGTTTAATGTCATAAATTGCTTGATGAGTCTACCTGGGTAATTAAACAAGTTGACAAGTGAGGTCGACGTGTTTAATTCAGTGGGTTAAACATATCGAACTAAACACGATCAATTTGTTAAACGGGTTTGAAAATTTAAAATCATTCTAACAATATATTTCATAAGTTACTAATATGCTTATAGAAAAGGAAAACCAGAGTACATATCAATATATCATATGTTACAGCCTATGATTTAAAATAAAAAAAAAAAAAAAGAAAATCTCTCAAGTGATTTTGGACTTCTAGCGCCCAGCTTCTATAAGAGCAGCACTCACATCTCATTTTTTATTTTCATCCTTATAATTACACTAAAAATCATCACTTCTTCTTTTTTCTTTCAATTAAATAATATATTTTTATATATTTTTCATTACCTTTTTTCTCTCCTTCACTTACAACCACTTTCAAAAATATTTAAAAAATTATAAGGTTTGAACAGTAAATCCTTAAATTTATAGATGAACAGTAGCATTTTTTTTATCCTTCACTCACAAACACTTAAAACCATTTCATATAATATGAATACAATTTATATATTTTTAAGCCATGGGCTCTAAATGCTCTGATATATACTAAGTTGGTTCGGGCCACTTATAAATTTGTTTTGGGTCGTTTTATTGGGCTGGGGGCAGGGTCTGAATGTCTGATTACCTGATAAAATATTGCTGCGTGTTTCTTTCTAATACATGTCTTGGGCTTTTGTTTCTTCTTTCAACCGATGGCCCATCAGTTCAAGTTAGTCCAATAGAAATTAATTCATGTATCTTTTGTGTGAATTAATTCATCCACAAACAAAACTAAGGTCGTAAACAAACCAAACGTTTAGCGAACAGTTCATGAACTGTTCGGCTGTCAGTTCGTTTATGTTCATTCGTTTAATAAATGAACGAACACAAACAAGAAAATTTCATTCGTTAAATTAAACGAACGAACATGAACAGCGGACACGTTCACTCTTTTATGTTAGTGAAAATTCGATAAGTGTTCGTTTGTGTTTGTTTATTTAAAGACATTATATTTTATAATTTTACTTTACTAGTTTTTAGATTTTTAAAAATATGAAACTCTACTTAGACTATATATATATATATATATATGTCTTTGCCAACATCCCCCGTTTAACTATTTTTAACTTGAGTTTAGACTAAAGTAGGACAAACTTTTAAACTTTTAAACTTTTATTTTAAATATATTTATGATAATTATGTCAAGTATATTCAAATAATTATGTTAAGCATGAGGATAGACTTTGTATAAAATATCTAGGGTTAGGGCCTATGGTGAGCATCGTATATGTCTTTACATTGATTATAGAATGGAATATAATATGGATGAATAAGACTTGATTTGGTTATGTTTGGTATATATTTATTCAATACGCTACGTAAACTTGTTTATTTGTGTCAGTCTGTCGCGGACTCACAAGCTTCATGCTAACATTAATTTAAGTATTTTATTTTAGGATATCGCTCGTGGTGATCCGAGCAAGGTTGTTTGGAAAGTTGGTAGTCATAAGCTTTAGTAGGAGATTTTGATGAAGGGTTTTGTAATATCGTTAATCGTTAACTATCTCTTGTTTATTTAGGAAGCTATTTTAGATTGTGTGTTTGCATTGTACAAAGCTTTTAAGTGGGTGTTTGGGATTGCTTATTTGCAACCAACTTTTGATTTATTAACTTTTGAAAAGTTAATAAGTTAAAAAAATGTTTGGCAAACACAAAATGATTTTTCAAACTGACTTTTCATATAGGGTAAAAAGAAGGTTTTGAAAAATAAGTAGGGAGTTATTTATTAACTTTTGAAAACGACTTTTAGTCTAATTTCCTATCATACCCCTCTACTACCTTCTATTCACTCCCCTCATTTTAAAAGTATGTCTCTTTTGATCATTTTACGACATTTTAGTTTATAAGCTAATCCAAATATTTTTTTAAAAACTCATTTTGAAAATTTATAAATTAATAAGTTATTTTTATCAAAAGTTCTTCTCAATTAAAATAATCAATCCCAAACACGCTCTAAGTAATAAAATTATATGGTTTTCGTTGTGTAAGTTGATGTGGATCAGTCACATTAAATACCGCAGTGATGGGTCAACTTGTCTTATGGAGTAAATAAAACATAAGGATCAAAGTGACGTAAAATAAAGTCATAAACATAAAACAAAAAGAATTCAAATTTTATATAATTTTTTAAAAGCTTAACGATACATCATAACAACCCCACCCACTCACAAGGAATAATGATTTGACAAGTGGCAACAAAACTTGAGAAAAAAATTTAAAATGAAAATAAATTACACAACTAAGGAAGCATAATAATTAACGTCATTGATGATTTGCACGTTGTACAAGTAAAAATGAAATCTAATTATAATTTAAAAGAATAAGGGAGCATATGTAAGAAAAGTTCTTTAAAGTCGAAATTAAAGCACCCAATGAAGAAACCTAAAACTTCATATGAATATTGTCAAAGTGCCTCGTATATTTGTTGTAAGTCACAAAAAATAAATACAAAACTAGGTCTTTTTTCCTATTAAATTTTTAGTTCTTTTACCGTGTTTTATTTGGTATATTTAAGAGTCTTGATAATTATTAGATCAACTCCATAAAATCAAAATTGTTGGTCATGTCAAATAGCACTAATGTCAGAACATCGTTAGCGACCACTAACATTAAAGTTGCGGTGTGTTAATGAGAAAAATTAAATCGAAATGTAAAACATATAAAAGTATAACTAAATCGATCTAGGACCACGCGTTGCGACGAACATGTCAAATGAGAAAAAATAGACGTAAAAAATTAAACAACACATACATTACGCCATGTTAACTCGTAAAATTTAAAGCAAAACGTAAAAATATTGAACCAAACAATCCTGTTGCGTTGTGTTTAAAATTTAGAATGAAACATAAAATGAAAAATTACGAAATATGAAAATTATAGGAGACCAAAGAAAGTAAAAAAGTTGTGAGGTTTTTATTGTAAAAGATCAAAAGTTTTGAGTTAAAAGTAAAAGAAAAAATTGCAAAAATGATCCTTATGGTTTGATCATATTGTAAACTTAGTCCCTAAATTTTTAAAATTGTAAATTTAGTCCAAACATTCTAAAGTTGGTTGCAAGTTTAGTCTCCATCGTTAGTGTTTGTTAGTTTTTGACGATCTAGGGACTAAATTTGCAATATGATCAAATCATAGAAACTATCTATGCAATTCCAAAATAAGATAAAGTTAAAAAAAATCAAGTAAAAGTTTAAAAAATTATCGAGAAGCAGCTTTGAAGAACACCAAACCTTTATCTCCACATCTCGTTTTCTCTGTTTCCTTCCACTTGAAAATGGCGATCAGCAAGGTTCAGAGACAAAAAACCATCCACTTTCTTCACCGTCAATCATCTTCATATGCATTCTCAAGAAAAGAAATCAAACCTTCATTCTCAAACCAGTTTTGTGTGTTTATAAAACCCACCATCAAATAGTTCAATCCAACTTCAACGCCATCTTTCATCATCATCTAAATCTGAATTCCAAAATCCCATCAAAACCCTTTCATAAATTAATCTAATTTGTTGAAAATGTCTTTTGCACACCAATTGTTTGATGAAATGCCAAAGCTCATTCCAACACTGACGCCGGTGGATCTTGCGAAGAATTCCAAAAGGGTGATCTTGAAAACGATGAGGAAGGATCAAAGAGTTGTGGTTTGAGGATGGATTAGATCTTCAAAACAAATGAGGAAGGATCCTCTGCCTACAACACAACCAAGAATTCCTTTTCTGCACACCTATGTTTTATTTTTCTTTGATTGAGATTTTCCAAATTATTTTAATTTTTAGAGCAAATTACACAATTGGTCCCTATGTTTTAATCATATTGCAGATGTAATCCCTAGATCGTTAAAAACTAACAGACACTAACGGTGGGGACTGCTGGGGACCAAATTTGCAATATAGTAAAACCAAAAGGACCATTTTTACAATTTTCTCAAAGTAAAAAATCAAATTTTATGAGGTTATATTACAAAAAATAAAAAGTTTTGGATTAAAAATAAAAAATCAATTAAAAAAACGCCTTAAGCATGAGGTGCAAAACCGTTATGCATAGAAAAATTGCAAAAACAAACATTGAAGCCCAAGGTACAACCCCAATGAATAAACTAAATTAGTAATTAATATATATTAATTAAATATTAAAAGTATAACTTTTGAGGGACTTAAATGTCATTTTGTGAAGCCATGAAACAATTAATGCACAAAGTACAAGTCAACAACGTACAAAAATGTTGGTTATCAGAAGTATATAAATTTAGAATATACAGACATTTTATCTTCCATTTGTCATTAACATGAAATGTCTTCAATGAGCAACTTGGTGATTATTTTATGGCATTTGCCCTCCGGGTCTAGTGGCAACTATTAAAGGGTAACTATCCCCAGCCAAGTGATACGAGTTTAAGTCAAAGTTGACAATAAGAGAATTTTAGAAGTAAATTGTAAGGAGGTTTGTGTAAAAGAATAGTTTTGGTTTTCCTTAATTAGTGATGTAGTATTCTTGGGACAACGATTAATAATGCAGTTAATGTAAAAAGGATAGAAAAAAACACACAATAGCTTCACATTTTTCATCCACCTCATATAGATTATATACTTGAAACGGAAATGTATACTGAATGCATATTCTAATTATACATAATGAATGTTATAATGTAAAACTTCACATAATAACAAGCAAGTTTTAAGAGCGTTTTAATTAGGTCATACATATTTTTATTTGTTTCAATCATGTTATTAATATTTTTATGTGTTTCAATCAGGCCACTTAAGTTTTAAAAGCTTTCCAATTAGTTAACTCATATTTTTTCAAACTTTTTTTAAAATAATATAGTTTTTCATAGATATTGTTAATTTTTTAGATATTTTAATTTTTTAATAGATATTTTGCAATTTATGAATGGCCTAGTTAGAATAATTTTGAAACTTTAGTGAACTGATTGTGACAAAAAAATTTTATAAATGACCTGATTGAAATAAAAAAAAAATTATAAATAATCTAATTAAGACAATACTAATATTTAATTACTATTATATAAAGTTATACCATGTTATAATGTATGTTATTAATTTGATATTGTTATAATGTCTCTTATTAATTTGATATTTAGTTATTTACAAGTAATTAATTATCTGATGATAAATGCGAAAATAAAAATATGGTAGCGTGCAAGTGTAACTCTCTCTTTTTGTGATCGTGAGTGTCTGCCACCATTCACCAACTTGTATCCATCGTTTTGCTTCTTTTAAATTCAATTCAACCACATTTGGACATGGTCACAAGTCACGACAAACATACCAAATGTCACAATTAATTTTAGTTATTTTACCTAAAACGAGTGACTTTGATTATTGTATGTCTCCATCTTCCTTAATATTTTTATTAAACAAAGTTGCATTGTTATATGCATATTTAATTAATCAACTAATAATATTTAACAAGTTATTTGTTAACTAATATGGTAAAAAAAAGTTTAGCATGTCATAAACAAATGATATTTATCCAAGTGGTATTTAGCAGAGTTGTTCATGGTGAAGTATGAACATTTCAATGTCAAACTGTTAGTAACCGTTTCTCATCATTGAAAATCAAACTAGACCATTAACAGCCACAATTGAACCAAACCGAACTATTACTAGCTATTTAATTTTAATTTGATTTTACAGTTTGAGATTGTTTGATGAATAACGTGATAAACTTTTTACGTATTTTAAATGCTAACTAATAAGAAATGTTATAATCTGAAAAACAAAACAGACTAAACAAAACTTAACAAGTGAGATGATAATGAAAACAAAACATAAAGAATATACATTTTAATAGAAAAAAACATATATACACTTTCTACTTCAAAATAGTTTTCAATCATAATAATTTTCATAAGAAATTGATGGCCTCATAAAAAATAATGCAAAACTTAACAACGTCACAGAGATAAAGATAAAACTTAACAACCACTCCACAAAAAAATATTTAAAAACAACTTTTTAAATACCATTAGTAAGGTCCGTTTTTTATTTTTATTTTTATTTTTATTTACGTTTGCTTATTTTATATAAATTAAAAATCCAATGACTAATTCAGTTTGAACATTTTATGAATCGTAATACCAAACGAATGACACTTTAAACGGTTTTAGTAATAAAAAACTATACCATAAAAATCCAAATGTCTAGAACGTCCAACAACTAATTAAAATGTTGTTGGTGGGGTTGTTTCTCATTGGCTATATGTATATTATATAATATATCAATTTAACACATCTTTTTCGGGTAGTATAAAATCATTTATTTGATCGAGTGTATCCGCTCCTTTGACAAATGTCATAAATCACCTTTAAAATTACATTAAACAATATTTTCCAAATTGGATATTTCATGATTAGAGATGAGTAGTTGGTAAGAATTGGCCGCCCATCTTCTAGTAATAACAAGACTAGACCTTGTATATAGTAATATAGGATAGGATGTGGCCTGTGGGATGTGGGGTAAAGTGAGTCACAACTTCTTTTACTTTTAGATGTAACGTATGTTATGATTTCCGATTACCTCTTAGATTTTAGAGATAAACCGATGAAATGTTTTACTTACTTATATATACAAGTACTAGTTTTAGAGTATTCACAATCCGTTCCTTAAATTTATGTGAGTGTATTCCTTATATTATATGATATGGTTATAAGTGGTCGTGAGTGAAACATATGGGAAATTTACTGTTGAATCTGTATTTTGGGGAAATACTGTTCAAAACCTTATAATGTTTTTAATATATTTTAAGTGGTTGTTAGTGGAGGAGAGAGAAAAAATAATGATAAAGTTGAAAAGGAGAGAGAAAAAATAATGATTTTTAGTGTAATTATATAAATAAAAATGAGGAATGGGTTGTGAATGCTTAGTAAACCTTTGTCTTACACGGGTTGACTAAAAAAATATTAAATAAAATTAAAACTTATTCATTACAAATTGATATTTTAAGATAATATACGATTAAATTTTTTCTTATTATAAATAGAATGAAAATTTTGTTTTAAAACAAGCGTAATGAAAAAATATCATTTTTAAAAATTTTCTTATTATACTCTCAATTTTAGTTACTTTTTATTATAAAAATTTTTCTTTTTAAAAACAACAATTTTAAAATATTTATATTTTTTAAAAAGTTTGATGTTTTAGAAAATTTTATTATTTTATCAAAATTATTTCTTAAAAATAACGTTAATAAAAAGATCTCTCTCTAAATTTATTAAAAGACTAATTTAATAAAAAAATTAAATAATATTGTTAGTAATTAATGTAATTATTTAATAGGAGATAGAAGCGGGAAAAATTAGGTGAAGAGAAATATAGTGTTGACATGTGTCCCTTCTATTTACCCTTTTATTAGAGTAGAAAGATTTAACAAACAGAGCGATATAAAAATTTAAAAAAAATCATATTCAATTAAGTACCTCATTTATTGTTTGTAAGTTGTTATTGGAAGATATATTAGCTTTTCGTGGTTATGTTTACCTTCCGGTCGTAACAATAAGGCATTTTTATTTATGTTACCTGACCTGACCGGAATAAAAAATTTAAAAGTCGAGTTAAAAGATATCCCATCACCGAAAATACTAATTCTAAAAAATTCTAGGGTCTGGTAGTGAGTAAAATGATATATTATATTTCTTAACGTAATTGAAAATGTGCAAAATAATATATATATATATAAGAAGAACACATAAAACAAAAAAGAATCCTTCATTTTTTTAATATTAAAATTTTTAAAATATAATAGATGTAAAGTAGACAGAGAAGAGAATATATGTATTTGTTGGAAAAAAGTTGAAAAAAAATAATAGAAAAAATTACTTATTTATTTATATAACCTATACACATAGCCTACATATGTGTAGCTATACGAAAAAAAAATTAAAAACAAACTAATAGATTAATTTTATGGTTTTTTTAATGTACATAAACATAATACGTTAGTTTGTACAAAGTATAAAGTTTAAAAATTATGAACCTTTGATAAAAAAAAAATGAACAATTTGGGAAATTATATTAATTGTTAAAGAACTTATTAGTGGAGTAGGGTTATGGAGGTCATCCAACCGTTGATTCAACAACACATTAATTTCAACCATTACTTTGTGTGTGGTGCTATATATAACATCATTCAATAGTATGGTTCACCACTAGCCATCCACCATTTGATTGAATTATGGACTCATCACAAGAATATTACAAGATGTCCGAAGATGAAGAAGGGCTACTTAAAGTGCACCAAATAACCGGTGGATTAGTTCTTCCTATGGTGATTAAAACCGCGATAGAACTCGATCTCTTCGAGATCATGGCGAAGAATCCTGGTCGTCGGTTCTCATGTTTTGATCTTGCTTCTAGTCTTCCTAGACAATCCCACGAGACCCCGGTGATAATTGAACGAATTCTTCGGTTTCTCGCTAGCCATTCGGTTCTCACGTCATCTGTAGTGAAGGATGAACATGGAGGGTCTAAGACACTATATGGCATGACTACGGTGTCGAATTATTATGTGAGGAAGCAAGACGGGACGTCTCATGCGTCTACGCTTCTCCTTATGTGCGATAAAGTGCTCGTTGATTGTTGGTACGTATCTATATTTGCATCTTATATATGTCTAGCTTCGTCACATATTGAGATACCGGTAATAACAGCAAAATGAACTGGTTGGGTAACCAGTGGGGGTAAAAGTGAGGCAATTGCATAATTTAAGGGGGGTGTTCAGAATTTTCACATACATATAACATTAAAAAAAAATTTTTACGGGTGCGACTGCCCCCCAAACGATACATGTAGGTCCGCCCTTGTGGGTAACACGTCAATAAAGTTGCTTTTAACATGATTTAACTCTCAAACATTTTTCTATTAAATAGTTAATACGTTAAATAGATAAATTTATCGGATGTTGTAATCAATAAAATGACACTTAAAAAGGCGAAGTTTAAACCGGAGGTGGTAATATTGATGGGTGAAAACAAAATGTGTTGGGGGTTAAAGCGAAAAACTTTTTTTTAGAAGTTCAAATGGATGCAGCTAGCGTTATCAATTAGTTAGGGTGTATATGTGCTAAATCTCTGATTAATTATTTGAGATTAAGTCGTTAAAAGATCAAATTATGTCAAGCCTAGTCTAAGTTTAAGTTCTGGACTTTAAAACTCGCATATCTGGGTAAACTTGTATATAATATACATGTTAATTATGTAAATGTAGTAATGATAATGGTATATATTTACATTTTCATACTAGGGGATGGTTCCGGATAAACCAATAGTTATGTGAAAACAAAAAAAACTACAGAAACCAATAACATAATTCAAAACCTTTCTGTTGTTTTAATTGTTAAAATGTAATTTAAATATTTGGTACATATATGTCGAGCATACATACAAGAATGAAGAATCTTATGTATACGTAACACTATATCGAATGAAAAATGGTTACGTATATGTAACCTATGTGTAACGTATATCTAAAACCATGCTATGGTTTTCATTTGATCCATACCCTTATTTATATATAATCACACATATATGTAGAGAGTAGGGATAAAAAAATTATAAATTATGTGATCGGTTTCATTAGTTTTCTCTAGTTTTCTCATAACATTGTGGTTTTTTTAGGATCGCTTCTCTTTCATACTATTGTATATTTTTAGTTATTTTATAATTTTTTTTATCATTTACATACAATAGCATAAAAATAATACACAAAAATTATTGTATATAATCAAAGAAATGAAAATGTCTTGCTTTTGATACAAATTACCTAAGACATCATGATGACAAAAATTATTATCAGCTATGACATCATAATCCATGTTTAATTTTTAACAAAAGATATATCTTGAATCGGTGTAGTTTAAGAGTAGAAGTAAATGATGGTGTCAATTCTAAAATAAGTTATCAAAATTTTTTTAACTAAACAGCTTATAGATATGGCAAACTTGAAACATACCTTGGTTATTGACTTCTAACCACTTGAACTGTTTTTTAATTAGCCCATATGTATATCTTTAATTTTGCTTATATCAACTTTGTTTAAAACAAAACAATTTCTAACAGATTATAAATAGTTTGGATGCCTTTTAAATTGTTTGAAACGTTTTTATAGCACTTTTATATACATTTTACCTATTTAACCCTTTATCAATGAAATAGTTTTCAAAACTGACCTATGTTTTTTTCTTTTTGGCAGGTATCACCTAAAAGATGCGGTTGTTGAGGGAGGGACCCCATTTGACAAGGCTCATGGGGTGAATGCATTTGAGTATCCTGCAAAAGACAATAGATTCAATAAAGTATTCAACAAGTGCATGTATGACAACACAAGAATAGCGATGAAGATGATTCTTGAAAAGTACAAAGGATTTCAAGATGTCAAAGAGTTGGTTGATGTTGGTGGTGGTTTAGGGGCTAACCTTGAGCTAATTGTTTCCAAGTACCCTAATATTAAGGGTATAAATTTTGACCTACCCCATGTCATTAAGGATGCACCTCCTTATCCAGGTATTTAGTTTCATTAAGCGACTCAAACAGGGAGATTTTTTCTGTTACACTACAAAATAGAGGGATTTTAGTATTGAAAATTTTCTTTATGAAATCCTTTGATGATAGTAGATTTCTAGACAAAAAAAGGTTTTTTATGATCAAGTTTGAAAGGTTAGTTGTTTATAATATTCACAATAAGAGTAAAGCCTACTCGGTTTTGACCCTCCATAAAAAGTAGACGTCACTTGTGCCTATTTATTTTGTCACATCAACGACAGACTAAGACTCTACATCAATATAATTGATGATAGTTGCTTGATGTTCCTAACTAGGTGTCGAGCATGTCGGAGGAGATATGTTTCAAAGTGTTCCTAAAGGAGATACTATTTTCATGAAGGTTGGTACATCAATTTTTTATAATATAATCGTTAAATATACGATAATGTTCTTTCTGTTTATTTAACTATAACGAGTTTTTTCTTTTAGTGGATCCTTCATGACTGGGGTGACAGTTATTGCATCAAGTTTCTAAAGAACTGTTGGGAGGCCCTGCCAGAATGTGGTAAAGTGGTGGTGGTGGAAGCAATCATTCCCGACCCTGAAAGTGATATAAGTTGTAGCGATGAAGTTTCTAAGACCGCCATCGGTAGTGATATAATAATGTTGATCGCTAACCCTGGTGGCAAAGAGCGAACTGCAAAAGAATTCGATAACTTGGCCAAAGAGGCTGGATTCACTTCCATAAAAATTGTTTGTGGGGTTTCTACGTTTTGGATAATGGAATTCTATAAGAATATGTAACTTATATCGAGTGTAGTAATAAGGGTGTTAAAGAACTTAATGTTTAATTTCGTTTCATCATTTTCTTCTACTCTGATAAAAGAGTAATTAAGGGTGACACTATTATCATCATATTTCTTCTCATCAAATTTTCTTGTTTCTTTCTCCTATTAATAATTACATTAATTATTAATAATATTATTTAATTTTTTTTATATTAAAAATATTTAATAAATTTAAAAAAGATCTTTTTACTAATATTATTTCTTGAGAAACAAATTTTCATAACATAAAATTTTTCTAAAAATCAAACGTTTTTAAATACAAAATACTTTAAAACTAATGTTTTTAAGATGTATAATTTTTGTAAACTAAAAATAACTAAAATTAGGATTAGTAATAAGAAAATTTTTTTAAAATGATATTTTTTAAAACGATTTATTTTGAAACAAAGAGTTTAAATTTTTTTTTGAAAAAAGTTTAAAAAGTTGATATCCGTTGTTTTATTGCTTATAGTTCTTACTCATACGTAATTTAATCATATTATATCTTCTTATAATTAATGAATTTACATGTTAATTAATATTTCATATATTCAACCCATGTAATACAAGGATTTACTAAATCTAGTATAATAATAAACAAAAACATCTATCAATGATAACTTTAGTGCATTTATCCCCGTCTGTTGACTAGAAATAGAAAAAAAACAGTACGAGTTACTCCTACATGTGTTTATAGGGTAATCACTAATAAATAGGCTATTAAACCATGGCTAATAAATTAATGAGTACAAGATATAATTCTTTTGTAGAATTGGGTTGCACACAAATAGTTTCGAGTTCAAGTGTTGGAAATAATTAGTGTTTTATATAATTATGAATATATGAAAATGACACTGTTTTAGTAATAATAATTACTGGTTTAAGAGTTTTGTATATGCATTTAAAATACGCTATAAACCTTTTGATTTGTCATTTTCCTATTTTGCATATGAACAGATATAACTCGAATTAAAGTTGTACACAAACTGAGTGAACATGTACTTTTAAACAAATAGATTTTCTTGTTAATTTATGTTTGTTTATTAAAAAATAAACGTGTTTATGCTCATTTATGTTTGTTCGTTGTTAGCTAATATTCTAAATAAACGATTCACAAATATGAACAAACACAAATAAACATAAACAAACCGTAAGTTAAAAAAATGAATGAACATAGAATTGATTCTTATTGCCTGCAAGTTAATTCAATGGTCTTCTATTATGTAACACTAGGTTAGTATCCCGTGTATACATAAATTGAACAAAAGAATACATAGTGATTAACGAAAATTTATTAATTATAAAATAATATTTTAAAATAAGATATAATTGAAATTACGTATAAATAAGGACTATAATAAATAAAACAATAATAATATAAAATTTTTGTTTTAATTTTTTCTTTTTATAAAAAAAATTAAATATTTTGTTCCAAAAAAACCATTTTAAGAAATATCACTTTTAAAAATTTCCTTTTTATAACTCCAAATTTGAATTATTTTTGTTTATGATAATTTACTTTTTAAAAATATCAATTTTAAAATATTTCATGTATTTTTAAAAAGGTTTGATGTTTTAGAAAAATTTCTTATTTTATAAAAAAATTGTTTCTTTAAAAATTACATTTATAAAAAGATTAATTTCTTGATTTATCAAAACTATATTGAATCTACAAATGATTAAATAATATTATTAGTAGTTAATGCGATTATTTAATAGGAGAGGAAAAAAAAAAAATAGAATTAGGAGGTCCACAATTGTGTTAAGTGTCTACCCAAACATTCTTTATTATAATAGATTGATTTAAATTTAAGTCATAATGTTAATGTAATTAAATCTGGTAAATAAGTATCATTTGCGATAAGAATTAACATTAGTTGACTAAATGTTAGTAACTTTAAACGTAAATTTAAAAAAACGATTGAACCAATTGGTGGAACATAAAGCTTTATTAAAATTTATGTTACATTTAATTGATAAGTGTTTGGAAATGAAAATAAATGATATTTAAATTAAGAATTAAATATGTAAAATTAAATTGAAAGATTATGGATTCAAGATTTTAGGCGAAAATACTATTTTACATGTTCTAGAATTACGACAAGTGTCCTCATTGAATCTTTATTAATTAGGGAGTATAAATAAATATATCATTAAAGAGTTTAATTGCCTATTGAGACGTTCATTTACATATTAATGACTGATCAAGTCACCATCATCTTTAGTTTTCTAGTATAGTCCAAGTGACAGTTCTTGTTTAGTTCCAAAGCAATAACACCTGCAACTACAAACAACAAGATATAACACATAGAAACTCCAGTTATCATCCCCGACACTGCATTGTTGTGTCTGAATGTGCATAGCATATGTAACACCTCGTTTTCTTATGTTATTTTCATTTGTGAAGTTTTGGGTTAAAGATTTAACATGAGGTAAATCCGAGAGATAAAGGGGTCAAAATTGTGATTATCCTAACTGTATCTGAATGAGCATAGCATATGCAACACCCCATTTTCTTATGTTATTTCCATTTATGATCTTGACGTGTTTGAATCGAGAAAAAGGAGCCACCATTGTTGAGCTTGCTCAGGTTTTCTACAAGCATGTATGACGGTTTACATGAAAGCATGGTTTCGTGCAAAAGGACATGTGAAAGTATAGTTTTACTCGAAAGTTACCTTTCGCATGAAAGTAATGTGCGGAAGACATCATGCTAAAGTCTGTTATGCGAATATCCATGCGAAAGTGGTCTTACATGAAAGACCCTTATTTTTGCCTGTGTGTTCACATGAAAGTCCTCTAATTTTCGCCTGACTGATTGCACGAAAGTCTCTGACCTTCAGAAGGGAAGTTGCACGAAAGGCTATGACTTTCACGTGCAAGTTCATGCGAAACTTATATCATGCGAAAGTTTATCTAATTCACCTATGGACCTTGTTTAGATTGTTAAGTGATCCAAGCGTTCTGCAATAGTAAAGGATTTTATAAGAATGAATGCCTGTTTGAGGTGTCATTCATACTTGGTAAAGAATTTCTTAAGAATGAATGCATGTTTCCAAAATCAATTAAATGTATTAAAAACTATGAATGATGACGATGTTAATTGCAAGGGTGTAATGGAAAAAGGAAGGGTAAAGTTTTAATAAGTTGATATATTGTCGAAATCTGCTAGTCCTATGGATACAATTGTATGTTTCCTCTATGGATACACTCGTATGATCATTCTATTGATATATCTTTCTCCATATGCAAGTGTTGCAAGCACATAGAGATGTGGGTAGAGGAAGCCTCAAAAAGCAAAGGCTTGATACGGGTCCTTCTATGGATATAATGGTATGAGACAATGCTTTTGTTACTTGCCAACAATTGTACAAATGGGTTATGGAATGATAACGATCATTCATGTTGTTCTCACAACCTCAATGCTATGTATGCAAATCTAGACCCTAAAATGTTTGGCTTACATTATGAATTATGATGTATGTTCAAGGCATGTTTATCTTAGATGTTGATATGCATTTACTATGTTATGATGTAAATGTTATGCTCATGTAAATTGAAAATACCCCTTCCAATGTATTATGAAAGATAAAACTTCCTTATCGTTGCTGACTTTTAGTATACACATCGGGTTAAAATGTAGGTTTGCTTCGATGGTTTGTGAAGACATGATTGGCACAAAAGTGAAGGCTTCCCTATGTGGAAACTAGTACCCATTGTTTAAGTTTGTTTTAAATCTTTATCTTAATGTTAGGATAATGTAATTGACTTACATGTGATGCTCGCTATGTTGGAATATTTCCCACTGCTTATCAAATGAAATTAGAGTTTTAAGAATTATGTTGCAAATGTGTAAATCCGACTTTTAAGACCCTGGGTTTGGGGCGTTTTAGTATAGTTCTCAGTGTTTGGAGTTTTGGTTTCGTGATCTAGTGCTTGGTAGTCTGGTACTATAAAATCATTCAAGTCCTAATTATACGCTAATCACACCCTAGATTTTTGATAAAATGCCTTTGCCATGATTGAGCAATTTGAATCAGTAAACACTACGTATCCAGAGAAAAGAAAAGGTATCAACTTTTGTGATCTGATAACGAGTCAACTCGGTAGACCATGGTAGCAGATACATTTGACTCAAGACAAACAATCTACTCCTAACACTTTTAACTTTGCTGCCAAGACCATATATTTTGTAGTAAAAAATATATGTTAACACTCGTAACATTGTAACCATGTATATCATCTATAAGGCTTAATATGCAATACCTGTTATCGAGTACCATCTATGCTTATTTCCATAACTTAATAGAGCTGTCGTGGCTCGCTGAGGCGACCATTCCAGTAACAGATGACTGTGTCAAAGCAGCAATTATGTTGTCATGAGCTGGAACCGTCATGCTCTTGTTTTCAGCCATGTTCCATAGCTCCAATGACTGGTCATGCATTCAAAGAATTACCACGGAAAAAATGGTGGTTAATGTTTGATATTACTTCAGGTGATGAAAAAACCGTCAAATGTTAACCAGAAAATAACAGAAAATGTTATTCACTCGTACTTACACATGGCAATCATCATATGAGTGAGACAATGGGTCGTTTTTCTCACTGAATGAATGGTTGTCAGGTGTAAGTAAGAGGATATAGCATTGCCATAAAATAACAGTAATGTTGGTAATTCTACCATCACTTCCGGAGAGACGAATCCAGGTCTCCCTATCAATATAGTTTAGAGGTCGATAAATGGTCGGGGACTAGGTGATGGGTTCAAATAGGTAATTTTTATCCAACTTTTTGATAAATAATTAGTGTGTCGATTAATAAAATTATATATCATTTCAAAAATAATCAAACATTTTAATCTAAGAGATTTATGTACTAAACAAACACACTTTTTGCGACTTTTAACATGTTTCCTTTTTAAGTTATTTTTCTTATTTTACCCGTTTGATCGGTTAGAAATAATAACATACCCAAGTTCGACCTATTTATAGTCAAAGTAGGAAGTGAAATTACAAGAACAAGTTTTTAAGTTGAGAGAGGCAAACAAGATGGAAAGAAAGATAATTTATAATTGTAAAAGAGTGGTGATGAATGCAATAACATACTAAAAAAATATTTAACAAAACCAGCTACTTACCCGTGTTCCACCTATCACTAAAAGAGCGGAATAATTTGGATGGAAAACACAAGAATAGAACTGGTTTCCATTGGAATTGAGCTCATGAATGCACTCCCCGGAACCCACTGACCACACTTTCACACTGTCTTCGCTTACAGAAGCCAGATACTCCCCATTCAAGTCCCAACACAAGTAATTAACATTTCCCATATGTTCCTGCAAATCCGTTAAGGGGTAAAAAAACGTATGCAAATTATATATCGTCGAAATATAAACTAGAGGAGGCAAGATGGGCCAGGAAGAGTTGACTCGCAAACACTTTTTTAACTCATTAAACAAAACTAAAATTGACACATTCATAATTAAGTGGGTCAAAAACACCATCTTCATATAAAACAATGCACAATCTTAATATTGGAACATATACCTGGAAGGAATGAGTTTGTCTATCGGTTTCAACATCAAAAATGGACACAAGTTTCTCTGATGCAGCTGCCAGTAATTGTCCACTTACAGGCTGGAATCTCACTTGTGCGCTACCACCCTGCCACAAAACATTAATTATACCTAGATGTAAACTTCGACTCTGAAAACTTGGAGTTAAAAAGATACGAGGAAAAACCAAAAGCACGACCCTAAATGAACTCGTGAAACAACCTTAGAAACACGAGTGCATTGGAACGGGTTGATATTCCAGTAGTGAATTTCATTGTCACTATCACAGAAGCAAAAGACATCCGTCTTCTTGGGATGAAAATCTAGGGACATAACATGCGAAGGGTGTGTAGTATGTGCTTGCAGACAATAGCTTGGCTGAAACACAGATTGTAACGCATTAGTAAAACCACAGAAAGTAGATGTGACAATTTCAACCTGTTTCAGATACGTATGGGTTGATTTAGGTTATGTTTCGAGTCTAATATTTCAGGTGGGTCAATTAAAAAAAATACTTAAAATGAAACGAGTCCAAAGTAGCACAAATGTATTTTTAATGCGTCAAGCTTCCTAAAAATACTTTATTTGAAAAACAGATTCTTACGGAAATAATATAATTTGACACACTAAATTCTAAAAAAATATTAATCAAGAACAAAAAATGCTTTGGGTCAACCTGACAAAACCCATTTCAACCAGGGTCAAACCGGACACCACCCATTTAGATATGTACAAGAGTTGCACGTTTTGACCTGTTACCCAACCGAGCATATACAACTACAATATAATTATGGAAATAGTATACAAAGATAGTAATCGTACATTAGCTGCATCCCATATCCGCAAAGATTGATCAAGGGAAGCAGTTCCAAACTGGGTTGAATTTGGTCTAAACCGAATATCAGTGATTAAGAATTGATGTTCTTCAGGAGTGCTCTCAGTTTGTAGGGTATCCATGTTCCACAGAACTGCCTGAATATAGCAACTAAAAATTAATCTTCACTTAATGTCAGATATTTACGAGTTATGATACGTCCTAAGAAAAACAGCAACAAGTCAACAGCAGTTATAGCATAAAACAAAGGACAGGACACATAAATTATCAACTAATGCAACAAAACATAAGCTTCCAATATAAAGAAATTTTATCTATTCAAAATAAAGGTGGCAATTTCAGCTCAATATGTTTTTTCTCTCATAGGTCAAATGGGTAAAATAAAGAAATGACAATAAGAAAATGGGTCGACCCAATATGTTTTATCTCTAATCAGCCTGACACGACCATATTGTCACCTCTATAAATTACATTGCAGTTTACCTTTTTGTCATGCCCAGCACTAGCAAGAAGCTTCCCATCTGAAGAAAAATGACAGCACAAGACCTTCTTTCTTGTTCGAATACAACCAACTTCCCCAAAAGAAAAACCTGTTATAAAGAATTTAGATATGGACTGGCATGATTAGAAATTTCTGTTTGTATATCAGGTGAGATGATTTAGTACCTTTAGAAGACTCGGTCTTGTGCTCAGTACGTGTCTGCCTCATGGCATCATAAACTTCTCTTTCATTTCCTCCTTCTTGTTGCAGAAAAGATTCCACATTATCATCCAGAGAAACATCCCCAAAATGATCAATGTCATCCTAAATGGTTTTTTTTCACAAGATTTAGATTATTTTTGTAAGTAAAATGTTTTCTAATTAAATTGGCATATTCTTCATTTACTATAAAAGTAAAAACGAATAAGAAAAAGTTAGCAGGTAAAACCAACCGCACCAACCAGTTTTTGACAAGCCTACCAGCTGATTAGTGGACGATGCAAGCCTACCGGTGCCTTCTGAACCATACATCATCATGCTTTTTGGTACACCGTTCAAATGCTGCAAACTACTAGCCGTGGTTATTCCATCACCAGGTGTATATGTTGATGCTGGGGAGCTTGGTGATGGAGCAACGGTATTCCCTGTACCGGTACTGTTAGCTGGCCCAGAAGAAGAATGTTGTTTTCTTTTTCTGTTACTCTGCTTAAAAAATTAAAACCATCAAGAAAACATAAAACAAATAATATCATTTCAATTAATTGTGCAGCTAGGATTTATCTGCATGCACAACCTGTTGTTGCAACTGGTCCTGCTGTTGAGATGTTGATTGTGGCATCTTCGTCTGTTGTATAAATATTCCATGTTTACTAATTATCAACACAGTATTTACTGAAGCATGTTTATTTAGATTGTGAGTAATATAGATCATAAAAAGAAATTCTTAACCTTGGGTGAATTTATTTGACCAGGGGAGCCTATGGGTCCTTCATTTCTCGTGGTTTGACCATCTTTATTACTTAGATTGCCTCTAGGTAATCCAACAAGCCCATAATTTGGTGAAGCCCCAAGATTTCCTTGGGCCTGGGCATGGACCTGGCCATTTGACAAGGCCTGTTGCTGCTGTGATGCTAAATATAATTGATTTTGATTCTGCATGTTGGGCTTTTGTACTTGCAAACTCATATTGGGGCGTAAACTGTCAAATCCCTATGAAGTGCATTTATACGAATCATCAAAATTTACCTTAAAATCAAATGTATAGGATATGATACAAGAATTAAAAACCATGATGACTTACAGTTAGAGGCCAACCCTTTAATGGAAGGCCAGTAACACCTTGATTTAATCCTGAAAGGATGGGAATGGAAAAATAAAAATTTTTTTACATCATATAATGACTTGAGTTTTCATGCGTTGATTGTTGTTTGTTTACAAAAGACCACTAAAAATTAAGAAGTAACAGTCGAATTGAAACCGGTAGTTTTTTTTAGTAAGGTCAATACAGGCCAGTAGACTTGGCTTTACATGCTAACACAAGTTTGTCCTATGTATAAAAAATTATAAATGATGAATGTGTTCACTGTACTTACACACACACACACACAAAAACAGAAAACAAAAAGAAAAAAAAAAACATAAACTAAACAAAAAACAAAAATAAAAACAAAAAAAAAGTTATTAGAATAATAATATATAAATCTTTTAATAACAATTTTGGGGGTTATATGCACTAAAACTAGTTTTTGGGAGACTACCGACCCATTTGACCTGTTCCGGTTTTAGCTAGCTTTTTTTATTTGACCTGTTTGAGCTAATAACACAACCGTGATCAACCCATTCGCCAATAAATAGATGGAATTTGCCAGATCTAGTTATAAGTTCTCTAGAACGTTACATCCTGATGGATGTGAAGAACCATTTATTTTGTAGTAATTTCTAAGTGTGTGCAGAAAGATTACCAGTGTTAAACAATAATTTATATGCCTATATATGTCAAGGATTGTGATTAGGCTAGATTAGTGTTTACTATATTTAGCTTAATGTATTCTATATAAGGACTCTCTTGTATATCCTTGAATTATACAATAATACAATTGACAATCTCTTATACTAAGTTTAATTTGGTATCAGAGCTCTTGTCGGTCAACCCTAATCCCGCTGCTTCTTCTTCTTCTTTTCTTTTCGGCAGCCTTCAACCCTAATTCCCTGTCTTGGTCCACAATGGCCATCACAGCCTTCACATCAGAACACAAAACAAATCACAATTCTCACAAGTTTGGGTTCAAATTAAGCCCTACCAACTATGGTTTTTGGAAAACAATGATCCAACCCTTTCTCATTACCAATGATCTTTTCGGCTACGTCGATGGATCTATTCCATGCCCACACAAAACTATTACCGGAAGCAGTCCGGAAACAAACCCGACCTCCAATCCTGAATATTCAGCCTGGATATCTAATGATGCTCATATACGCATGTTACTTCTTTCGACGATATCCGAAGCCTCATTTAAACATGTACAGGGAGACACCTCTCGTGATCTGTGGCTTGCCTTGGAACGTGCTTATGCACCTCACACTTCTTCACGAGAATACTCTCTCAAAACCCAACTGCTGAAGATCGAGATGAAGCCTGAAGAAACATCCGCTGACTATATCACACGTGTTCAACAGTATGCAGACGCTCTCTTTAACATCGGTGAGCCTATGAAAGAAAAAGATGTCGTGATGTTGGCTATTTCAGGCCTTCGAGAAGAATACAACTCCTTGAAGTCCACTCTCATTTCAAGACAACCCTCTGTTACCTTGTTGGAACTTCCTAGCATACTTGCTGATCATGAATATATGGTCAAAAAGCCTGATCCCATCACGCCTGTTACTCAGGCCTTCATGGCTACCAGCAACCGTGATTCAGCAAGTACCCAACTTCCACCAGAAACAATTCAGTCTCTTCAACAACTGCTGACCCAATTAGGCCTTACTGTACAACCTGCACAACAGCAAAATCAGGCCCTTTATACCAACCGGGGAACACCAAATCGTGGTTCTTACAGTCGCCGTGGTCGTGCCCGCTACAACAGCAACAATCCGAACAGCCGTCAGGCTGCTTCTCCCACAGGTATAAATTCTAGGTTTGCTTGGGCATCTAATCAAAATACCATCTACGGTTCTTGCAACAGGTGTGGAATTGGACACATTCCCTCACATTGTCCTAACCGTGACCCTACAACAATTCGTCAACCAAGGCAGGCGCCTCAAGCAAACTTTGTTGATCAACGCTCACAAGCATCATCATCATGGCTGCCGGACACAGGTGCAAGTAGTCATGTGTCGCCTGATCTTTATGGCTTTGAAGAATCTGAGCCGTATCATGGTAAGGATACACTTATTGTTGGTAATGGCAAAAGTTTACCCATTCTTCATATTGCTTCTACCAAATTTAATTCTCAAAACAAAACCCTTTCACTTACTAAAATTTTACACGTTCCACAAATCAAACGTAATCTTCTCTCTGTGCAACAATTATGTCAAGACAATAATGTATTTTTTGAATTTCACTCTACCTTTTTTTGTGTGAAGGATACGGATACTCGCACTATCCTCCTCATGGGTCCAAGTAAAGATGGTCTCTACTCCTTCAAACTACCAAAGTTCCATCCTGTGTCCAATGTTGCTTTTTCAACCGTTCGAGCATCTCCCACAACTTGGCATCAACGTCTTGGCCATCCCCATTCGCAGCTGTTAAAGTCTATGATCTCAAAAAATAACCTTCCTGTTACACTTAATTCTGTATTTTCTTCTTGTAATTCCTGTCCTATGGGAAAATCATCAAAAATGCATTTATCTTCTTCACAACATACAAGCACTTGTGTATTGGATTTAGTTTTTTGTGATGTTTGGGGCCCGGCCCCCATTTTTTCTTTTTATGGTCATCGTTACTTTTTATTATGTGTGGATCATTTCACTAGGTATATGTGGTTGTTTCCTATAAAACAAAAATCCGATGTTTTCATTACCTTTCAACAATTCCACAAAATGGCTGAAAGACAATTTCAAACACAACTTAAAGCCGTTCAAACAGACGGAGGGGGAGAATTTCGGAGCTTATCCTCTTTTTTAACAAATCACGGGATTATTCATCGCCATTCTTGTCCTCACACCAGTGAACAGAATGGTTTTGTCGAACGACGACACCGTCATGTTGTTGAGACTGGGCTCACTCTTATGGCGCAATCGGGTGTTCCAAAGCGTTTTTGGAATTTCGCCTTTGACACGGCTACATACTTGATAAATCGCATGCCTTCTCGAGCCTCTTCAAATATTTCTCCATTTGAGCATCTTTTCAAACGTAAACCCGACCTATCCTTTCTTCGTGTTTTTGGATGCCAATGTTTTCCACACCTCCGCCCATATAATCCACACAAGATGGATTTCCGCTCTCTACCCTGTGTCTTCTTAGGGTATAGCTCTTCTCATCACGGGTACCATTGTCTTGACCCTGCCACTAACCGAATTTATGTCGCTCGACATGTGCGGTTTCATGAGGCACATTTTCCTTTTCTCCACTCCTCCTTGTCTCCATCTCCCACATCCACTCCTGATCCGTATTTCTCATTTTATCCATCGTCTGTTCCACAATCACGACAATCCAGCCCACACAATGGACCACATACTACATCAGAACAATCCACCAGTCCAAACAACCCTACTCAACATTCATCCACTCCACCAGCTTCACCATCCAATAGCTCTAGCAGCTCCACGAGCCCAACAGACTCACCCACCAGCCCAACAGACTCACCAAACAACTCAACAACCCAAACCAACAGCCCACCAACCAGCCCAACAGACTCATCCCACAACCCACCAGATCAAACCAACAGCTCACCAAACAACCCACATCATACCACCAGCACCCAACCAGCCCACAATTTATCTCAACCACCTCTCCAATACACCTACCGTAGACGACAACCAACACAACAACCACCTCAACAAACCACAACAAATGCAAACCAACCAAGTCCACGACCGGACAATCTTCGACAAAACCCGAAACAAAGAACTCCTTACAATGCCACAGCCTTTCACAACACCACACAATCTTCTTCAACCGAACCACCATCTTTTGCTGTTGCCAACAAAAGTCCACAATGGCGTGCTGCAATGGCCGAGGAATTCAAAGCCTTAACGAGAAACGACACATGGACTTTAGTACCACCTGTTCCAAATGCTAATGTTGTTGATTGTAGGTGGGTGTACAGGTTGAAACGTGATGAACAAGGCAATATCAAGCGCTACAAAGCTCGTTTGGTAGCAAAAGGGTTTAGTCAACAACCGGGAATTGATTATCATGAGACATTCAGTCCCGTGGTAAAATCAACCACCATTCGTGTGGTTCTTTCTCTTGCGGTCACAAGGAATTGGCCACTGAGACAGTTGGACGTTCAAAATGCATTTCTACATGGTGATCTCAAAGAAACCATTTATTTACGCCAACCACCCGGCTTCATCGACTCACAAAAGCCAAATCATGTGTGTCTGCTCCACAAGTCCCTATATGGGCTCAAACAAGCTCCAAGGGCCTGGTTCAACCGTCTTTCGGGAGTCTTATTGAACCTAGGATTTCATGGCTCTAAAACTGACCCATCTCTCTTTATTTACTCCCATAACGGCTCCTTAATGTACATGCTTGTTTATGTGGATGACATCATCCTAACCGGCAACAATTCCCAGTTG
This sequence comes from Flaveria robusta, assembly GCA_025506415.1. Lineage (NCBI taxonomy): Eukaryota > Viridiplantae > Streptophyta > Magnoliopsida > Asterales > Asteraceae > Flaveria > Flaveria robusta. Next base: position 3,833,478 of record CM046475.1, on the reverse strand, counting down.
ATTAATCATACCATTGAGAAGCTTCGCAGCACATTTGCAATTCAAGACATGGGTCGGCTATCATATTTTCTAGGCATCGAGGTTCTTCACAAGGATAATGATTTGGTGCTTTCACAACAAAAATACATTCACGATGTCATTCAGAAAGCAGGCCTCTCTCAATCGAAACCAGTTGACTCACCGATGAACACCAACTCAAGTCTAGCTACAAGTGACAGTTCATCCTTTGATGATCCTGTCAAATTTCGACAAACAGTTGGAGCTCTGCAGTACCTAACCCTTACACGACCTGACATTACTTTTGCAGTGAACAAAGTTTGTCAATTTATGCACTCTCCAACCGAAAATCATTGGTCAGCGGTCAAAAGAATTCTTCGGTATTTACAAGGAACCTCCAACTACGGCTTGCTGATTAAACAAAAATCAGCCTCCGTGATTCATGCCTACACCGATGCCCATAGCCACACTCTCACAGCCTTTTCGGATGCAGACTGGGCTGGATCTCTTGATGACCGTCGATCCACCGGAGGATATGCTATCTATCTTGGATCAAATCTCATTTCATGGCGTGCTCGTAAACAACGTACTGTCTCTCGGTCATCAACAGAGGCGGAATATAAAGCTCTAGCCGACACTGTTGCTGAGTTAACATGGCTTGAAGCGCTTCTAAAGGAACTTCACACATCTATGACATCAGAGACTAGGGGCTACTTATCTTTCAGCCAATCCAGTTTTTCATGCTCGCACAAAACATGTGGAGATAGACTTTCATTTCGTCAGAGAAAAAGTCGCTCAAAAAAAGCTCTCTATACAATTCATCAAGACAGATGATCAAATTGCAGATGTGTTTACAAAGCCTCTATCCTCTCAACGATTTCAACTTCTCAGATCCAAGCTACAGGTCCTTCCCCGGCCTTAGCTTGAGGGGGAATGTTAAACAATAATTTATATGCCTATATATGTCAAGGATTGTGATTAGGCTAGATTAGTGTTTACTATATTTAGCTTAATGTATTCTATATAAGGACTCTCTTGTATATCCTTGAATTATACAATAATACAATTGACAATCTCTTATACTAAGTTTAATTACCAGCACCACCAAGTCCAGACTTTGACTGCAAAATTGCCTGTCCATAGATTGATGAAGTATTTGTAGGCAAGGATTTCTGTGTATTATCCAAGTTAACTTCTAGTTTGATTTCCTATAATTTATAGAAGCTCGTGAGCCAAAAAAATAACAAAGAGAATGAGCAAAACGTATAAAGGTGATCCAGAAAGCATTAGAAGTACTGTGTTCAACTGAGGCCTCCCTTGAATTTGCTGCAAAGTTGAAGACACATTTGGAGTATTTCCAGGTATCAACAGGCTGAATCAACAATAAAATAAAGAGTAACATTAAGACCCAACCAATCTATGCAAGTAACATAAAATAAAATGAAATAAAAGAGAGAATCTTCATTGATGACTGCTGATACCCTTGATGATTATTGGCTGACTTCAATAGCGTTTCTGAAACCACAGATTGAGAATTTTTCGTGGGTTCCTCTTGCATTTTCACACCTAGTGTACTAACAGATGGCTTTCCCATCATTCCATCCGTATTCATAGCATTTAGAGAGCCGCCAAGTGGCAGATGATTAGGATCCCTCCTTTGTAAGTGAACATTTCTTTGCTGCATTAAATGGATCTGCTGCATTTGCATCTGGTGTTGATGCTCTTTTGCTTTCATTTGTTGTATCTGGCATTAATTTTAAAAGGAAAAAGAACAAAAATAAAATTCATACTGAGGGTAATAACACACAACTGACTAGTGACAATGTAAAAAATTAAGACCAACAAAAATCACAGAGGGAGGAAATAAACCCCTATATATGATGCAGCAGCCTCAGAATGCTTCTCATTTGTCCTTGCGATAAATATATCCCAGAAGACAGACCACCATTCCAAGAGAAATCCACCAGGAGCATCAATAGCTGAGAAATAAATACTCAACTAATATGATATATATTACATTGCATGCACCATGTATAAGAAAAATAAACCTACTTAGGAGAAATGTAGATCTATATTGGATGCCCATAGTGAACAAAGAGAACATACCTACAGGATCTGTAGCAACCTTTCCTTCAGCCATGAAAGCTTTTGCAGATGTGTGCATCTTCCGTTTCAACAAATAATCATGGATGTAAACATCCAGCCTAGCAAATTGGAATAAGATAGAAGCTAATTCAAATAAGAATTACCACATATTGACAAAAATAATAAATCTTTATCCCAATTCCCAAGTATAGTACATTTCTATCAAGTGCGTCAACAAACAAAATTCCTTTGAATAACTAGGTATGGGTATTAATGAAGTTTCTCTAACCTTTTGATCACATTTCATTAAAAATGTTACTAAAGCCCATGTGCAATGTGTTTTAACATACGATATATGATCTTCCCAAAAGAAGATACCCTAATTATGGCCTTCCAAACAAATGATAGGTCTTCGAGTTCATAATTAATAAGACATCATCAGTTGTTGGGAGAAATTGGCAACTACATTAACAAATAAAATAAAACTAAAACCCAAACACTTGGAGCTACTAAAAAACCTGCCAGTCTGAATTTACAAAATTTGAAGCACTCCAATTGTAGGATAGGGAAGAAATGGAGATAATAACATAACCCTTAAGCAATCAAAAGTATTAGACAATAAAAATGAACATAAAATACGCAAAAAAATTCAGATTTCCACAAAGTTAGGATCACGAAGTTAACCTGTATATAATGTAGGATTGAGTTTATTTTAGTAGAATGAACAGAATATTTACTGTTATGATCAACTAAACCAAAATTCACTATTAAAGATTCAGCTTCCCAGCATGAGTAACAGTAAAACTATAAAAACCAAAGAGACAAACAAAGCGATGCATACATCTTATCAGCTTCCCAGTTCTGCGCCATGATTGATTCAGTACCCCCGATTATGAAGACGAATCAATATTCTTCCTTCTGATAATCTCTACAAATTCAAAGAGACCAAATCGTATCACTTCTGAATTATAATCAAAATAACAAGTTAAACATTATCATAACTAATTCCACATATTTCCATATCGTACCATACCAATAGTCCAGTAGAACAAACCCTGCATGCACGAAATCACGAACCACGATACACAATTCACTCAAACCCTAATTACCAAATCAACAACGCAAAATCAGCTAAATCCAACGAAGACGAATCACCAACACGCAAATCACAAACAAAAACACACGATATGCCGTACTCTCTGCTACTAAAACAGTGAAATACTTGCGAATTACGATACTTAACTTGCTTTTTTCAACTCAATGTTCTTCAACGCTTCTTGAAATTCCGAAAACGCAGATGAAGTGAATTGAACTTCAATCGGTGACTAAAATTGCCTACAATACAGCAGAAAGAATACGATCAACTGATCAAGAATCAAGATCAACACGAGAGCAAATTGATCACAAAATCGATGAAAATATAGCGAAGTTTACTGAAGATTCAAGTTAATTGTTTAATATAGACGATAACAACTCATCAATTTCGACCTGAGAAAGTGGTTTTAAAAGGAGAAGAAAATGTGTCCATACCAAAAAGCGCGAGGACGAAGGAACCCGAAGCTGAGGTTTGGAAAGTGAAGGTTTGGTTAGGTATTTATATAACACTAGGGTATAACCCCGTGTATTACATGGGTTGAATAAAAAAAATATTTAAAATTTACAAATGAAGAGTTAGAAACTGTAAAACGTTATTTTGATATAATATATAACTGAAATTACGTATGATTAATAACTTTGATTAATCGATAAAACATTTTTATTATTTCTAAAGCTTTCGTTTTAAAAAATTAGTGTTTTGACAAAAATTCAATTTTTATCAATATTTCGTTGTTTAAAAACTCCGGGTTTGTTTTGTAAATTTTTTTATATAAAACTTTTATTTGATAAGAAGAATGATTTTAAAATAATTTCATTACTTAAAAAAGTTTCGTTTTTTTTAGAAAAAATCATAGTTTTAGAAAATTTTGTGTTTTGAAAAAGTGTATTTTGTTTAATCAAAATACTTACTTTTTATTAGTGAAAAATGTCTTTTTAATATTATTGATTAAGGAAAAACTTTGATTTATAATATAGAGAGAGAAAGAGAAATATTTGAAAATTAGTTATTTGATTTTTTTAAAATAAAATAAATAGTTAGGCGGGAAAATAAATGGGAGAGTGAACGTGAGAGTGACATGTGTCAAAAATTGTAAAGAATTATTAGGATAGATAGGTCAATATTACAATATATTAAAATAATAAAAGATTTTACATAAAGGGCATCTATGTAAAAAATTATACGATAGTAACTAAGTTTTTATACATATATGTTAACTTCTACATGAATCTTGGGTTGGATAAAGATTATATAATCATTTATCTGTTGATTTATTTTCCAAGTGAGGTATTAAGTAAGATAAGTCAAAAACATGACGTGCTTAAGGGTGGACTCACTACATGGGTACCAACTACCTGGGGCAAGTGTTCATTATGTTATTTACAAAAATAGATGAAAGTAATAAGGTCATCTGATTGGATTAGTGATCATGTTGCTCCTCCATATAATTAACTCGAGATTGGAACCTACACTAGTCGTCTTTGTCCTATTTCTTGTCTTGTTTGTGTTCTAGGGTGTAATCCATAAAACATACATATAGGCAACAAAATGTAATTTAGTTATATCTTCAACAAAGATTTCTTCTTTTGAACAAATTGAATAGAAAGAATAATCATTTATGTTAATACTCTAGTGGTAAGAGTTAGAAGACTTTTTAAAAAATTTAGAGTAAAAATCTTAACATTAAGTGTTGGTGTAGTTTAATAAAAAAAGTAGATGTGTATAGGTGTCATAATTTTAAATTAAAATAATATAGTGAAGAGGTTCGGATCCGATAAATAGGTATGGAAAGAGGTTGGGGAAATAAGGCTTGAATAGTTGATGTAAGGCGTGGGCCAGCGTTGCGGGGTTAAAGAGAGTAAGGTTGGGGTGTGAGTGGGATCAAAGTGGGAAGACGTGTAAGATGTGTGTTTATCGACTGTTGGCTTCTATTTTACAATATATTATTATCATTGTACATAGTGGAAATAAAGGTTGCCAACTCTTGTATGGATATTTTAAAAATATCAATATAGTTTAGTAATAATATTAACCAGAAGTCACACGAGCGTTGCGCGAGAAAATTCCCATCGGATCCAAGTATCAAAACATGGATGCAAAAGCCTATCGTTACGATTGAAAAAATAAACTTTTAACTTTCTAAAAGTGTCAAATTAATGAACAAATTAACGAAACTATTCAATATACGTGCATTCTTTCGCTTGTCCATCTTAATTGCAAACAAAAAATAACAAAAAGATATCTAGAAAAAAAATTAATGTTGTAAATGGACTTTAATTAATAATAAAATAAATAATGAAGGATTTAAAATTAAGTAAACTTTGCTTTCGCTCCTTGCTAACACTTTACATCCAAAGATTTCGGAATCTTCATTTTACTCCTTGTGATTTTCAAGTTATCTTAAATAACTACAGCCTACTAACACCGTTAAATATTTATGTTAAAAACAAAGACATTTAGGTCTTTTAAGATGGTAACGACTGATTATGCAACATACTCAAACTAATTAAGGGGCTATTGTGTAATTTTATGAAATACTCATTTATCAAAAAAAGAAGAAAAGTACAAAAACCAGCAACCACCATAGTCATCACCATCAGTTCATCACCCAACTTTGAAACCATAGATTCAAACCACCATCAAACCAAGCCGCCACCACCACCGTACCACGCCGCCACCACCATCACTCCAACACCACCATCGCACCAACACTAGTGGGTTCAAACCCTAACCATTTTCTTCAACCTTTCTTCAAACCTTTGAATCGCTTCAACACCACCATCATACCAGCACCACCATCTAAAATCACCATCACTACACCTCATCTACCAACACTATTAACACTGCAGCACCAACGCCATTATTGTCGCAACTTAACCCCCGCCCCCCCAATCTCATCACCGCCACAGCACCACTGCTTTTGCACGCCTACCCTAATATAAAAATCAACGCTTGAATGAAGCCCTAATCGCGCTTGAAAACCTAATCATGTTTCAGGAGTTTGATTTTGGGCATTACAACAGGAGGGATTTGGGTTCAGATTGAAGGCCGTTTGCAACATCGAGTTAAACAATAATGGGGATTTAGGTTCAGATCGTTGATGGTGGTGGGTGATGGTGGATGTTAAGATGGGTTTGATTTGGATGGGTTTGTGGTGTTTGCCCACCTAATAATAAAATAATATATTTTAATAATCCCCACCCCCACCCCACCCCCACCCCCTCCCCATTTTTTTCCTTAAACCCATGGCCACCATATCATCTCCATCATACCATCACCATCTCCATCAGACCATCACTATCTTCATCACATCACCACCATCTTAACTCTAGCCTAAGCAAACACCATTACTGCCACATCACCACCACCACCACCACCCCCATGTCTACGACCATCATATCCTCTTCTCCTCTGTGTGTGTGTGTGTGTTTGTGTGATGGAGGTGATTCAAATATGTTTCATCTCAACTTTGGGCGATAACCCCACACCACCATCACTGCAACCACCGCACCACCAGCACCCTCGCTCATCAAACCCCCGCACCACCATCATTTTAAAGAATCATCTCTATTATTTTTAAGATCTAAGTTTGGTAAAGAGGGTCAGATGAAGGTTTTAGGAGGCCGCCGAAAAATGGCTCTAACCGAGGTTGGGCAGTCGCGTTCGGCCGGGGGAGGTGACGATGTGGTCTGGTCAAAGAGAAAACAAGTGGCTTTAGGGTTTGGTTCAGATCTGAGCGAGTGCCGGTGGTGGTTACCTACGAGTGTTGGGTGGTGGCGGTGTGGTTGCCGGCAAGTGGCGGGTGGTGGAGGTGGTTTAGATGTGATCAAGCAAGAAAAAAAATACGGGGTTACGGATTGGTATAGTGGTGTGGAGTGGGACCCACGTTTTGTTTATTTAAGATAATAACACTCTTAGTCGAAGGAATTTTTGTTTTTGTTTTTAATTTAACAAAGAGATTGGATGCAATTTGTTCATCCTAAAATTATTTTTAACGGGATCCATGGAATCCACACACAAGGATCCAAATCGATCGGTACCCAATTGAGTAAGATCAACTGCTTAAGTGTACCTACTAAAAATGCCCCGAAGAAGTGTTTCTTAAAAAAGATTAGAGTTGATTACATGATTGGTCCTCGTGATATGCTCATATTGCAATATTGGTTCTAACTTTTGAGAAATTACATTATTAGTCCCACCTATTTGTCAAACCATAACACATTTGGTTACCGTTACTAACTTCTGTTAAGTTTCTCCATTAAAGATGTGTAAATAACGATTTTACCCTTAATATTATAATAATAATAATATAATAATAATAATAATAATAATAATAATAATAATAATAATAATAATAATAATATATTTTATTGATTTAAAAACTAAGCCCATAATCCCACCCCCTTCCTTCCCCGTCATCACTATGACCTGCCGCCACAAGACTTGCGACACCTACCGCCACAAGTCTGACAGCCCCTGCCGCCACCCGTCGATCCCCGTTATCATCAATGAGCCATCACCATCAATCGATCATCATCAGCAGCCGCGCCAGATTTAAACTACCTCCATCACTAGTGAACAAAACATATCAAACAACTTGCATCAATATCACCGCCGACCACACCACCATCACAATATCACCGCCGGCCACAACCATATGCAACCTGCATCAGCATCATCGCCGACCATACCACCGTCACAATATCACCGCCAACCACAGCCACTTGCAACCTGTGTTAACATCACCGCCAACCACACCGTCAATCGAATCTAAGGATTGGATCTGGGTACCACAACTAAGATTTCGTATAGCCGTCGAATCTGGTTTAAGGTGGAGGTTGTCAGCGGTGAGGTTTGGGTGGACGGTGGCGTTGTTGATTGTAGTGGTGCAGCGGTGGTGGGTTCAAACGGAGGAAGCAGAGGGGCTGTGTTGATCCGATGACTGTGGGTGGTTCAATAGGGGTTTAGGGTGGCGATGGAGATGATGTTTAAGCGACTATTTTGATAGAGTTGGTATGGTGATGGTAGTCGAGTGATCAGGCGATGGTGATGGTGGTCGACAATGGTTTCTTCGGTGATCTGATGCTATGGTGATGATGGTGTAATAATATTATTATTGTTAATAATGATAAAATAATAACAGAGGTAAAATAATCATTTAAAATAAATTAATTCTAAAACTAACGTCCATTCACTTCAGGGGTAAAAAATGTTACGGTTTATGAAACAGTTAAAACCAATAATATAGTTTTTTAAAACTTGAAATTAATAATGCAATATAAATATACCCTTGGAACCAATCGTGTAATTATCTCAAAAGATTATTTATTAATAATCCAAACTATTACCTATTGGCCGATAATAATCCATACTATCAATTTGGCCGGTAACACTCCCAACTTTCACTTTTATTACAAACAACAGTCCCAATGACAAAATTTTTAATTTTTTATGTTTGATTTGGACTCGTTTCGGTTCGAAACAATAATTATGAATGAAATGAATAAACATACAAGCTAAACTGGGACTAAAATAGATACAAATTAAGCGTAAAAAATTAAAAATTATGTCACTGGGACTATTGTTGGTTATAAAAGTGAAAGTTAAGAGTGTTACAGGCCAAATTAATAATATGAATTATTATCAGCCAATAGATAATAGTTTAGATTATTAAAATCAAATTTGCCTACAAAATAAAATAAATTGATGGTTTTGATTTCAACGTTTCTAGCACGTTAGCATTAGTAGATTCTAGAATGTCATAGACAACATCACGCGGCCCCCCATCCATCTATATAAACTCATCGTCAGGGTTTTATGATTCGTTCACCGCTCGTATTCTTTGACTCCCGAATCTCAGGTATGAATAACACCGTCTCTGATCTCTTTCTCTCTCTCTCTCTCTCTGTTTTTTAATCAATTTTTTATATATCCATTAAATTGTTGTATGTTTGATCTTAATTTCCTCATAACGCATTGAAACTGGATCACTTTTGATCTGTTGTAGATTTGTGCACAATTTGAGACGTTTAGGGTAGAATTACATCCACACTGATGTTCTCAATTCTATAGGATCTCTAGTTGGCGTCAAATTTTTTGATATACGTTCGATTGCTGTATGTTTAATGTCAATTTTTCACCTCTTCATTAGGATCTGATAAATCTCCATGATTCGTGCTTCAATTGCAACTGATGATATGTTAGATGTATTACGTGTGCTTTCAGTATATGTAGTCTGTGGCTCTATTGGATTTTTAGTTGAGTACTAGGCAATTTAGCTAATCTAAGTGCAGTATGCGAATGATGATGGTTGTGACCTTAGACAAGTTATCATATAGGTTTGATGCTCTAATTTCATAGTAGAAATTGGATGTTTTGCTTACCTTTTGACCTTTAAATCTTCTGATATGCATCCGTTTTTTTGCATACTTGTTCTAAATTTTCCCTCTGAGTCTCCAAATTTACCTTAATTGTAACAGTAAAGTGAATAATTTCATCATATGTAGTATCTGCAATTCTTGATCAATGTACCTATTCTACATGTGCTATTTTGATCAGAGAATAAGAAGTTCATAGGAGAAAGCATGGATTTGCTTTTCCATATATGGTCTTTGTGGTCTTGTTTATGGGCTTTTTCATATTTATGTGTAATTGTGTGGATATGTTTTGGGGCTTTTTCATATTTATGTGGATATGTTTATGTGGACATGTTTTGGGGCTTTTTCATATTTAGCGCTGGATATGCGTTTCATTAATGGTCTTTGTGCTGGATATGTTCATAGGCTTTATTTGTTTCTTTTAGGTATGTTCATAGGCTTTATTATTTTCTTTTAGATCTGGGAACCAAGTGTGATGTGTGATAAGAATGCATTTTCTTCTTGGAAAAGCACCACTTAAGAAGACTTCTCATAGAGGTTTTATAGCGTTTGCGAAAGGAGTGAGCGCTTTTGGAAAACGGGCTCACATTTTACTTGATTTTGTATAGTTGCAAAAATGTTAAATATGAAAGCAGAGAACACTCTGGTGGCAATACACTGCTAAAGTGCTAAATAACCATGGGTGGTAAAATAATGGTTGGAAAAAGCCCCATTTTGTGTTGGTTATCTCTTCCAAAGTTCTGATTATAATATACTTTTTTGTAAATTATGTTCGCAAATTATTGTACTGTTGCATAATTTGTATATCTTGAACAATAGTACTCGGTTTGTTAATCATTGTTTTGTTGTGTTTTTAACGCATTATCTCTTCCAAAGTTCTGATTATAATATGTGTTTCGTAAATCAGGTTCGCAAATTATTGTACTGTTGCATAATTTGTATATCTTGAACAATAGTACTCAACTTGTTAATCATTGTTTTGTTGAGTTCTTAATGCATTTCTCTTTGTCTGAACAGAGCTAACTATCAGTGAATTTAGTAAAGACCTACACATTCAAGACATTTATAGCATCTACAACTTCCATATTAAAATTTAAAGATGGCAGAGGTACAACTCTATTACCGAAATAGCATTTGTAGAATCCACAAAGTTTGTTTGTTTTCCTCTAGATCTAGAATTTGTGATATCAATTAATCACTTTAAAATTCCGTTAACAGGAGGGCTACAAGGTGAGTTTGCATGTGTATGATTTAAGTGGAGGCCTTGCTCGCCAGCTCTCCATGTCCTTCCTTGGAAAGGCTATTGAAGCAATATGGTAACTATCATGACCTTTCTTTCTTTGGTGGGTAGGGTGACTTGGGTGTGACAGGTCAAAATGGGTCGGGTCAATCTGCGTTTAACTTCTTTTATTTTTAAGGGTATTCTGCTTAAAGTATGAACATCTTCCTTCAAATTCATTGTATTTTTCAATGCATAAGCCGTTAAAAGATAATGTTGTGTCATGTTCCCGTCTTTTTTTGTGCCAAAAACAGTTGTTTAACATATAGTTTTTGTATAAAGTTGCTAAATTTGTGTCTCATTGGGGTAATTCTCTATGAAGTTGATCTAAAACAGGACAAATCTGGTTGAAAGACCATATTGTCATTGTAAATAAAACAAATTAGGAAGTTTGACCTGTCTCTTCTAGACACATTCAATCTGTTTTCTAACCGAACTTTTAAATTTCTGCCTATTTGATATGTTTGAAGTGTTGTCTGTCACTGTGACATGCCAATTAACAATCTGTTTTAAAAACAGGCACACAGGTGTGGTAGTATACGGTACTGAGTACTTTTTTGGGGGTGGCATCCAACAAGTTCCAGCTGGCACAGCACCATACGGAACTCCACTCCGAGTGATTGATCTTGGTGTCACACATGTCCCAAAAGACGTGTTTGAGATGTATTTGCAGGAGATAAGCCCACGCTACACACCAGAAACCTACAGCTTAATGACGCACAACTGCAATAACTTCAGCAATGAGGTTGCACAGTTTTTGGTGGGTGCCTCCATACCTGATTACATCCTCAACCTCCCTAATGAAGTCATGAGCAGTCCAATGGGCGCCCTTATAAGTAAGTTTCTCATCATTTTTAACCCGTTTGACCTGTTAACTGATAACACAACCTAAACCGACCCGTTTGTATGTAAATTGGTTGAAATGGTCACTTTTAGTTCTTGCAATTGGTATTAAATTGCTATGAATTGCAGTGCCTATGATACAGAATCTGGAGACCACATTAAGAGCAGGCGCAGTCCCACAAGCTCCTCAATTTAGACCATCTCCAGTTCAATCAACTCCGCAAGTATCCAAGAAGGTCGATCAATCATCAGAAAGCAAGGCGAATACTAGCGCGACGAGCAGTGATGCAAAGTCGAAAACAGATAATGTGGTCCCGCCTGCAGTTGTGCCAGCTGGAACACAGCAAGAGAAGCCAAAAGCTGATCCTCTTGGAGATGCAAGGAACAAAGTGCAAGAAGAGATTGGTAAGGAGTTCGCTGCCATCATGGCCAGTGGGACCCTTCGTGCCAGCGAGGCTGCAGCACTAGCGACCAAGAAGGTGATGCAGAAATATGGGCACATGAGTGCTGCACAAAGCTGAAACATGCTTTGTGCTCTCATTTTTCGTAAGGTGTTTCATTGGGTTGTGTTTCTTGTTAAGAATCATAACTTGTATGCGATGGAAGATGAACAAATTTTTTAAAAACATTCTCTCTCCCTCATTGAGTGAGTATTGGTGTATGATGGTTTCGCACATTTGAGCTCTTACTGTGTTTGTGTTCTGAGCATCCTACAGCCAATTAATCAACCCCTACAGTTTCACCATTCTGCCTTTTGTTCTGTTTGTCCTTCTTGGCTACAAATGCAGTGATCCGAGGGGCAGAACATTGACCTCTATGTTAATTTCTAAATTATCTATCTATATAATTTTAGCTTCAAATTCTTTTATCTTTTATTTTGACTACAATAATTTTATTCTTTCCATAATGGCCGTTTATTTATCTTTAGAACATTCAATATGATTAATTTGAGATAAGTACTTAAACGATAAATGGGACTCAACCTGTTAGGAATTCGTGAATATTTTTGGCTTGAGGGGTTACGGTGAACGTTGAGGTTTTTTGCTTTGACCATATAAATTTTAGATTTTACATAATAAACCCTTAATTTTTTTTAACTTTTAAGTTAAAGTTCTTTTATTTATACCAAATATTCTTATCTCTTTCTCTCCTCTCATGATGACCACTATTGATTAGAATAAGGAATAATGAACTTTGATTAACAAATCAAGTTTAAGACTTTGTCTAGTCTTGTTTTAACAATTTTTTCTTTCTATATATTTTTAAGTTTCTTGTTGTTTTGTTAAGTTATTTTTTTTCGTTTCACTTCCTTGATGTTTTGATATTCACATTTTACGTCGGAGTGATAGCCTTCTGATATGTTTTGTATATTTGTTTTGATATTCATGCCCATGGTGTAATTCTGCGAAATGCGAGTAGCCGCGAATAGAATATTCCTAGTTTACAGCAATTTTTAATGAATTTTAATTTTTATGTCCATTAGTTTAACAAATGTTCTGATCATAATTCATAACAAAACTTTCGAGTGAATGTAAACATATACCCTAAAGAGGTGAGGCTAGACGTATAGCAGGATTCAAATGAAATTCTAGTTCGCGTCACTTAAGGAAAAAGAAAGTTTAGCATGACGATCTTTTCCAAAGCTCAAGTTCTGTAGACCAAACCAATAGTTCAACACAACCGGTAAGGGATGAGCTTTTGGTATCGAGTACCGATACCGTACCGAACCAGTATCGACTGAACACAAGCAATACCAGTACTTGATTTTGTCTAATATCAGTTTTGTTATTAAATAGTACCGGTATACCGAGAACACCTATTACAAAAAATAGTTCATTTTACCATTTTGATACAACTTCTGGGACATTTTTAACGTTTTATGTTTCAAGTTCAAGATTATAAATGTTGTTAATATAATTTTGAGACATTTATTTAAGTTTATGGTATTATAATTCTTTTATAAGTAATCAAGATTCACCTAGCAAGTTATTTTTTAGTGGATAAAAAACACCAAAATGGTAAAGTACCGAAAAACCGGTACTGAACTGATAGATTCGATACGATATTTGGTATCCATTTTTCCATAGTCTCGGTATCGATATTTTCGATAGCGGTACCGGTATGGTACCGATCTCATCTCTACCTGTATTAACACAAAGTCCATGTGATTGTAGAGGGCTATGTGTTTGGTAATTTTAGTGTAGAAAACTACATTATGTAACCATCCATCCTCAAGAAAAAAGGGGATTATGGTGCGAAATGCCTCGCTAACTAGTAAGAGCTGTTTAGTATTGTTAATTAAGAGTAGATTAGATGTCACTAGAAAAAAAAAAACTACTTTATGCAACCAAGATCACATTAGATGAAAAGAGATATTAAGTTACAAGCTAATATAAATACTAGACTCAAATGATCGGCAAGGCTATAGAGGTTGATGGCGAAATTGTACGACACGGCCTTATTTTAGTCGCCTTTGGTTGTTTATTAAATTTTTTTTTTTTTTTTTTTTTTTTTTTTTTTTATGTGAGAGTCAGTTTAAGCCTTTCTAACTAAATTATTTATAAACTTGAGGTAAACACTTAGTGGACTGTTAGCTTTTGTGAAAGCTGACCATATGTTGGGGGCATTGGTTGTTTTACACATTTTCGATAAGGCAACTTATGTGATTATCACTTTACCGTTAATGAACAAAGGAGTTCAATCACGTTGGCCATCTTAGGCTAATGATAAGACACTAATGCCCAAATACCATGGTTGCAAAATTCATTAGGCGATTTCTAGTCGCTCAAGCCGGGAGTTGAGAGTACTTGTCCTACGCGGAGAGTAGTCGGGGAGTACACAGACATGTAAATTATAAAGAAATTAGTTTTGATAAATTAAATATATGTCAAATAACGTAAATTTACTAATATTTATAACAAAATACGTGAAAATGATATTCATTCTTTGATATAAAAGGCATAGAAATTATGTTTTACTTTTGTTAAAGTCAAACTCAACCCGAGTTTACCTACTATATATGATTTTGGCCAAGGTTGACCGTGTTTTATCGATTCCAAGTAATTAGGCGGAGTTGAAGAAAGTCGGGTTGGCAACCTACCTTGGAGCGATTACTCGGAGAGTACTCGGCCTTGTAGACCTTGTTTTACAACCATGCCAAATACTATAATCAAACGTAAACGGCCAAAAGATGAGAATCACACACCGGAGTACAAAATCTAATAACATTTTAACGTTTGTCATAAGTATGACAATAACAATTGTTTATAGTAAGGTATAAACGTTTGTCGAAATGACATTTTGACTGTTATCTACATGCATGTATAATATGGCTTCGAAACTGAATGATTAAATTCATATATGAACCCCAACATTCTATGTGTGTTTTGATCAAAGTTGTTTCTTAAAACTTGAGTGCGCTCTTAGATTATCAACAAGTAGATTTCTTGTAACTCGAGGCAATTTTGATTGAAATGCGATTTCTTGAAAAATCTTATAAACATCATCCAAGTTAATTCCAAAACTCCATAAATTATCAACAAAGTAGAAAACCTATAAACATAAGTAGAATTTTTTGAAAAGATTGATTTCAAAACAGGGCTGGAGTTGAAGAGAGACGAGATGGGCTACTGCCCCGGGCACAATCTTCCGAGGGGCTCATACTTTAAAAAGAAGTTATATGTTATATAATTTATATTGTTTTTTTTTTTTTAAATCATATACAGAATTGGGTTAAACCATTTAAATTAAACCAAATTTAAATTAAGCTCATTTGATACTCATTCTAAGACTATAATTTTATTATGTTTTTTGCTATAATTTTTTTTTTTTGCTTTAGTAAGAATTTTATAATTCTTTTCCGATTTGAACCTTATTTTTCTAGCTTGCCCTGGGTCCAATAATTCTCACTCCGTTATGAGACATGACTTTTAAATATTGATGAACCAATGAAAAAGGAGATCCTTTTCTTTGTATGTATGGTCGATAAGTTATATCTTTCATGAAAATATTTTAAACATACGTTAAAGCATATAAGAAAAAGGAATTGCGTTTGTGCATTTTGCCTAAAGAAGATTTACTAAGGGCAAAAGAAGACCTTATCTATTCAATAGATAATGTTACCCTGGTCTATAAACGTGGTAGAGCCTAGAGGAAGGTATAAAACCAAATACAACTACAAGTTTAAAGAGGAAACAAAAGGATGCTTGATGATGAAATTAAAAAAATCAAAAGGAAGCTTATTAAGGATGAAGTTAAAACTAATACTGATAATCTATGTAATGTCAACGACATCAACTTTTATAAAGTAGTTTACTTCTCACTCTTTTATTATTTCATCTAATAAGAAGCTTGTTTTTTGTTTCTTTTTGTATTTTTAAATCTTTATTACTAATTATTTAATATTAAATTATATTTTATTTAACACATGTATATTTTAATGAGCTTTTAGCCTAGTAATTGATAAGTATCTTAAGAATTATTAGTTTTGATTTATAAACATTTTCTTTTATCCTTTGATGCTAAAATAACAAACAAATAATTATTAACATTACTATATCACATTTAGCAAGATCGGTTAACTATAAAGCCATCGACTGTTGCTTTGTGTTAATATTGTCTAAGTGAGAGTTAAGATAACATAAGCTGTTGGTTTGGTGTTCAAAGACCTTCTTCGTTGTTTGCCAGCCACTCAAGTTCAAATCTAGTTTGCTATCTTTGGTTCTTGAAAATCTAAGGCTATTTGTTCTATGTTTTTTCTATTCTAAATCATAATTTTGTTTAAGGTTTTCTTTAACTTTTTCTATATATGTTTTGTTTTTAAAATTATTTCATTTTCTTCGTTACGAACTTCTTTACTTAATTTTTCATTTCGATGTTCAATTTTAATGGTTTTGATAAATCTTATCAACGTAAAAGTTCGTTTCGATGTGCTTTTTCTAGCAATTTTACTTCTTTTTTGATGTTTTTATATTGACTTTTTAACCGATTTCATTTTTTATATGGAGTTTTAATTTTATCACCAAATATTCACGACTTTACTCGTTGTTGTGTTTAAAACTTATTCATGTTTACGCTGCAATGCTACCTAACCATGTTATCATCACCCCACAACGTGCTCCGCATCACACAGACTAAATTTCTAGATCCATATCTAAAAGAAAATATGAAAGTGAATAACTGGCTTGGAAAATGTGAAGTTGAAAAATTAAAAGATTAAGATTAAAATATGTGTTAAATAAATAAATTTTTATTGTTTACATATATATGCATACAAACACACACTTATATAGGTGATATGCTATTATGATACTAATTACATACGAGATGTGTAATAATAAACAATTATAATGATACGTGATTATATATACCATGATATGATACATAATTACAAACATATATTACGTTATCATATATACCTAGTACGTTTCACATAAGATACATTCATATACATTCATACATTCGTAGATTATTCGAATGTTTATGTTCTCATCTAAGATACATTTATTTTTTTCATTTGTCGTATTTTATGGTTTTCTACGTTTCACACGGAATGTGCTTATTCATTATCTGATGATGGAGGCATTATAGGTGGGGTGTGTTGGAACTTTGAGAGAGTTTCTGCTTTATCGAGTTTTGTGTTTTGAGAGGACATAAAAAGGCATTGGTCAAATCCCAAGACCCTTTGTTAAATAACAAACACAAGACGATATAATAGTACAAATAAACAAATAATTATGCTCAAATTAATAGTACCTGAAAAAATAAAATAAAAATCACATGACGTTGTAATAGTACCTAAAATAATTACAATCTAACTCAAATTATATAACATTGAACACGAGTTTATTGTATATATACTATTATGACGACAACTAGAGAAAACATCAAACACAAAACATGCGAAAATACTATTATCTTCTTTTATAATATGAACATGAGTTCATTGGATATATACTGTACGACCATAAAACTCGACAAACTAAAGATTATATACTATCAATTATTTAATAATGGATCCATATTTTCACAAAATTTAATAACTTCTGTCTTTACTAATATTTCCAAAGTTCAACCAACCAAATTGTTTGAAATAGGGTTTGGCCCGGAAGGAACTTCATGGGCATCCGAGTTTGAAGCCTCCGCCCGAGTTCTTGAATGCCCAAAGGATGTCAAATTCGGATCACGTGTGCTCTTCTGGCGATCAAGATCCATCGAAGCAGACGAAGTTAGGGTTCTTGAAAGCGTGAGAGGTGCCATGGAAGCCATGATCAAGAAGATGGAAATCAAAAAAAACAAGATGGTTTGTGAGGAAATGTTGAATTTAGCCATCAAAGGGTCTCAAGTTCACCACTTTATTCTTTGAGATACAAACAACAAAGGTATTTATAAGATGGAAAATAGTAATGGTTTGACTTTTTCGACCATTGAAATTGATTTTCTCTTTCACATTAAATGCTATTGTTATTACAATATATAAAAAGTAAAGTGGTCGGTATGAACATGAACATTTGGATGATTAAATTTTAAAACGACTCACCTATATAAATTTTGTTTTGTTATAAATGCTTTGAATAACTATAAAATTTGTAGTATTTTGTGCATAATTAAAGTTGTAATTATAAAGCATAACATTAACATAATAATGTTGTAATGATGATCATATTATGAAAACTTATAAAATATATATTAATATTGCACTAATTTATTGGTAGGTATAAACATCCAATCTATTTGATGTTCTCTTTATTGAATAAGCTATGAATAAATTGACCACATACTCATATTGTGTGCTTATATGAATCCTATTTGACGTGAGATTTTTGTTGCATTTGTGGAATATACCGACGCCCCTAATTCCTGATGTTGAGATAATATATACAAACTAAATTTAGTAAAACCGTGTATTATACGGATTGAATAAAAAATATTAAATAAAATAAAATTCTATTAATTGTAAATCGATATTTTAGAATAAGATATAATTGAAATGTTTCTTATAATAAATAAAATAAAATTTTTATTTCCAAACAAACGTTTTAAAAAATGAAATACTTAAAACATTTTTCTTATAACTCTCAATAATTATTTTTCGTTTATAAAAATTTTACTTTTTAAAACATCAAATATAAAATAGTTTGTATTTTTTAAAAATTTTGATGTTCTAAAAGTTTTCTAAGTTTATAAATAATTATTTCCTTAGAAATAACATTAGTACAAATATCTTTTACTTAATTTATTAAAAACTATTTTAATCTAAAAAAATAAATAATATTATTAGTAATTAATGTGATTATTAAATATGAGAGAGAAACAGAAAAAAAATTATAGATGAGGAATATGACGTTAACATGTGTCCCTCCTAAATATTTTTTTATTAGAGTAGGGAGATAATATACTTACAGAAATCAACAAAGGGTAGTTATTATATATAGAAAGGTATAATTATAAGGGCATATATATAAAACAATTATTTATAAGCATTTAGTCTATAACAAGATTATTTATCAACTAGCGTCAGTAACCCGTGTATTACACGTGTTAAATAAATAAAACATTAAATAAAATAAAAGTTTATTAATTATAAAATGATATTATAAGATAAGATATAATCAAAATTATGTATTAGTAAGGATATAAGTAATAAAACAATGATATTAACTTTTTAAATTTTTTTATTTTAAAAAAAAACTAAACATTTTGTTTCAAAACAAACAGTCTTACATATAATTCATAATTTTAATTATTTTTTATTTTTAAATATTTTACATTTTAAAAACACTAATTTTAATATATTTTGATGTTTTAAAAAAATTTCTTAGTTTATAAAAAAATTATATCTTTATAAATAACATTAATAAAAAAAACTTTTTTTATTTATTAAAAAGTATTAATCTATAAAGAAATTAAATAATATTATCAGTAATTATAGTAAATATTAAATACGTGTCCCTCACATTTACTCTTTTATTAGAGTAGAGATTTGACACATAATAATATTATGCTTAAGCACACAAACTAAAAAGATGACTACAAGTAGATTAGGCATATGAAAAATATAAAATAAAACATAAAAAAAGACATATGATAAATATAAAATTAAACATTAAAAATCAGAAGCGTGAACCATATGTAATATTTTATGTCATTTGTAGGAATAACACTTACAGTTATAGCTCATAACTATATTATGCAAGTTATGAAATAAAGTTTTGAAACCAAAATCACCAATCCAACGAGTTACATTGATACAAATAGTTCTTTAGACTTAAGAGACTAAAAGGGAGAAATTAATTTTGTTAACTCATTTACAAGTTTCTATATGTTTCCACACCACGTCTTCGTCTATATTAAATTCACATAATAAAGACACTAATAATAAATTCACATCATAGGGATTCTATGATAAATTTACCATCATATGTATTAGGTAAAAACAAAACACAAGTCAGGTCAAATAAATGTTAGATCATTGTAAACAAAATCTTTTCAAAGGACTACAGATAAAACATAATTTTATTAGGACTAACAAAATAATATTACATAACTTATCATATTATTCAAAGAAATTAAGTAAATGATATTAGATTTGTGTGTATTGTAAACGCACAAATTTTGCAAAGACCACATAATAGACAATATTATGTATGTTCTTGCGCGTGAAGTTATTAGTATGAGCGGTGAGAAGTGAGAACAAGAAAGATTTTGTTTTTAGAGAAAATATGTAACTTTAAGGCTCAAATTAGTCTTTTAGAAGGTGTTGGCGTCATTCCTCACCAAGAAATACAAGTATTTCTCTTTTTCTTGTTCATGTCTCATGCAAGAATGAATTATACGAAATGGATTACTAGTGATGTTAATAACAAGTCATCAATAGGCGTTATAGGTGTTCAAAATAAGTTTAATAATCAAGTTGGTAAAGCATCATGCAATTGTTTTGATAGCTTCACATTTTAATAATATATTTTATTTTATATAATTTATTAATGTTATATTTTATAACTTCACATAATGAATTAAAGATAGTGTTACTTAAAATGGTTATTGTGTATGAATTTAAAATAAATAAGTCGGCTACTAAAATAATTAGCTCCATATTTCTGGGTAGACAATAAACAACCCTCATGTGATGTTGTCATGGATATCTGTGTCATCCATATCAGTGAAGCCAAAGTTTGACTATGGGAGTAAAATAGTACTACTACAAGTTTATTTTATGTGTTAAAGGATTAACTCAATAATATTTTGTACCTGATAACCTAAAAGTCATACCACTTTTATCAATATCGATCAAAGTCACAAACCTACACATGTCCCACGAGACTTAAAATTCTATTATAATATTCATAAATCAGTTTATAACATCCCTTTATCATATATTTTTATACTAAAAAACAATACATTTCTAAATATTTAGATGAATTTGCATGCAACAATTATCATATAAACAAATCTAGAGACAATCTTTTTATGTTATTATGTAATAACAAGTAATAAAACCCTAAATATCGTTTAACAATTTTGTTTATTTATTTAGTGGTATATAAGTTACATATTAACATTGTTAACAATACTAGTAATGTAAGAGTTGTGTGAATCAACTAACAAAGTAGGATCAATGATTCAATATCACTTCTATATAAGTTGTGGTTCTACTAAATCCGATATTGTCTATATGTGTCATCTGTATACACTCTATACTAATTATACTATTACTTTTTTAATCATAAAGCTTCAATTAAAAATAACTAATATAAAGTATTAACATTTATTTGTATTTTAAAAACCATGTTGATCGAATAAATAGACACCTAATTCGGGTTATCCAAATCTGGTGAAACTATATTTTTATTTGGTTAATTTGTTTGATTTGTTGTTGACAACCATTTAAGATTGTCAAAATATGAAATTAGAAGCTTAATAAGAATTTCAACTCATTCACCAAAATATTAATTTCTACTCGTATATACTTCTTACATGTAAAAATAAATCAAACTAGAGAAACTTGTTAAATGTTAAAGACCGATCAAAGGATTACTCGAAACACCAGCTAGTTTTATAAAATTTTCTTAACACATAATTCACAAGATTTAGAACAAACAAATGAAAGAAGTTGGATAGCTAATAATGTACACCCGTTTTGAATCGCACTTAAAAGATCATACTTTTGATTCAATCTCATTTTATGTGTTATTATCCTACTAATTTTATTAGCTCCTGTACAATTTTACATATGGGTTGAAATAACGTTGTACTATAGTCTATGAGAGCATGCCAATTAAGGGGTGTTGGTAAAAACTTTGGAGTTTATATAGTTTCATTTATAGTTTACGGTTTGATAAACCTGCTTTAAGCGTCTAACTGGCTGACCGTGTGTCGAAACTAATAGCATAAAGTCATAAACTGAACAGGTCAAAGTTAATTTCTCTTATATATTTTTGTTTCAAGTTTTGAACATGTAGCTAAATAATTTTTAGCATGCATGGTTTCATAAAAAATAAAATAAATAAATAAATAATTATTATAATTTACATATAAGATATGAGACCCGTGTTGCCCATAGAGAATGTTAGACGATCTATACGCACACGTTAATTGTTATTATGTTTATTTATGCCGCGTCATAACAATTTTTTTAAAATATTTTTTAGTTTATAAAAATAAACCCGAGTAATGTATATATATATGTATAATTATTCTTACATTTTAAAAATGTTTCTAGTTTTTTGAACTAATATTTTTTAATTAATTAATTTATTTTAATAAACTATATATTTTTAATACAATGTAAACACTATATTAATTGATTATATTTAAATATATACTTTATTTTATTACATAAAACTAGTGAAATTAAGAAGAAATCATTTTATTTTTAAGACCAAAAAGTTAAAATACTAATTATGTTACTAACTATAGATGTATTGTAGTCTAAAGATATTTTCTCAATATCTATAATATCACGACGACTTATATGTCACACAGAAATACAGAATTATATGTATTGTATTCTTTATATTTTTTCCCTGATTATTTTTTAATATATTTTAACAATAATCAAATTATTGTGTTTAGTTGTCCGTCGATTGTCAAGTCAAGCCTTATATTTCGTTACAAAGAAGTAAATTATTAATTAGAAAAAATAACATACAGTAATCCGTTACAATTGTATTTTGATAATTACCATTTTGTTTAAATCAAACATTTAGGATAACTAAATTTCTAAAATATCTCCAATTGATCTTACTCTTACTATATATGTCCACCCGTTTTCGTTAAGTTTACAATGAACCAGTGAGTGCGTGCGATGTTTAAGCATTTGGACTATGTTCAAGGTTTTGTTTTACTATAGTGTTCTGAAGTTATTTAAGAGTTAAGTTGTTTTAATTTTGAATACGTGTTTAGAAGCGTTAAAAAGTGATTATTTTTGCTTGTTTATTATTAGCTTGTGTTTGTAAGACTTTATGGTTTTTCACTTTCTGTTGAATTTGGTTTTATAATACTATGCTCATAAATGTGATAAGATCTCATGTGTGTGTTTCTTGATGTCAGTTCATAGCACCTAGGAAGATAAATTGCTAATGATATTGCTAATTTCTTATTTTAGTTTTCGTCAAATTTTAAAATTTAATCCCTTGTGAGTCACATTAATCTATAATGTGAGAAAATTATTCGATAGTTGATATATACCTAAGTTCAGTGTACCTCAACGGTTTGAATTTTTCAATCTCTTGAAAGTTTTTTGCATGTGAGTTTGTAAACATGTTTTCAGACCAAATAGAAGGAATGGAGGATGATGGTATTTGATTGTTTATATTTCCTTGATCTTGTAGGCCATGTTTCTTTATGTGTGTTTTTGTATTTGGCTTAAATGATATCCAATATTAGTTTGTTAGAGGAAAAATCTTAAGAAAATCACAAAGTTATGATAAAAACTAGAGAAAACTAATAAAACCGGTCATATAATTTATAAATTTTTTATCACTACCCTCTATATATATGTGTGAGTATTTATAAATAAGGATATCGATCAAATGAAAACCGTAGCATGATTTTCCATATACGTCACACATAGGTTACGTATACGTAACCATTTTTCATTCGACATAGTGTTACGTATACGTAAGACTCTTCATTCTCGTATATATGCTCAACATATATGTATCAAATACCTAAATAACATATTAACAACTAAAATAACAGAAAAGGCTATGAATTATGTTATTGGTTTCCGTAGTTTTTTTAGTTTTCACGTAACTACTGGTTTTCTCAGGATCCCTTTCCTTGTTTGTTATTAGTTGTGTTAAATTGTTAATGCTAATGCAGATAAGTACATTTTAAAATGTTCATGAAAATTTTGCCAAAAAGATTATGTTCTTTGGTGTTTGCAACGGGTTTTGTTGTCTTGTTGATCTAATACATTGTTATTATTTTTTGGTAAAGGGGACAAAAACTCAACATAGATTGTGCCACCATCACCTGTGGATTTCATGTATGTTGTAAATCACTTACTATCTTTGTTTTTCCTTTGAAAAAAGGTTTTATATTATGGTATCATTTTTATTTAGATAGGCATCTTTTCTTGTTTCTTGTTGATGGTAAATAATATGATCTTTATTGTTTCAAAAACTAAGCTTAACTCTATCGATGTTAAAGTTAAATAATTCTTCATATTTAAGTAGTGTTTTGAAAACATAAACTTTTATTTTTCTCTATTGATGTGATGAAAATCATGTTCCTTAAGGCAACATAAGGGACTTTTGATGGTTAAATAATATGTTGAGTTAATTATATAAATGGTCTCTGTGGTTTATTTAAAATAATAGGTTTGGGTACTAAGGGTTTTTTGTAACAAGTATGGGTATTGTGTTTTAATTTTGTAACAAGTTTAGGTATTAAGACTAACAGCCGTTAGTTTTTCTGTTAAATTTAAATGAAATAACTAAAATACCCATTTAGGAACCACTTTTGCAATTTTATTTCTCTCTTTTAGTTCAGGGACTATTTGTGTAATTAACTATTGAATATAAAAATGAAATAATCCAATCCCAACCACCCCCATAGTCATCTGCTTGCTCATCGCCGTTGCCACTCACCGTCGCCGCCGCCACTCACCATCGCCGCCACCTGCCATTAACTTGTTCAATACCACTTCGTTTACCTTCAAGTGCTAACGCTCTGAACACCCAACCATCACTGAATAACCTAATTGAGATTTGAACCCTAATTGAGCAATGGTCATAAGAAATTGGGTAATGTGTGGATCAAATGTGAAGCCTAATTGAGCCTTGCGAACACCCATGGTTGCATCACCCTTGATCTCAATAACCAGGTAACGATTTGAGTTTTTTCTTTTAAATTTTTTTTAGGGTTAACAGGGTAAAAGGAATGGGGGGTTCGTTGAGATGATGATAATGGGGCAATGGTGGAGGTGGAGATGATGATGATGGTGTGATAGTGGTGATGAGGCGATGATGGTGATGATGCAGTGGTGGTGGTGGTAATGCGGTGGTGGTGATGGTGATGATGTGGGGGCTGGTGGTGGTTACTTTCAACTGGTGTTTGTTGCTTAGTGGTGGTGGGGGCTGGTAGCCTTTGGTTGCCAGCGGTGGGGGCAGCAGGGATGGTCTCCGACGGTGTGGGCGATGTGGGCGGCGGGGATGGTCGCTGGCGGTGGGGGCGGCGGGATTGGTCGCGGGCGGTGGGGGCGGCGGGGATGGTCGCCGGCGGTGGGGGCGACGGGGATGGTGGTCGGTGGTGGTGGTGGTGAAATTAGTTTCAAGACATAAGTGTGTGTGTGTGTGTGTGTGTGTCTCTATGCATTCATACATCTATATGTATATAAAGTTACACAAACAATCCCTTTTATGTATTAGTGACATAAATAGTCCCTGTAAGGTAAAAAGACAAAAATGCCCTTATATTTAACTGAAAAGTTAACGTCTATTAGTGTTAATACCTTAATTAACTCGTTACAAATTAAAAACACAATACCCATACTTGTTACAAAAAACCCTTAGTACCAAAACATGTTATTTTCAATAAACCACAGGGACCATTTACGTAATTAACTCTAATATGTTTTATAGTCAAAAGGTTGTGAGTGGGTGTAGGCTGTGATGTTTATATTCTAGTAAATTTAAGAATTGCTATGAAGAAAAATATTTTTTTGAGAAAAATAATATCTTAATGATTACAATGTTGACTGTGCAACACATGTTTTGTATTTTTGCTAAGAAAGCTGTTGTTTTGTTGATTCACTATGCCTTTAGTTCTGATTTATTTCCATCAGAATGTTTATGATCTTTTGTCGTCACATTCTGTTTTGGACAAGTTGTCAAACTCTTAAAACCGTCTAATATGAGTTGTTTTCGAACTTTTATAAGCGTTTTTGTGTTCTTCAAATCTTCATGATTGTCTGGTTGTTCCTCATGTTTAACTGTAATGATTATAGGATCTTGTATTTTTCTGTCTAAAAGTTCTTTAAAGTGAAAGTTTGTTTTGTGGTTGTTGAACAATCTGGTTCACAATTTGTTTAAGATTATTTCTTGTTGTGACAGCCATTGTGTTTTCTTTTATGTGAGAGATGTTTTTTTTCTGGTTGTAAAGTCATATGATTTTTGTTTAATTGGAACTTTTGTTTTTTGCTGTAAATTTATTATTTGAGTTTTATAAAGTTTTTATGAGTTTTATCAGACCATGTTTTATGATTTGTTATGAGTCACAAAACTATCAAGGAGTCTTTTCAAGTATTGTTTCCTATTATGAAGTTGATTTGGTTATAAAATGGTAGGATTCTTTGTTAATCAGAGCACGTTTCATGATTTGTTTACTTTCTCAGGTGAAAGGAAGTTTTGGTTGTGACTCTAAACTCACTAATATAATAGATACTAGGTTAAAAACTCATGTACGTAATACATGGGTGGAATAAAATTTAACATGTTAAAATTATTATTTTTATAAAAGATTTATATCTTATATGTTATTACTTATTAGTCATTGGCGAAATTAAAAATAATAAATATCTAAGAAATTATAAATAAAATTAATAAAAAATAAAAATTTTAATATTATATTTTAAGATAAGATATAATATAAATCATATGGTTTAGTATGTTTTAATAGATTTTTAGAATAAAAACATTTATAATTTAAATATTTATAGTATAGTTTACATATTTAAATTAATTCTCATTTAATAGGAGAGAGAGGCGGGAAACATAATTTTAGAGTTAACCAGAAATTGCCAAATGTCCACTTTAAACCTTCTTTTATTATAATAGATTCATAAATATTTTAGATGTATTTTTATTTTTCTGTTATAACTTTTAAAATATAATACTTTCATTAAATTCAAAGTATATTAATGCTATGTGGTTATTTTACATACATTTCGACATAAATTTTGTTTAAAACCAAGTTGGGTCAACTTTATCATAATAAAACTTCTTTTATTTTTAAATTCGTTTTCGTATTCCTTAACATTCATTTTCACAACAACATATTTTGTTTCTTTAATTCAGAATAATAACGTTATGATGTATTTATTTTTATTTACATTTCAATATACGTTTTATTTAAATGGAACTGACACAACACACGAATTTATATACTAGTTTTTATATTAAATAAACTAGTTTTTTAAATAAACTAGTTTTCTACTAGTCGCGTGTTGCGGCGGCATTGTACACGACGTGATAATGTATAGACTAAGAATCGAATCGACCCAACTTGTTTCCTGGCTAAACACATGTTGAACCGTAAAATTAACTCGAATATATACATTTGAACGAAAACATATTATATTTGAACTGACCTATTTTCCAAACAAGATCATGTCAAAATTTAGACAAGTCAAAAGCGTAAATAAAAATAACCATATATATTACAATCATCACGGCTCGTTTCCAAACTTAATTTACATTGAAACGTAGAGTAACTCGGATTAATACAATCAAATGAAAACGTTTTATATATGACACGACTCATTTATGGGGAAAAAACTTACGTCAAAACGTATGCACGTCAACGTTCTATATTTGACCCGACTCGTATCAACACATACCTAAAAGTATGACGTCAAATGAAAATGTGAAAATGTTTTACATTTGATGTGACTTAATCTTGAACAAAACTTACGTCAAAATATATGCTCGAAAACATTTTATATTTGATCCGACTTGTACCAACGCGTACCTAAAAATATGAACTTAATAAATTAGTTTTCTTTAAATAAAAATTGTACTAAGGTAATCCCAAAACTTTAAATACTTAAGAAGATCAAAATAACGTATCAAAGTTAACAAAATCATAGTTGAATTTAATAAAAAAATATTATTATTATTTAATTATTTAATACACAATTATTATTATTATTATTTTTTTATTATTACAGTTACTATCTCCATTGATACAACTTACAAGGTAATAAACTTCAAAGGCTATTTAGAAACAAACACAGCTGTTACAGCCCAACACTCATTTTGGGCTCGGCAAGAAACCATCCAGTCTAGAAACCTTTTGACACTGTGACATTGCTATCCTTATTGATATGTAGAAACCGGTTCCGGTCCCAAAGAGGTTCTAGATGAAACCTTTTCCGATCCCGGTCTGGTTGAAACTAGAATTGTAAACGAACCAAACGTTTAGTGAACAATTTGTGAATCGTGCGGCTGCAAGTTCATTTACGTTCATTCGTTTAATAAATGAACGATATGAACAAATATTTTGTTCGTTTAGTTAAATTAACGAACATGAACAAAGATCACGTTTATTCATTTGTGTTCGTGAACGTTTGGTAAGGTATTCGTTTACGTTTGTTTACATTTGTTCATGTTTGTTTGTATATATATTTGTTCATGTTCATTCATTAAATATTAATTTTATATGTTTTATAACTTTACTTTTAATTAATCTACTTAATTTTATATACTTTATATATTTAGTTTTTTAATCAGCCTAATGTTTATAATTTATTTAGTTTATATATTCCTAACTGTTCAATAATATATGTTTGTTCATATGTATGTGTATGATCATTATGTCAAGGTCTTCACTTTAAATACTATATGCTCATTTGTTTTTATTAATTGTTCAGTTTGTGTTCATGAACCGTTTAGTTACATGTTCGTGAAGCGTTCGTGAACAAGTTCAATTTCTTGATGAATGAACACGCACCATAATTTTATATTCGTTAAGTGTTCGTGAACCGTTGGAAAACACTTTCAATTATTAATGAACGAACATGAACAAAGCTCCGTTCCGTTTGTTACATCCCAAGTTGAAACCAAAATTTATTCATTTTGGTTTGGATTTCTTCGGAATTAATGTGTTATAAAGCAATTTCAACCCTACTCCGCAGGATTGTTTCTAATCATTCTTGCCTAACCGATTTCTATATTTGTTTTGGGTTACAAACTGATTCCGGTTTCTGAATCTTTTTTTTTTTTTTCACCTCTAATCCTTATTTTGAAAATATGCTTATAGATGCATCATTTAAAAACATATCTATTCTTTTATTTTAAAAATATTCATTTATTTTAGGGAAACTTCACGTGTTAGTAGTCAAGTTTCTCAAGTGTTTTACTAAAGTTATTTAAAAAAATTTCTCTTTAAAATTACTCAACTTTTATTGTGTTCCAATCCTATTTAATATATTTACAAATGTTTAAATTTTTCAAAAACTATATTAGCAAATGAAACATATATGAATTTTGTTACTAAAAAATAAGTCTTTTTTTTTTTTTTTTTTTTTTTTTTTTTTTTTGCTAATGAGCCCTAGATCGATTGATTTAGGAGAAGACACCCTATAGCTTTTTAAAGTAATAGTTATGGGTTCGAGTCTAACTTAATACAATATGTTTTAAGTAAGGGGTTTTAACACAGTAAATTTTTAGGTGGTGGGTTTCCCCTAAAATGATAGGCTGGTTGGGTCACCAGCACTGTCTGTGTTTACGGGCGCGAGTGACATTTCATCAATAGGTTTATCGAATGATCGAACTTAAAGTATTCAATAGACGTTCAAAAAACAAATGAATTTCTTTCTAACTAATTTGAATCAGAGCATTCACAACTTATTTCTTATCTTTATCCATATAATTACATTAAAACATTATTTTTGCTCTCACCTTTTCAATTAAATACTATTTTTTATATATTTATCATTACATTTTCTTTATTCTTCACTCACAATAACTTTTAAAAATATTAAAAAAAATTATAAGGGTTGAACAATATTTTATTAATTTTACAAATTGAACAGTAACATTTCTTTCTGTTTCACTCACAATCACTACCAACCATCTTATATAATATAAAAACTACACTCACATAAATATAAATATAAAGAACAAGATGTAAATGCTCACAGTAAGTAATAATAAAGAATATACATTTTATACACACTTTTGTAAGTTTGTTAACGCAAGCTACATACTCCAGCGCGCATAAATATCATCAAAATAATAATCACATACCTCCAAAAATTCAAAATTTGCAAAAGAAAAAAAAAAAAAAAAAAAAACAGATAACAGCTGTACGTTTCCGTTATCTTCCATGCCCTTTGTTACCACCACCACCACACCGTCAACAAAACCTTTACTTTCAGTTTAAGCAAACCCAAATTCTCCACACACCTTCTTCATATTCTCTCTATAATTCATCATCATTTTCACATTTCCTCCATTTTTTTTCTCTCTTGGTGATCGGCGCTAGCGTTTTCCGGTCGCCGGAGACGAAAAAAAGTAGTTTACCATGGGCCAACAGTCCTTGATCTACAGTTTTGTCGCCAGAGGGACGGTGATTCTCTCTCAGTACACCGAATTCACCGGTAATTTCACTAACATCGCTGCTCAGTGCCTCCAGAAGCTTCCGGCGACGAACAATAAGTTCACGTACTCATGCGATGGTCACACGTTTAACTATCTCGTTCAGGATGGATTTAGTGAGTAATTTATCTATTGTTCTGGTTTACTTTTGTTGTTGATGCATTTTGATTGTGAAATTTGTTCGATTTGTTTGATTTTGTTCAATTTGATTGTTTGTGTTCGTAAATTCTGTGTTGATGTGATTTGAAATGTTGAGTTTTATCTTTTACGGAGATCATAGCAGTAAGTGATAAGCAATTGATGATTTATCATGATTATTGACTTGTGATCGTAGTTATTTTGTTCTCATTTTGAAATTTTTTCTCGCAGTTAAGAGTCTGAATGACGATCGTTGCTTATTTGCTTTGTTTTTTGTTGATTAATTCGATGTCAGTTAGTTCAATCATATATTTGATCTGAGATCTCTATTCATCTGTTCTAAGTATGAAGAATGTGAGCAATATAGTTTGTAAACTTGAGTAATTATGATGAATTTGAGAAATATAATGAATCGATTTTGTAAGTACTTAATAATCATTCATTTTAGTTTCTAGATGTGAATTAGCAATAGTTCTTAGCTTGAGATCATACTATTTGGTATGAACAATAAACAGTCGAGATCCTTTCAGTTTTCTTCACATTTTGAAATGATGTTCACCAATTGATTTGCTAAAGAAAGTCGATTTAGATGTTGTGTATAAGGTGCAAGGTGTTAAAAATCTTCTAACCAATCTTTTATCTTTTTGGTATATATTGATTGATGAATGTCAATATGGTATCAATCAATAGTATATATGGAATTAACTCTGCGTGTCTTCAGTTCTGCATATGTAAAGGTGCCAAAAATTCAACCATAGTATGTTATGTAGAATATTTTGGGTTTAATAAAGTGAAAGATCAAATGAGAAAAAAGCACATAAGTATTTGAACTAATACCAATGATTAGTATAACAATAGGCACACTCAAATTAAAGAACCAATGATCACTAATTCTCATCATCATGATCATATTAAAGTCACCAACACCATTATTAGAATTAAGGATTTTAATTTGGTTCAGTATGCATAAGTTTCAAACAAATAAAACAGACATTGTTATCATTCTGATGTCGCATTTGCTTCACATGTTTTCTTCAATTTATATGCAACTAACAGTTAACTTCTTATTAAATTATGAAGCATATTGTGTGGTCGCCGTAGAATCTGTTGGCCGACAGATTCCAATGGCTTATCTTGAAAGAATTAAAGATGATTTTACCAAGAAATATGCTGGAGGAAAAGCTTCAACAGCTATTGCCAATAGTCTGAATAAAGAATTTGGGTAAATCTCATTTGCTAATTTTGATTTGCATTCATTTCACCACCCTTTATGCTTTAATCGTTTTTCTCCTAATTTGTTCTAATTCCAGTCCCAAGCTGAAGGAGCAGATGCAATATTGTGTGGACCATTCAGAAGAGATCAGCAAGCTTTCAAAAGTCAAGGCCCAGGTTTCAGAAGTCAAAGGTGTGATGATGCAGAACATTGAGAAGGTGAGTCATAAGGATCAATCTAAACACGTGTATACTAAAATAAGTCAATTCCGGTTATCTTTTTATTTGTAATGGGTTCAATGGGAAAGTTTCAAATTGTAGCCAAACATAAAACATGCTCAACAGATCATTATTTTGCTGAAGTGTGATCGAGTGTTGTATATAAGTTTTTTCAGAAATGTTTTTGATAGCTACCTGCATTTTAATAATAAATTTTGTAATCATATATAATATATAGGTTAATTATGAAATTTACAAAAAGAAAAAAAAAACAAACAAAAAAAAAAGAAATTGTGAAAAGTGTTGGCGAGCAACACCTAAGTACCTAACCTGTTCATTCCATTACCATACCAGCCCCTCCCTCTCACTTTGCCTCCTTTAGGTGTCATTGTGTAGATTTGAGGGGCAAAATGGGCAGGTTATGGCTAAGATTTCATAGAGTTTCTCTCTTAAATTTGGTAACATGTACTTGTTTGGTATAGGCCAAAATGGACTGGGTTGACAAGCAGTCACTTTCTTGTCCATTATTTATAAATAATTAGCGCATTAATTCTGATTGCAAAAAACTTCACAAGTACCATGATAATCTATTTTTTCAATAACACGATTAAGAGGTCGTATGGCATTAGAATTATGGATAACT
The DNA here is from genome assembly GCA_025506415.1 of Flaveria robusta. NCBI lineage: Eukaryota > Viridiplantae > Streptophyta > Magnoliopsida > Asterales > Asteraceae > Flaveria > Flaveria robusta. The sequence continues at coordinate 3,800,765 of CM046475.1, read as the reverse complement.
TTAAGCTTTCAACCCATTTCCTTTTTATCCAAGTTTTTTTTTCTCTCCGCCCCATTAGAGATAAAGGCATAACCCATAAGTAACTCCTTGTAGGTTCTTGACCGTGGAGAGAAGATCGAGCTTCTGGTCGATAAAACAGAGAGCCTTCACTCTCAAGTAAGTCTAAACGAATGTAAAATTTAAATTATACAGGAGATCGATTTTCCTTAGTCGATTTTCCTTAGTATTTTTCGTAATGTTACAGGCACAAGGTTTTAGGAACCAGGGTACGCAATTGAGAAGAAAAATGTGGTTGAAGAATATGAAGATTAAACTGATAGTTTTAGGAATCCTCGTTGCACTGATTCTCATTATATTTTTCTCTGCTTGTCATGGTGTCAAATGTGTTAACTGATTGGTTTCTGACCTATGATCATCTGCATGAACATTATTTTGTGTCTTCATTTCTTTTCTCAAATTTTTATCGACTATAAAAGCTTATATTGTGACACAATTAGCTTGATTACCCACACATTTAACACCTTTCTGAATGGACCTACACCTTGAACATTATGCATTGTTGTTCCACAAATGCTAGCGCACTCAAACGTGTATGTATGGCTTTGCTTTGACTTCATGGCTAGTAGACGCTTGACAAGCATTAGACTTGGTATGTACAACCACTATGTTACTCTCTTTGGCGACCTAGGCTCTAGCTTGTCGCTACAAGCACTCTTCTTTGAAATGAACCATTACTCTCATTGGCATCCATGAAGGCGTGAACCCATGTCTCAACTTTACATCATATCACCCTATGGGATGTGGTGACATCCTGCAGATTTATGTTCTCAGTTCTCACCCATGAGCATCATGATCCTTATACTGATAAGAACCAGCCTTCCAACCTATGAATAGCTGAGGTTCATCGGTGTTCTACCTCATTATGAGAGTGGTCTTAGCTTCGAATAAGTGTGGCGTCAACATTAGCATACACATATATTCAGCTTTAACATTGGATTGGGATAGAATACAAATATAGTAAGTTATCACCCAGAAACGAACAAGAACCATATGCGGACAGACAAATATCTAGATAACCCAATGTGTATTTATTGTCTAAAATCAACGATGTACCTTTCAAGTAACCCAATGCAACATCAATGTATTAAACATGTTCACTAATTTGTCGAAAAGGTGACGATAGGTTTGTTAGCTCCATGCTCTTGATGTTCCTTCACGCTCGCGATATGGTGACATATTCACCAATTAAGTGTTTTCTTCTTCCCTTTCTAATGGTTTTTTGCTTGAGTTTGAAAGTCCAAGCACAAGCCATTCAAACTACATGGGTGTAATAATGTATAAAGCCATCTAGCAAAACACACCTTCACAACAGCCAGGAAAGTTATTTATTTTAGGGTGCAAAATAAAGCAACCAAATAAATAATATTATTAGTTTCAGGATGTTAATATGATGACGTAGAATTTTTAATATTTAGGTTCTCTTTAGGGCAAACCAAAGGCGTCTTTGACGATGAAAAAGATTGTGAAGGTGATAATAACTGTTAAGATAATGACTCCATGGAAGAAGTTGATTCTTAATTACTATGAAAAAGTATAAATTGTTGAGTTTAATTATATCACTTAAACTTCTTTAATTTTTTATGACAGTTGTTTAGATTCCTAAGCGTAAATATATTTGATTCTAACATTCTAGATTTCAATTATCTTACTGAGATCAACAGATTTAGTTCTAAAATTCTAAAATGCTTGAAATATCTTTTCTCCCTGTCTTTCTTTTGGCCTTTTGGGGGCTTATATTGTTATCCTACAAATATAATAAAACACATATTAAAAAGCATAAAACAACTTTTGATATAATAATTTTGTACAATTATCTTATAGACATATAGTTACTTTACATCAAAAGCTTATTTAAAACTAAGGTCAGAGCAACAAAGCATTGATCATCAAAGTATTGGCCTTAATAGCTTTACAAACAAGCTCTTTCTCATTTATTTTCACACACTTTACAATCTCCAAATTCCTAAAAATATTTAACACTTTAACACACCATCTTATAAACAATAATTAACAAGCTATTTGGTCCCTAAAATTTTCAATCTGTTCAAATATGGGCAGTCTTTTTGATCTACTGGGGGCCCATACATTCATCAACGTTTCAAGCCCATTAACAAAGTCCTCATCTAAGTCCAGCCCAGGTAGGCCCGTTAAGAGTTCTGATGTTGGCTCCCATGTTTCTGTCTCTATCAACAGTTCTTGGGCCTTGTTTCTAGCCTTGATGTAGTCGGATCCAGGAACCTCACCGTTGATCACATGTTGAAGGACCAAACGGGCTTCATTGTATCGGGCCTGTTTAATCAGGCAGAGGCCCAAATTGTTGGCCTTATTTGCATCAGGGTCAATCATTTGGGCTTTCTTGTAAACCACTTCTGCTGCCATGAAGTTGTTTTTTTGCATGTAGGCCCATCCCAAGTTTCCCTGTTGAATAAAAAGAAGGGTTAAATCCACATCAATTTACATCCAAAATTCCATAGTTTGTTTTAGATAAATGATTAAACTTCTAGATTTAAATTAATATTTTTAAACTTTTGAAGAGAAATAATTACTTTTCTCAAATCTCAAAGATCAAAACTGAAATTAGCTTAAGAAAATATAATGCCATTACTTTTTCAGTTGGATACGTTTGGTTTAGATGAATTGCTTACGGTTCTACATTTCAGTTCATGAAACGAGAAAACAAGCAATTAGTTAGTTTATTTGTTACTTGTTTCTCATACCATATTACAAAATACTATATCTTATTGTAATATTGTACATGCAACACATACTATCACTACATATTCTCGTAGTTGAAGAACGTTAAAACATATTAAAATGAACAAAATATACCAGAATTCTAGAAGTTTCTTGTCTGACAGAAACTTGAAACTTCTTGCCATGAGATCTAGCAGTCTTCGTTGGTTTCCCGTTAAACACTTCTCCTCTATAAATCATCCTAAGCTTTTGCTTTAACATCGCTATTTGTTCATCAACTTTCCCGCATTTCTGTACAATAAATATCCAAAGACATCAAAATTGTATTCTTATTGGGATTCTTCTATTCTAAGGCTAATCGTTAAGGTTGAGTTAGGTTCCTAAGAATAACATGGGTCATGACTGAACGGATAGTGTCAAACAAGACAAGGTAGCAACCTTTTCATATATTTTTTACTTAATAGCACGAACCTAGAGTAAATTTTGAACTGATACTTGACAATGCTTATGCTTTTGCTATGTCTAATGGTTGCAAAGAAGTATAAAATTTTAGCAAACTGTGAATAATGATGTTTAATCTTTAATTATAATCGACAAATAGTCAAGTATATTAAGGACAGTTCACTTAAAGCCAAAAACTATAGTGATCATATCATGTCAAAACACAATTTTTTAACTACTTTTAATCTACTCTTACATCCATCTAATATGTATGTTGGAAGATCTAAACCATCAACCTACAAAGAAGAAAACACTAACTACACATTCAAATACAATTGGAGTCGGTGTAAAAACAATAGCTAACTAACACAACAAATACATGGGTTCTTTCTCTTCCATATTCAAGAAATTAAATAAGTAAATAACATAAGCATTAAAGTTACTTTATAATAGCTATTTTACTTAACTAAACAAAATTACACAAAAAAAATATTAACAAAACAATGTCTCAAACTAACATTAAAAAAAAACTTGAAAAACTAATTAGAAAACCCCCCCTCAAGTTGAAGTTCTTTGGTATTCTCCTAGTCTTTTTAGCATGGTGCCCACTTTTATTTCCAAAACTTAGAAAATTACAAAGTTGCCACTATTTTTTTCTTTGGACTTTTACTTGGGGCTACAAAGCCTCCTTATGTATACTTATCTGTTTGTGTATGATTAACACAAAAAATTTGAAATGAATTTATTCATTTAAACAAATTATGAACCAAGGGCCCTTATTAAGTGGTGCAAGATGTCTTAATACATTCTTAATGCAACATCTATCAAAGCATCTAGCATTATCAAGTGCATTATGCATGTGAAGTTGGTACTATGTGCATGTGAAGTTGTACCTTGAACAAATCAATGAGCACATTATCAAGTGATTCTTGTGAACTTTTAGGACATAAACACCTAAATGACTTGATGGCTTCAATGGCTTCTTCAGTTCTATTCAATTGCTTCATTACAACTACCATGTCTTTCAAGGCACTCTCCACTCTATCTCCTGTATTTATTGCCTTCCAAAACCACACTATTGCACCCTCTTGATCCTTTTGCACAAGCTACAACAATTTCATATATCATCACATAACATTAGTAAGCTTATATTTAACTCATTAAATATTAAACTCTTTTAATTCATTCTTCCTTTTTGAAAATATAAAACTAATACAAAATTGCAGAATCTAAAGACAAGTGTTTATTATGAAAAGAAAATAAATAAAAATTTAATTACTACAAAAAGTGCTTCTGAAGAGTAGATTTACATTGAACGTGGACTACTATACGGCTATACCCTATTTTGTCGTTGAATAATAAGCATGAAATATTTAGCTTTAAAGTTTTTTCACATTTGTTACCATTCATAATTTATATATGCAACTAATAAACTAACGAATGTGTGTCAAAAATAACAAAAGATGAAGTGTGATAAAAGATGGGTGGAGCACTGGAGCTGAGGTCGAAGAAGATAAATTGTTGAGTAAACATATAACCGAAAGAATAATAATAACAACGATAATATAATAACTATTAAAGAACAAGATTCAATTTTGAAGATAAAAGATGAATGAAGATGAGGTTGAAGAAGATAAATTGTTAAGCAAACATATAACCAAAAGAATAATAATAACAACGATAATTATAATAGCCAAAGAACAAGATTCATTTTTGAAGCTTTATACAATCAGATCTAATATAAACATATCCCGTTAGATCAAACCAAGATTTAAAGAAATTTGTGGGATATGTGTGAGATTCGTTTTAAAACATGATTTTAATTTTTTCATTGCTTATCAGACAGGTTTTAAAAAAAGAATACATAAAAAACAACATAGCATATCATTTTAGGTCACAAATACATATGGATTTAAGAACTCTTTTGATGTTTTACTTATAACTATTACTTCAATTTGTGAAAAACATCAAACTATAAGTTTGATTTTATACAATTTATTGAAAAAAGAAAACCCACATAAAAAGAAAGATAGAATTAACCTGAGCATGTTTAGCTTTTACATAAGGACCATCACCACATGGAACTTTATGAATAACATGAAACTGGTCTTCTTTAGTTCTTGAATTCACCTCCATACTCTCTCTCTAGAAACCTTTCTTTCTCTCTCTACAATACTCACATCCATCTATCTCCAATTATTATCATTATGTAGTGTGTAACAAAATGAACCTGGACATATGTATGTCCACTTCAACTATAGCTTCTTTGTATTCATATTATATATTATCATTATAGTATTTAGTGTTATTTTTTTAATAAATTATCAGAAGTTACTAGTTTAGTTTTTTAATCATTTTTGGATTACGTTACTCGAACTTTTGATGGTGAAGATGATGTTTTAAGAAAACAGCAGCTTTTTAAAAAAATTCTAATATTTATATTGGTCCCAAATTTGAATATTACAAATAGAGTTAGCATACGAAGTGACATGGACCTAAATATAGCATATACCATATCCGAAATATCATGTCCGGATCCGACCCATCAAACACCGGCCCATGGGGCCAGTGAGACCGTGGAACACATGACCAAATAGCTCCCACTATCAATGTGGGGTGGCAGTTACCTTGTCATGTATTGATATTTATATTGTAGATCCGGGAGACATATTTGAAAGGTAGTATAAATACATAGCATATGTTTTTCGTCCGAAAATTTTATACATATTAAGTTCGACCCCCTGTATAGCGATAGGAAAAAATTTCAAGTGTCACGTGACTTTTGCCCAACCCTCCCCCCCCCCCCCCCCCCCCAATATACTTGTTCAAGGTCCGCCATTGACGACACGATAGAACATTTCACGTGAGGTGCTAAGCATGAACATAACACGATAAATACTCATGTCATTTTTTCAGACACAAACCTGTTTAAAAACATATCACACGATATTACATGTTTTCAAACACGAATCACATGTTTAAGGAAACAAAGGTTCTCAAAAGTTATAGTAGACTTAACTAATACATAACATGCTTTAATAAAATTCATATCATAGCACCCATTAAAAGCAATTCAGACAAAGAATGAAAATCAAATACGTCAACTACGGTTAAGGTTTACAAAGGCACATATTTTTATTTTAATTTATTTTAATTAAAAAATATAAATAAGTTTAAACAAGTCATTAACAGGTTAAAGATGTTTAATCTTTTTAGACACAAATTTAATCGTGTTTAAAATATGTCGACTTGATTAAAACTAGAAATTTGTTAAGTTCAATTGACGCTTGTTTAAATTCATATCATTTCATATCATATTAAAAGGTCCGTGTCGGAAATTGTTTAACACTAAAAAAATACACCTCATGTGTTCATATATTACCATATAATTATAAAAATCATATAACATTTTACATGTTATTAGTATGGATGTTATTGGTATGGATGGTTGGTAGTGATGTTCGTTTAGACGTAACCTTTAAAACCCTAAACCTAACTACCAAACGTTTTAATTCAAAGTTAAAAAATTGTAGAGAACTCGATTTGGTTATTTTATTAGATAAACAGACAAATGAATTTTTAAGCGTGCTTCCAAACCATTATTGTAAAGAGTTGACTTTGTTCTTCATTTCTTTTAATTAAATTAAGCTCGATTTCAATTTTACTAAATATATTATACAAGAGAAGTTGGCGGGGTTACTAAATAAATATTGTATACTATATTCAACTTATTCTAATGCATTTTGACAATTTATGAAGATTACAAATTGCAAAGGAGAAAACAATATACGTACAATCAATTAATAAGATTGCCAAAGGAAAAGAAAAAGAAAATTATGTTTTAAGTTGTTTCGAAAGTTCTAGCACATTGTTTTTGAAATAGAGTTATAAAATACCTTTGCTTATTTGTATACTTTGTATATAATTAGTATTTATCAACTTAGGTAATCTATAGAATATAATAAAAGAAGGTTTTTTTTTGCCAGTTATCATTCTTTTAAATAATCTTTGTAACGCATGTCATTCTTTTGAACATCATGAATTCATTTTCCCTTCAAAAGGGTATTATATTAATTTAAACTCTCAAACAAATTTCTCTCTTTTAATAAGAATCAATTTTATTAGTTAATATATTTTTCTCTCTCATCTATATTTTTTGAAATTAAGCTATGTTTTAAAAAAAAATTTATGAAAATTAAAAATCATATCTTTTTATTAAAATAGAAATAATAAAAAAACAAAATTTTTATATAATATAAAATTTTCTAAAACAGTAAACCTTTTTGAAACATAGAATTTTAAATCGGTTCTTTTTTAAAAAAATATAAAAAATATGAAATTTTCTAAAAGTAGTTTTTATTAAAACAACCAAAATAATTAGAAAACCAAGTTTTTAATATACAAGATTTTTATAAACAATAAAATTTTTATAAATAAATATTAAAATAAATGTTTAAAAATGAAACTATTAATATAAGAGAGTTAAAAAAATAGTATAATCGTTTTATTTCTTGAACTATTACGTATATATAATTTTAATCATATCTTATATTAAAATATTGTCGTGTAATTATTCGTGTTTATTACTAACTATAATATGTTTAATAAATATGTTTTTAGCCTATCTATTTATCTATATATCTATCTATCTATATCAAAGAAAAATCTAAAATAAGATTTGATACAATTGTAATTTTTATCATACTAACTTTTCTATTTTACTTTATCATTACTAATAATATTAATCATACCATTTTCATATTAAAAATTATATAATTTAGTAAATTAAAACCTATTTTTATTAAAAACACACTTTTTAAAAAACAAAAGTTTTATAAAATACAAAATACAATAAACTTTTTTAAAAATAAATTCATTTTTTTAAACAACATATTTAAAACTCACATTTTTTATAAAATAAAAGTTTAAAAAAATATATTATTATTTATTTACTTAAAGTAGCTATTCATATACAATTATAATTATATTTTATCTTCAAACATAATTTTATAATTCACAAATTTTTATTACTAATTATTTATTAATTTATTTATTCAACCCGTGTAATACACGGGGTATTAACCTAGTTGTATCAATATATATGTGTTGCCTATACGAGTAGAGTAATCATATAGTAATTTTATCAATACTATTCTAGTTGAACCAACAATAATGATGAAAACTTAAAAGATTAAATCATTGAAATTTAACTTAAAAGATTAAATCATTGAAATTTGACTTGGGTTTTAAGAGTCTAGCTACTTTAAGCTTTTAAGCTTCTAGTACTTGTACGTTTGAACCGTTGGAAACAAATAAAAATTGAGCTCAAACAAATTAACTTTGAGCTCAAACAATTTAGCTGGATGATTCTTTATGCATCAACATGTTTACTATTTACACCAAATTAATAATATGATTTTATATGGTAAATATTTTTATTTTTCTTATATAACTTTTAATATGTATAATTATAATGATATGCAATAAAAAATACATATCACGATACTTATACTTTTTGATAATGATATTATGTGTATGAAAACAAAAAAAAGTTTGTCGATAATTTTAGTCCCTATTTGTTACAGATAACTGACGAGTATACTGTTAGAAAAACTTCTTCTTAACATCGAGTGGGAATCCTTTTCGGATATTAACTTTATATTAGCGACAACATTTACCGACGGATTGTTTTGGTGGATTCATTAATTAGGTGATCTGTCTGTAAAGTTTTCATTGGTGATATTTTAAAAGGAGGATGGTTGAATTTTATAAAAGTATAAAACAAAATCATTATGATTAATAACAGGAGACGGAATAAATAATTTTGACACAGAGGTTTATATGTATGCATGTGTCGGGTAATAATTTAACATAAAATTAATATACATATTTTCAAAATGGACTGAACATATACAGAAAAGAGTCCCCATACATCCATTTGATCCTCCTTATTTATGTTATCATTATATCATTCATTATTATTACTGTTAGAGAGTAAGACCTCGTCTGATTAAACCTAATTTTGTTCTCATTATACTTTTTTTGGTATCATATATGTTAATAATTCAGTGAGTTTGGGTTTGCATGGTTATTTATTAATTAAAAAATGATTGTTCTATATGCTGACATAAGAACTGAAATTAATTGCTATTCTAAAATATCACACTATTTATCGCAATATTGTGACCATATTTAGCGACTGAGATATATTGTGACCATATTTAGCGACCATACTATTTATCGCAATATTTAATATTTGCTACTGATTAACAACTGCCAACTATTGCAACTGCTTTGCAACGCCCTCGTTTGCGACCAGGTTGATACTAATTTTTGACCGAATGTTAGTGGTCGCAAATTGGCGATGGTTTTGCGACCAGATCTTGATTAGTAGCTAATGCTGCAACCGATACACGATATTCATTGAAAATCAGTTGCCAACTATTATAAGCCCTTTTCGTTCCGCCATTGTTCGGCGGAAGACGTAAAACCATATGTCAAGTAGTTTCAATGGCACATCATTGCCAATTATTACCAAAAAGCTTGTTTTAAAAAAATATAGAAAACAAAAAAATAAATAAAACAAAACTAAAAATAGACGTAAACACGTTAAACCACCCAGACAAAACGTAAAACATATAAAACAATAAGTAAGCGCACACGCGCGTTGCAACGTGCTTAACTCGTAAAATTTAGATTGAAACGTAAAACGAAAATTTTGTAAAATATAAAAAATATAGGGACCAAAGTTGAAGTAGAAAAATATTGGGTTTAAATTGTAAAAGATGTAAAAATATTGGGTTAAATTAGAAAGAGTTAAAGATTAAAAAATACAAAATGTGCTAAAGCTGGTAATTAGTAATTAATATTAAGCCCCCACTGCAACCGTGCCAAGTAGCATCAATATCACATCACTGTCAACGATCATCAATACCGAAAAACTCGTATAAAATATAATAAAAAAGAAAAAATTAAAACCGAACGGATATTAGATGTAATAACATTGAACCACGCACTTAAAATATTAAAAGCAATAACTAAGTCAATCTAGGACCTACACGTTTTGACGGGGCCGTTAAATGGGGAAAATAGGTGTAATAACGTAGAACCACACGCGTAAAACGAAAAATTTGTAAAAGATAAAAAGTATACGTATCAAAGTTGGAAGTGAAAAATTGTAAGGATTAGATTGTAAAAGATGTAAATTTATTAGATTTAAAATAAAAAATAAAAGAAAGAAAACAAATAAAAAACATATACAACCTTCAATGCCTATAATACAACACTCAATGCAACCTTAATTTGATAATCAGTTATAGGTTAAATTTTGAGCACCACTGAAATTGCGGTTGTAATTAGCCCGTTTTCTAGTATAAAAACATGAGAAGAAAGAATGATGAAAATGTCAGGTTTTAATGTTTTATCGTGCATTAGAACTTTTAAAATCAATAATAGGAGATTAACTAGAAAACATTTTGTATTCAAGGAAAAACCAAGGAGTTTAGCATCATTGCGGTCTAGAAATAAAACAATTTTATATGAAGTTTTAAAGCTTCGTACATGAAGGTTTCTTTGTGCTCAAAGGAAATCCCGCAATACTCGTCGAGTGTTGGACTTCTTAAACTCAACCATTATTTCTTTACATCGTTGCGCATTTGCCATACACGACAATTAAAAAGTATTGTCATGTAGTCGATTACTTAAATAAAACTTGTGGTCATTGTTACACTCACTAAGGGGTATATGGTTTATTCAGTTAATTTGACTATTTTTTTAATAAAAAAGAAATTGAAAAAAGCTTGAAAACCTACCACTTGAATAAACCCACTTTAGCAATGTTAAAAAAGACTCATTGAACCCTAAACTAGAAACTCTAAATCCTAATTTTAAATTTTAAAACTAAACCTTAAAAGCTAAACCCTAAAAGGTAAACCATATGTATAGCTTGACGAGGCGGTTTCAACACCGCTAGAATTAGTTTAATCGAAGTTCAATTCGTTTGAGTCGATTAGTCGCAGTTTTTTTTTTTTTTTTTTTTTTTTTACTTTTAAACTTTTGCCTATATACACCCACTATTATTTGATGAACTTTTAATATCAACAATTGTCTTATTCTATTATTAGGATGATGCTTAAAACCTAACAAACTATGTTTTAAAAGTCAAAATAGTACCATCAGAAAAACCAAATGTAAAACCATATTATACAACTTAACATTCGTAGTCAGACTTACTATAAATAACAATTATCTAAAATTAAGTATAAGCAATTTGGATGAAAAATTTTATATGTTTTTTATATGAATTAATAACTTGCCAACCATATAACAAAGTTGGCAAGTACACTAGTACAAAAAGAGACAAATAAGACGGGCCTAATTTTTTTTAAGGGGCGGGTGGTCTAAAAAACAGCCCCTTATAGCCTTCTGAAAATTTAAATGAGAACAAATTGGGCGAAGCCGCCCCTTAAGTTACCTTTAGGGGCGGGTATTACGACCGTCCTTTATGCTACCTTTAGGGGTGGTTCTAAACCGCCCCTTATGTGCTACTGAAAATTTAATAAATACCTTTATGAGAGCAAAACCGCCCCTTTTGAAAATAACCGCCCCTTATCAAAGAAACCGCCCCTTAAGAGAAATTAACCGCCCCTTTTGACCGGCCAGCCAGTTATGAGCCCATACCGCCTTTTTAGGTCACATATAATATGAAAAATTTTGTTTTCCCTCCCAAAAGTGGCCTCCATCCTCTTCACCCTCACCTCCGCCGGTTCTTCCACCACCGCCCCCACCCCCGCCGCTTCCCTACCACCAGCCACACCCAGCCGCTTCTCCACGACCGCCCACACCCCCGCCCCTTTTCCAGCACCGCCTCCTCCTCCCCCCTGGTTCTTTTTCGGCGGCCGCCCCCCACCCCCGTTGATTCTCCACCACCGCCCCCGCCCCCGCCCCCGCCAATTCTCCACCACCGCCCCCACCCTGCCGCTTCTCCGCCACCGCTTTATGAATAATACTGTGTTATGTTGGATTCATATTATAATTTACTGTATGAAGGCTTTATGTTGCATCAAAATTGTGTATTACAACATAAGATAAGAAGTTTTCAAGATAATTTCACAATGATTTAGATCTCAGAGGACTAATGATTTTGTTATCTCTTTTGTAGTTGGTTGCCAATTTGTAACTTGGATTATTTTTCTTTTTAGTTATTCATATGATTTCATTAGATGGTGTTTGGGTCAAGGTTTTGTGCTTCTATGTTTGTTATATTCTTTATGTTTGCTTCAAAATTTCTTTAATTTTTTAAAATTTGGAACCAGAGCACTTTTATAGTAGTTCTAAAATGTCTCTTAATAGTTTGTTCTTAAATCCTTTAAAATTTAGTTGTACTATTTTTTTAAAAAATATTTTAACCTTGCATTTTGTTAAAAAGGTCCCACATTATCACTCGTTTTATTTACAATGTCATCTATTAACAAAGCATTTGTCTTACCTACATTTGTTCATTCATGATAGGCTTACAAAAGAAAATAAAGAGTACGAGATTTGAAGATTAACTTTAAAAAAGGTTAGTGATTTTTTTAAGGAGTTGATGACGTTTTATAATGGCTGCAGCGTGCAGGGAGATGATTTTATAATTTAAATGCACACCACATTGAGTTTCAAACAAAAAAATCATTTAATGGTTGGTATATTATTATGGTGTGAGTATTTGATGAGATTTTATAATGGCTACAGGGATTATTTGTTTTGGCTTTGAATTACTCGTGACCCGTGCTATTTCAGGTTTGAAATCGGACTGCGAAATGGGTATGACTTGTTGTTTATCAACTTTGTTTTGCTGTTAAACTAAGTATTGCTAAGCTCAATATATGTTTCTAGTATTTTGGTTTAAAATGATGCTAAAATTTTATTGCTTTGTCTTTGTTTTTACTTATATGATGGTTATCTGCATTATACACATGAAGGCATAAAATGTCTTTGAGTTTGATACATTTGAATTGATTAGAATGCATATTTGTAGGTCATCCGTAAACTTATAAATTCAAATGATGTGAAGGTGCCACTTGATGTCTCGATAATGTGACAACTGAAGAGTTATATGCGTTCATGTGCTCTTCATTAAGCCGATATACATCTTTGTTTTAATCATCTATATATTGTTTGGGTAAAGCTATTTAGGAGGTTGTGTGCATAAAAAAGTTGATGTTCGGCATGTTTAATCCATTTACTTAGGTAAATATTTTTATTTGACCCATTTGAGATTAAAGTAAACTTTATGTCAAATATTGCATTTTAACAGATGTGAGATATATTGACTACAATGATTTCTAGAAATATATAATTCAAATCTAAGATTATTAGTTTTTTTTTCAATCAAAGTAACTCACAAGCTATTTACTCCTCATTTGCAGACTTCATTAAAAACATTGGCTACGAGTGAGTTATTTTATCTAAAGGATCAACAATTAAAAGAGGATTCATACGCATGGAGAATATCAAAATAGTTGGTAATATCAAAACAAGTGATATTTATGTTGTAGTGTAAATACTAAAAGCTTTTATGAATGTTTACTTGCTGGATTGTTTATCTGGTAGCTACTGTGCGAATCCCAAATAAAGCATTGAGGTTTAAATAATAAAAATATTTTTTTTCTGGATTTTGAATAATAAAAATATTTTTTTTTCTCATTATTTGAACATAAGGGGGGTTTAAAAACCGCCCCTTATTGATGTACATAGGGGGGGGGGGGTTTAAAAACTGCCCCTTATTCATGTAAATAAGGGGCGGTTCAAAAACCGCCCCTTACGAAAACCGCCCCATATGAAAATATATCATAAGGTGCGTAGCCATATGGGACGGGCTAAAAACCGCCCCTTATGACCAATTTACCCGCCTCTTTTGCCTCTTTTTGTACTAGTGGTAGTTCTATAGTTGTCTTTCAAATATGTGAAGAATGAATATATTAGGAAGAAAGAATGACTACATTATCAAATTAGCAAAAAAGAAATATATATTAGTATGAATAAATCCATCTTACATTCATTCAACAACAATCTACGCAGAGTAGTTCTCACTGAATTCTCTAGACGGTAGAGATCATTTATTTATGCATGTCACACTAATAAGGTAGTGATCGCTAACTCACGTCTCAGTGAAATAAGTAGTGATCAACGTATACAAGTATCTTCTCTCTAATGGCGTACATAGTGGTCCCTTTAACTTCTCCACATTTTATTACAATTAGAATAATCACTAACTTCTTACTTTTAAAAAGTTATCACCTTATACGTATAGTATGAAAGGAAAATAGGGTTTCTATTAATGTTAGATTGCATCTTGAGATTAATATTTTAATGTATATACGAATAACTTAGTCAAGAATGTCATGTCTTAATATTTTAAGAGTTTTGTCAAGGTGATGGACGTGAGAGAAATAGGGAATTAAAAAAAATGATAATCTTTAGTCGAATGATGGATGCCAAGATTGAATCATGCATCCAACGATCATATTTGGTTATTGTACTTTATATATATATATATATATATATATATATATATATATATATATTTTTTATCTTTTATAATACTCATACAATTGTTTAAGAGTCTCTCAAATAGTCAAATATGTAAAACCGCAGGAAGACTCAAGTGTGTCTTTTTGTCGTCAAAAGTGTGTTTTGAACAAAAAGGTTATGGAGTTTTATTCAAAATACAAGACATCTTTCCTTTAAAAAATGAGAGACATTTGGTTGTTTTCAAGAGACTACGACATTTGTCATTTGAGTATGCCATCCTTAAAGTTATTATTCTACTTTTTAACAAAACGTTATAGGTGAACATAATTAAATATTTAAATATGTTTTAAGTGATCACTTTTGACGGTTTTTGATACGTTGTTAACTCTTTTAAGATAAATACGACATATAAGTTTATTAAAAATGGTGATTTAGGAATTATGTCTCAATGTAGATGTTATATGTAGTAAGATTAGAGGTGTTTTTTGTCTCGATGTAACAATGAACATGGACGTAAATAAGATGATATACGTCTCCCTTCGTCACTTATTACAATGAATGTGGACGGTTTTTGATTAGTTGATTTAGTGAACATTTGAACTTAGTTTTGACTTACTTTTGCTACAACAATTGTAGTAATGTGTCATCTTTGATAATAAAAAATTAGGTTTTGATAATCAAATTTATAAACAAAATAAAATTTTGTTTTGTGATCTTTAGATTTTTTTACCATGTGAGTCAGTTCATCGAATTAACTAAATTTCCGATACTCTTGTAGACTTTATAATAAAAAAAACACAAACTATAATAATCGTGCATACAATGTCTAGAATCAACATGTACAAAGCGTCAAACAAACTTACAACCTCTCTTTTCTTGGGTTTACACTTTGCCCGTTTGAGAATATACAGTATCATCGATCATACAAGAAATTGTACAGTGCAATTAAATGTTAGAGGCGGAATAAATACGATACATAAAAGAAAATATCATTGGTGTTAGCCCGACCCTAGATCCATCCAAGATAATAAGTCAAAATAATATTAATAATAATAACAAAGGTACATTTCGATATAAAGTTAAAAGGACACAATTGCGATGAACACAAACTTATTTGAAACGTTATTAATGAACCTAGATGACTTAATGGCATTTCATTTGGATTTTACGTAGGGAACATTAGTTTCTTTTAACGTTTTCGTTCTGCAATTCATCAATGTCGAAAAGATAGTCCATAGAGTCAAACTATGACATCTAGAGTTCATATATAGGACTAATAAAGCAAACAGTTCAAACTTGATTAACAATCAATATAGCATGAAAATAAATACTTCTGATTTTTAGGTGACGGTTAGGTCGAACGGTAAAAAAAAGTTAGAGTGGTAAAACTCTATTGAGTTAGATTGAATAGAGTGTGATAAGGCTGGTAACATATATTCGTTCAAAAAAAGTTACTCTTGATTATCGATAAAAAAGAAATTATAAAACTTTATACATGTTCGACTAAAGTCACGTACGGTTATTTCTAATAACAAACAACACTCAAGTTTTAATATTGCTTCAATCTTATAATAAAAGATTTAAATGCTACAATGCTTTAATACTAAGTGACATAAAAATTGATTATTGTTTAGTGATTATATTTTTCAAGTATAACCCATAATAGTATAATACGAAGTAATTATGTTAAAATAAAAAAAATAAAAAAATAAAAAAAAAAAACCCAAAGAATAATTAAGTTTCATTCTTGTCCTATTTAAGTTAACTTAAAACTTCTAAAAACTAAATAATGGCACCAACATAAACAAGATAAAGGTTCATATACCCTTTATTTAAATTAATTTAAATATAATTAACATTTATAAAGATTTCCTGTTATTATAACAATATTAAAAATTAAGTGGTTTTATTTTAACAAATAGTGTGTGATTTTGTAAGAAAAATATTAAAATTTGATTATTATTTCATAATTTTATTCCGATAGAAAAATATGAAAACTCAAACTAGTTATTGAATTAACCACTTGTTACAATTCGTCGAGCCTTTAGTCAAAGATCCAAAACCTATGATAGCGAGTGGTAGACTCCATCCTTTTTACAATGGTTGTCACTCTTTGAAAATATCGGTTGGAGCAGTGTCAAGTATCAATTAAATACGTAAGTAACACAGAAAACAAGTATTGTATACCTAAGTAACACATAAAAACAAGTATCAAATATTATATAATACAAAAGAAACATACTAGATGGCAACCTGACATACACCGTTGTTTACAATGTGGGTCCACGTTTGAGCGAATGATGAGAAACGAAGTCTTAGAGAGGATAAATATACAACTTAGATGCCAAATCGAGATACGAGCAAAGATGGTTAAAGACGAAACGCAGATAGAGGAAGAACCAAAGAGGGACAACTGGACAAGGCATATCCTAGGTTGATAATATGAGACATATAGGTCCCTCCACAGTAACAATGACATGATACTAGCTCGTGTTTTGTATTATCAGATAATAAAATATATGATGTAGGTTAATGTGGTTAGTTTTTTATTGTATTATATTTGTCTTGGAAGCCATTTTCAACCACCCAAAACCTCACACATACTTTAACGACAAAATCTCTTTTAAGGAAAAACTCAAGGGTTATGTTTATCATCAAAAAATGGGTAACCACCTAAGAGCGTCCCCAATGGCTCGTTTTTGGGCATCTGTGAGGAACGTGGTGTAGACCTAGAGAAGATTGGGAGAGGGGGGACATACAAGAAAGAAATATTTGGCCATCAACCGCCTGGATGGAGACTGTGTTTTTGATCATCAGTGAGTTCCCTCATATGTGATGCTTTAACTATCGTTGGTCATGTTGGTGCTGGTGCTTGTGTCACAGTCATTAGGACCACCATCCGTCCTTTCCTGACCACCGCTTTGCTATATGCAACTCGTATGTATAATGAATAAGTTTCTGGGTAGCAAAGAAGCTGATTCAAGTCCTAAATTCAATTTCCATATTCATTGTTTACGAAGGACAAAAAAGAAAAGAAATTACTAACCATAATAGCATGTATCTCCTTCATGGCTGCTACTTTGGCCATGGTATACATAACTGTTGATAATGTTGTAGTTGAGAGAATTTAGTTAATATTGCCGATGTAATTAGTGGTGGTAATTTTGATCCATTCTTGTTGTAGTTGAGAGAATTTTTACGAACGAATTATATTATTATTATAATACTATTGTTTTTTTGAAAATGAATAACACATTAATAATTAATAAATATAATTTATTTTAAAAGTTGGAAAAAAACGTTTTTAAGAGTTGGACAATTTGAAGGTCCCAGAAAGACTATGCTTTTGACTCGTACAATCTCATAAAACATTTTTATTTAATAAGTAAGATTATCATTGCAATACTATTATTTCTTATCATAATTAACACACTAGTTATACACATCTAGAGGTGGGCATAAAAACCGGGTTCGAACCCGACCCGGTGGACCCGGCCCGGACCCGGGTACGGGTAGTACCCGATGGGAGGTGTACTCGGGTTGGACCTGTTTAAACCCGTAGGGTTGGAACCGGTTTTAGATTTTGAGTTTTTTAGCAAACCCGACCCGGTTGAACCCGGTATTGGGGACACACACAAGAAAAGAAAAGAAGAAGAAGAAAAAAAAAAAACCGGTATTGGACCCGACCCGACCCGACCCGACCCGACCCGACCCGGGTATAGCGGGTAGGGTTTTCAAGCAAGTAAACCCGACCCGGGTTCATACCCGGGTTCACCAATACCCGGGTACAAAAAAACCGGTTGGGCCCAACCCGGGTTGTACCCGGTTTCGGGTATTGGGCCGAACCCGAAATGCCCACCTCTATTGGAAAGATGGTAGAAAATTTGTGTCTAAGTATCACTTTACCAACCTTCCTATATAGCAATTTCGGTTGTTTCTATCAATTACCGTTATAGAGCGTATGGCTTCAATCAAACAACAATAACAAGAGCTTGGTACCAAATGAATGTAACATGCTTCTGTAGACGGCTCTAACCTTTTTTTTAAGGATTAAAGCGAACTCTAAAAATCTTGGGCTAGAGACCGGCAATAAGAAACCAAAAAGTTTACGGTTGACAGAGTCAAAAGTTTTTGTTTAAACTTGTAGTTGGAGGAATTAAACATACTAAGCTATATCCAGGCAGTTTCAAAAAAATAGGACATGAAGGCAATCTCCATGTTTTTAGTGAGCCATTTGTTGATGCTTTATGCCTTAAAAGAAAAGATGGTTAGTTATCAGGTATTGCTTCACATTCATCAAACTCAGTGGTTCTTGAATGCAACAATTAGTAAAGGTTTTTGTCGCAACATTTGTGCAAGCTCTGATATATTGTACAAATGTTGTCTGAAATCTAAAGGTTTTTTGTTGCGGCATTAGAATTCACGACACAAGTGATAGTTTCTTATATTATCCAAAAGTTGATTGTACACAACCTATGCAATAAAGGATCAAAATGCTTCTATAGAAAAGCGACCTCATACGCGATACAAGAAACATATCTAGACCATGTGATTATCTTTAACCTTGATTATAAGAATTCCCCTAAGAGACAGAAGAAAGAAAATTGTGTAGACACATAAGAAAAATGAAATATATGCAGGGTCTTCATCTATGGTTGTAGATGAAGAATAAGTGTGTCATATCTTGAGTTCCACCTCACTCAATAATATACAAATGCAAACAAGATGATCATATCCATCTATTGTTGTGAATGGTTGGTGTAGATTACATAAATACCCTTTCAAGCTATGTAAAAAGAATGAACAAATGAACACTTACATGTAAAGAAGTAGAAGATGGACACTTACATAGACGTGACACAAACACGAAACATAGTTATACGGGAAGACCTTTTTTGTTTGTGCTTGCTTGAAGCGCTTTGGACATTGACCTTAGTCTATTGGTGATCTCAGTAAATGAAGGTCGCGTGGTGGGGTCAGCTGACCAGCATTGCTCCATCAATTTCCTCCACTCAGGGTCACACTTTTCTGGTATTGTAGGGCGAAGGGTGTCCTTCACAATCCCGCCTGTCATCAAGATTTGAAATAATTAAACAGCTGATTATTACAACTTCGAACAGCAGAAGCACATACAAACACTATCGTCCTGCCCCTTCTGTTATCTGATTCTAACTACCAATTTTGATTTTCGGATTCTAACTATTGTGATCAGATTTTCTAAATTATTAGGGCCAAAATAATCAGAATTGAAAAGCACATGAGTTATCGCAGCATATTTATTGATTTATCTCACTATCCGCAACTTTAATCACTTTGTTGCAACTAATTAAAAGATTCTGATTTTAGATCTTGAACTTAGAAATAATCAACTTATAAACGTACATCAAAACACCACATAATTTCATCAGAAATCAGCTCATGTAAAATACTTTCTACCATTGCATATCAGGGACTAATTTCATATTCATGAATTCCAAGAACTGGTTATTGCCTAACAATATAAAATAAATGTTAGCTCACCAATGATTGCACCACAATGCATGCTGGCATAAGGTTCTTCCCCAGTTAATATCTCCCACATTGTAATGCCGAAAGAGAACACGTCAACCTGTCAATAACCAAAAATTAAATCTGTTTTAATTAACCAATACCTCAGCTTAGCTATCATATTTCATGGCATGTGATGATATAAGAATATAAGACATTACTCTTACCTTTTCAGAAACCTTGGTGGTGCTACCATTTAACAATTCTGGTGCCATCCAAGGTAATGTCCCTCTAACGCCACCTGAAACAAGAGTGTTCCTTTTAATCCTCGACAGGCCAAAATCTCCAACCTGAAATAGTCCAAAGCATTATAGATGTTAAAAATTTGCAAATTCTTTTTGTTATAACTTATAAGCAAGTCATACAACAAGAAAATAATAAGGGTCATAGTAGATGTTGTATGCATCCCAGTGTCAAAAAGTTTAAGATTAACCATGCAAAAGAATTTAAACTTATAAACACTGGTTAAACTCAAACCTATAAACACTGGTTAAACTCAAACCTATAAACACTAGTTAAACTCATTTATTTAAACTTTTTTATAAAAGTCAATGTAAGTTGAGAGACGAAACCACTGCAAAAAGAAAGTTCAAGGTTTGAATCGCTAAAAAGTTTAAGATTAACCACGCAAAAGAATTAGTTAAGCTGCATGTATCGTAGTTGGCTAACTTCCAATTACCTTACAGATGGGTCGTTGTGGGTCCCGCATATTAACAAGCAAGTTATCACACTTTAGATCAAAATGGACAATATTTTTCAAATGCAAATATTCCATTCCAAAGGCTGCATCCATGGCTATTAGAAGCTTTCTACGACGATCAAGTGATCTGCATATAATTTTAACTTTCAGAAACAGTTAAATTCTAAACAAAGAAATATATTGACTTGAGGGCTACTAAGTAAATTCACCTGTCCTTTTTTATCAAGACATTCCTAAGAGATCCATGAGTCATGAATTCAGTAACAGTAGCCAGGGTTCCACCAGCTCCATCTGGTACAACCCCATAAAATGCAACCACATTTGGATGATGAAGATTTGAAAGGATTTGAGCTTCTCTCCAGAAGTCATTAGTCTGCACAGTTGGAAGCAAATAAGAATAGAGTGGGTCTACAATCGCAATAAGATGAAAATAGTGAAAAGAAAAACCGGGGAAAAAAAAAAGAAGGTTATAAAAAATGTGTGAAAAGTACCCACCAATCTTTCTTGCTCTGATGATCTCCCAGAAAAGCAGCTTTTCTTAATCCTCTTAATGGCAACATCTGACCCTCTCCATCTACCATGATAAACAGTTCCATATGTCCCGGAGCCCAATTCTCTTAATTCTTCAAGTTCAGCATTCTTTATTATCTGCATACATCATCAAAAATATACTATTGAAGACAGCAGATACGCAATTAAGAAAAAGTAAGTGCCAGACTAGAAATAACCATATCTGTAATTGATAAGAAAAAAAGTTGTTTGGCTATCTTTTTATTGGAATAATTAGATGGGTACTCGGTGAATCTTGACAACACTTTGGTTGTGTTTGGCAGAAGTTACTGAAAGCATTATATGCAGAAGATAGCAATGTTGTACCTGGAGACCATACATATCAGCTTCCATTTCAGCTAATAATGCATTACTGAATGGGCCATCCTTATTTTCATTCTCTGTTGCAGCATCCTGCATAACAGGGAAACACGTTATCTATAAGTCAAAAGATAACTGCATAATATAAGATGAAATTTTTGAAAAAGCTATAGGCTTTTTGCTTAGTAAATCACCTACTTGTTCATTTTGGATCGATAGCTAATATGTAAATGAAAAACATTTCAAGCTTAAAAGAAGGTGGTATGCTGATATAAATCAAGCTGGACCAAATTATATAGTGAAGCTTGAGATCCATAGCCACACAAAGTAGGATAGATTTAGAAAAACTGGGTCTGTAAAATCCTACATTCAGTTAAGAACTTCAGTTACGTGCATGGACTGCAGCATAACGAGACAATTACCCCCGTGGAGGAAAAAGTTCACACAATAGTAACCAAGGATTCCTAATGTTCCACTAAAGTCACTCAAATTTTTTGTCTCCATAAAGTCACTCAACTTTTACTATGTTTTCCAATCCTATTTAATATATTTTTACAAATGTTTAATATTTTTAAATTAAGTTAAGCAAATGAAACATGTATGAATTTTGGCTACTAATAAGTGACTTTTATTCTAATTAATTTGAATTAAGAGATGATAGACAATAATCACTAAATAGTAACCAAAATTTATATATTTTTCATTTGCCTAACTTAACTATTAAAAATTTTAGCATTTATAAAAATATTACATAGGATTGGAACACCAAGCGAAAGTTGAGTGACTTGGAAGAGACAAAAGAAAAAACTTTGAATGACTTAAATGGAACACTTGGGAAACTTGGTTGCTAATTTCTAAAGTGGATATTGTCAACCCATGTAAGTTTGGTATTTTTGTATATTCTAACTTTCCACCAACTAATTGTTTTAGCACATGTGTAAATAATTTTCAATAATTATCATTCTCCCCTTGTCAAAAAATCTGGATGAAATTTTGATCAAAAAAACCTTAAAATAAACATATAGTAATATTGCATAACAAAATTTGATACCCCAATACTGGAATCTGAGATAGCTTGGCCAGCTTCTGTTGCATTTGAGGGGAGAGCTTCACTGGTGGCATCACCCATCATCTGCGAATGGCATATAGCATCAGCTGCATCAGTGTCCAGTTGTTTTTGTTCCTTGCCCTTGGATGATGGGACTTCCTTTTGCGTCATGCTATGATGCTCTTCATGACCCAAGTAAGTGGCTTTCTGCTTGGTGTGACTGAAGTTTTCGTCGATGAACTTCACTTCTTCCCTGACTTCGGCACCTGTTGTTGGTATTTGCATTAATGGAACATCATGCATCATTGACTCCAGCGCGGCACCATCAGCTTTCTGTTTAAGCTTATGGGTATTTAATTCTTTCTGATGTGAACTTGGTAGTTGTGCAGCAGGTACATCAGATCTTAAACCATCAGATAATTGTGAAAGAAGATCATTTAATGATCTGTCAGCATCAGATATATTATTGTGATTGGGAACCATACTTGTAATTCCCATGATATCCGCCCCAGTATAAACCTGCTGCTGATTTTCAACAGTTTGTTGTTCGTTATTGCTTAAAAGTGGCTGCATCGCTTCATTTGATATAGGCTTTGGGTTATTTGTTATTGATGTAGGAACAATGTTTGGCTCATGCAGTGGTGTGTCGGCTATAAGAAAAGATATCTGCTCATGATCGACCCTTGAATTATTAACAAAAGTCCCAGCTTGAAGAAAAGGAGGCCCATTTACATCATAATCGCGTTGCAACTCAGCATTCTTATGTGAATCTTCTTTCATTTCTTGGTGCAGGATATCTGGTCGACTGAAAGCAACAGAAGGATTAACACTTGGCATTTCATATGGGACTTGTGGACGAATATTATCATATTGATCAACAGAATTCCCCTGCAAGAAAGAAGATGCCAGATGTGCAGGAAGCGGTGGTGGTGGCACAAAGTTCAATGTTGAAGGAAAATTAGATTCATCTTGAGATCCAAAATCAGAGGTTCCTCCACGTTCTTGAAGTTGTGGGTCAGAAAATGCATGTGGGATACCCAATTGAGACCCATCAGGTCCCGCATATAGATGCACTGGATCAGGAGGGAGTAAAATACGGTTTTCAGAATGAAAAGCACGGCCCTTGAATGTTGGGATCTCAATACTATCACTTAATGGGTCTTTGTACACTTGTGCATGACCATTAATAACATCATCTTGTGGCACTAAAACAGGTGAAACAAGAAGAGATGGAGTGGCATTTGTATTATTCGGGCCAGCATTATCATCCAAAGGATTGAAAGGTGAATGCTTTATGGGCAAGCTTGGATTGTGGTCAAAACTAGATTTCAACTGACTCATTTCATCTGTCAACAGCTGTGTATCGTTGTTTCTTATCAGAGCATCATGAACTATTCCATTAACAGCAGCTACATATTGGTAATCTGGATTGTTGTGAAGATTAGCATCAGCTTCAATGGTGATTGTACTTTCAGATTCAGACAAAGGAATCAAAAATATTCTAAGTCGTGACGAACCATCATGATTCCCAAGCCCATTATACTCTTCAATCATGTTCTGAAAATCCTCATTAGAAGCCACAGATATAAGAGCATCAAGATCTTCTCCAGGAAGCTGGTACTTGATCGTGTGAGGCTGATTGCAATATTCACTCGCTCGCTTGACAAATTCATCAAACGACATATTTTTCTGTACTGAAAAAATATGTGTCTCACCTCCCACATATCTCAGTTTCCCGTCACCAGGTCTAGGCAAAATTTTACCACCAGAACTGCAAAGAAATTTAATCTTTCCTCTTTGAGAATCATTTGAAGCTCGGTGGGACAAAGACGGAATTGAACCAATGACTGGTGCACTTGCCATAGAGATTAGATCAGGTGCATTTGAATTACTTACAAGATCCCTTCTTTGCAACCCAATCATACCACTAATTTCACTGTAACCAAGATGGCCATTGACATCACTTCTTGATCCAACTATAGGCACGTGGTTTGGGTCCATATCATGTCCATTGGGAATTCTTCTTGTACCACGTTCCTGAAGAAACTCGAGGGAAAATTCCTCACCAGTTCTTAGAGATATATTGTTATTTGAACTCTTGCCCGCAATTAATCTGTCGTTTACAGTTGCAGAACTTGAATCTTTCTCAAGCCCACTGGTCATTGCTGCAGCATCAAACGCAATATCATCAGAATTACGCATTTACCTTAACATTCTTTTCTCTTCCATTTATACGAGCTATTTCACCGAAAAACAGTGTTCGTGCAGATGCAGATCTTCAATCACCGTATATGAAATCAATCCTAACCTCTTCACACTGAATCAGTTACTAATAAGCATACCTGAGTTATGCTCCAAAATCTAACGAATCAACAGTTTATCTTGCACTTTCTCTTCCTCTAAATCATATCGCTGAACCTATACGAACACAATAAACAACAGAACTTAAGCAATCATCAAACAAACTGACGATCTCATGAAAATACACAAAATTGTAAAGATAATTCCTATAAAATCCCTAAATTTTGAACAAATCGCCTCCGAATCAAACAAAGCTTACCAATTAATAACGTAACCGAATCCTAATAAATCGGATCATGAAAGCCTATAGCACATCCTAATCCCTATTCAACCCTAGCAATAAACTTAAGAACTAATAGACAACGAAACACAATCAAAAACTAAAATCGATGCATGATATACAAATATGAATCCACCTAGTTGTGAAAACGAAATTACGACCTCGTTTCTTCGTTTTCTGTGATCTGAGTTGAATTACTTGAAGATTACTTCACAAATTGACCAAACGAATCAGCGGAATCGATCGATGCAATAGATTCGATTGATGGATGCGGATATGATTGTAGGGTTTATAGTTGAATCGAAGGGAAGATGCTAGCAGAGTGCACACATGGGGGTTAATTGTGATTTTGAATTGAGGTTGTAAAGGACCACTTGGCTATGGCGGATCGATACAATTGGACGCCATTATCAACGCTACTCGTGGGTTCAAACTTGTCTCTTCGTTCCATGATTTTTTTAATTTACAGTGATAGATACGATAACTGAAGGGAAATAATAAGTTATTTTAACGGTGATAATGAGTTTATTTTTATAGTTTAATGGACACTAGCAAGAAACTTGTTTGATGCAGGTTTAAATATAGTTGTACTTAGAATGGTTGGGGTCTTGTTCGGCTGGAAGACAAATAAATGATCCGATTAAGATAACGCATATTGTTCGAAAGATGGTTGAAAATTTGTAGATATTAAAAAAGTTTACACGAGGTTGGGAGCAATTATCCGATGGTTAGTGTTGTTTGCCGTATTGTAATTTTGGTTTATCCTTCAATGTTAAAAAGTTATAAAAAGGTATCTAGGAGAGGAAGAAGAGGGAATTGGCGATGAGTTTCGTGAGGACTAGTTTGTGGGTTCTAATTTAAGCAATCACAAGAAATCGGGTTTCACTTCAAGAATACTCTTGAGATGATTCTAAATTTAATTAGGTTTGTGGTAGAATTTTTGAGCAATTATGATAGGAGAATATTAGAATGTCGTCAAAATGAATATAAAAATATCCAGAGAGTGGATGGCGGGGGCCAAACATTTATTATTCTTTAGTAAGTTATTAGTTTTATTATTTTGTACGTTTTTTATTGATAACGCCGGAGTCCGTCAATATTTGCTAAATTCATTTATAATTTTTTTTTAATATAAGAGGTAATTTTATTATTTCACACCAACTTAATTGAAACTTAAAATCCATCGAATTTAAAAGACCACTGATGTCATGCTCATGCAAAACCCCTCGTGTAATTTTGCAAATTTATGGACCATAGTTGTGATACAAATTAGAGCATCACTCTGTTTTTCATCTAAAAAAATTCATTTTCCTTGACATATTTCAAAATCTTACCAAATATTAGTTTATGTTTTGCATCATAACCCAGTTTGCAATCAAACATGTTATGACTAGTTACAGGAGATCACGAGGTTGCTTGTGGATTCTTATATTTTTGCACAAAAAATATAATTATTTAAGTTCAATTTCTTTTTTAGATAAATCTTTTGATGTAGGTAATTTTCTTATTAGAGCTCTCCACCCGAATAAATTGATTATTGGGTCATCCAATTTTCCATATTGAACTTTGATTACTACCGTTATATTAGTCGTGTTCTTGATGAGTTGCGTAGATGACCAAGCAGCAAATAAACCTTCATCACCATCCTAAATCCACACGTCACAATTTTTGTGATGGTCTAGTTTTTGTGGTGGCTTCTTCATAATTAAATCTCTTTGTTTACAAGTCTTACATTTAAAAGCAATATTAATGTTATAAGTGTGTCAGCTATCCATTGAGCGAACATAGAATGTGGTTTGAAAAAACATAACAATTTAATATACATTAGAGAACGCGCAGTTTTAACAGGTAATCATTGTTTAAACTTTTTTCCTTCTTAAGTCTAGGGTTAAGGTCTTAGATGCATCATTGCTCAAAGAAAGGAGGAAACACAACTTTCGGAGGGGTCTTTTCAATCCATGTATCTTTCTAGAATAATGTTTTGTTGCCCAATCCCACTAGTCTTATAAAGATGTCATTTACATCGACCTTAACTTTATAAAAATCCTTGTATATTTTTGAGACAGATAGCCATGGCATGAAACAATTTTCCTAGCCGGCATTCACAATAATAGAACTTTGATATCGTGTATTGTTTTTATGCGAGTGCACCACGATAACTTTTCATCCTTAAAAGCTCTCCACCACCACTTTATAAAAAAAAAAACAATGTGAAACCAACTCCCAAAACTCCATAAGGTTTAGGCTTTACCATATTATGCCAAGCCATCTTATGAACCTTTTGGACTTGTTTAGTTCCTCCCATAAAGAGTTTATCCTTAGACGTCTAAGACCATCGATTAATGCTTTAAACAAAAATAATAATAATAATAATAATAATAATAATACAAAGATTCACTTTTAAAAGATGTTTTGAAAAGTAAATCGGGATTCCAAGCATTCAATTTGTCTTTAGAATGATTAACAACATGCTACTAATATTTTTAAGAGTCCATGTTAGCATCAAAGCTTCACTTTTCAAAAATGTTTGCTAATTTTTTAACCTCGTACTCACCAACTTTGATCCCAAACACATAGCTTGTTTCAAATTTCACTTTAAGCCTCGAGACAAGAAGAAAACACATGGTAGTTTGTTTACGACACAAATTAAAAAAAACATGACATCATTTGCATACATGACATGTGGAAGAATTGAGCCGTTATTAGTAAGGCAAACACCAATAAAAATGTTGTTTTTTGTGGTTTGATTTTACTACCAGATTTAATCCACATATTGCAATGATAAATATGAACAATGACAAGGAGTTGTCATGTATAGCACCTCTTCTAATTGGTAATTCACGAATAACAAAACCACTCACCAAAATCGAAGATCTACATGAGATCAAACTTTCCATAACCTAGTCCTTCTGTTTTGTTCCAAACCAATCATTTCCATAATTGCATACAAGAACTCTTGGTTTTAACTAGCAAAGAACTTTTTGAAACCAACAACAATAAGCATTTATTTATAGAGTTTTTGATATAGGATTGAGTTCCATTGATTATCAGATGACCTCCTAAATATTTCTTCCTAAGACGGTATAATCACACTGGTTTAACATTTTAAAGTAAAATATATTAAAAGTCAAGGGAATGTTATTAATAAAAGCTAAGTGCATATATTCTTTATTAACTTTTAAGTTTTAACATCTATTGACTATATCAAATCAAATTATTTAATCTTTTAATACGAAGAGAAGAATATTTGTTTAATGTACAAATTAGAGAAATACACACAAATAAAAAAAAAAAGAAAAAAAAAAGGTAAGAGGTACGTTTATTACAACACACTGTGTTTATTTAGCCTTACATATAATTACTAAAGCTGGCAACCTAGTGACAAATACAAAGTTTCTTGAACCACCTAACGACTTAATTGTATAAGAATTTCCTAGGACGAAAAAACGAGTCTTTATAATAGACGTATAAAAATGTATAAACTGAATAACTTGTATGTAAAATTTCTATAATCTATACTAATAATCCTTTACAATGTGGGACACATGACATTCCCATAATGCTTCCTCCAATTATTTTCCCGCCTAAATTATTTATTTATTTTTTAAAAGTCAGGTAACTAATTTACAAATATTTCTCTTTCTCTCTCTATTATAAATTCAAGTCCTTGAATTAATAATTTTTAAAATATTTTTTCATTAAATAACAACTAAGTATTTTGATTAAAAAATATATTTTTTCAAAAATAAAATTTTCTAAAACTATGATTTTCTAAAAAAATGAAGATTTTTTAAATTATGAAATATTTAAATTCAATCTTTTTATAAAATAAAAGTTTTATAAAAAAATATTTATTTAAAACAAACCCGAACTTTTTAAACAATAAAATACTGATAAAATAATAAAAAAATTCAAAGCAATTTAAAAAAAAAGTTTTAAAAATAAAAAAAAATCAAAATACTTAACCATACGTAAATTTAATCATATGTTATATTAAAATAACATTTTACAATTCTACTCAACATCAATAAATATTTAATATTTTTGTTATTCAACCCGTGTAATACACGGAAATATAACCTAGTATAACAATAAACAAAATAAAAGTATTGTAACAAAATGACCTAACCACTCGACAAATAAATAATCCAAAGCAAAATTAAATAATCAATTTCATACCTTAGTGGGTTTTGTTTTTTAAAATTGATATCGTAAGATTTGAGACTTCAAAAGTGGATATAGATGGTTATGTGCCTCTGTTGAAAAATGTGATTGAAGTGCGGAATTTGATTCCCGATCGTTTCTCTCACTCTCTGCCCTTGAAATCTTGAATGTTTTTTATTTTATTTTATTTTATTAATTTAGGTATTATTTTATTAAATTGAGTTTGAATTGGATAATGATATTGGGCTAAACTATTTAAAATATTTATGAACTTTAAGGTAAGATTTAATAAGCTAAAATCATTAAAAAATTATTGGGTTGTTAATGTATTTATTAATAGTTTATATATATTTTTTAAAAAAATACACACATATATATAGTATAAAAAATTAAAATATTAGAATCATGAGAAAATCATGCCCCTGGACGGTCACCACCCCACCCTCCTCAGGGTTGCAAATGAAGATTTTGGGTTAAAGTTTTAAAAAGTAAAAGTTTAGCCATTTACTAATAATTTTTAGTTCAAATGGTTAAAATTAGTACTCCAAAACTTCATTAAAATAAGTGAAGCTATTAGATTCAAGTTTTACATATGATGTAAAATGATTCCAGATAGACTAGAATGTTTTTTCTCATCTATGATGAATTTTCTTATAAGAATAATCTCGGGTTACGCACTCAAATAACAAAGATAATAAATCAAGTTAGTGTTTTATTAGTAATCCAATTAACCGTTAAAAATAAATTTAATCGTTTTGAAAAAAAAAAAAAAATTTAGCCTCTTCTAAACTACGAAAATAGGCGGTTACGGTTTTGATTTGACTGTAGTCAACGACATCAAAAAACATTTGCCAAAAAAAACTAATAAACCAACTTTCCAGGCCAAATAACACTAAACCCAGACAAAATACGCTGCAACAGCTTGTACACCACTAAACCCACGCTTTCGTACAAACCACACAGATACCCATTTCCACCGTTAACCCCCACCACTCTCAATCACAACGTGTCCCCCCTCTTTCTTCCCCACACTCTTTACACCACGAGACTCCATTGATGTTCTACAGCTTCATCCTGCTTCTATATCACGCACTGTAAGTCTGTAACCATCAAAATCACCATCATACTCTGTAGATCTGGATACAAAAGGCCATAAGCAGGTGGTTTCACCGCCGGAGATGGCGGTGGCTCAGCCGACGGTGGAGCGGTGGCCTCAACCGGAGGTTAATGATGAAGATGCTGGAGAAGTTTCTGTTAGGTTCGAGAAGGAAGTTGCTGGTGGTGATGGTGACGTGGAGATAGGTGACGGTGGAGACGGTGGTTGTGCTGCCGGTGGTGCGGTTTCTAACGGTGGTGCTAATTCTTCAGGTTGTGAGGTTTTACTTTGTTTTTCGTTTATGTGTGTTAGCAAATGATGATTAAACGGTGTTTGATCGGAGGAAATTGAAGAAAGGTTATAGAGTTATTGCCGGAGTTGATTTTTGATGATATGAAAATTTGATAATCTATAGTTAAAATATGACCTACTGCGAGATTCAGTAGCCTCTACATGTTCGTTCTGTTGATGTAGCTCCATTAATGTTCATAAACTGGTAATTTAGTTCATGTAATGTCATGATATTTGTTCTGCAACATTAATTACACTCCATTGGTCTGCATAGAAGAGATCTGTTCATTAGAAATGCTCAGAGTTAAATACAATCAATGCGTTTTGGATGCATTGGTTGTGAATGAGACGAGAACTCCATTGTTATGTGTGATTGGGTGGGAGTAATTCGAGCATGTTTTATGTTAATATATATAGATGCTGCACATTTGGTTTAGGGTAGAGCTAATAAATGTAATGAACATTGCAAACACACTATGTTGAAGTTTAGGCAATGGGCCGTTGTTTATTTATTCAGACCTCAATAATTTGATTTGTTTCTGCCAAAAACTTGACTCTTTGAAATGCAAAGATTGAAATTTTGTGAAATAAGAAGAGTATGACTCCATGAATGCAAAACTGTAAGGAGACTTCTACATTGTGCTGTAGCAGCTTTGATCTTAGTTGAATAATTTTGCAGATAACAGGAGCTTACCTGGATCGCAAGTATCGAGTTCTCATAAGTTAGAGTTATCCTCTGGTCAACGTAGATTGCATAAATTAGCATCAGAAATATCAAGTTCTGAGAAGTTAGACTCACCTTCTAAGCTGGAAAAATCAAAAACTGAAAGGCCTAGACGTAACAATATACTTGCGGATGATGCATCTCAAATATTCGATCAAAATATGTCTGTTCACCAAAAGGTATGTTGCCAGATTTATGTATGATTTGCATTTAGATTTTTGTTTTTTGAAATTGCAATACGTGAACTTCAAATTTTTGTTTCTACCAATGCATTAAAATTGTATATTCTTTAATGATTTACATTCATATGTTTTTTACTGATCTATAATATTTAAGCCATAGGATTGCACCATAAAATGAATCGACAAGCTATTTTTACATAAGTTTCTGCCGGTTGAAATGTGCTATTTTTACATAAGTTTCTGCCGGTTGAAATGTGCTGATTCTTTTTGTGTAGGTCTTATAATTCATCCAAGGCCTTAATTCTATTTATAAATTTAAGTTGTTCTTACAGGATTGTTGCATCAAGTTTCAGTTCTAGTGTTTGGGGACATGATATATGCTCTTATGTAGTGCTTTCCTTAAAGACGTTTAGCAGTTTCATCACATGATTTTTTTTAATAATGCCTATTACTTCCTACACACATTTCTTGATGATATATGTTTGATGTAGCTGCTTGATCTTCTACACATGCATTTCTGTTAAACATTTAAATCATTGCAGCTCAAATTGTTAAACAGAATTGCTACTGTAAAAAATGATGGAACGGTAGAATTCGAGATACCAGTGGATGTTGAGCCTAATGCTTTTGTGGATGGAAGTGAAAAAGTTCAAAATGCATGCAATGAGGATCCTGCTGACTTGGCAGAACCTCAATGTATTCCACCATTACAAATTATAATGCTTATTGTTGGAACTCGTGGTGATGTGCAACCATTTGTTGCAATTGGAAAGCGTTTACAGGTTCCCTAAAATTTTTTCCTTTACCATTTTCTGTTAGTTGTTTTTCAGTTCTGTAAACCATTATGGTATCTATGAAATGAGGATTTTAATAGTTTGTGAAAGTTGAATGATGTTTCACATATTATTGATACAATTTTTTCCAGGAATATGGCCATCGTGTTAGACTAGCAACTCATTCAAATTTCAAGGAGTTTGTCTTGACTGCTGGATTGGAGTTCTATCCCTTAGGTGGAGATCCTAAGGTTCTCGCTGAATGTATGTTCCTGCTTCTTGTTAAATTCAAATTTTATGATATTACATGGATTCAACAACAATCTGGATGCATTATCTATTGACTTTTGTGGGTCAAGAATAAAAGAGTTATACACCTACTATAACACTTGTGTTACTTAAGAATATTAATACAGCTATTGTCTAGTATAAAAATTATTAAGCCTTGAAGTTAGCACCCCCTTCTTCCGTCTCCTTTCCCTCCCACCATTTACTTAGTGTAGGCTGGTATTTTTTATTTGTCTTCCTAACACTTAAAGTTAAAAACAAGAAAAGCTTTGTAATTTAGTGCTTGGATTTCTTTTATGTATGGTGCTAACAGAAATTGTCAATCTTGATTTAATATGGTCTAGCAGGTAAAACACCTTTTTTTATTTGAGTTCGCACGTACAACATATGGATGGTGATTTATTTCTATAACTGTGCCGTGTCATTAATTTGCTATTTATAAGAAATAATCAAAACATAAAACCCTCTTACCGTCTTACATAGTCAGTAGTCACAGCTATTTACATTTAACTTACAATTTTTAAATTTGTTCTCATGCAGACATGGTGAAGAACAAAGGGTTCTTGCCCTCAGGTCCTTCAGAGATCCCTGTTCAGAGAAGTCAGATGAAAGAGATAATCTATTCATTACTTCCGGCATGCAAAGAGCCTGATCCTGATACCGGAATCCCGTTTAAAGCAGAGGCAATTATAGCCAACCCCCCAGCATATGGTGAGTGCTTAATTATTTATAATTATGATGATTAAGAGCTATGTTGTTACATACAGTGGAACCCAGTTGCAATTGTGCATGTAGTCGACTAGTTGGATAATTTATTTATTCATCTATTCTATAAATATATGTTAGGCACTTCTTTTATTGTTATTAATCTGCCTCCATTTATTATTTGGCACTTCTTTTATTTATATTTTCAATTCTGCAAAGTTTACTTCCCTAGATTATATTTTTCTTCATGAATATTATTTTAGTTTGATAATCACATGCAACTTTAGTGTAGAGGTTTTCGAATAGTTTTTGTACATGCACCAGGTCATTGGTATTTGTTTTAGTATGGCATAGTTACCATCATATTCTTTAGCTCCACACCACTCTAGTGCCAACTATGGATTGATATCCTCTTTTAAGGTGTTCCTTGAATTTCTAGATTAGGCGGACTTTGGAGCAATGGTAAGGTTGTTGTCATGTGACTTGGAGGTTACTACAGGTTCGTGTCGTGGAAACAACTGTTGGGTGTAGGCTCCGGGTGAATTAATTTGGAGCAGTTGGGCTCGGCCGGCCCAAGTTCTAATTAGGCCCAGTTTAGTTAGATTATTAACTAAAGGGAGTAATCCTAATAGTAGTCTATATATACATCTTATTGTACTTGTAATCATTATCACTCAATAAAAAGAAAAACCCTAGTTGCCCCAAGAGGGCGTAGGTTGCACACCGCGACCGAACCTCTATAAATCTCTCGTGTCTCTATTATTATTTTATTGTTCTCTATTGCGTGTTCGTACCAGTTTGATCCTAAAAACAACTTCTTGCAAAAGTACGGGATAAGGATGCCTGCATCAGGCCCAAGTGGTCTGACACCAGGACCCCTGAATGCAGGTGCTGCGTGCACCGGGTTTTCCCTTGAATTCTAGATTAGGTTGCTTGAAGTGTGATTGCTTGTTCTTCACTTCTTTTAACTCTGTTTGATATCATTGATAGGTTTAGCTTTCCTTTTGTGTGCAACCTCTTTTTGTTCCAAACTTGCTAACAGTATATTGTACTGATGTATTGTGTTTACTGATTAACATGGAAAAAACTTCAGGACATACACATGTTGCGGAGGCACTGAAAATACCGATTCATATATTTTTTACAATGCCTTGGACGTAAGTCTTTCTGATTTAGGAGTTATTTATACACCTTCAATAATAAGTTATACACACACCCACACACACTCATCCCCTGTTTTTTCATACCATGCACTTTTTTCTCTGTTTCCATGCTGTAAGATAAGTATTCAAGTTTCATTTGACAATTGACTTCTGATATCTTCAAGACAGGCCAACTAGTGAATTTCCTCATCCCTTATCCCGTGTTAAACAATCAGCTGGATATAGAGTAAGTTCATTGTCTGACTTCAAATATCAGTCATTATATTGTATGTTCATATTCTTATATCTCGGTCTATGTTTGGTTTTTGTATGGATAAATGCAGCTGTCATATCAAATTGTTGATTCTTTGATTTGGCTTGGAATACGAGACATGATAAATGATGTTAGGAAGAAAAAACTGAAGCTGCGTCCAGTCACATATCTGAGTGGTTCACAAGGCTCAGAGTCTGATATTCCACATGGATATATTTGGAGTCCTCATCTTGTTCCTAAACCAAAAGGTACATTGCATACAATATAGTTGACTGGATGCCATTTATTGCAATTAGAGGTGGCAATTTTATCCATTTACTTATAAATAGGTCAATTTGGGTTATGTGGTTATGCCTCTTCCTAACAAGTCAAATGGGTTAAGCTAAAGGATTTAACTAAAAAGGAAACTGATCAAATGGGTCGAATGGGTTGAAAGGCATCCAAAAAGCATTTACATGCATGTAAATACTCTTACATCGTCTATAAACCGTAGATTATTTTAGTAATTTTTTACTTAACACATCACTTACAAAAAGGTTGGACACAATTTGTAATGCCCAACCTGCCACCTCTTATAGTAATTGGCTGGTTAAGAACCTTGTCAGTAACCCATCTTGTCAAGTGTCGTGAGGCATCCTTGATGCATGTGTCAAGTTCACCTAGACTAATCAGGGGAGTGATTCTATACCCCAATTAGTTTGGTTCCGAGATGAGTATACTCTCTAAGAATGTAGTACACCATAATCGCTAGGGCCCTCCAATAGGATAAGCAGGTTGCCCATGAACCCACACATACAACACCTTTCCAAGTAAACTGATCCGTGTTTCAACAGCACGAGGTGCTTTGAGGGGAGAGGCAAATACACACACTTGTTTTGCGAAAAATACTTCTACTGTAACTGTATAAGTATGCATAAGCTGTATCATACATTGTGTTTTTGTAGTTTTACTGCCAGATGTATCCACTGCACATTTAGTCAAAAGGGTAAAAAGGGGGTGGAAAGTCGCCGATAATTATGATGCAAAATACATCTTGACTAATTTAAAAACCTATAGATTATTATTGAACTAATATATTATTTTAATCATACTTGGCACCAACTATTTGAAAAAATTGTAAGTTTTGACACTTTTCGGTCAATTTAAACCACCTAACACACACCCAAAATTACATGTTTGATCTGTTACCTAACAGCCTAGCCCGCTTTTTGGTCATCTCTGTTAATTTAAAGTCAGGATCTTTTATTGAAATTTATACAACTGACAGTGGCAACCTTGTTGCATTATTTGGCCGACTATTGCTCTTGAGATTGACCTACTGGTTAAGTGTGCATATTTGAGTCTTTATAGGTTTTGGACTCTCATTCATATATTTGGCTTGTTTCTTGTTGCTATTTATTGAAGTAAATTGATACTAGAAAACAACCAGAAAACAGGAACAATTCTGGAACTCCTTCTCCAATTTAATTGATAGAAAAACTTACGAAGAATAAGTAAAAACTATCTCCTATTTATAGTTGATTAACCTAGCCCATCAAGTTAATCTATTCCTACATAATAGGCTTTATCTCAAATCCTTTAGAGATAAAGTTAAATCACAAAAGCTTATCTCAAATCCTTTTGAGATAAAGTTGTAAACTACCTAATAAACTTATCCTTTTATTTTACTAGATAAAGATAAAAAACGAATTACAAAATAGACCCCTAACTTTAATTAATGTCAAGATTGGTCCAACATTTATGAGGAGGGATGACTCATGCTATAAATACGTAAGTTTTAAGTCTGATTTGTATTTGTTATCCAACTTGAGAATGATTTGGTATCTCCATTCGCAGATTGGGGACCCAAGATTGACGTGGTTGGATTTTGTTTCCTTGATCTTGCTTCAAATTATGAACCACCTGAAGAACTTGTGAGATGGCTTAAAACTGGCCCGAAGCCTATCTACATAGGATTTGGGAGTCTTGTGAGTCCTCCAAGCTTGCTTGTGTAACTTTGTACTTTTCTTTCTCTTTTCAACCTGTTATGTTGGTCTTTTTTTTTTTTTTATTTTATTTTTTAATCAGAAACAGTAGTTTCATACCTTTCTTAGATAGTAACTGCTCCCTATCCTGTTTGAAAAAAGTATGATACACAAAATAAGAAAAAGAAAAATCTACACGAGGATACTATTTGCATACATAATTGGGTGTCCCCAAAAAATTTTTGAATTGGTCAAATTTGCATTCTCATGACAAGAAAAGTAGAAATAAAGGTATGTGGTCTGAGGGCAAATTAATCAAACTCAGTTTGTTGTGTATCAGTTATATTGTGTTGTATATTCCCCTATAACTAGGCTAATTGTTATGTTCTATATCATTTTGGTGTTAATTTTTTAGTAAATTATAAAATTTCACTTTCAGCCTGTTCAAGAGCCTGAGAAAATGACACAGATAATTGTTCAAGCTCTAGAAATGACTGGACAAAGGGGGATCATCAACAAAGGCTGGGGTGGTCTTGGCAATTGTAAGTTTGTTGTTCCATTATGTTTAGCAGTATCTTTGACTTGGAGAATGTTTATTTGAGAACCACACCTTAGATAAAAAAAAAAGGGTCAAGGTTGAGTAATCACGTGTGAATGAGGGCATGCACATGTGCTTGGTATATTCACATGTGAATGAAGGTATGCTTATGTGCATGCGTATATGCACATGGATTACTTATTCTTGACCTTTCATTTTTTGATCTTAGAGCCTTTTCATGGTTCTCAAATGAGCTCACCCCTCTGAGACAGTGAGACTATATATGTTTTTCACTCTAGCTAACCATTTTTCCTTTAGTGGCAGAGCCTAAGGATTTTATATACTCGCTAGACAACATCCCTCATGACTGGCTTTTCTTACAATGTGCATCTGTGGTGAGGTTTCCTTTCTAATTTCTATATGAATTGTTTGCTTTTATTTCTCATCTGACAATGATAAATCATACTGCCTGAGATCATAACAAACAAATGGAATCTACACCCTTATACATTCTATTAGAAATAATGATAACTATCTATGTGGGAAATTTGCTAAACACTAGGTGAATGCTAATTTTTCTACCTTATCATTTACTTAATATCACAATTTCAACCTATGTGATGGCTGCACTAGGGAACACTCTAGAATATAAGGTTTTTTGGAAAATCAGACACAAATAGAGGGCCTAAGACCAAATTTAGCATTGACTTGAAGCATAAGAAGATGCAAACATTTTTAAGGCGAAAAGCCCTTTGAAATAATATATTTTGGTATTTTGGTCAATATTACAATAGGACATACAATACAAGTAGGGTTTTATTAGGATAAGTAGGGGGTGAGTGGAGTCAAGAGCGTGGCAAACATCTAGAGTCCTCTGTACCATAAGGGCATCCATCTTGTTAAAGTTACTTTAAGTGGGTAAAAATGGGCCATGGCAACATGTTTTGTCCCCTTTTTTGAATTTTGTAGATGATTACAAGACTTGTATTATCAAAACACTTATCTATTTTTCTTAAAAGTTGATTTAGGAGTCTGTAAGAATTTGAATACACTTTAAGCAGCATTCGACATATTTCCCATATATTCATTGTCCATGACACGCAACCGCAACTTGTTTTCAGATATATTCAGTCAAATTTTAAGCAATTGCGTAAGCAGGAAATAAAAAATAAAATAAAATAAAATAAGAATTGAATTCAGCATCATGGGAGTTTTTAATTATTTTGTTCAATATAAATGCTGATTGTAATCAAGAATTTTTATTAATTTATTTAAATGTATTTTAATTTATGTAGGTCCACCATGGAGGTGCGGGAACAACAGCTGCTGGTCTTAAAGCTGCGGTAACACTCTTAACAAGTTCTTTGCAGTTTGCACTTGTTTTTCTTTCCAACCGTCTGTTTCTGAATCTCTGCTTTTTATTGCATTTTAGTGCCCAACCACAATCGTACCTTTCTTCGGGGACCAACCCTTTTGGGGGGAACGGGTTCACGCCCGAGGCGTGGGGCCCTCGCCCATACCGGTTGATCAGTTTTCACTTCCCAAGTTGGTCAATGCAATTAAGTTCATGTTAGATCCCCAGGTAATGAACTCCTATTGTTTCAACATGCTATGATTAATATCTAGTCAAAAACATTTCAAGTTTTGCATAACAAATAAACTTGACAAAATGGCACGGGTTGGGTAACCGAATCAAGCTAGATGATAATTGATAGTGGTGTGTGGCAAACGAGCCAAGTCGGGTCGGGTTGGGTTGACTCAAAAGTCAAACTTCGTGTGTCCATTTTTAATTTTTAACATTAATTTGCAGGTGAAGGAACGAGCGGTGGAACTTGCAAAGGCAATGGAGAAGGAGGACGGGGTGGATGGAGCGGTGAAAGCTTTCTTACGACATTTTCCCCGAGAGAAGCCTGATTCAGACCCCCCACCCGCATCATCGGGTTTATTTTCAATACGTAAGTGTTTTGGTTGTTCCTAGTATCAGTTTTTCATATTCACATGTATATTTATCCTTTCATTAGCTATCATATTCATATAGTATCATGTCTTGCTTTTACTCATGAAAGGATATGCAAATTTTCTTATAATGTATTCGGTTAGGGTCATTTTCGTCATTTTACAATTTCCGGCAAGATTTGATTAAGGTTGACAAACACTAAACCTGAGTTAGTGCGTTTGTTTTGAAATTGAACACCCCAAAAGTTGTTCCATGTTTAATGTTTAAATCCAAACAAGCTGTTGTGTTATAGAGTGAAATATCTTTTGATTGTCACATAATTTGATTTTTAAATATATATTTCAAGTAAATCGTCATAGAATGTAATATACTTTTGATTGTATATCATCAAATGGAAACACATTAAATTATTATACAATAAATAATAATAATAATAATAACAATAACAGTTTTAGTCGTAAAAAAAGCATCCTAAACCACATGATTCCTAGTGATACATGCAACTAGTATGTAAAATTCTACATCTGAAGTTCTATAACAAAATAAAAAGCAAGATACAAATGCATTCTAGCACTACAAAGGCGGTAATGTGTTTGTATAAGAAAATTTACCAGAACCGAGTGTAATCTCGAGGATGGTACATTGATGCGTAACATTCACCTGTGTGCTAAGATGCGGCTTGCGACTACAGTGATCGTATTAAATGGTGAAGATTACCATAAACCCTTTACTTTTAAACAATCCACTTCAAAGGAACTTTGACGCCAAAATTTAGTCATGAGATGACAGCGTTATTTCTTTTCTTAGGACAAATTCGGCATCTTTAAACACAAGTAAAGCTTTGAACTGAACTTCACAGACGTTGTTGTAAGTTATGACAAAATATTTTAAATGGATGCGCCTTTTATATAAAGAGAAACGGGGTTCGTAAAACTGCGAACATTCATTTGTTGCATATGATTCATTAATTTCGTAATGAATAAGGCATACACAGCAAAGCGTTTGAAGATTAAATCATCAAGTTCCTTCAAGGAGTCATACTACATCCACCTTCACCAAATGATTTCATACTTTGGCAATGAAGAGGGTGGGGCTTGTTCACTTGTTCCTGCTCGTCCCGACCGGCCACATCTAGATATGTAAACGAGTCAATCGGCTCGTGAACTAACCGATCATTTACTAAACGAGCTCGAGCCAACTTATGAGTAATTATTGTTCTATATAAAAATTATGATAAATATAATAAAATAATATATAAATTTTGTTATATATAAAAAGAGTATAAATACATATAAAATAAAGAATAAAAATATAGAGAAAATAAAATAAGAATTAGTGAGCCCTAAGCCTTCATTCTAAGCCTCCCTCCCGCTTCCCGTTTCCCCTTCTTTGGTTTCTTCTCACCACCACACTGCGGCCCATACCGACTCCATCGTATCTTACTTTCCATCTATGACATCTCACCACTAACTCTCCCGAGCCCATCGCGACACAGTTGTTTTTCCATCTACAAAGGAAATATCATGATCATGATGTAAATTTGTACACTTATTCTTAGGGTCATGCTAAATCCACTCCTCCCTCTACCATCATATTTAAATCACTCCATCAATCATGGCATGTGGAATACTTATCACTTCACCACCTTTTACGTGTGTATACCATGATTACCATCACATTCTTTTA
Organism: Flaveria robusta; assembly: GCA_025506415.1. Taxonomy (NCBI): domain Eukaryota; kingdom Viridiplantae; phylum Streptophyta; class Magnoliopsida; order Asterales; family Asteraceae; genus Flaveria; species Flaveria robusta. Next base: position 3,759,526 of record CM046475.1, on the reverse strand, counting down.
ACGGCAGAAAGCATAATTTTATTAAAATAAGCTAGCAAGAAGCTATAGATACATATTAAAACAATCAAATTTAAAGAAAAAAACACACACACACACACCATTTACCCATCCTATATCTTTTATTTTGGCTGTGTTGGTGATCCACAAAGCTTTCCTTTATTCCCTCCACTATTATTTATGGTGACATTCTTTTGATATCGAGCATGATGCCGTTTTTTGCTTTCCGTATACCATCGTATTTGTTGTCTGATATGTCCGTATACTTGTGTTATACGCCCATATACATATCAAATCACATGAGCAGGGGTGTCTTTTTAGCCCACCCCGTTTCTTATTCCATTTCATTTCATGAAATCGATATCTCAAACTTTCAATGTTCCTTAATCTATTCTTATGATATTTATGTTATGGGATGTTTAGGTTAGTTTTTTTTAAGTCTAAACTTTTCTTTTGTGTATGTAGTACTTAACTTAACTCTTGTTTTATGCGTGATCTAGTGAGAGGTCAAATTGTTTCTTGTCACAATCAAATACTAAAAGAATTATCCTACACTTTTTGTGCGTGATGCTGTTTCTCACGAATTAACCTAATGGGCGTTTGGAATTGCTTGTTTTTCATCTACTTTTGACTTATTAAATTTTAAAAAGTTAATAAATTAAAAAAAATATTTTACAGTCCCAAAATAACTTTTCAAATTGATTTTTCATATGTGATAATAAAAAGGTTTTGGATAAAAGTAAGGAGATGGTTACTTTTTAACTTTTAAAAAAAAATTTTAGTCTAATTTTCTATTATATCTCTCTATCACCCCTAATAACTCTTATTATTTTTAAAAGTATATTTTTTCCATCATTTTACAACCTTTTAGTTTATAATCTAATATAAATACTTTTTTAAAAAACCTTTTGAAAATTTATAAGTTAATATATTTATTTTATTAAAAAAAATTTCAACGAAAATAAACAATTCTAAAATCGACCGTAAGCCCCCAAAATCAAGTGGTTCTACTACTCTAGTTACAGCCAAATGCTGCGATGGAGCATAAAATGCTCCGATTCTTGCACAAGTGCAAGAGCATCAATCACTTGAAGCAAACCCACCTTCAAATACTCATCAATGGCCTCAAAGACAACAACTTTCTCCTCCACACCCTCATCACCCTTTCCACTAACCTCATTTCACTCAATTACGCTTTCAAGGCCCTTAAAACCTCAAATTCCCCTGACATTTTTGCTTACAACACAATGATCAAATGCTTCATTGACGGTAACATCAATTCGACTACATACAATGCAATCAGTGTCTACAAAGAAATGAAGAAACAAAAGTTCTTAGTACAACCCAACAGTTTCACATTCACATTTCTTCTCAGATGCTTTGAGGGTTTGAACGTTGGTAGGATGATTCATGGGGAGGTGTTGAAGATGGGTTTTGATGCTTCAAGTGTGTTCGTTGGAAATACCCTTTTGAATTTCTATGGGAAGTGTGGTGGTGAAGGTGTTGGTTTTGCTTGTAAGGTGTTCGATGAAATGCCTGTGAGAGATGTTGTATCTTGGAACACTATGATTGGGGTGTATATGGATTGTGGAGACGTGGGACCCGCGATAAGGTTGTTTGAATCGATGCCCGAAAGAAGTGTTGTGACGTGGAATTCGGTTGTTATAGGATTAGCGAAGAACAGAGAGATGGAGTATGCGCGCTCGGTGTTTGATGAAATGCCTGCAAAAAACGAGGTTTCGTGGAACTGTTTGATATCTGGATACTTGAAGGCGGGTGATTTGAGGAACGCTGAGGTGTTGTTTGAGGCGATGCCAGTGAAGTCTGTGGTAGCATGTACCGCGATCATATCAGGATACGCGTTAGTTGGAGACGTTGTATCAGCAAGAAAAATGTTTGATTCGATAGGAGGAAGAAGAAATGTTGTCACTTGGAATGCTATGATATCATGCTACATAAACAATAGCATGTTTGACGAAGCTCTTTCGTTGTTTCAGTTGATGTCGGTTGATGGAAAATGCAAACCGGATCAAGTTACTTTGATAAGCATTGTAACCGCCTGTTCTCACTTGGGTTCTCTTGAAAATGGGAAATGGATCAGCTTTTACATCAGCAAACACAAGATCAATCTAACAACCCCTTTAGGAAACGCGCTGATAGACATGTTCGCAAAATGTGGGGACATCGAAAGCAGTAGATCAATCTTTAATCAGATGTCGAACAAATGCATAATCACATGGACTACAATGGTGTCAAGTTTGGCTGTTCATGGGATGTGTAAAGAAGCATTAGCATTGTTCGACAAGATGTGCGCCGAAGGAACAAAACCAGATGACGTCATGTTTATCGCTGTTCTAACAGCTTGCAACCATGGAGGACTGGTGAACGAGGGTAAAACATTATTCAACCAAATGGTGCATAAATACGCGATTAAACCTCAAATCGCGCATTATGGATGCATGATTGATCTTCTAGCTCGATCTGGTGATTTGGATGGAGCAATAAGATTGACGGAAAGCATGGAGTTGGAGCCTAACGCGGTGATTTGGGGGACATTACTCGCGGCTTGTAAACTACATGGGAATGGTGAGTTGTTTGAATATGTAACCAAAAAGGTATTAGATCAAGAGCCTTCAAACCCAAGCTATTTGACACTAGTTACAAATTTGAGTTCATCGATTGGACGGTGGGAAGATGCGTTGAGGTTTAGGCGGGAAATGAGAGACGAAGGAATCGAAAAGGTTCCGGGGTGTAGCTCAATACAGATAGGAGATAATGTGCATGAGTTTGTAGCTAGAGATACAAGTCATATACAGAGGAGTGATATATATGATATCTTGGAGTCTTTAAATGGTCATATGTGGTTACAATATGATTTTGAGGGATAATGGTTACAATTTTTTGATACATAACTTCATATTTATTTTTTAACGATATGACCGTTACACATTTATAATAACATGGTGAGGGTTCTTTATAGAACCATAAATATAACGAGAACTCGTGAGAAGTTTATTTGTGTTTTAATGTTTATAACCTTTACTTAAGTTTATGAGGTTCTTTAACCTCAAATCCCCAATGACGATGGACCGATGGTTATAAGTTAAAGCCCAATGGTTTGGATAATTAGACTTAGCCCATTTTATCCAGTCCGTTAAGACGTTGAGCCCATAAGACCTGTCTCTATTGAAATGCTTGATAATTTGAATAAAAAGTTGTAGTATATGATCATTGTGTAATTGTGGTTATGCTTGTATAAGATAATATTGCAAACTATATTCTATAATATATTTGTACAATAATGGTGATGCTTAGAGTGTTCAAAGATGGTTGAAACCAGCATAACCTTTCAAGTCGAAGCGAATAGGCGAGTTTAGAATATTTATGATTTTCAAGGTTTGTGTATGGTGGTTTGATAATTGGATTAAATGGTTAGGCTAACGGTTTGTGTCATGAAAACTGACGTGTAAGTCGAAATGAGTTATCTTTTGTATCTCGTAAGTTATAGATATGTAATTCTTTTACATTTTAAATCTTGTGAATATTAAATTTAAATATATTAATGCACACTAATGATTATGAAAGAAAAAATCCAACCCGAAATAGTCAAACCAACTGTGTTTAGACGGTTCGATCTGCCCTGATTTACTGGTTTAGTCTAAATTTTATCAAATTGACAAAACAAAACTGAAACACCTCTTGATAAGAAAAAGAAATGAAAAAAAAAAAAAAGAGATGAATTATCGAACTCATAAGCTTATATTTGAGCCAAGCATACATCAAATCATCTCGAAGGGTTTTGTCCATTTTATACTAAATAAAAAAACAGCCTAATACATACACACATATAATTCTTGTATTTTGATATAGATAAATAAACAATTTATTGAATTTAGATAATAATTTCAAGAAAATAAAAACAAGATTTTTCTTATGATGGTGGGGGTGCTCATGCCACTCACACCACACCACATCACATACCACACCACCAACCCCCCCCCCCCCCCCCCCCCAATTGTACCACTACCATCTTCATCGCCTCCACCCAGCTGCACTCATATTCTCCTCACCACTATCAGCAACGACAATAATCTAACAACCCTGAAACCCACCTGTGGACGCCACCAAAACCCTCTCAAACATACCCCATATATTATCCGGCGTTTGCGTTCAGGGGGCGATGGTGATTGCAAGAACGTTGGTGTACTACGTTAAAAGCCCTTCATGCCGGTGAGAAGACCACCATGGCCTCATCTCCAACGAGATCCCCACGGCGGCCGGTTGGGAAGGGGGGTGGGTGGGTAATAGTCGAAAATATGACCGTTAGAACAGTCAAAAAGTGGTCCGTGTGATGGCCGAAAGTTGCACCGTAGGGGACTGGTGGCGGTGTTGTCGTGCGACGCCACCCCCACACCCACCCTGATCAAATAAATTTGTTTTGTTTTAAACATTTGGTGGTAAACACAATTTGCATGTATGCAAAATGCAAACCAATTAATTTTTAGATCGTCTTCTTAGAAATCACTTGAAAGTTTATTCCATTCATAAAAAAAGCACAATGTAAGAGGAGATGGTATTGTGACTGGGAAGCATCATCCTCCGGTTCCGGTGAGAAAATTAACCCCCCACCCCTCCCTTAAACCTGATGAAAATTTCTTGGGATTCAAAATGTTGAATGCAACTTCTATTCTACACCTATAATGCATGTTGGAGGAATGTGAGAAAAATTAAAATGACACCATGTAAAACGAGAAAAAGCTAAAAAAAACTTAAAAACTAATGTGAGGCTAACGTGAAATACAAGAAACGGAGAAACTTAGGACAACTTCCACATTCTCTAACAAATATTACAAGGGATTTGTCAAAACTTAAGCCCTCACTCATTTTTACTTATTAGATTTCCCCTTCAACTTATCAAATCAATAATATTTCCTCTTTTTCACACTAATACCAAAAAACTACATTTAATTTAACTGATACTTTAAAATTCATTGGTGTAAATTAGCCTATCTTATTTTTTATTTTTTTTATTAATTTTATTTGTAAGAGGATTTAAACCTCACCACCACTAAAGAGTGACATTACTTTTCAACATTTTGAATTTTGATATCGTTACTCTACAATCACTTTGATCTTCATTTATTATAGTGTAATTGTTATTGTTATCTTTGTTTTATTTTTCTTTTTAAACTATTATTAGTATCAATATGATGATGAAGGATATAATTGGTTCATTTCATTCAATAGAAATATAGAGAGGCGAATAGACGGTGAGTTAATCGCTTAATTGGCTGGCAAAGCTCGTGTCTAAAGAAATATCCCAACAAATGCACATGGACACGTGGCTTCTCATCGTACACCCACACACCATTCTATTCGCATTATTATTCTTCTTCGTTTTATAGTTCACATTTTGTCTTACATTATTATTATCTTTTGTTTTTAAGCTGCTAAATGATTGTATCCTTCTTGAGAAAAAAAAGCGAGAGAGAAAAAAATAGAAATACTAAATGATTAGTCTTTATAGATATGGGTATAAATTAGGAGGGTTAAGTTAAAAAATATATTATTAGAGTGGGAAAATAAGGATGTTAAATCTATAATAATCATTTGTTGATACATTGAACATAATGATCACACCAGATGTACTAGTTTATTTTTTTTAAAAACATTAGAAGCTATAATGAGATGACCCGTGTATAAGCGTTGATTTTTTTGTGTAAAGATTTGTGTTAGTTTATATAAATGAGTTTCTGACAGATATAATAACAACTTCTAAAATGGTATAACTATACACTGTGTATTAACACATTTAAGACCCGAGCACATATCTACACCGTGTAATGTGTCCTATATAATTAATATAACTACATAGTGAATTACACCTTTAAAAATTAAATTTTCTAAAAATATAGCAATGTTGTTTTTAAATTAAAATTAATAAAATTTCTAAGTTTTGTTTGTTATATGTTTTTTATAAAACAATGAAGAATATAAAAGTTATTTGAGTGTAAAACAAGTTAATGAAACTATTATTCAATGAAATAAGTTAACATGAAATCGTTTACTCTTCATACTTATTAAGGACTTTCCTTTAGTTATAAAAACATCACCCTCTTGATTTTAAAGTTGACATATAAGGTATTAAGTTGAACAACTAATTAACTACATGAATGATAACTTTGATTTCACATGTTTTATTTACTAAACAAAACAAGAAAAACGAAAGGAGATCAAATTAGCCGTATAAGCAAGCTAAACCGTTTTAGTTAAGGTTGACTTGTTAAAAGCTTGAATTAAATCGAGCTTAACGAGTTCAATTCAATCCCAAGCTCAAGTATAAATTGAAGTCATTTCATGAATAAGCCATACTGAGGTTGACTAGACCAACAAACCTAAACGAGTTTAATTTGTATAAATATGATGTAACTATTTAAATATAATAATATATAAAAAATTATTATATAGATAATTATGATGAAATAGCAATATAATATACATTTTATAATCTACATAAAATTTTATTTAAACAGTGAAAATGCATTACCTATGTAGATTAATTGTATATAAATAAAATAAACTAAATATTTGGTAACCATCAAAGTTTTTTTGTCCAATGAATCTGATGTGTACATAGTGATGTTTTTTCTTATGAGGTTAGGAGTTCGACTCTCATTGTAATAAAAAAATATCATAGATTTTTGAGTAGAATTATTTGTCCTTCTAAAAAAAATTGTAACTAATAAATAAACTTAACTGGAGTTCTAACTTGAAAATATTTGAGCACAACTTGAGATATAGTTATAGATTTTGAAGTAAGCCAAAATCAAACTTTGTTAAGTTAAAAGAGCGGAGCTCGAGCACAGGCGGCTCCAAAATCCAAACAGCTTTCTAATAATAATCACTTTATCATGAATAAAGAGTTATCAATTTATCATCACTTTACATTAAACTTATTTTAGCCCATTTCACTTTTTCCTATTAATCCATAAAAGTACACTTATAATATGTTAAGTTATCGCTAGTCGGTGTTTAAAAATGCTCTCCAATTAAAAAAGAGAAAATGTGTTAAATTATTAACAAATAATTAACAATAATAATTAACACTTTTAACATACATGTAACCCACACGGTTGTCCTCATGGTTATTTTATTTGTATCTTAACGCAAAATAAATATAAACTAGTGATAAAAGAATCATGTTTGATTTTTCGGTAATCTTTTTACTTTTTTTGTTTTGTAAAAAGGGATTTTATATTTACAATAGTTAACGTGAAGATTCAATTTTTATTAAAATAACGACATGCATTTTAATGTACTTAAATAATTTTACATTAAATAATTATAAATTAACACCACACATATTGCAAGTATTATAAATGTATATTAACCGACGGCTTCGACAATGCACCAATTTAAATGACCGGCCTAGAAATAAAATTAAGGGTGACACACAACCTGAAACATGTAGCAAAATAATCAAAGTTTTATGCTATTATATCTAGCAGGTTTTATATTTAGTTGACATGTTTAATCTTTTGAGTTAAATATTTCATGTTCAGATGACATATTTAACCTGTTATTTAAATAAATCATCCAGTCAACCCTTTTAAACCATTTATTGCAACACATCAACTCGTTTGCAACCCCTAACCTGTTTATACATGGGTTTACCTGTCATGTCAAGAATACATAATTGTAACTGTGTACAAGATTCTAGGTTAGAGTGGATGGATTTGACAAGAGAAATATATGGTTGTATTCGGGTGTAGTAATTCATCACGCCAACCCGATACAATTGTCACTCCTGTTAAAAACAAGCCAATCAACAAAATGAGAAGCAAACTATTTTCGCTAACTTCGCTTGGTTTTCACATGTTCGACCGGTTAATTTGTATTAGATCCGTTAGCTCTTAATCGAACCAACGATCTTAGTTTAACCATTGAACGTATTGGTCCTCCAAACTTGTGTGTTGGGGCTGCGGCCTTTTTCAGAAAAAAAAAAAATCATGTATTTAGGTATTTTTGATTTTTTATAACCCATGTTCTTGTTAACGTCCATTAAAAAGTTAACTACTAACTTAGATCTCTTGAATCTCCATGTTCTTCACAATCTTTACATCTTAATATTCACTTGTTTGTTTCTGGTAGGATAGTGAATAAGCCAAAATAGCCTATACAAAAAATAAAAAATAATATTTTTAATTCAATCATATGTATATTTGATTATTATTAAACTTTAACACATGTTATATAGATTCGTAACAGTTGGTATCATGTTAAAAATACGCCATGGGACTAATTTGATAACTAATTTACTGAATCACAAAAACTAGCACGACAAATAGTGCACAAGGAAACCGAGTATAATCTAAGATCATATTTTTTGACAACTTCTTTTTTCCTTTTTTTATTTGTTTTTTTTTTCTGAATATGATAGGTGTTAGAAGCGGGAGGCGTGGTTTCGAACCAGGCTGGCCACATTTTTTTTTTTTAGGTTTTATTGGTTTTTTTTCATTTAAATTATTTTCTTCTTTTACTTTATTAATATAAATTTTATTTAAGTTGCTTTTTTAGTTATTAGGCCGCACACACGTAACGAAATTCATCATTACGTGTCATTAATAATGTTATTATCATCATACGGCTCTATTGTAACGTACGGGTCTTTTATTAAACTAAATTTTTAAAATTATTATATTGGAATGTGCAATGCATTAATTATATTGTGAACAAATACAATGCTACGTGCAGTCCCATTGCAATGCGCAAACAACATTACTATGTGAGAAGGATATGGTATTTCATTGAGTATTTACATTGACAAACATAGACCTTGTTGTTATCTTTCCAAGTATTATATATAAAGTGCGTTTGATTACCAAAATGTTATTTTTTTAAAAAAACAATAAAAGTGTGTGTGTCAAACCTAGAATGTTTCTTAGGATTTTTAGGCCTAAAAACCTTTTTATTCGAACCTATTCCTATAGTATAAACGTTTTTATTTGTGTTATGTTATTCTTTAATTTCTAGTTTAAACTTAAAAGTACAAGATTACATGACATCACCCTTTTTTTGTCTTTCATCATTTTTATCCTCGTGTTGTTGTTTGAGTTCCTTCTAGATTAGCTAGGGTTCCATGTCTGGAAAGAGGGTGAATACATATTGATGATTAGACAGGATTCCACTTATAGAAGTAACCACGATTCATCTAGCGTTTTGGCTAGCCTTTCATGTTGGACTTGACCCACACCTATTGGTATCGTTGATTAATGTTAGTTAATTGTGGTATACCCATTATTTTAAATTGAAGTTGCAAGTTTGATTTGCACATTCTTATAACTCCATATCATTCTTCATGTGTACAGAGGTATCATTGATCAAGGTTAGTTGATCGCGGTCTCCTCATTATTTTAAATGTTGATATTATTGGATACATTAATGTATTAGGTTTATTTGTTTGCGTTCGTTTATATTTACTCAATTATGCTTATTTATGTTCGTTTATGTTTGTTTTTTTTTACGTTAGTGAACTGTTCATTTAGATTTTTAATGAATGAAAATGTTCCTTTTAGATAATCAATGAACATGAAAATGTTTATTTTCTTAACAAACGAACATGAGCAAAATAATTCGGTTGAGTAATTGTTCGTGGTTGCTAAAGTTAAATGAACGAACATAAAGATGCTCATATTCGCGTTTGTTGGGTTAGTTCACATGCTTAGCTGTTAATGAGAGGACAAGTCTGTAATTAAACATGTTTAGATGATAACAAGTTAACAACTTCGTTACGAGTGATCTTATGAGAAATTCAACTTGAGCAACCACAATAAATTCCCACGGCCCCATGAAACTACATACAAATAAATTAAACTATATTTGACATACATCCAATGTGTAATAATCTTATCGAGAAGCTAATATGTTTAATATTATACTCCATAACCGGACCCATTTGTAACCATATTTGACATACAACCAATTCACAAGTACCCTTATGGTTTAACTATAAACTAAATCACTACAATATAATGTTAAACGACTTGTCCAATAAAAATTATAAACAATTGTAGGTTTAATACATTGTGCATATTGATATTGTAACACTAAAATACAAATACAACTAATTCACGCTACCCATGAGACCACATACAAATAAATTAAACTAACACTTGCAGGGCCGGCTCAACCATTTTAGTGGCCTAAAGCGGGGTTAATTTTGGAGGCCTTTTTCTTAAGTTTTTAATAAAAACACTCCTCCTTTCTCCGGGCTTGGTACCAGTAAAAATAAACTAAATAACTTATATTTGGCGGAGTTAAAGTTTTTTTTTTAATCTACTTTTTATATATTTAAAAAACATGCGAAACATTTATATAAAGCTTATTTTTCTAGCTTTTTTTGAAGCAAACTCTTTAATCAAATCTTCATACTCAATCTCATAAGATAATTTTTTTTCAATTGACAAAATAGCTAACCCATTTAATCTTTTGCTAGCAGGCCCAAGTATTAAAAACTAAAATTAATACAAAGCCTAGTCTGGCTCAAAACATAACAGTTAGCCCAAAACGTAGTAGCTAACCCAAAACTGTAATTACCCTAACCCAAACACTAAAAAAACTTGAGGCCCTCAACATGGAGGCCTTAGGCCACCGCCTGGCCCAATAACCTTATTGGGCCGGCCCTGAACACCTGTATTCATTAGGACCATTAGCTAACTTACTTATAAAGACTCGATGTCATGTGGCATGAGAAAATACTTTTAGCATTTGTTATATAGTATTCGATACTTGTCATTTATTTGTAATACGGTTTCTGACTCAATCACCCGACGTAAATAAATAATTAAAATATAATAGTTGATACATGTATTTAACTTATGGTTACAACTTTTATTTCTATTCTTTTGGCATCCTTTTTTAAACCAATCAATCAATCAATTTAGTTTCTTTTTTACAACCCAATAATATTAATATCTTTACTTAATTAGTTACAAACTTTTTAAAAGGAAGATTGCCCTTTTAAATAAATTTGTAAACATGTTCAGAAGTTTATTTTAGCTCTCATAAATTAACTAACGAGGGAATAACACGTTTATCAAAATAAAAAAAATAATAAAAGAAAAATAGTGGACACAAGGATTACATCGTGGGATAATAATTATGAGAGTTTATTTACGTAACAACCGCTGAGGGTCAATAAATCGGGGCTGAGTGAGTGAAGAGATTAAAAACACGGCACGTGACTCGTGGCACGTTACACGTGAGAGATCCTCAAGCAACACCAACACATGAACTAGAGTCGGTTAGTTAGGTGTGATGTTAAAGTGGTTAGTTAAGTCACTACATCCATACACCTTTTTCTACATTTTATTTTCTTACCTTGTGTGTATATAATAGTTAATAATTCTATGGTAACATCAAAAACATGAAAATAATCAGGTTTTTAATTTGTTGGTTAAACTTGTTTAAAAAACATGTTTTGTTAGATTGATTGTCTAACCAGTAAAAAGTACGTAAAAAGTATGTGTATTGGTTGTATTAATAAATGTGATGACCCGGCCATCACCACAATAGAAGTTAGACTACAAAAGGTTAGAAATATTTATAACTTATAAGTTCATTGAGATAACATATTTACAACTTTATTATAACTTTGTTACAACACGTTAATCAATTTACGGCTTGATCGTTCGAAAACCTATTTATAACATGTCAATTGTTTTGACTTGTCAACATGTTTAACCCGTTTAGATGAATGGGCTATATACGTTTTTTTAGTTATATGATTTGAAAGTATACCCGGCTTTTATATAAATAAACTATGAAATATGTTTAGATTACTTAATATCATCCCATTAACCGAAACACACCAACAATACAGTTTAGTTTTCATCTTTAAAGTTTGTTTTGTATTAAACTACCTTGTATAGTATGGTTTAGAGAGAATAGAATGAGGTGTATGATGAGTGTACATTATTTTCAAGCATATTGAAGTAACATTTAAGTCATTTATTTTTGGGTATAGAGCACATACCATAAGTTTATAATGCAACTAATTCAATAAATGTGTTAGATTTGGTATAAGACCAAGAATTCACTTTCACCGATTTAATTCAACAACTTCTATAATTTCATTCACACCACAAGGTTTTTGACAAAAGAAAAGGTCTATGTATGGATTTGTATCCACATTTGGTCCTAACAATTTATAAAAGTATATTCATGTTTGTAAAATAATTTAATTATAATTAAATAAAAGACATACAAAAAGTTAGCGTGAGAATTTATAAGAACTAGTTTTTTGTATCAAAAACGTGAATTCCACAACATGTTGCTGTGGCATTGTACTTGACGTGAAAGCGTATAGACTAACAATCGACCTGACTTGTCTTCGGACAAAACTTATGTCGAACCATAAAGTAACTCAAATTTATATCCTTGAACGAAACGTGTTATGCTTGACCCGACTCTTTTCCAAACAAAATTATATATGTCGAAACGTAGTCCAACTCAAAACATGTATAAAAAACACGTGCATCTACGCCTTAATGACGTGATAAAGTATTACGATCGTCCTGACTCGTTTCCGAACTAAATTTACATTAAAACGTGAGTGACTCGGATTTATACCGTCAAATACAATCGTTTTATATACCGTTAAAATGTTTAATAAACGTTCAATGCACAAATTAATTATTTATTATCATTATTTAAATACTATTATTATTTTATTGTTATTATTACTGTAGAATCACATATGGTAAAACTTATGTCGAACCGTAAAGTAACTCAAATTTATATCCTTGAACGAAACGTGTTATGTTTGACCCGACTCTTTTCCAAACAAAATTATATATGTTGAAACGTAGCCCAACTCAAAACATGTATAAAAAACACGTGCATCGACGCCTTAGTGACGTGATAAAGTATTACGATCGTCCTGACTCATTTTCGAACTAAATTTACATTAAAACGTGAGTGACTCGGATTTATACCGTCAAATACAAACGTTTTATATACCGTTAAAATGTTTAATAAACGTTCAATGCACAAATTAATTATTTATTATCATTATTTAAATATTATTATTATTTTATTTTTATTATTACTGTAGAATCACATATGGTTTAATATATATAATATATAATATTAAATTAAATTTGGTACGAGCTGTTAATTGCAATGCTTTTTGAGTTTTTTTTAACATAATCACACCATATATACAGTCTTCATTTAGAAAAAAATAATTTGGATAAAAATGTTATAAATAAATATTAAGTAGACGGTTAATAGTCTGTTGTTAACCTCACAAACCAATTTCTTTTATTATTTTCTGTAAAATAATTTACACAAGTAATAAACGGTTTTGGTAGTTGATGTAAAAATATATAAGCGGATTTGGTAGTAAATTTTCTTATTAGACGTTAACGATTTCATAATCTTTTTTAATATAAGTTTAAAACTTGCATAATCAATAATTAATACTACTATACATATGAGCTATGCTTGACAATAAAATTTTAAAATCTAAAAGTAATAAAACTGTAACTATGTAGTCACACATAACCATGGTCATTCGATTAAAATGGTGCAATATTCTTTGGTAGCCATTATGCACATTGTTTATCCAAGAGGATAAATAGTGAGTTGTCACAAAACTTGTATGATTATCAATCATATACTCAATTCACTTATAACATTTTTAATATGTTCAAATTAAATTATATAAGAGAAATGATGGGGGGCAATTCATTCAATTTTCGACGTACGAGTTAACCAATCTTTTTTATTTCAAGTTCATTTTTTATTTTGTCATTTATCACAGATTTCTTATTTGGTTGATTTTTAGGTTGATAAATTAAGTGTTTCGTTCATATCTTGTTGTCATAAATAGAGACATTAAATAGTCAATGAGGTATGATGATTAACAAAAGAACAACTTGATAAGAGGTTTGTTGATGTAATAAGATAAGTAGAGTTTGGGTAGAAATAGTGTTGGATACGAAACTTACACATGATGTATTTTCATGTTATAGATTTCGTTTTATTAATTAAGATTAGTTAATTTCGAAAACCATTAACAAAGCAAGTGACATATCTTAACCAGGGTTAAATAACATAACCTAGGTACCTAACCCTGAGTCAAGCTTACGAGTTATTTCAGGAGAAGCAGTTTGATGGAGTCGTTCCTTTTACCATCTCCCTTTTTAAACACCTTCATCACTCACCTCTAACCTCTGTTAAATTCATCATCCAACCCCCCCCCCCCCCCCCACACCCACATACACTCTCTCGCACACACTCGTACACCATATTGTGCGAGTTAAAGCTACAATGACGATCAGATATTTTGCTCTCTGTTTATTGCTGTTTTCTATACATTATATCTCCATCATCAATGCCCTTTCAAGGTAATTCAACACAATGTGGAAGTAATTTCACTCATAATGAACTCATAATCATGGCTTCGGACTTTGTTTTTATTCAATAAGATGTGAAATTGATGTGTTTAACGAGAATGTACGTTCGAATCGTGTTGAGTTTGACGGTTTGTGATTTGAATTTGATTAGTTGAAGTGTTTGCGTTTGCAGCGGTGATGAGAAGAATGAGTTGCAGAGGTTAATAGCGAACTCAACAATGGTGGAGAGGTTAGTTGAGATGAGTTTCGTACGGACGTTCTGTTTCACCTTTTTCGAACAACGTGATTGTTCTGTTTTGTCGATTGACGATTGAGATCTTCAGAATCGATTAGTGAAGTTGATTGGTTGTAATTGCGTTGATCATGATCGTTTCTGTTAGATCCTCTGGATTTCTCGATCATTAACTGCTTTGAATGCTATAGGAATCGATCAGATTGATGATTGATGTTGTGATCTGTTTGATTTATTGTACAAATGCGTAGTTTATCCATTATTAGGGTATAGATCGTAAAAATTGTTGTAATTAGTCATTAGTTTGATCATATACTGCAAAATTCATCTTCTGCAACTAGATTAGTAGATTCAGCATTAAATTCTGAACAATTTGCAGGAGGATTGAAGCAATTGCTATCGAAAGGAATGATAGAGCTGTTGACGATGATCCAGAGAGGGTTGCTTCCATGGTTAACATGTGAGTCGATTCTCTGCATTTCTCTCACTTATTATTATGATATTATCTACACAGATTCATGAATTTCAACTGACAGTCAATGAATTTAATATTGATATTGATATAATAATATATTCAAAAAGGATCACATGATCACTGAACAACAATAAAACAATAGCATTCATCTTGTTTGATCTACTGTTGTTGCTTGTATCATCACAACATAAATGAATGTGTTACTTTAGGAACTCCCCATGTTCTTATGTTGTTGCATCTTTTACCATTTTACTAGCGTCTGCCAAAGTGGACACATGTCACATGACCCTCTTGTCTCATCTGCTCTACTCAATCATTTATTATATACCATCTCTTCTGTTTTTTTCTATTGTTTTATACTTTTTAATTAACTATAATTTGACCATTGTCCATGATAACAAAATGATTTGTATATCATGAAATTACTTATGGGTGGAGTGATTTTATTTTATTTTCACTTGTGAACACACCCTCACCGTACACGTAATCAACTTCTTAACTTATTATAGTTACACTCTGTAGCGTTTGAATCTACGACCATTTAGTTGAGGACGCCACTACATCTATACTTTACCACTAATTGATCCCCTATGGACAAGTGGAGTTACTTAATGACTATAATTTATCTATCATACTATTCTTAATTTCTTATCAATAAGTTCAAAGAAGTGTATACACGTGCTTTTTTTCACACTCTTAAGTCTCGATCATCTAAACAAGTTTAGATTTGCATGCATAGTGCATTAAAATTGATGGCAAAATGGTATGTGATTTATGGTTCGAGCCAAACAGCCAATCCCACAAAAACAGACCCATTTGGGCTTAGTCTAGCAATGACTAAGCGGGGTGTCTGTCGTGTCAGGTTTAGTATTATAATCATGTTATTAACAGACTAAACAGGCTGCAGGTTGTAATAATCGCCTTAGACTCTTTGACTGTCATAAACCAGTTGCCAAGTCTGCATGTTTGACTATTGGATTAGATAAGTTAACCATCTCAACCTTTTCACAACTCATTTATTTAAATACGACAACCCACCCAAGTATTACTAGTTCATTTAAACAATTTAACTCAAAAACAACAAGTTTATTTAAGTAGTTCTACCCGGAGCAGTTAAATTAAATATTTTTTTTCTAAACGCGTCTGTTTATTTATTTATATGTTTTTGAAAGGCTAATTTTTTTATATTTTGTCTTGGGTGATGCTAGAAATCACAACCTTTTAGTTGTGAGACTTCTCTTTTATCACTAGACCCCAACCCCACCTGCTTATTAATTCAACGCATCAACTCAACACAATTTATTTACGAAAAGTGCTTTATACGTCACAACCTAAAATCTGCTTATTTTCGTATAATGTACGTATAGTGTTTTTGGTTTTGATAGAAATTGTGACCCAATGGTCAAGAACAATTCCAAAAATTACTAGATCTAGACAACTGGTTCGGGATATGCTTATTAGCTTCGTAACCAACAAAACCATGACCATATTTAATGACAAGACTCCCCCCACCGACGATGTATGGGTCATTAGTTTATTCCCATCCCTTTTCATTTATTGGCACCTAAAAAATCCTGTTGTTTTACTTTCCGTATAATCCGTATTCATTTTTCCGTATAACTCTGCCATTATTTTATTTGACCCACTCTCTGTCTTCTTAACCAATGGATTCACACCTCATACCAAGAGATGACTAGTACATAATTAGGTCCCCTTCTTAATTATACACTGAGCAATGTTTTATGTTAGAACGTGAGGTGTGAAAACCGAGAAATACTTAAATGAAATCAATAAAATGCAAAACCGAATCAAAGTAAATACTAAATAGTTACTAATAGTTGTGCTTATTGGTAAATTACGGACAAAATAAAACCTTAATATACTCTCGAAGTTAAAATAACTAAGGGTCCACGTAAAATATAAAAAGATACTTAGTCCAAAGCTCCCACAGTTTGATTCGGATTTTTTGATTGGTTTTTAAGTGTAAGTTGTAAACCATACTGTTTGACATAAATAGATTAGATGTTAACCATTTTGGTAAATTGTCCAAAAGATTGTAGCTTTGTAATTTTCTTTAAGGTATAATTTAATTTTTGGAATTCTTGAACTAAAGTTACAAGAATTAGGCATCTAATTCAAAGGTTTAACTTTTGAACACATTTCAGGAGCATACGGAACAGTACAGAAAGAAGAAAATTGGGATTTTTGTCATGTGGAACCGGAAACCCAATCGACGATTGCTGGCGTTGTGATCGTAACTGGCAGCGCCAGCGCAAGCGTTTGGCGGACTGCGCCATTGGGTTTGGCCGTAACGCGATTGGTGGCCGTGATGGACGTTACTATGTTGTAACGGACCCTAATGATGATGACCCGGTTAACCCTCGGCCTGGAACCCTAAGACATGCTGTCATTCAAGACCGACCTCTATGGATCATCTTCAAAAGAGACATGGTTATAACTCTAAAACAAGAACTACTCATGAACAGTTTCAAAACAATCGATGCTCGTGGCGTCAACGTCCATATCGCCAACGGCGGTTGCATCACAATCCAATACATTACAAATGTTATCATTCATGGTTTACATATTCATGACTGCAAACCAACCGGAAACGCCATGGTTCGAAGCTCACCGTCTCATTACGGATGGAGAACAATGGCGGATGGTGATGCGATTTCAATATTCGGATCGAGTCATATTTGGGTCGATCATAATTCGCTTTCTAATTGTGCTGATGGGCTCGTTGATGCCATCATGGGGTCAACTGCAATTACCATTTCTAACAACTACTTCACCCACCACAATGAGGTACTTCCAACTCCTAACCTCCAGCTCCGTTTACTTTGACCCTTGTTTTAAACATGTACTGATTCTACTTATTTTTGGTTAATTAACAGGTTATGTTATTGGGTCATAGTGACACCTACGATAGGGACAAGAATATGCAAGTGACCATTGCATACAACCATTTCGGTGAAGGTCTCGTCCAAAGAATGCCAAGGTGCGTATGCATAGGATTATTGTTTGATAACCATACCAATCAATGTATAAAGATTTATATATTACATAAAACTTAAATAGGATATTGTTATGTTCTTTAAATTTAAATCAAAGTTCATAGTATTAAATTTAGATATAAGATGCACAGTGATACAACATCTAACATTTATTAAATTAGTTGACAAATATTTTCATGTGTACAAGGGGTTACAAGTTTACATAGTATAATCTGAAAATTTCCTTAAAGAAAATTATTCAAAATCTAGTCCAACAACTGAACCAATTCAACTACCACTTGTAAAAAAACGTTGGTCCAACTAGTGTCCGTTCAACCCATACCAATTGGACTGGTTATAGGTCTGGTTTCCAATCAAACCAGATAGTCCGGTCCGGATTTACAACATTACATAGCATTTAAAGTAACATAGGTACCACAACCTACCCTGACTCGATGGCTACTTTTGACCTGAATATTTCGACTCGTTACCCGTCCAACCGACCCATTTACATATTCGGCAAAATCTTATATATGTGTTTTTTGGTCCTTGCAGGTGTAGACACGGGTATTTCCATGTGGTAAATAACGACTACACACACTGGGAAATGTATGCTATTGGTGGCAGTGCAGATCCCACAATTAACAGCCAAGGAAACAGATACCTTGCCCCTACTAACCCTAATGCCAAAGAGGTAACATATATAAAAAGCACAATCTTTTCACATGAATTCTTCAAAAACAAACAAAATTAAAAAAAAAACAAAATCTAACTATGGGACAAATTGGTGTAATAAACAGGTGACTCATAGAGTAATAACATCAGGAAGATGGAGACACTGGAATTGGAGATCCGAAGGTGACCTCATGTTAAATGGTGCATTCTTTACACCATCCGGTACTGGTACAGGAGCCAGTTACGCTCGTGCATCGAGCCTAAGTGCTAAACCATCATCGTTTGTGGGCACACTTACTTCTGGATCCGGTGCCCTCTCTTGTCGAAGAGGCAGACAGTGTTAAATAAATAAATAAATAAAAGTAATTTAATCTCTCATCATTTTGAGAAATGCAGTTTTCCAAACAGTTCTCTTTGGTTTTATTATGTATTTGAACGAAATACTTGAGAAGTGTATATTTTTCTCTGTTTATTAGCAAAAATCGTCTATGTTGATCTCAATTCTAAAGAAATAGATTGTAATGGAGAACAAATTGGAGTATTCTTCTGCTGCTATGTAATTACTATTTGCTCAAGTTAAACTGATTGATACAACGTTTGATGTCCCATCTTGACTTTAAACATATTTGTTAACTTTGTAACAAGTGGATTATTATGGTTATAAGAGTTATTAATCATTCTATTGTACAAAAGGTCTGTGCGTGTTTTATTTTTATTTTTTTATAACTTTGGGAATGCGTAGACTGAAAGCTCACGAGGCCCACCAATACGTTTCCAACTAATGAGATCAGGTAAAACACAGCTTCTACTAGACAGATACCTTCAACGATCTAATTGGCTCCAAGCATATGATCGATTCATTGTCATCTAATGTTTCATTCGTCCTCAATGGTTTAGTGACCATGCAATATAGTCTATTCAGATTCCGTATAATATCGACCCAACTGGGCATGATCTCTTGTTCTAAGGGTGAGCGCAAAACTCTTCTCAGATTGACAAAACAACTAACCGAACTAGAAACCAAACCAACATACCGGTACCAACTATGTGATGTTCGGTCCCTCAGTTCTTGGAAAACCGTTTTTCATTTCAGTTTTTGAATCAAGATTCTTCCATACGAAACCATACCGAACCAATCTTTCTAGTTTTCGTGACTGAAACAACACTGTCATATGTTTGGAACCCAACTCGTCCTAAACCAGAAGTTCAGAACCCAAGCATCCCAAATCAAGAGTTTTCTTACCTTTGAAAAAGCATTATGTTTCTTCAAGTTTTCTTTTTTGTTTTTATGGAATTCAACTGAAGTGCAAGATTTTGACATCTAATTCAACGTTTTTTTTAATTTTGCACATTTCAGGAAAATTCATAGCACTACATAACTAGAATCTTTGTCATGTATAACCCGAAACCCGATCGATGATTGTTGGCGCTACAACTGGAACCGGGCGCTACAACTTGAACCGAGCGCCACACAAGCGTGTGACGCATTATGCCTCTCGGTTTGAGCGTAACGCCATCAGTAGGTGTGAAAGACGTTACTACGTCGTTACGGACCCTAAGGATCATTTCAAACCGATTCTGTTTATGGTCCCAAACCAATGTTCAAAAGGGTGTATAGATATATCAGCTCCTTGAGATTTCTTCCTTAAAGCAAAGGTGAATGAAAAGATGAATTTTGTCCCACATCGATGCTTGAGAATAAGAGGGGAATGAAAGTGTGAATATAAAAAGAAAGAGTTGGGCTAGTGTTAAAACTTACATACCTGGACGGGGTCATGATGGGTGATCAGGAAGGCCCATGGCCTAGGTTGGTGACTTCCATTGCACATTTAAGGGAAGGGTGCCAGCCTAAGGTTGGCCCACGTGGTCGATCCTACGTCGTAATTTGTGGTAGTGGGGGTTTGCGTTCGCGCGACCCCTAACAAATCTTTGATGTTCTAATTTGTGATTGTGACCCCTCACGAATCTAAACTTTTATTTTCTAATTTGTATGTTATAATTTGTTGTGTTCTAATTAGCGTTTGCGACCCTTAACAAATCTTTTATGTTCTAATTTGTTGTAGTGCGTAATTTGCGTAATTTGTGGTAGTGGGTGTGTTTGTTGTAGTGCGTAATCTGTGGTAGTGGGTGTGTTTGTGTGGTAGCATGTAATTTGTGGCAGCGAGGGTTTGTGGTAGTTGGGGTTTACGTTCCCCAACAGATCTCTCATTTTGTTTTTTTTGTCATCTATTTTATTTTTTTAAATTTTTTTTAGGGTTGGGGTGTGCTTTTAAATCTTTTATCTCTTATTTTTGCATCTTTCAATTTTAAGTTTTTTTTTTGTCATGTATTTAACTGTTTTTAAGGGTTTTTTAAGGTTAGGCTGTGATTTTAAATCTCTCTCGTTTTTAAGCTTTTTGTCATAGGTTTTTATATTTTGCTGTTCAAAAAAGAAAAAAGGGTTCTAAGCTTTTTTGTCAATCTATTTAACTCCCTTTTCCGAAAAGGATCATTTATTTAACTCTTTTTCTTAAAGTTAGGGGTGTGGTTTTAACCAGGAAGTTGGATTCTCTATTTTGATTCAAAAAAGAAAAAAAGAGGTATTTCCAATGTATTTAAGGATTTTATATTTTTTGAAAAGAAAAAGGGTATTTCCAATGTATTTAATTATAATTAATTTTATGTTTGTTACGTAATTATTGTTTTTCGTAATACTATTTAATTAAATTTGTTTGAACGGTTTTTTTTAACACAAAGCCATAAGAATTTATTTGGTTAAGATACTTCGTTCTAAGTTATTCATTTATGATAATTATAATGACACATTTCAAAAAATGAAAAAAAAAAATTGCTATCACCTAAACAAACTTAAATACATTTAAAACCATTTACCGAACATTTCTCATTTAATATATGTTTGAGGGTCGATTCTTTAACATTAGTACAATGTGAGGCAACCCGTTTACTAACCAAGTTAAACATATCTTTCTACCATAAGACTGTCCACAACGCTGAAAAGCATCCTTCCCATAAACAGTCACAGTCAGCATGCCAAATCAGCTTTTCACTAACTTCTATTCATTCTTCTCACAAACAACTTTTACCCCCAACACCATCATTCCTACAAACAACTTTCACCCCCAACACCATACTTCTCACAAACAACCATTAAATATCCATAAAAAACAAAACAACACACATTTTTGTGACGTGGGCCCCACAAAATGCATCCATGGAATGCCCTTGGGAAGGGCGGGTGACGGACGGATGGATCTGTACAACGCAGCCCTTCCGAAAGGCGGCTATGGGCGGGGCGTGGGGATAGTCTAATAAGAGAGTAACTAAAAATGACACGTTGCGACATCACATACATTTTTGCTAAAATTTTCCCGCTTTTCTATCTTCTTAAATAATTACCTTAATTACTAATAATATTATTTAACTGTTTTTTAGATTAAAAAAGTTTTTTAGTATAAGAAATAGATTTTTTTATTCATGTTATTTCTAGAAAGATAAATTTTTATAAAATAATAAATTTTTTAAAACATCAAACTTTTTAAGAAATATGAAATATTATAAAATTGATGTTTTTAAAAAGTAATTCTTTTATAAACTAAAAATAATTAAAATTAGGAGTTATAATAAGAACATTTTTTTAAAAAAAATGATATTTTAATACGGTTTGTTTTGAAACAAAATATTTAATATTTTTTTTTAAAAATTTTAAAAATAAAAGTTTAAAAACTTGATATCATTGTTTATTACTTATAGTTCTTGCTCGTACGTAATTTTAATCATATTTTATCTTACAATATCATTTTATACTTAATAAAATGTTATTATATTTAATTTTTTATTCAACCAGTGTAATACACGGGTTTACTAAAACTAGTATCAATATAAAAACATTTAATTGAATAGATCACACCAAAGATTTCAAACCTGATGGTGTTTGCTTCTTTTTAAAAATTAACGCCCTTAATCAATAAATTAAATTATATACTAGTTCTTTTTATAGGAAACAACAAATATATTAAACCACTTACTATCGTCTTGTATTATCTGTTTTTCTCTATGTGACACATCACTTTTTCTTATTTTCCCCACATTTTTCAAGTTTTTCCTCCATTTACATGGTGTCATCTTATTTTTCCCGGTTTAATAAGTTTATGGACCGGGGGCGTGTCCAGCCGGCCCCGGTTTTTTCCAGGATCTCCTCTACTTCTTCAAAGTCCCATTTTGGATGTTCTTATTAACCAGAACAGTCCAGTTTAATCAAGGAGATAGGAGGAGATGATAACACATTACAAAAAAAAAGGGAAACAAACAATAAAGCTACACCAATGCTTTAACCCGCTTGACCACCATGGCATTTTTGTCCTTCTTTAGCATAAACTAATTTGGAAAGCTATCTTTTAGCACACTCACCTTTGTTCATTTATCCCACTAAAACATTGTTGTAGCTGCATTCCTAATCTTGCTTTTTATCAAAACTTGCAAGTCAATGTTTCATTCTTTGAGCTCTTCATTTACTTCGATTATGTTATTCCACACACCGGGGATTGTTGATGTGCTCACTTCTCTTGCTAGCATGTATTAATTTGACAATCAAGACCCATAGAGAATCCGGTTCCAATTAGGACTTGGTTAACCTTCCGTAGGACGTAAATCAATATGGTGTAACCATGTCTATAGGTAAAATATGACTAATTTAATTTTTCTACTTAAATAAAATAGTAAATAAAAAAGACACATGACATTATCATATTCATTTTTATCAAGTTTTTACCGACTCTCTCTTCTATTAAATAATCATATTAATTACTAATATTATTTAATTATTTTATATTAAAATAGTTTTTAATAAATTAAGAAAAATATCTTTTTATTAATGTTATTTCTAAAGAAACAAATTTTTATAAAATAAGAAATTTTTTTAAAACATCAAACTTTTTTAAAAATACGAAATATTTAAAATTGCCGTTTTTTAAAAAGTAAAATTTTTATAAAATAATTAAAATTAGGAGTTATAATAAGAAAGTTTTTACAAATGATACTTTTTAAAACTTTTTTTTTAAAATATAATTTATTCTATTTTTAATAAAAAAGACTTCAATCATATCGTATATTAAATTATTATTTTATTATTAAAAAAACTGTAATTTTATTTAATATTTTATTTATTCGATCCATGTAATATACGAGTTTACTAAAGCTAGTAATATATATGAATGATAATTAATTTCTTTGCGTATTATTGATACATTATTATACTTATTTATGTTTTTATAAACTTTCAAGATATAACTTCAAATCAAATCTTATATATAAAAAGATTTAAAGATTTGTGATATACTGATATATAAGAGCATTCACAATGTATTTCTTAAAAGTATGTGAGTGTTTTTTATATGATAAGAAATGAGTTTAAGAGGTTGTGAGTATATGAAAGAGAAAATATTACTATTCATCTGTATATTTGAGAAAACATTATTCAACACTTATAAATTCTTAAATTTATTGAAAGCGGTTGTAAGTTGAGAAAAAAGAAAAAAGTAAGGATAAAGGTATAAAAAATATTATTTAATTGTAAAAAAGAGAGAAAAAGTATCGATATTTAGTGTAATTATATAAATAAAGATAAGGATTCCACTATGAATGCTCTAACTGTTACCTATTTACTCGACTTTTTATTTCCATCACGGGCATCAAATTAGGTTACACTGGTGATTCGTTTTCCTATGGCCCCTCTACTTGATCTACTCCATAATTTGAAGACGAATTTTCTAAAGCAGGTCAATTCGTCAATAGGAATCCCTCGGATTATTCATGCTACAGGTAGCAATTCAAACTCTTATCCTATCGTATCTTATCGTATCGATTCTTAATTATTGCATGTATTAAAAAATCTTTAATTTCCAGTTACGAGGATCTAATTAAGATAATACCTATCATACAAAAAATAATAATAAAAAAATCCGTGACATTTGGCTGTTGAAATTGGTAGTTTTGAGGCGCATAGAAGGTAAAGGTGAAGATGAAGATGAGGATGAAGTGAGGGTTATGTTTGAAGCATGGATGATTAAGTATCACAAATCCTACAACAGCTTGGCAGAGAAGGAGACAAGGTTTCAGATTTTCAAAGATTGTCATACGGACATAGAAAAGAAGAACCTAGAGCGGGCTCCTGGAAGGAAGGAAGGACGGAACGAGTTCTCGGATCTAACCCTTGAAGAGAACATGCTTTGGCTCACAGGCTGGGTTGTCGTTCTCGAGTATGCTCTTGCTGTCTCAAAAGAACAAGTTTTATTTTAAGTTTATCAACAGGTTCGTTTCCTTCCATGAATAACATAACAATATACCATAATACCAATGATCAGGTGAAGTACCCCAAGACTTTATTAATATTAGACGAAGTCTTAAGTGGCAAGTCTCATGACCAAAAAAAGAGTTTCAGGTTAACCTGAGATGGGTGGTCTATGATTCTGGACTAATGAATACAGATTGATTGATTAATATATGAGCATCTCCTCAGCCTAGTTTGATATATCTCATTCCATGGTTAAAGATGTCAAAAACTTTTGGTTTAGTTTTTATTGTTTCTCCCATCCATTAAAATGTTTGATATATACATGACTAGTGCTTGCTACTGTTTTCTTTCACTGTTGGTTTTGGTTTACTCACAAAAATCAATTTGAGCTGTACAAGTTATTTAATCAAGAATTTATCTTAATATTTTTGAAGAGACCTCACCAAGTTTATCTGAGTTAATTAACTATTAGATTTTAGTTATATAAGGGTATGTTCTTCTTTGTTGTGGTTGTGCATTTTAGATATTGTATTTTGTAGTCTTTACGGTATTAATAACTCTAACCCCTCTTTCCTTTAAGCTTATTTCTTTGTGTTAATTTGCTTTTGTGTAGTGGTGTTATTTGATCAATGGATAAACTCCTTTTTAAAAGTTGATTTCTTTTGTTAATCGTTTTCATTATTGTTTGAGATATAATATGTTCTGATCCCTATCCACGCACGGGCAACTAGCTTAGGCCTTTTTTTGTTTTCGTGGCAGGTAATTGGGGGTTGACTGGGGAGCTGTGATGAGAACTTCTAGGAGATTGGAGCTTATGCATAAGAGACTTAATTTCGTTTTATTTCGTCAGGTTTGAACTTATAATTAATTGTTTATTTTGGTTGATGAACTAGACTTTGTAAACTATTTGTACTTGGCAATCTAAGTATTTTCCTTGGACTTAATATCATTCTTTGTAACAACATTGATTTTTAGTTCAAATGATTAAAATAAGTTACACAAAACATGTAAATATGATGAGATTATAGGTTCAATTCTTTCTGAGCAAAAATATTGAGGGTTAAGCCAGAGGGCTTTTCCGGTAATGAGTTTTCCTCCTAAGAGGGTTGGGGGTGCGATTTCGCCTTAGAAACGAGTAGATGGCCTGATTAAAATTATATATGTCCTCCGAAACATGATCGTACATTTGCAGTTAAAAACAGTCATGTAACAAACTTGTATGGTCTTTAGATGGATGAGAGAGCTTGGGAAAGCATGTTATGAGAAACACATTCCTTCACCTTCAATATTTCCTCCCTCATTCCTAATTAAACATGCTCCCTTTTATACTAGTGTCACATCAATTTTTTGATGCATCTTTCTCATTATTTTCATCTCTAAACCATTTTTAAATATTTTAGTTAAATTAAATAATAATTAATAGAAATATAGAATTAATATAATAAATATTAAACTTATATAGAGACATTTCATTAATTAAAGAAATACAAGATTAAAATATTTTGGAACGTTTGAAGTTAATAACAAAAATTATTCTAGAGTTAAGTTCATTTTTGCTCTCTAAGATTTGATAAAAATAACCATTTTTCTTCAAAAGATTGAAAACATCAATTTACCTCCAAATGTATCATAATTTGTTTTAATTTTAGTCCAAAAGTTTCATCATTGTTTCAACTTGAATCCAAAATGATAAAACTTTTGGACTAAAACTAAAACAACTTATGAAACTTTTGGAGGTACATTGATGTTTTTAATCTTTTGGATGAAAATGGTTATTTTTGTCAAGCCTTAGGGAGTAAAATTGAAATTAACTCAATAATCTATGAACATAGGTAACAAATATGAAATCTTTGTTAACCATTGAGGCATTGATAATCAATACACAGATGATATTAAGTTAACAAATACAAAATCTTTATTAACTATTGATAATCAATACACAGATAATACTAGGAATAATGAAATCAATGAAAAAAATGACATGATAGTTTTAAGTTTAAAGTATGTTTCAACCAGTGACTTGAAACTGAAAATACAAGTGTGAAGTAGGTAACTTTTTCACTATTATAGTTAGAGATTATATATTAAGCCTGTTGTTCATAGGCAATCAACTGGAATAAACTCTAGAAATGTAATCTACATCATTTATTTTAGGGTTCAAGATCAATAGCTAAATACAACCATTGATCTTACGCAATGTGACATATCATGATTGTCTGATTTAATTGTATAACCAAAAAGTAAAAATAAAGCAAACTACACACTGATACAGAGAGGTAGAAGATCTTCTTTAGAATTAAAGAGTTCAGGTTGCTCCATTATTTCTTGAAACTAACACCATTGTAGTACATCAGAAGGTGTTTGGAAGATAAACTATTTGTTGGAAGATACAGTCTATAAGCAAATGTAGAAGCCTTAGTAATCTTTTCAGGAGCTTTTGAGAGACAAAAACATAAACATCAACAGATTACTTAATCTAGATATAAACTATATATCTTGAGTAGCTTCATCCCTATATATCCTAACAATATGATAATACATACTACTAGAATATAACATTTCATGCCCAACTTCGACATAGTGTTATTTCACCTTTTTTGTGCTAGCACAACATTAACTACCATCATATTATCATGCGACATTAGAAAGAACTATATATTTTCACCCTTCTTTGTTTTCTTGCATTATGAGCAACTTATCATTGATTTGTTCTTACCTCACTCAACGCATTTAGTCCTCGGTATATGCTTTTTAAAACGGGAAATTCTAGAAACGCTCTTAATTATGCGGTTGTTGTTGGTCCAATAATGATTATGATGCTTATTTCTTCACTTTCCTTTGAGGTCTTTCTAGCTCTTTATAAAAAAACTACTCACTCTCATTGTTAAGGTCAAAGAGAAACTATGCATCTATATGTGTAGAGGTTGTGTGTGAGTTTGAATCGGATGTCTTCATTATTTTGAGGGACGACAATCCATTTTAGGTGATCTTTAAGAATTTGAAGAAAGCCTTTATAGAGCTCTTTATAATCCTTAATATATTATCGCTGACATTATATTCGTTTTTGATCGACTGCTTAGATGATTCCCTAGCTTGTTATAGTAGACATCATTATTCTTCGTTGATCTTTCCATTTATGTCCTTCATTTCGAATTAAGTTGATGGATAGTCGGATAAATGTTAGAAGGATTAAGGGTAAGTTTGTATTAACAAATGTAAGAGTATATAATCATTAGAAGGGTTAAGGGTATGTTTGTTCGCCCTTAAAAATAAATAAATGACAATTAAGTTGTGAACTCAATTACAAGCTAGCCTAATATATATATATATATATATTAGTCCATTATCAACTTTTAGCCCAAAGTAGGAACGTTGCCACATTATTAAAAGAAGTTAAAGAACTGGAATAAAACTGGATGGGCAGTCATTTTAAGATTGTTAATTAACATATATAATCTGTAAAATTTCAAATTTTTCAGTAATTTAAGACCATTTAAGATGTTTAGATGTGTATAATAAAGTTAGTGTTTATTTGACTTTGTCATAACTCTCATGAATTAATAAGACTTTGGTTTGTAATTAGCAGCAAGCACTTAAACCTTTAATCTGTTTAAAAGACACATCATGTAACACATTTTGTTACCATTGGGTGATGTGTGAACTTGACATCCATAAAACAAAACATGTTCAAACACACTTCCTATATAAGATGTTTGATTGTTTGTTTTTGTTTTGAGAATATTTGTGTAACAAAATATATTGGTCGTTAACTTTTGGAATCTAATATTTACCGTTTAGATCAGATTATGGTCATGCTGTAAAGAGCCTGAGGACACAATACCCCGATTAGGGTTAGCTCTCAGAGAAGGGGTCAACTAAAGAGTCTTGTGAGGCTCCCAAGTGCGTCACACCATGAACTTAGTTAAATTCTTGTGTTTTTTGTTATATTTCTTATTTTCTTAAACTAATTAAGTTGATTATTAGTACTATAAGACATTGAAAAACCATAGTTTTTTAGTTATATGCATAAAATCTAAAAGACTTTTAAAGTGTTACGAATGTTTCAACTAACTAGAATACATATCCCGTATTAATTATAAAAGGTACAGAAAAACGGTTGCGTAATGAATTGAATCATGTCTATCTGTAAGTGGGTTTGTTTGGTGAACTAGCACTTATAACAAATGGCTCCAGTTGTAACTTCTCTTGCTGTCCCCAATCTCCATATCAGTTTACAGGCGGACCACTCTCTTTCTATATATATACACAACACACACATACATACATACATACATACATACATATGCAAAGGACTGAAACTGTTTGCAAGGTATTAGATTTGTCTCATATCATTTGTGTGGACAACTGATGTGAGTTTTATAGATTAAATGAACTTTTTTACTCATTGCACTAGTCTTTTGTGTTAGGTTCTCTTGTTTGACCCTTAATACATATACACACATGACATGTTCTTCGGAACCAGTAATATATTGGGATATACGGGAATATCTAACTGTCTTATGTATTATATTAAAAGCACTACATACAAATGCATTATTCAGTTACAGGGTACTCAACGTCTCAACATATATTAATGTGTGTATACGTATACATTTTTCTCTCTCTTAGATGAAAGTTATATATTCTGACATGTTACAGAGGAGATATAAATTGCAGTAAATGGTGGTGTTTGTTTGGTATAGCAGTGGGGATATATAGATGAGAGAGCATATGCATGAAGAAAATAAGTGCATATATGCTTTACCTTCATCCTACGCCACCCGTTGTTTTCATGCATTTCCATCTCTATCATCTTTTTAGTAACATAATTCTGTTACAATTGAAGAACTACAAATAGATTTACTAGATTAATGAGTTAATGAACCATATTACTTCGTTTGTTTCACACCAAAAATTTACGTTGAATATAAAAATTTCACCCTAAATATATAATAGGTATTACACGGGTTGAATAAATAAAATATTAAATAATTTATAACAAAATTTTAAAAATTATAAACAATATTTTTAGATAGGTTATAACTGAGTTACGTATAAAATTGTATCTCAGGTAAAAGAAAATATCATTTTAAACTTTTGTTTTATTATTTATTTAAATTGTTCTTTTAAACATTTTGTATTTTAAAAATAATTTCATTTTTAAAAAAATCCTAATATAACTTTTAAAACGGTTAGTATTTTTAAAAAATTGTTTAAGAAAATTTTCCAATCTTATAATTTTTTTAAAATGTGTTTTTTAAGGGTTATTGGATTTTAACAGTCTCAAGTTTTATTTATTGGCCGAGATTAATCCCAACTCAGGAAATATTTACAGACACTACCAACTTTAATCTTATTTTCCTTCAACGATCTCTTACTAACTGAGAATTAACACTGTTAGTTATTTAATGGCGTGGACTGTTTATATGGCCAAAACACTAAGCAGAAAGCTGAAATCAGCCATTTAATCCGTCAGTCTGAAATTTCTGCACTCTAAAACCCGTCAATCTCCACCTTCTGATTTCTGCACTCTAAAACCCATCAATCTCCACCTTCTGATCTGAACCACTTGACTCATTAGAGGTAGATTTCAAGTGAAGTTCAAGGCTAGACAACGAAAAATGGACTTGGGGAGGTTGGGCGGCGACAAAGTTGAAAAATGACTCAATGTTGGCTACATTTCATAAAAAAAAAAAACTAACTTAGGTTAACTCTCAGTTAATAAGGGATCATTGGAGAAAAATAAGTTTAAAGTTAGGAGTGTTTACAAATATTTTTTTAGTTGGGATTAATCCCGGCTAATAAATGAAATTTGGGATTATTAAAATCCAATAACCCTTTCTTTAATAATAAAATCCAGTTTTTAATTTTTACAATGTCTATTTTTTTTAAATATGGAAGTATTTTAAAAATATAATTTCTATGTGAGTAAATTACTATTTTGGTCCCTAAGGTTTGATATTTTTAACTCTTTTAATCCAATTTTTTTTATAACTAATTTGGTACCTGAGGTTTGTATTTTATAACGTTTTTAATCCCTGATACTAAATTTATTAGATTTTTCTATTATGTCAATGAGTATTTCAATCATTTCTCATTTAAGGCTTATTTATTTAATTGTTAAATACTTAAAGGATTGTGTTTGTAATTAACTTAGAATAATAAAATTATATAAAAAATAAAAAATATTAAAACATTAATCTTCCGGTCTCACCCTTTGGAGCTCACTATATGTGTTCTATGTTTTTCATTTCACAACTCAATCAGTCTCGAAGCGAAAAATAAAATAAAGTTTTCTTGCATTCGTCTCTTCCTCTATCCACCATCTAACCACCATGTTTCTCTTCATTGTACCACCCGTTGTTAGCCTTTCGATATTATCCGGAACCACAGACGTCATGGTTTAATTTTTGGCGACAAGGAAAACTCCATCTTCCTATATTGTAATTAGTGATTAGTGAAGTGGTTATTGGATTTTAATAATTGGTCAGAGTTAATCGCAACTCAAAAAATGTTTACAGGCACTTCCAACTTTTAATTTATTTTTTTGCAATGATCCCTAATTAACTGAGAGTTAATCACCGTTAGTTTTTTTTTTATATGAAATGAGGCAAACTTTGAGCCATTATTCAACTTCACCACCGCCCAACTTCTATCAGGTTTATTTTTTGGTGTCTAGCCTCTATCGTTAGCTGAAATCTACCTCCAACGAGTCAAGTGATTTAAATCAAGATGTGAAAATTGACGGGTTTTAGGATGTGTAAGTTTCAGATTGACGAACTTGATTGTTGATTTCAACTTTCTGCTTAGTGTTTTGGCCATATAAGTAGTACACATCGTAAAAAAAAAACTAACAATATTAACTCTCAATTAGTAAGGGATCATTACAGGAAAATAAGTTTAAAGTTGCAAGTGTTTGTAAATATTTATTTAGTTGGGATTAATCCCGTCCAATAAATAAAAGTTATGATTATTAAAATCCAATAACCCTTAATGAAGAGGTAACCTGTTTCGTATTCGATCTTTTGACTATATTTTAAATGTTTAACGGTAGCTCATATTATATGTCTCACTTAATCTGAAATCATAAAGGATATCTTTTCGATGAACTCTTAAATTTAGACAAAAAAGATGACACCTTTTATACATATGCATATTTTAACAGCAATACTCTATTTGAAACACACTAGGCTCGAACAACTACCATTTTGGTTGCGACAAGAACTCAAGTCGCCAAACACCACTAGGCTAATTGCCCAGGGCTCTTTACGTATATGTTTTGCTCCCTTATTAATTATTAGTAAAGCTGTTTGTTTATAAAAAAGATTGGTTTAGTTATGTTTAGAATCATACACACATATATACATATGAAATCTCTATACTAATAAATTAAAATAAATCCGAACACTTGTCATCATTTTAGGCAATCTAATAATTGATTTTCCAGCTTCTCTTTTCTCTTAATATGAATGTTATAATAGCTATTCATTAATTAATAACTATTCATAATTAAAATTTCAAATATGTTAACTTTAAATCTTCAAATGTGTAATACATAGGTTTATTCAATACGTAAAATACATAATATTTAAGGCATAACTTTTTATATTATTAACCATGTAACATTAAATTTATTTAGCCTGTGTATCACACGAGATTGTAACCTCGTAGATTATATACAAAATACTGAAATTAAATATGTTAAATTTATGATTGATAGAATAAATTAAATTATTATCTTACTGCTTGTAAATATAAGTACTTTTTTCTCTTATGTTCTATATAATTTGTCAAGATTTACGGCTAAACTAAATATATGAATTAATTTGATAATAATTATTAGTAAAATATAAATCAAGTTAACAAATTCGGGGACCAAAAAAATATATAATCACATAAATGGTTCTTTAAATGTGAAATTACTAAAGGGTAACTTTATAAAATAGTAACTAAGTTTTAGGATTGTTTTAATTATGTCACTAATAAATTATTTTGTTTCAGGTCACTCGAATTATTATATCCCAAAATCAAATCAATAAAGTTTCAGGATTTTTCTAATTAGGTCATTTATAAATTACAAAAAGTTTTAAAAAAATTGAAATATTTAAGAAACTAACAATATTTATAAAAAAACTAAACTACTTTAAAAAAGTTGTGAATTATTCAAAGAAATTTGAAAAACTATGAGTGACGTAATTGGAATACTAGCTTCTAAACTTTTAATTACCTGATTGAAACAAATAAAAAATATTATTGATCTGATTGGAACAAATAAAAATATGAGTGACCTAATTGTAACACTGCTAAAACTTGCTTATTATTTTGTGAAGTTTTTCTATTACTAAAATACCTTCTAACTTAACAGAATAATTTGATAAAATTAATGTTACGGACTAAAACCATTATAAATACAAACCTAAAGGACCAACATAGTTAAAAAGCATCTTTATGGACTAAAAGAGTTAAAAATGCCAAACCTCAGTAGCGATCTTACTTTAGCATATACTATAACCATTTATTAGAAAAGCAATGTAGAAAACTTACAATGAAAGAAGTCTAATATCATGACACGTGACACCTAAAAACTTGTATTTAATATATATAAATATATATATAGATATAAATGCCTACATATATATAAACTTTAAAACCAAGAATATGTTGAGAACCAAAAGAACTTCATGATACACTTGTACGCAGCGCTTGAATGAGTAATACGTAAGACGATTACGTAACCACCTCCTTTCTCTCTCTCATTACTTTGATTATCTTTAATGCACTATATAGAAATGCATTACTCGTTTCTTTCTTGTCGTTACGTTCTTAACATATTGTTAGATTCTTAATAAACAACTTATCCATATATGAATGCATATAGTCAAATTAAATTAGGAAAAATAACCTATGAAACGAGGATTTGGGGGTGAAATGTTATGTTGCCTTTCCAATAGGGCAAAGGCCCTAGAAAATAAAATCATTTACTCCTCCCAACTGTATCCTACGGCCCTTTGTGTTTATAAAGGGCACACCCACATTCCAAATTCTTGCAACACCACATACTTTTGTAGCTAAGTAGATAAAAAAAAGTCTAAAACGAGATGGCAAGGTCGTTTTTTATATTATTAGTTGTTCTAGCAGTAGTAACACAAGCTGTTACTGCTAGAAATGTTCCCAGTGAAACCAAAAACAATGTTGATGGTCTCACTAATCAAAAGAACGATGCTGTTGGTCTCACTGATCAAAAAAATGTTTTCACTTTTGCTGGATTAGGTGGCTATTCAGGGCTCGATGATAATGGCAAACCCATTGGTGGTGGTGGTCTTGGCGCTGGTATAGGTAATGCCAATGGGATCGGAGGCTTGGGTGCTGGTTATGGTTTTGGTGGACCTGGTGCACCCGCTGGCGGTATAGGAACTATTGGAGGTCTTGCTAATGGTTTCGCTGGCTTACCGGCTCTTGGTGGCGGTGGAATTGGCGGTGGAGGACCGGGAGTCGAAGACGCAACTCCACTTCCTTGAACATGGTTGTTGTAACCATAGCTACTAGTTTATGTTTTCATGTGTGCATGGTTTTGTTATTGTTGCCTTGTTAACTACGTTTGGTTCTACCTAAAAAGAGAATGTTGCTCTTTAATTGTAAGGTTATATTTATCATTTGATTTATGATGTATTTGTGCACTTTTATAGATATATTTAATGTTAATAACTTCTTATAAATTTCGGATGTCATCATATATGGAGTTTTTATCTAGAATGGTGTTATTATGGATGAAATAAAGCACCGGACGATAATGTGTCTTTTTTTATTTTCAACAATGCCATTAATGTACACAATAAATTTGTTGTCACATAAAACATGTTCGGGACCACGACTTCCGGATATAAGTTTGACTCGTCTAAAGCTTATGGTCTTGATTTAGAAATAAACACACGTTAATTTAGGTTATCGGAGTTTTTAAAAATAAAAAATTGAGTTTCGATTAGGTTTATACGTTTTGAATAACGTCGAAACTGAAAATTTAGTTGTAAACATTTAGAATTAAAACTCATTTCAATAGTTCAGATCGTGAAATTAGAACATGGTACCATAGTCCTTACATATGTTTTAATTACCAAATAATGTATAATCATCAAAACTAACCAATAAACTATCTAGTGACATTAGAAGTAACAATAATATAAAAGATGTCATGTCAATAATTTAAAACCAGTGTTTTCAAGACCGGATCGGACCGGCCGGTCCAACCAGTTCGACCGGGGATCAGCCACCTAGCCGGTCCGGTTCGGTGCGACTCGTTTTGGACTGGTCGAACCAGCCGGTTCATCCCGAACCGCTGGTCGGACCGGGAAACCGGACCGGTTCGGACCGGTTTTCGTATTTTTTTTTATTTTTTTTATTATTTTTTTATTTTTTTGATTTTAATGGGTAAAAACGGGGTGTTGAACCATAAATTAGTATGTTGGATATAAAAATATAGTTAAGTTTTATATATAACTATAAAATACATATATAAATTACTTATATTTAATTATATATATAACTATATATATAATATAGTATATATATAATTATGACGTCATCCGGTTCTTAAATCCGGTCCGACCACCAAACCAGTAAGGCATCCGGTTCAACATCTAATCCGGTTCTGAAAACATTGTTTAAAACGGTGCAAAAAGTTGCAATTGATTACCATTAAAAACTAGCGACATGACTAGTGCATTCTTTTACAGTTTTACATTTTTTGTCATGTATGAGCATTATTCAAATAAAATTAAATTGATAAAATAACAAGTATATGACCCTTGGTTTAACGCCCTGACACAACCACGCCCGGGTTTGATTTTTCCATGATGTCTATGATGTTCAATCATTTTTCCTTCAACTCAATTTGAGCTTGGGTATTGTTTCAAATGACCTTGCCTTTGAAAACCATTGTTCAAACATATTTCCTTATTCACTGTTTATAATCAAGATCCCACCTTTTGGTGTGTTTCATGTGGGCTTGCGAATAGAGAGGTTTGGGTTAAGAAGACAAGGGAGAAAGTAGGAGAGAGAAAAAGATAACGAATGACGTTTATAATGGTGGTTGTGTTCTACGTATGTAAAGATAGAAACGATAGTTTAGTTAGGGTAATTTTTATTTCATTGTTATTTTATATTTTATTAATATATGTATAATTTTAAAGTATGTCTAAGTAAAAGTCCTTTTTTATATCATTTGTTGTTTTATGTTTTTATTATATCTCTATACAATTTGAAAGTTTGCCTTAAGAATAACAAATTATGTGAAAATCCCCAAACTAAGTTTGCCTTAAGAATAACAAATTATGTGAAAATCCCCAAACTTTTTCATTAGTTGGTTTCAATTTTTTTGTTTCAAATATACATGATTGTTTGAATTTTTAACACGTTTTTATTCTATATAAATACATACAAAATGAATTTTTATTCATAGAAATGAGTGACCCATAAAAAAGAGGGTAGTGATTTCATCATCCGAAAGTGGAAGTTAAAGAAGACTAATTTTTCTTTAAATGCTTACCCAAGCTTTTTAAGGGTTTTGGTTTGATGGTAAGACGCCTAACAAATAATTCAGGTACTCTAAGGGACGGTTTCTATCCCTAGGATGCCCATTTCTTGTTTTCCATTGATGTTTTTTTTATTCTTTTCATTTGTAGTTGTATTTTTTTTACCAAAAATAATAATAAAAATAATAATAAAAATAAAAATAAAAAACAACTAGCTCTGTCACAAAACAGAAGTGCCATTACTAGTTACTAGTTTAATACATAGGTCATAGATGTTAAGATGTGACTTAAATCTTTAAGCTAATTACATTAGAAGTTTCTAAATATAACTCCATGTATATTACGATTACCTACACCCGTTCAGTCATTTACATAACACACTGGAGTTTCTTTTAGAATAACTCTTAATATATTGTGTGTAACTGTTTATATTTAAACTTATAGGATTTAAATATGTCACATTTTCAACATTTCACCTTTTGATGATAGAGAGATATGTCTTGTCATCACGACGTAAAATTGGTAAAACACATGACTACACTTAACACCAAATTCTAATGTTTATAAGATTGAATTATGTCACATGTTACAACATTTGAGATAAAAGATGTTATGTGTCATTAAAAAAGTAATAAATAAAATAAAAATGTTCTGTATAATTATAACAGTTGTTATCATATATGATAACTATATGGTCCTAATATTAAGACATTCATTTCTATAAATCGACATTCACTATACGTTTCATATAGGGCTACACAAAATGTATAGACTTGACGTCACTTAAAAAACGATAATAATAGAAGGGTTGTTAGAGAGTTATACATGCCATAAAAGCCTCTACGAGCCTCGATACACCCTGCATAGGTTTATATGACGCGTATAGCAAAATTTAACATAGAAGACGATAAAAAATGCAGTGGGTTGTCAGAAAATTTATACATCCCATATAAAACTATACTATACTTTATACGACCTGTATAAAAATGTAGATTTGTTAATTTATACTAGAACTAGAAGGTGCCCCAATAGCTACCCGCATAAATGTGCAAATCATTTGAATTGCAAGCCCACAACCCGAATCACAGCGGACACTACAAATACGGGTCGGGTCTAAATCACCCCAATATACAAATCTTCAAAGGATCTACACATACTCCTCCATCGTCTGTTTTCTTGCACAAAAAGAAGGTGAAGAACATTCAAAAACCCCCAATTATCCCTCAATCCACCGTTTTCCCATTTCAATTTTCATCTCAAATACGATAAATTCATCATGGGTCAAGGAACCCCCGGTGGTTTGAACCGGCAAAACAACTCCGGTGACCGGAAGAACGACGGCGACAAAAAGGAGAAGAAGTTCGAACCGGCGGCTCCACCGGCTCGAGTCGGCCGGAAACAGCGTAAGCAAAAGGGCCCAGAAGCAAGCGCTCGATTACCGACGGTGACACCACATTCAAAGTGTAGGTTGAGGCTCTTGAAGCTCGAACGAATCAAGGATTATTTGCTGATGGAGGAAGAATTTGTGGCTAATCAGGAGAGATTGAAGCCTCAGGAGGAGAAGAGTGAAGAGGATAGATCGAAGGTTGATGATCTACGAGGGACTCCGATGAGTGTGGGGAATTTGGAGGAGTTGATTGATGAGAATCATGCGATTGTGTCGTCGTCGATCGGACCGGAGTATTATGTTGGGATATTGTCTTTTGTTGATAAGGATCAGCTGGAGCCTGGGTGTGCGATTTTGATGCATAACAAGGTAATGTTTGTGTATTGGATTGCGTGTGTTATTCGCTTGATTTGAGTTGTTGTTGGTTGAAATTGGATTTGGGGTTTATTGATGGATGTTCTGTTTTGTGAATCTATTGTACAATTAGGCATTAGCTATATAATTCTCATGTTAAGAGACCTCTGACAACCATGGTGTAATCTTTAAGGGTGGTATTTCATAGTATAAGCTGTATTTAAGTTCATATTTCTTGTAGTATTTCATAAATATAACGAAACATATGTGTAAACTGTAAGGTAAGAAGATTGGGTAAGAAATACATCACAATGTAAATGCTAATGGTTCTTTGTTTGTATGGAATCCGCAGGTTCTATCTGTTGTTGGGCTTCTGCAAGATGATGTGGACCCCATGGTGTCTGTCATGAAGGTTGAAAAAGCTCCATTGGAATCATATGCTGATATTGGTGGATTAGATGCACAGATACAAGAGATAAAGGAGGCAGTAGAGCTCCCTTTGACTCACCCTGAACTTTATGAAGACATTGGGATCAAACCTCCAAAAGGGGTTATATTGTATGGAGAGCCTGGAACAGGCAAGACCTTGCTTGCAAAGGTATACATGTGTTTGGAGTTATATTATCATATTATGATTTCAACTTGCTAGTAGTAACCTTTATATTCTTTAGAACTAAATTAATAATTTTCCTGTGAGAAGTGGTGGATTGATGATTTTTTAGAGGGGTATGTAATGCCATTAGGAATGCCGTTAGAAGATTTTTTGGTTCGCAAACTAAAAAACCTTTATTTTTATAAAAGAAAAAGTACCTACCTGTATTAGGGCCTGTATGGGTGGATCTTGGATGTTTGATGTCCTAATAGTAAGTTAGGGTGACGAGTTTTTGTGAAGTAAAAGGTAGGTAGCTTGCTTGTTAATACTTAAGTAAAAGCCTCAACTCCTCCATGGATCGTCTGCCCACACGTACATTGGTTCTCTCTTCTGTCCCCTCCTTTCCACCACTTCAACCACCTCTCTCTACCTCAGCCCACAAACATACGTGGGCCCTAAGTATAGATGGTTTAATGAATAAAAGATAATGGAAATTGAACCGTTCATAAGTATATAAGTTGGAATTGCCACTTCTAGCTTATCACAGCAGGTGGGTCTTAATATACGTTATAGATTGTG
Organism: Flaveria robusta; assembly: GCA_025506415.1. Taxonomy (NCBI): domain Eukaryota; kingdom Viridiplantae; phylum Streptophyta; class Magnoliopsida; order Asterales; family Asteraceae; genus Flaveria; species Flaveria robusta. The sequence goes on along the minus strand of CM046475.1, from coordinate 3,720,002 downwards.
ATTGTTGTTCTTACATGTATATCTAGTTGTTTATCGTTATCAAGTGCTATTTTTAATACACCTAGCTTATTGCAAAAATACCCAACAATAATCTGTTACAGAAATTTTCTTTGTATGTAATCCCTTTGTTCTGTTTTCTAGGCAGTGGCAAACTCCACATCAGCAACTTTCTTGCGTGTTGTTGGAAGTGAATTGATTCAAAAGTACCTTGGAGATGGCCCTAAATTGGTTAGAGAACTCTTTAAAGTCGCAGATGATCTCTCGCCGTCTATTGTGTTTATTGATGAAATTGATGCTGTTGGTACAAAAAGGCATGAGATTTCAACCCATTTACTTACTAATGGATTGTTTCTGGTTATGTTTTAACTCTAGAGTGAGTGAGAAGGAAACACTAAAAGCATCAGCTTAAAAGAAAATCGATTAAATGGATTCCTGGGTGGATGAAAAGTTCCCATGAGTACATATTCGAATGCGTAAAACCATCTGGAATCATTTTATTACAAAGTGACATTAATTGAAACAATAATTTTGTAGTTTTATTTGGCACACTAATTAATTAATAATATTTCAAAATTAAGCATCATTATCATGCAGGTATGATGCACACTCCGGAGGTGAGCGTGAAATTCAGAGAACCATGTTGGAATTATTGAACCAGTTGGATGGTTTTGATTCAAGAGGTGATGTCAAAGTGATCCTGGCCACAAACAAAATTGAAAGTCTTGACCCTGCCCTGCTCCGACCTGGTCGTATTGATAGGAAGATAGAGTTCCCACTTCCGGACATTAAAACCAGGAGGCGTATATTCCAGGTACAGTTTCATGATAAATGCAATGACATTGATAAAGGTGGTAAGAGGGGCAGTTTTGGGTAACAGGATCAGGTTGAAACGGGCCGAAACTCTAAATGCCCCCTGTCGATTAAAGTTGATCTTAGGAAGTTTGACCTATTTTACTTTGTTATTGTGTTATGTTTTATCTCAAATGGTCAAAATAGAAACCTTTCAACAATGAGGAATGTGTCGAATGGCCAAAAGTTTAGTTTCAACCTCATAAATAGTTTTATTCAAAAATTTAGGTGGTTCTTCCGAATATTTTGGCATTTTTATGTTTTTGAACAATTAATGTATTAATTATGATGACAAAGCATATTATTACAACACTAATCTAGATCTTTGAATAAAAAGAAATTAGGAGGTTGTATGCATTAAAAAAATAAACGTCAAGTGGCTTTCAACCTGTTCTCCTTTAATAATAATTGTTTTATTTGACTTGTTTGAGATAAGACACATTAAGTAAATGGTCCAATACTAAATATTATGCGCTTAATGATTGTGGTAATCTAGATACACACATCAAGAATGACATTGGCGGATGATGTCAACTTGGAAGAATTTGTTATGACCAAAGATGAGTTCTCCGGAGCTGATATAAAGGCTATATGTACCGAGGCTGGATTACTTGCTTTAAGAGAACGCCGAATGAAGGTCAGCAAATATATTTATCTTGTATATTCTTCAAATTAAATTTTAGTGTCTGGAAATTTTGTACTTTTTAGTCTTTCGCTTGCAGCTCTTTTCGATAGTTGGTTTATTCTAATCTAATAGGTGGAAAAATCGGATTGAGTCAAACAGAGAAAGTTTTAGGTCATCCACAAACACCTACATGTCCCTTTTTTCAGAATTTCACCTATTTATATTTTAAATGTGATTGCAAAACTGTTATTAAAATAACAATTGGTAAGGCAATTTCATGGGTTTAAGCACTTTAGTATGCCATTGGCTTCTTTCAAACCTTTTATCCTGATTCTTTTTTAGTCCAAGTCTTTTAGTTTTCCTCATTCGATCTGTTATAAATGGAACACATGCAAAGTTGATGCCTTTTGGCATAATCGGGTTAAAATTGGATACAATCTATTCAACCATGCATGACTAACTGCCTTATGTTCCAAATCAAGGTTCATGCTTATTACGATCAAAGTTAGAAAACACATAAGGGTTGGTGTGATTTGTTTGGGATAAAATGCTTCTTGTTATTGATTTAGGAATGAAGGTTTTGGGCCTATTTTGTTCCCAACAATAGACCCTCCCACACCCCAAACATATTTGCAGTTAAAATATATTATGATTTGGTTGCTTATATTGTTACTTAAATTCGTGTCACAATTGAGGAAGTTTGCTACGAATTAACTAATAATTTGGCCGAACCCTCTTGACCTGAATCGTTCAAGTAATGACCCATTTTTGGCCCCCATCGAAAAAAAAATCTTGGATCCACCACAATCTCAACTTATTTGTGGTGTCATATTTTGTGTTTGAATTAGGTGACACATGCTGATTTTAAGAAGGCAAAGGACAAGGTTATGTTCAAGAAGAAAGAGGGCGTACCAGAAGGACTTTACATGTGAAAATGCTTTTAAACTCTAGTTTTTCTCAAGAACACATTATTTTGGTTGTTATGTTCTTTAAATGGTCATGTAACATGATAATATTCCCTCATCTTTGAGGGTGGATGGAAATTGCCATTCTGCTTTTCTTTTTTATAGAAAGAACGTACATGATTTTATACACATTGACTTCTCATAGTTATAGTTGCATGGTATGTTTTATATATTTCAGTTACATAATCTTTCTTTTTTGAGCATTCTGTTTTCTTGATTTTCTTCCTGGAGTTCATTAAACATTTAGATCATATTAGAAATAAAGGGTTTCTTTAGAAGTGGTCTTTTTATCTCATAGATTAAGGCTTTATCATATCCTTTCTCAGATCTTACTTTCTATATAAGTGAGACTTTTGTTAAGTATGTTTGTTTATTTAGCTAAAATAAAGGGTTGAGGTTTTAAAATTATCATCTTTCCCTGTCTTCTTAATGAGTTTTCTTTTTCTTTCTGAATTGGTGTTTTTTATAAAACATTTACTATTATGATGTTCTTCAAAATATATTTACCAAAATAATATAAGTTCTATTTTTTATTAAATATGTGAAAAAAACAGAGGCCTGAACATTATGCAAATCTGACAATTATTTTTGAGGGGAAATCAGTGTTTTCACAACGGGACCGACCAGGAACCAGATCCACCAGTGGTCTGGTTATGCGTATTTGAGTCATTTCTGAATTTACCGGCCAATTTTGGCGACAAAAATGTTTGACCGGTGATTGCTGTCGAACCGGATTGTAAAAGAAAATGTGTGTTGAACGAGAGATTTGAAACGAAAACTTCCGAAACCTTATAAATCCAGATATGATATGTAGACTTGCAAGAAAGGCCGGGGGAGAGAGAAGAGAGAGAGAGAGTAGAAAGAACTAAAAAATCGTTCACATTCGTCTCACAGTTGGTCGATTATGGAAGTAAAACATTTGATTTACGATGAGACAAGAGGGCTGTCAAGGTAGGCTTCTAATTGGCTATTTAATGAGATCCTATAACCATTTTAGGTTTATTGAGCTTGGATCACATAACTAAAAAACCAAGTTAAAAAAATTGTGGGTTGAAGTAAAGACTAACTTACAACTCGAGAACCTATCATGGTGTTTCATGTCATGAGCACACATTAGTTTGATTACTCCAATTCAGAACCAAATTTGCATCCTTTCCCTCTCGTATGTAGGCGTAGGAGTAATGCTTAGCGACAATCAAAACATCGTAACCTTTCCAATATCTTCTTCCAAGTTTCTTCACTAAGGTAATCAAAAGAAAATCAATTTACAAATAGAAACATGTATTGATGCATTATTGTGTAGGATTTAAACCTCAAACCTTAGAATTTCATTAACACGTTCATTTAACATATAAATTTTGTTTTCTTCATATAAAGTTCCATGAACATTGATTTTTTTCATAACTTAACATACCATTACGTTAGCTTTTATCCAAGTTTTTCATCTAAAAATAACATTAATTTTTTTCAAAACCTAGTCGCGCGCTCGACCGCTCGCGTCTATTTGCGCGAAATGTGGAAAAATCTTACCTTACCCGAACACCACATGAGCCCGAGAAGCGAGACCAGTTGATCTCCTAAACCCATAGACCATGGTGTCATAGGCTACAAAGTACAAAGTACAAAGCTTTGTGTTCTCAACATACAAAACCTTTGTTCTCTAAGCACCCTTCAACAACGATAACGATATCGTATTCATCTGATCGGAATGAGGAACGATATGAAACAGCAATCAACACCGCCTCAAAAGGGATGTAAAGTCTGTGATAACGCAGAATCCAGATACAAGTGTCCTGTGTGTCTCATTCCATAGTAAGTTTGATATTTGTATTCGTCGATACATTCAAGTGTAAACTTTCATACGATTTAGGGTTTCGAAATCGTTAGCATGCGTTTTTGATGATCTTCTGTTGTTTGGTTTGTTTGTTTACTTTTGCAGTTGTTCGCTCGTATGCTTTAAGAAACATAAAGGTAATTTCTTCCTTCTTTTGATCGTGAAGGTATATCTCTAGTTTAGTTTATCAATTACTGTTTGTTTATCTGGATTTGTGGATTTTGTTGACGATTTCTGATCAATGGTGCTGAATTCAGGGGTTTAGGGTTTATGTTCATTCCACTGGATATTTGTGAACTAGAATGCGCTTAATATTGCTAATTGTGTGTGTTAACTGGAAATTATATGGACATATGTTGTTTTTGACGGTTTGATGCTAAGGTGTCTCTCGTCTATCTAAGAGGTTGAGAGTTCAAATCGTACAAGGTGTAAGCATAGGTGGTTAATAATAGTAGATTAGGAGCTGTTATAAAAAATATGTCATTTTGGTGTTTCAAAGAACGAAAAATCTTTGCTATAACCGCTTTTATCAATTATCCTTTTAACTGGATGCATACTTCGAAGGATTATGCATATCTGACTCTTCTCATTCATATGAAGTTCTGCACTAGCTGATCTTTGAATACAATGCAATTCAAACCTGACTACAACTGAAATTCGTACTAAATTTATTTGATAATTTTATTAGTTTTTGAAGTGATTTCCAGATGGTATAATTCGGCTGAAGTTTTGCTTTAATTTGGGTACACTCCACTTCTAATTGTGTGTCTGAGTTATTGAGGTTGAGAATTCACATGAATCCTAATTGAAGTTAAGTTGAACCTTACATGAGTACATGACCATAAGTTGCAACTTGCAACATGCTAGTCAAAACTCAAAAGCATACAAGGCATGTGCCTAGGCACTTAAATGAGGCCATTGCACCTCAAGTAGACACTGGGTGCGATTCTTTTAAAGTTGTGATGGCGGTGAGCCACTCCGGTCAGTGCATGCGAGCTCAGGCGAGTCTGGAGTTCCAGTGTTTATTTTTTGTTTTAACCATTGGACTTTAATTACATAAGTTCAACGACCTGCATGCAGGCAAGCAACTGCCTGCCTCTCTTGCCAACTGTGTCCTGACTACCTCTGCCCTGGTCGTTATTCCTCTTGCACGGTCCCTCGACTCCCTCTTGCCGACTACCACTTCACAATTAGGGATTAAAGGCATGAATTGAGTGGATGAATGTTACATTCTTACATCATATACCAACTTTTCTCTTTGCCTTAATCCTTCATTGTGAAATATGAAACTTAACTAGAAAGTCCATGGTATGATATTTTGGTTTTTTTTCTTTTCAATGAGATAGTAATTAGAAAGTCTATGACTTTATCTCACTGGGGAAAAACACACCTTACTGCAAATGAATTGAGAGATTTATTTCGACTAGTTTTCACCATCCGACAATGAATTTTGCTGCTTTATCGTGATAGTTTGGTATTAATTGGATAATTTTAGTTGTTCATTGTATTAGGTTTTAATTACATTTGTGGATTCGTATTAATTCTTATTTTCTTATTACATACATACATACATTGTACATACATATGCATTTACACACACATATATTCCTATTGTTGTGCTGTTTTTGTCTCATGCATGCGCAGTTTTTGCCCCTTATGCCTAGGCAACATACGAGCCCTTTGCACCTTGTGAATTTGACTACCATGACTTGCATGCTAATTTAGTGATGTCTAATCTGGTGCAGAAACTCCATGTGTTAAACCAGTTCCTGATCCTGACAATGATACAAGTAAGTTTAAATTCTTGCTGGTATGTTGTACTAAATTTTGGTGTAGAATAGTCTTCATAAATGTAAACCGTAACTCTAACAAAACAGGTTTAAGGACATACCAATAAGAGAAACAAATCACGATGTAAACTAAAACATCTTTTTTGTTCAAGTATTGGAATGCTTACTCGCATAAGTGGTGAGCCCATATTAGTGTAGGTTATTGAGGAAAGTAATTAGTTATATGGCATCACACTATTCTTTCTTTATATCTCAGCTTATGACTTCAGTTCGAATAGATTATGTTAGGGATTCGATCGTTTCAACACTCACAAACACACGAATAATTTGCAAGAATATAAAAGATGAACACGAGATATAACGTGGGTCGGTTAGTGTAACCTACGTCCACGGGCTGCAACTAGGGTTTTACTTTTTTTGCTTTCTACCTCTCACTCTCATGATGAATTACAATTTACAAGTACAATAATAATATGAATATACAAAGATGGATCTAAGGTTACAGTCTTAATTAACAAGAAAACTAAATGGGCCCAAATAGAATCAGGGCCGCCTCCTTCCTCGTGTCTTTTGTTTTCATTAAATCCGAGCCCAATCAAGACTCCTGACTCCACAAAGCCGACAGATTATCAAACTTAGTTTATATATTTTTTTACCTTTAATGAACTTAAATTTCTTCGCTGTTAATAAGAAGATCAAAATGAATCCTTTGTGGTCAACAATATGAGGATACGGTCAATACCACACCCTCCAACACTTGAACCTAGAAGCACTCATCGTGGGGATTTGAGAGGGATTGAAGTGATCTTTGCTTCCTAAATTTTGATTGCTTAAGTTTTCAATCTAACACTTATTCAACTCAACTTTTCAGGTTCAACTATTACAACAGTTGATGTTGATAGACCGTATTATGTTGATGTTGCTGATGAGGTGCTACAAAGGTCACAACTAGAGTGCATAGGTATGCTTTTTAAGTATATTTTGACCTAAAGTCTATTAGCTTGACATTAGAGGTGGCAGTTTTGTCCCATTTATTAATTAACAGGTCGATTTGGTTTGTGTTTTATCTCAATGTTCAAATAGATGATTAGTTAAAAGAACGGGTAAAATCAGTTGAGCAAATCAAATATTTAGAAAGTTGCCCAGCATCTATCATTACCGTATCAGTTTTTTTTTTTCCAATAGTTAGATTATTCTTGTTATGATATTGTTTTGGCACTTATAATTAGGTAAATTTTAAAGTAAGGTATGTATGAAAAATCGACAAAGAAGCGTTTGTAGTCCTGTTCTGACCCAACATGACCTTTTTGAACATGTACCCGTCTTGACTCATTACTCACACCCATCTTACTGCCACGCCTTATACTTTTTATTAAATTTAACAAAAAGACCCATTGGTTGAAACATAATTATATGACTACAGCTTCAAATACCGAAATCATTGATGCTTTGAAAGACGAGTGGCTACAAAAACTCATACACAAAATAGTTTCTTCTGAAGATGCCGGAACTGTAAGTGATATAATCATCTATATATCTAAATAAACCCGTAGTGAACACAAACAACACTAAATCTCATTTTTTAATCTTATCAGGAACTTAATAAAGCAATGGAAGAGGAAGCTTTTTGCCTATTTACAGACAAGGTAATCATCTCTTATAGTTCAATATACTTCTCAGTTACATTATTCATTTCTGCAATAAGTAATAGGATTCTATTGTTTTCTGTTGCTAGATTTTGTATATCCTAAATCAGTCTGGCAATCAACAATCATAGGTATGTGAAATGATGTTTGATGAAGAATATTGGATCTTTATGTTAAGTTTGCGTGAACAGTCTGTCCGGTCCGGCTCTTGATCCATAATTAGCCTATAATGATCTATGTAATCTTTGATACTTTCAAGACGGTATATTCATGTTGAAAAACACGGTAGCTAATATGGTGCAAGTTATAAACACGAGTTTTTCTAGTGTTAAAGCACTTGTTCATGTAGGATAGAAGTTTAAGTTAGTCGAATCACACCGACACATGTTAAGAAGGACATGCCACGTAAAAATTTGTTTGGTTTAGACACAGATCTCAACTATCCATTCAAATATGATCGAAGGGCTAAAGGCGATTTGGTTCCTTGCCCACAACTTGTATACTGGTACCAAAACTGAGTCGTCCATCCAAATATGATCAAAGGGCTAAAAGGTGTATTATTCTGGTTCCTTGCATACAACTCGTAAACCGATACCGACCTTTTGCTAGCTAATACTGTAAAGGGATATGTTCTTAAACTCACCTGTCAGTTTCTCCTCAGAATCATGGCCCAGATTCTCCTGGATATAAAGTCACACGATTCGAACACAGATTCTCAAATCACATGTTTTAGTGCCCACAACCAAAAGGTTACATTCTCATTTAAAAGGTGTATACATATTAATTCACAATGAAACTGACCTTTCTTTTCCTTGCTTATTACTTTCCTGTGGAACAATTGCAAACACAACCGTCATGTAAAAACTAAATAATTAAGTAAACATCTCGACACATTTCTTCGATCCTTTACATTATGCCTTCTTACTATTCTTTTGTATAATTAGACGCCAACTATGTTATATGGTGTAACCCAGCCGGTTTAGAATGCATCTGATACTCCTCGCGCCCTTTTAACTACAAAATTTAGTCGGCTATGAGCCTTGTCTCTGCTGAACATCAACCTGCATAAGTAGAGAGATCGGTCTATACTGTCATCTTTGATTAATACACATGGATATTATGTTATTGAACATAATGGTGAATTAGGCTTACCGGTTGGGTGATGATCGGGATCCTTGACATCTTTGCTGCTGCTAGGCTTACTTATAACTGCAGGCATGCATGTTTGATTCTGCACGAAGATTGGTCTCGTGAGCATACATGAAATGCGGATGAAACTAGGTGTAATCACTACACAAATATGCATTTGTATCCTTCTTTGTTCGCGTAATGTTTTGTGAACTTACACTTACGAACACAAATAAATACAAGTCCTAATGAGTTTTGTTTTAACTGCGGAACTTCTTTTAACTGAGGAACTTCTTTTGGGATCAAATACAAGTCCTAATGAGTTTTGAAGGTCACCAAAGAATTTAACTTCACCCAAGTATGTATATGGTTTATTTTATAGCAATTTTTGACGAGAAACATGTCGGGTCACAATGAATTCTGGTCAATAGCTAGCTCATGTGCTCTTGAAACTTTGAAAGACCGAAGTCATATTATCCCCTTGACTACTTAGTCGTAATTGTTCTTCTCCAACAAGATAATTGGGTCAATATTGGTATAAATGATATCAGATACATACTTTGATAGTTTGATGACCTATAATAAAGTTCTGATATATGGATGACCTATAAAATAATTTCAATAATTGAGCTATCTTCACATACATTATCCCTTAAAAATGGTATTAGCTTTTACAATCATGAATTAATATATAATGTCATAATAGCAAAGAAAATAACGCTCGTAGGTACAAGTCTTAATTAGTATGGAATTTATTTGCACTTTAAAATGTAAAGATCAATTTGTGACAACCATCTTCTTCAAACAAGAGTGTGTGCTCCATAATGATACACATATAAACTATGTGAGTGTTTAAATATGCCAACAACAGTGAATAGATTTATCTATAAAAGAAGTCTTAAATTCAACGTGCCTGGGGTTGTAGCAGTTGTGTTTGGGGGTGACCAAGGTATTGTTGATATGGATCTGCAAATGGAACCCGCGGTTGGCTTGCATTCTGCATAGGGAACGAGTTCATCATCGGGTCTGGCGGGTTAGGTGCTTGATTTGTGGGTGCCATCATGGGAACCTGTGCCATTTGAAACCGTGGAACAGGAAAACGTTGACCGAGATGAGCAGCTGCTGCTGCAGGATTGGGCATGGCAGAACCTGGAAGAACCGGGGGGTATGGAACCATGGGACGGTTCATTCCTACATGATCCATTCCCATTCCCATACCCATACCCATAGGAGTCATTGTTGGCATGTATCGTTGGACACCGGGGAACATCATAGGAACCATGTTGTATCCCATGGACATCATCTGCATATACAAATGGTCATCTAAAATTGTATATCTAGTATGATGGTAGTTTTGACTTGTTTACTTATTGAAGTGTCAATTTGGATTTTTTTTATACAAAAGAATAAAATCATAAGTACCTGCACTTGCATTTGAAGCGACTTCAGATACTCAATCGCCTCATCAAGCATTGAAGCTTTGTCAGACTGTCATTCAAAAACGTTAAATCGCACTTTCGTTGAAAAGCTAGCAGTTTGGAATAATCAACCTCATGGAGATATGTAATTAACCGCACCTTGTTGCAACGAGGTATTAGTTCTTGTAAAGCCTTCATCTTTTCATTAATCCTATCTCGACGTCTCTTCACAAAGCAAATTTAATTGCATAATTATCATAACACATTATTAAACCATATAAAATTTTACTAAACAGGAAAGGGGTCTGAGTTTAAATCGAAACTCAGAAGAAGTACAAACCCTTTCCGAGAGATTGTGGACTTCTGCAGCACGAGTCCTTTTGGCGGACGTTGAGCCACGTTTTTGCTTCTTCACATCATGATACTCGAACTCGACATCCTTCATTAAGAAAATGAAACAGTAAATCTCAATGCACAAATTATTATTAATTACTTCAAATAACAAAACTATTTGAAATACAAACATATGTTTATATCATATAATTAAGTAGTTCATAAGGCAAACCCAAGAAGCCAAGACCAACTATAACAATTTTGTTACCATTACTGGTCAACACACAGCATTGACTAATGAAACTTCTTTTATTGTTATATTAAAACAATCTCCCAAAACCTAGGGGGTGAAATTGTGAATTACAAGATCCCAAAATTGAGCATGATAATGATGAAAACAAAAAGAAAGATGCAAGCGGATGCATGCTTATGGTAATATACCTAAGACTATAATCTAGATGGTTGAAAGATTGTCCAGAAGTAGGTTATATATAACAAACAAACTCTAAAATCTCACTCAAATTAACCCTAGTAAACAGATTATATGCAAAGCTACAAAAATAAGATCAACGCATAGTATAAAATAAAAAATAAAAAAAAATAAACAAACAAACACATGTATGATATCGCTTAGTAATAATATATATTAATAACAATGCCCAAATTAAGAGGACATATAATAAGACTTCTATTAATTCTTTGAAAAATGTATACGAGTAAAGTACTAATCATCTCTAGAACTAGAATATAAGACCACCATATCCTATAAACTTATAATTTTAAAATTAAATTAAATCTTAACAATAACCTTTTTTTTTGGGTATAATGATACCTCATTAAGCATATCAAATTTGACAATATATCCATAGTTATAAGATACATATATGAAAGAATTTTTTTAGATGTGTGAACTGTTGTTCTAAAAAAATTATACAAACAACTTTATGCATCCGTCGATCAATGTAATTATAAATGTATTGAATTGTATAAATCTAAGATATTATTCATAGAAAATAAAGTAGGAATTAAGATAGATATGAGGCAAAAGTTTCATGTAGTAAATAAAATATAAAAGTAGATTAACCCGTCACAATATTTAAAATATATTTTATTACTATCCAGATTATACGACACAATAATTGATTTACACGCTTAAAAAATATTTTTGTGATTTTCACTAATTCAAATCAAGACGCTGTCCATTGTAATCTCCAGAAATGTACGGAAGTGTTTGCCAGTGTTTCGAGTTTGAGTGGCCCCACTATGCACACACGTGTCACTACTTACAGCCACGTGTGAAGCCGTTGTTCGACGTGGCAAATACGGTTTAGCACCCTCCAAAATGCATCGAAACTTGCATTTTATGGGTTCGTTGCTACTACACGACAAATTAAACGAGAAGAAACTACAAAATATGGTAAATTCTTTTCACGAAACTCGAGTTGATCAACATTCATTGAGAATGATGTAATCATTTATTCCTTCTGCACTAATATCTACACATTTAACCTGGATTTCACCAACTATGGCCTGCGTCCTAATGTGGCAAATCGTATCTAGCTTAAAAATTATTCTGGGTGTTAAAAAAAAAAAAAAAAAAACTTAATAAACACTATTTTTACATTATTTCAATCTTAAAAAAAACTGTGAACTTCTAAAGCGGGTTGGTTAACTCACCCATCCTAATCCTACCTATAAATCTGAAGTTCTAAACTTTCGTTATCAATTTATCATGAGATTTAAACATTTTAATGATATAAAAAAACATCTTCCTTCCTTACATACTTTTATACTGTTTAGGCCCGATTTTATTTGACGAAAAATTATGGGATGTAACATTTTTGTAGATGAATATTAGAAAGCTTTTTAGAACTAAGTATCAGTAAAAAGTATCACTTTCAACAAATACTTTGTTAAATATTAAACCTTTATATACTATATATAGAGATGTTTGATACATAACTAAAACATTTTAAAGCAGATAAATTAACAAAAACCGTGTTTAATATTGTTCTCCTAAAACAAATTCGACGCCTTTTCCAAAACGTATAGAACTAAAATGTGTAGTTGGAGTTAACCAAAACTTTTCTGGAAAATTTTACAAGAGCAATAGGTGAATCTTATCTCAGAAAGAGTTCGTATTATCTTCTAAATGGAACGCATACACTAAATTATGGTGCGACGTTAGTGCATACATGATACGAACATGCACTAGCTCCATGGTTTAAATCCATACGAACTTCTAATATCTCATTACTAAGTTCTCATCAACGTACTAGAAGCCTATAAACACACGTGTAGTAAATGAAATATAGTAACATGCGGTGAGAGAAACAAAAGTAGATGCTCACTAAAAGTCTCTATGCATAATCTTTATCAAATCAATAGGTATAATATGATTATCAAAGTTCTAAATAGGCGTAATAGTCTATATAGTTTTTGCAATTCTGGACTTAAAAATATTAAACTTAAAATTATTTATGTGAAATAGGACTTTTCTATGGATTGTTATGGGGAGGGTATGTACGACAGTCAATGCAGGTACACATCCTATACTATATGCTACAATCAATTCATGCGAAAGTACAAGTATATAAATGCACAAGGAGTAATTAGTAATTTTAGTTATTTACCTCACTGTAACATTCTGTATCGTCGGTGTCGACGCCCTTACGCTTCCGATCCTCCGTTACCGGCGGTGGCTTCACCGGCTCAACGCTCGGACTTGCTCCTGAACCACCGGTTCCCGGAGACGATGAAGCACTGAGATCATAAGTCTCCGGCTCTCTTCCGGCGGAAGATGCTCCGGCGGCACCAAAACTGCTCATACTCCCACGGCCCCCAACGTTAGCGCCAGAAACAAGTGCCGTACTATCCGTCACTCGTGAAGCCCTAGACTGCGGTGGTTCATTCGCCGGCCGATCGTTTGATTCAACAACCGTCGATTGAGTCATCGCTTGTGATGCTTTTTTTGAGTTCGCCGGAGCTGATCCGGTGAGATTTAGTTTACTAGGTCTAGAAAAATGTAAGAAGTTCGTGAACTTTTGTTGATTTTGTTCTTCGTCGACGCGTTTCGACGGTGGAATCGGAGGTCGTGGCGACGGAGCACTGACCGGCGGTGGCGGTGGCGGTTGGGAGGAAGTCGCCGGAATGACGACGGATGCCGACGACGGAAGGCCGGAGTACATGATATCGTTGTTATGAAGATACATGTCGAAATTGTTGTCATCGTTAGGGTAATGAAGCCACGAGACCATTTCGTCTTCCTGCATGAACAGATTACACGGCGTCGTTTCGTCCTCCATGACGCCGGATCGGATCTCTCTTCCGGCGGTCGACGGTGTCGTCTCCGGCTTCTTGTTCCCGCCGGATCTCTGGTTTTGACTCTGCATTACGACCTGACCGTTTTGCCATAGTAACTCCATGATATCTTCATCTCCCCTACAAAATCCAAATTGCGATCAATCATAACCTCAAAATCTCAAATCACCGATTACAATCGTGACATAAACAACAAGCAAAATTACATCGTTGATTTCTTCTGCCGTTTCAAGCTCGAAGCATCCGGAAGCAAGTAATCTTCATCCATCTCGAAATCAGGAACATAATGATTCATCCTCTGTAACAATCTCAACGAACTTGCACGATAATCAGCTCAAAATCACTCGCTGCTACCTCAATTCACACACGATTAACCAAATAACCTTCAGAAATCATCACAAATCATCGTAAATCATCACAAATCAAATCATATACAGTGACAACGAAACAGATTGGAATAATCAACAGAATCCGATTAAAAGCATAGGATGATGAAGAATTTGGGAGATATCTTCTCACCAGCTGTAGGATTGCGACTGTGAGTGGTGAAATTGAAATGATGAGATGATGAGGTACAGAAAGGACATGAAGGTATTTTCGTGGGTGGGAAGTAGTTTGCAGGTGAATACGAATGAAGAAGATAAGGTATGTGCTGTGTGTCTCTCTCTCAATCTCTCTCTCTCTCTATCTCTATCTGTGCTTTTGTATTTGTTCATTTTATCTCGGGAGAAAGCCACCATTGACTTATGTGTGACATTTTAGTTATGGAATATTAAATTATTGTTTTACTCGTTTCAATGTATCATATTTATTACCAAATGATCAGATACATATTGAGAGGTAATTTTTTTTTGAACGGCTGGTTAGTGATTAATTGTTAGTATCACCAAGTTAATAATATTCGTCAATGTCAAAGTTTGAACTTTGGACCTCCAAGAGAGACAAAACCTCCCGCCTTCTATCTTCTAATATGACATAATGAATAAGTCGATTCTAATAATGTAAACAAACTAACATGGACAGAAGGCATAATAACAAAGGCGAACTCACACGAAAGTACTTATTATAGTAATTTAATTGAATATTAAAATGCTTATTTATTTTAGTAATCTAATCTTAACTTTAAATGTCAAACTTGTATGTTATTTATATGTACATAAATTGTGATCTTGGAATCACATCTACATATATATATATATATTTTTAAACTTATAACATATAAAGTTAATTAAACGTGTACAAGTTTTTAATTATTATGATCTAATACTGTTAGAGAATGTTTTAGGTAGGGATTACAATAGATGAGAAAAAACTGTAACATATATGTGAATATATCATGAGTAAGCAAACCTCTAAAATTTCTTCTACGGGTGTGAATATAAGTGAAAATATGTACTTGCAGGGGCCCGTGAACAACGTATTACGTATACACAACATCCATCATCGGTAAACCCACTGAATTAAAGCTATTTGTTTTACTTACGGATATACCTGTATACTTCTTAAAACATACGTTAATATGTTACCGTTGATATTCAAGTAGCTAGATAATGAAACCAATGACCAACTAATCCTTGACTAGCGATTGAGAAAAACAATTATGAGAAATACCATAAATGGATGTCTTAAAACTCCAATTTTAAAATACAAAACTTTAACCTGATCATAGGATACAAAACTCCAGTTTTAAAATACAAAACTTTAACCTGATCATACGTTTTAGTTTATTATCCGTTTGTTCGGCATCGTTTTATTATTTTTTTAGGTTCTTTTAATTACAATATATCTGTTTAAAATGTTTTGATAATAAATTTTTTTTTTAATTTCTATAACATATTTATTGCAATTAAAAACCAGCAGTTTGACCCTGACCTGCAAGACGTAAGTGATAGCTAGATAAGTATGTAAAACAAAACCTATAGGTTGATATCCATGTGTTTACGGGTTGGAGAAACCATGGACATGAACGACAAGTGAGAGCTATTTGTGCCCGTCACGGCCCACTGCTAACAAATAGTTTATAATTTTTTATAATGACTAACTCACGCACATTCTAATATACTTCTAAGTTTATACATTTATTCATCACGAGACTTAAACCTAACTACTTAAGAATAGACACATTTACTACACATCTTGGTACCGATAATCTATTTTTGGTAACAAATGCTATAACTACATAAGGAGTATATATATGATTTTACAAAGTTTTAGTTGACAGATATAAAATTCAACCTCGAATATATTTGAGGGATTCAACTGAAAATTCAAATTCATAATAAGCTGTGCATAATTGAATTTTACTTATCAAATCATGAGTTATTAACACCTCAATGAATATTGGTGTAACATCCGGCCCCTCATACAATAAATATTGTCCGCTTTGTTCACAAGTAGTACACGGATATGTTTTTAGTTGCCTGGGTAAAAACTTTTCAAGGAGGTCACCCATCCCTGGATTGCTATCACCTGAGCACGTTTAACTGTTAAGTTCTCATCTCATCCACAGCCAATTCGTCAAAAACGCGTTGGTGATATTAGATACCAGACATTACTTGTGAAACATGAATTTTTACTGTTCACGGTCGATGTGAGATTTATGCAGGGTGTCACAAGTGGTTATGTAAATACTTTAAAGATATTGATCCAAGACTTTTTTTTCTGTCGTTTGATAAACATATTAACCTCTTGTTCAATCTTAAATATGATGTTTTTGGTACTATTGAAATATACTCCAAGTTAATTTTGTCCTGCTACGATAATCACAAATTAATGATGTCAAAGATTCATTAATTTGTTATTGAGTATGCTAGACATTAAGGTAATAAATTATTCATAAATGAGTGATTAATCATTACGACGTCATCCGACACAACCAAATCTTAACGATAGCTACTTTAGTGCTTAACAAACCAATATTAATCAAATAAGTTTAGTTTGGTGACTATATATGTACTTTATCATCTCATCCACTCAATCTTAATATTAAAATATAACTAATATTATAATGGGTACTATTATTTGTTTATTATTTTTCTATCCATACTTGCCACAGGTGTCCTAATCATACAAGTACAATTTAATTTCGGATTAAATTTGAACTTAAAGAAAATATAGAGAACTATTTGATGCCATCAATTTAAGGATTAGTATTGTTGCAACTATAATTCATTATTATTGAAAGCTAGTAATGTTTGAGATGAGTAAATGAAGAAATTTGGTCATTCGTAAATCTAGTGTTATTTTAACTTTTTTAACTCTAATAACTTATATATACTTAATTATTATCTTAAAAATTTATATCAATCTTATCTTATGTTTAAT
Organism: Flaveria robusta; assembly: GCA_025506415.1. NCBI lineage: Eukaryota > Viridiplantae > Streptophyta > Magnoliopsida > Asterales > Asteraceae > Flaveria > Flaveria robusta. The sequence continues at coordinate 3,702,769 of CM046475.1, read as the reverse complement.
ATAATTATAGTATTGGTATGTAGATTTTTAAATGTATTTTTAAGAGGTGTAATGCATTATGTGTCAAATGATGCATTTACCTCGTTTACATGGTATATATACATGTAATATAAATATGGGTATATAAATGGACGCAAATGCTTCTTGTCTATAAAATCATATATATATACACATGTCGCATCCGCGTAACCTTTTACGCTTTTAAATGGTTATAGTAAATTTACAATGAGCTGGGGAATGAAGGAATCAATTACAATCAACTTTACCAATGGGGGACCTTTCATTTTTGTATTAGTCAATTCAATTGGGTCCATTTACGTTAAAATCAAAACTGTAGGGTTGAATTGTCATATCATTGTCATCTTGGATTTATTATATGCCATATGTTGTGATTATACGTTTCTTAATCTTATGATAATCATCACACGATATTTTCTTTTTGACACTGTGACATAATATTTTCACTCATAAACTTATGTGCTTTTTTTCTATATGAGTTAGATATGACATAATGAATGTGTTATGTTGGTTCTACAATATGTAAAAAATACCTTTGGTTAAAATGGGTGATTCGTTGCGCGAGTATATATTTTGTATCTTTTATCATGATTTTATAGATGAATAGTGAGGTTGATAATTGATATCGTTCAAATCATACTTGTTTTTAGTGATGATATTTTTTTGGATACATTTTATTTTATTGATAATGCCAATATGCATTATGAATGGTGAAACTTAACATATGATATTTTTTTTATAGCTTGAGATTGAATATCACTCACAAGCTTGAGAAATAAATATAGAGCGAGAACAAGTTAAGTTTAAGTTTAAACAAGATTAGGCTTGGTTTAGATCAGTACAACCTACTAGCTAGAGTGGTGTTTTCATTTTATTAAGTTTAATTTTCAGAAAGTAATAAAATCTTTATAAAATATCAACTTAATATTCATTTTCTAGGTAACATCTATTGTTCTATTGTGTTATTTTTAGGTATAAATACTTTAAAGTGTTTTTTATATAGGTTAATTTTTGACATAAATCTTTTACATATGTATATAAAAGAAATCACAAAATTTTAAAAATACGAATCGTTGATTAAATAATTAAACATTTAGACAATTAATAATTTAGTTTTAGGCGGTGATTCTTTTCATATATGTATTATAAATAAAATAAACACACTTTTTAAAATCTCAATCTAAAAGTAAGGTCTATGGATAGGAAGATAAAGACAAAAATTACCTCTATCTTATAAGATACAAAAAAATTACTCTTAATATCAGCTTAGAAAAACCTCTCTTCTAAATTTTTTTTTTTCTAAAGAAAAATACAACTATAAGAACATATTAAAAAAATTCATAGTGATGTTTATTAGTAACATAACAAAAGGAAACAACATGGCATAAACATCACTAAGACTAAAGCATGTGAGAATAAAGACACGTATAAGAGCAAATGCAATAGTTGTCATCGACACCTACGATTAAAGGCAATCTAAGCCCTACTAAAATCTCTAATATTCACCAGACTTCTCCAAAACTCTTATCACCAATCACTTCATACACACACACACACACACATATATATATAATATATGTGAGTTTGTATGTATATATAGTAAGTAAAATCAATTGTTTAAAATAGAAAAAAAAAACTTGTATATGAAAAAAGTAGGTTATTCTATTCACTCATCATGTAATTATTTGCACACGATCTTTTTATGAAAAGAGGATTTGACTGGCATCAAGTAAATGCAGGCAGTGGATATAATAAACAATATGTGAACGATATGGCCACCGGAAACTTTGCATGTGCATTGGCCTCAGAGAGGTTCAACTTCCCCAACTTGTCTCCCATAGCCCCACCAAATATATATTAGTGTCAGCAAATTAGGTCATTGAACATTTTTATTTTTTTTTAACTTCCATATGTACTTGTATTTTTATTTTATATATGCATCTTGTATATAAAAGATAAAACATGATCAATCCGTACTTTGTTTTAGGAAAACATCGTATTTGATAAGTTTGGTTGCTCGTGAACGTTTCTTTGGGTAGGCTGGAGTTTAGCACTAAGGGAGATTCCGGTTTTGATTAGTGTTAAATGTTAACAAGTACATTAAAAGTATGTAGTTGTTGAACATAGAGAGGTTCGAGTCTTGTGAGTTAAATAGCTAAGTTTTAAAATAAAATAAAAGATTATACGAGTAATTATGATTAAAAAAAGCAAATTGAAGCTATTAGGTTGGTTGGGTTGACCACATGCTAAACCAACAAAAATTGTAAATAAAACTGCTGATAAGTATTGTGTTTTTTAAAATTGTAAATATAATTACTAAATATTATACATGTATAAGGCTTCATAAATAAAGTAATAATAAACGCTACAAACCAATTTCAAATTCTAAACCATCGATTTAACAATTAAACCTGGTTTATCAAACCATAAACCGAACCTTATAAGTCTTGAACTACAACTAATTTATTTGCTTCAGTTTAAAACCGTTAAATTCACATGCACAAACAGCCTCATAAACTAAATAAAATATTATTGTAATAATTTAGTTTGTGCATCACTTCTATTGGTTTATAAAATATTTTTTAAAAAACTAGTCAAGTGTCTATTGGTCAGCCGACCCTTTTTGGCCTATTCAAAAATCAATCTCGACCCAACCCATATTTGACCCGATATATACCAGAATCCACCTGGCCCGGTTCATTCACCACCCCTACACTTTAAACTATCCTTTATGCCCCCCAACATCCAGATTAAGAAATCTATCGTAAAGTCGTTTACTTTACCAACAAACACTATTTACATTACATATATTTTACTTTTAAAATCACCACCCGCATTCTACGGTGTTTTGACTTACAAGGCTACAACCGTTTGGTTGGTGAATGCACCGCTTTACCACCAAATGATTGCATGAATCGAAAAATAAGAGAACCATAAAAACTCAAATCAATTGAAACAACTGGATCTAAACAACAACCATAAAAGATACTAATCTCGACTCGATCAGTTCTATAGTTGGAAAATAGTTATAGTTACAAAAAAGTTGAACCCTCTGAGCTGTTGGCTTTAATAGTCACCCATGCATGGCGGTGATTCCTTATCATGCTTTGGAAGTTCAACGGTTACAATTTCGGTTGTGGTCAATAAAGATGACACACTGGAAACAACAATAGAAGAAAACTTGGTTTCTGTGTGTGAAAAAGGTAATTAATTATGGTTTGCTATGAAGAGGGCATAAAGGTAAATTTACCTTGCAGCGTCAACTAATGTTGTCCTGATGACTTTTAGGGGTCGATCATTGATGATTCCTTCCTTGACCATGTCTACGTATCGACCTAATATATCATGATAAGAATAATCGTTTTTGGTAGAAATTTTTTATTTTTTGGTGTATTTTTCAATAGGGTTTTTGAAAGAAATTTTTTATTGTTTGGTTTAATGAGTGTTGTAGCTCCTTAGTGGCATCTTCCATCAATATTGGGCTGGTGTAGCAAGCACGCCACGTTAGATCCATTAATGGGTTTAACGGAAGTGGCTAGCCCCAAGTTAACTCCGTTAGTTCCGGTTAGTTTCGTTAAATACGAAATTTGCTTTTTCTTGTTCAGTCATTCATGTTGAAGGAAGTCCACATATTATGCATGTGTAGAATCAAACACATACACACATCTATAATCACTTACACAATGACACATCCAAATACAGGCACACATCCAAGTACATACACACATACATACACACATACATAAATAAATACTTATGGATTCTAGTTAACATTACTAGTGTTAACTCTTGGGATACTATGAGAAATGATTTGAAGATATGACCATAGATATGGAATAATGGAAAAAACCGATTTGAAAACCAAAGCTGACAACCAAACGGGTTTCAAGTCGTAGGTTTGAGATCGATTTCAATATGGTAAAGTACAAACCGAACCGGGTTAAGTTTAACCTTGTTTTAATCCGGTCCTTCACCTGATCATCCAAACCAGTTACAACATGAACTGAGATAAAAACCGGTTATAACTTTTGTTGGCCCAATCTGAATTGCTTTCAAAGCCGGTTTCCAACCTGGTTTCAAACCAAGTCGGGTCACACAAAAAAGCAGATAAAACCAAATTTATTACACCCTTTTAACTTCATCTCGTTGATTCCGGGACACTGGAGCAAAGGACAATTTTTTTTTTTATTATTATTTGATTTAAAAATTAAATGGTTTTAAGTTATAAAAATAATGACTTCTTGAGAATAGTCGGGATTGGATCATATATAAGCTATAAGCTATTAAAATTATTTTTTACCCACAGGTAGGTCCGCCCCTAAAAAGCTGTACACAGACCAGCCGTTTATCCGGTGTTTAACACAATTAAGTCATCGATGGATATCATTAGATTAGATTGGCCAAACATAAAAGTATCCATAGTAACAGTCATGCGTAGCATGTTACATTGTTACAATTACAAAAACAATTTCATGTTTAATTGCATGAAATGAAAGTAAACTTATAATTATGCTTTGTACTTCCGTGAACATGAATCACGTAACTAAATCACATTTTAACGAATTAGAACCAACGGAAAGTTACTTCCATCAATCGATCCCATTCACAGATCCAACCAAACAATAAAATTTTATTTGCCAAAAACCTTCAATTGTTTGAAATATACAACAAAAAGAAATCTCTACGTATCAATATTCTATATATAAGATGATAAGAATAATCGTTTTATACATAATTCGTGTCATATATGATGACAATAAACTGATTTCATGCATAAAAAATAAGCAAAGAACAACTTTTGACCCGTTTTCCTTTTCGTAGCATTTAAAACATCAGTAACCCTATTCTTAACCTCAGCTTCACTAGCTCCTCCAATCTGATCAATTTATAAATCATTTTCAATCTATAAGAAAACACAATGAACAATAAAACAGAAGTCAAACCTTCAAAACATCAATGCCACCAGAAAGCTTTGCTAATCTCTCCTGCAGCTTCTCTGTATCATAAAACTAACATAACTAACCGTTTAATTCCGCCTAATTTACAGGCTTGACTTTCCTGTTTGACCTTTTACAAACATTAATTTTGACTCCTGATTACTTTAATTTCTTGATTAAAATCTAATTCCAACAATCTCAACTGTAACAAACAAAACAAAATACATGTAAACCATATGCTTATTCGTTTATTAACAAGTATGAGATAGAGTAAGAATTGAACTGTTCACATCTTTCTTCGATGGCTTTTTTATCACCAGCCCCATCAAGTATAAAAGTGTCGTCCTTCGATACTATAACCTGAATTATAGTCGTGTTCCATCACGAAGTTTGTTAAGAATAAGATCATTAGATCAGCAAATGCCTCACTTTTAAATCTTCAGCAACAATCAACAGTGGTCTTTGATTCTGCAATACATATAAATAGTAACCAGTAGTCCAAAAATAACCACCTAGGTCACATCCATCCTTAAGCAAATATTTTCACAAAAAAAATTTAGTAAACCATATTTTTTCTAGAGGTATAAATGGTCCATTAGTAAATTTGTCCCAGTAACCAATTTCATCCAACAAACAGCAAAGATTGCCTGATATACCTCTTGAAACGGGATGCTCGATCTACTAGCTGGGGATGTAGCTCACGGTATATCGGTTTGGACGAGTACTCAACCATCTCCATTTTATACAATTCGAATCGCAAAAGTATCCAATCTTGTATAGAATGAATATGTATCGGAATAAAAATAAACTGGACCTCCCAAAATGGAGGGAACAGTAGTGCAGTTCTGATGGCATATTTGTCAACATACCAGGTTTAAGTAAATTTAATTTACTAGACTGTCAAAAGTTCAAGATCCAATCAAGAAGCTTCGTGCTTTTGAATTATTTAGATAAAAACATAATGCATAAAAGTAAATCAAATAACTAGGGATACTATAGGAAAAACAATATCATCAACAAACAAGGGGTGCAACAAGCTAAAAATTGCCTTAAAACATAAAATTTTAATAGCAGTATTAAAAGAAAAAACATTAAGCATTGAAAATATATATAATCATATCAATATATAAACTTTGTACCATTGAAAGCTACTAAAATGATAACAATATTATAGGCTAAGAAGTACATAACAAATATATCTACGCACAGCCATATCATATAACACATGTCTTGCATATATAGAATCCTAAAAGCAGAATTAAAATGAAAACAAGCAATGATTTGATAATAAATACGAGAATCAACAGCATTACAGTAGATCTATATTTCATCTCTTCATCTTGTTAACTCTTACCATGACCGCAACGTGTATCTTGTCCACATTCTCCTCAGCAAACTTGAAAAGCTTATGTCTCCATTGTTTCTTCAACACCAAAAGCATAATAACACCCCAAAACCCTGTTATAAAACCACACGTTATATCCAGATAAAACCATACCTCATCAGTTGCTTCATGTTTGTTCTCGGGCGTTGACGTTGTAGTTGACTTTTCATGATTGGAGCAATTCTTTGGCAATGGAGCTCCACATAGATCTTTGTTACCAGCATAAATTGATGGATCGATGAGGGTCTGCAGTTGACTTCCTGTTGGAATTCGTCCTGATAAGTTGTTGTTTGACAAATTCAAGTGGCTCAAAAAATTCAAATCTGCAATGCTTGGAGGGATCGACCCGCTCAACTTGTTTCCTGATAAATCGAGAGAATTTAACGCTTTCATGTTTTCGATGTCGTTGGGAATGCCTCCAGTAAGATGATTATTGGACAAATTGAGGCCCAACAATGCAGAAAGTGCGGTTAACTCTCTGGGTATTTCTCCAATAAGATTATTGCTTGAAAGGTCCATGTTACGAACCATTGACCATATTGTTGTATATTCAAGAGCAATCCCTTTCATTACCTGAATCAACTCCTCATCAATATCAGTAGAGCTCACAGGTTTATTTTCGTTAACCATACGTTGGAATTCTCCTAGACAATGAGGGATTGTTCCAGTTAAGTTGTTGTGTGCAACATACAAAACTTGAAGATCCAAATTTTTGCACAGAAATGGAGGAATTTGGCCGGTGAAGTTATTGTTATACAACCTAAAACCCCACAAACTTTTAACTTTTTCTCCTATCCATTCCGGTATCTTTCCGCAGAATGCATTATCACCCAAATCTAATATCATTAATCCACTTAAGTTCCATAATTCTGCAGGAAGCTCACCACTAAAGTTATTATCATTCAAGTTCAATGATAACATGATTGAATTCTGCCCTATAAAACTTGGAATGACGCCATGTAACTCATTTGAGCTTAACATCTAATATTTTAATTAATTTTTTTTATAAAACTATTACTTAAAAACATCTAATATTTTTAAAAAGTTTGTTGTTTTAGAAAAAGTTTTATTTTATAAATATTAATTTTCTTAGAAACAATATTTATAAGAAGATTTATTTCTTAATATATTATTAGTAATTAATGTGATATTAATAGGAGAGAGAAGGGGGGAAAATTTTGGTAAGTTGAAATGTGGTGATGACATGTGTCTACCATAGTTATTCTTTTATTAGAATAGTAAGATAAGATAAGATAAGATTACTAAATTGTTTGTGCATAAAAGGTTGTATTTAAGCTTTAGTGGGTCGTATCACTTTTATTTTCTTTTTAATTTTAACCCTAATACGTTTACATATTTTACAATTTAACCTCTATATTTTTTTAGCCTAAACTTTGGTTCCCTATATTTTTCATCTTTTACAAATTTTTCGTTTTATGTTACGGTTAAATTTTATGAGTTAACACGCCGCAACGTGGGCGTGTTGTTCAACGTTATTACGCCTATATTTTCTTCGTTTAATGCCCCCATCACAACTTGTGGTTCTTAGATCGACTTAGTTATTCTTTTTAATATTTTACGTTTCACGTGCGGGGTTTAAATATTTTTTCGTTTACTTTTCGTTCGGTTTATTTTTTGCGTTTTTATTTCTTTTTTAATACGAGTTTTCCGGTGTTAGTGGTTGCTGATAGTGGTGTGAAATTGATGATACTTGGCATGTTTTTACGCCCCCTGCCACAACGCGGGGGGCTTAACACTATTTAGATCTGGTTCTCATATTCATTTATCAATCAAACTATTTTGAAGGGCACATGTATGCCTAAAAAAATAGAGTGGATTCAACAAATAAAATACTAAGAAACTAACTTTGTCAAGCAATTTATAAATGTAAGAAAACTTTTTTCATCTTGAGTAAGCAACAGTTGGAGAATAACCAACCGACATTAATGTTTGGTAACAAAAAGTTGAGATATAGCCGATGAATCACATAAATTTAAATGATTTTATGTTTTTCCAATCAACAAATGACATTATTTATTAAAAAAATTCTAAACGTACACTCAAACATCTAAAAGAACCAAATTTGTATTGTTTTATGAGATAGAACAATGTCAAGCATTGCTCTGCATCACTTGCCGCTGGAACTCAAGATTATAAGATAACAAGTAATACACAATCTACTTCCTAAAAGGAGTTCATTTTCAAAATCCAGTGTCAAACTCAAACGGGTACTATTCAACTACAATACTTAATTTGATAGTTACAAGTAAATGTTTTTTAACACATTTGTACGAAAATGAGTAAAAAACAACTAATTTATGGCCTAAATCAATTAACTATACTAAAAAGATACCTTAAACAAAGTTTTATGATCATAGTGTTCATCCATCATCAAATTAACAGAAGGTTAAATGGTGATATTAACTAAGAATTAAGATCACAAGTTTGAGTAAAATTAATTGACTAGACCAGTCAAAAGTTCAAGATCCAATCAAGAAGCTTCGTGCTTTTGAATTATTATATAATATAACATTTGAAAGTTTGTTAAGAGTGATGTACAAATTCTTATGCATGTGGTGCAACTATCTACTTTTGGCGGGTAGGTTTTGTGGATATTAATTTCTCCTTCAAAAGATATCGTACCATATCTGTTCATTTCTGTCACACCAATGATGAATGCCACCATCTCCTTAACTGCTCTCTCTTTCTTTTTAATATATTTGATCTTCACCTGCAAGGAGCCTCCATGCCATCACCATCACTTTTTGTCCCTGTTTCTTTTTAAGATATTTCACCATCCTTTGTGAAGAAACTCCATACCATCACCGTCACCATCACTTTTTAATTGATTTAAGTAGGTAGTTGTTTGAAGATTTTAGATATGCTGAAATCAACATAAACTTGCATACATGATCGAACCTGCTTGCTACGGATGATGCCTAACATCCCTTAGGGTTTCTCTTCATGGAAAAGTAAGGTTTGTCTTCTCTCTTTGGCTATATTATGTTGAAGTATAATGTCTTAATCCATATATACATAGGTGTATCTAAGTATAGTAAAAGTATTGGGTCGTTTATGTAAATAGTCGAAAGTCAAACTTAGAGTCTAAGTACGTAAAGTATATGTATGTACAAGGGTTTAGGGTGTCAAAACCTAAACATACTAACTACCATAGGGTATATATACGTGTCTCAAGAGTCTGTAATCTTTGTATCAACATTCATAATCAATCATACGTATATTGTTCTTATCATTCTCTCAAGTATCATATTTAAAATCATCAATACAAGAGCCTAATCGATCCTAAAGGGCCAACAATTGGTATCAGAGCCTAAGGCTCGAATCTAATCGGTGATTCGCTCTTGAAACTGCAATCAGAAGACAAAATCGATTCAGACCAAAATCGTTTCAGAAGAATAAGACGATTCAGAAGCAAAAAATCGATCAGATAATCGATTCCGCGTTGTGAAATTGATTTCAGTGATAAAATCAATTCAGTCCAATTGCAGAAGACAAGAACGAATCAAAGAACAAGAAAAATCGATTTCGTTAAATCGATTCAGAAAGAGGAAATAACAACAAATGGATGTTGTAAAATCGATTCAGAACCAAAACAAGTCGATTCCGTTTCAAATCGACTCATACCAGAGAAGAAGAAAGCAAATTGACTCAGGATTTAAAGAGAAGAAATCGATTCAGAAACAAGTCGATTCAGTCAAAATATTGATCAGAAAAGGGAAGAAGAAATTGATTCAGACCAGACAAGAATCAATCGATTCAGTGCAAAAGGAATCAAATCATTTCAGAGTGAGTAAGATTCAGTACTAAGAAAAGAAGGGAACATACCGGTTGATATCGATACCACCGATCCTTGTTCCAAAAACCGAGTATCACCGGTGTTGCCATCGTTCTCGTGAACCAGAGAAAGCCATCGTTCTTGCAGATCAAGAAGAAGTAGAAGACCGATTGAAAGGGTGTAATCACCATTCCCATGAACCATTGAAAAGGAGAAAGGAATCCGGTGCTCGTGCACGTCGTTCGTAAGTCTCAGATTAAGAAGAAAAAGGACTTTTTGCCCTAATTTTGTTTTGGTCGTAAGTTTCAAAAGAAATAAGAAGAAAGGAATTTTTTAAGTGGAAAGTAAAAAGGAAGAAGTCAAAAGAAGAAACAAAGTGGTCGTAGGTTTCAAGAAAAGAAAAAGAGAAGGATTTATTGCCATGTTTGAGTGAAAAGTCAAAAGAAAGGAATTTGAGAATTAAAAGTTAAAGGGAAAATGGGTGGACCGTAAGCCATCAAAGAAAAGAAAGTTTTAAAATTTTATCATCTTATTTTATATCATCCCTTGTGTTAATTATTTAAGAAAGTGAAGAAATTCAAAAAAGAGTACGTGACCGAAAGAGATTATAAAACGAGTATTGTTAGTGGATTACAATACAAATTTGAAGGATTCAAGAAAGTTAGATTTCGAAGATCAAGTTTGTTAGAAGAAAAAAACCGAAGTCAAGATGACAGAAGAATCATCGACAGGAACGAACAAAAACACAATGGTAATACATAAAGATGTGAATTCATTTTCTCAATTCCAATGTCCCGTTTTGAAGTCGACAAACTACACTATATGGTCAATCCGCATGAAAACCATACTCAAGGCAAATGGATTATGGGAAATGATAGAACCTAGTGCTAATACGCAACCCGATGAAAAGAAGAATATGACGGCAATTGCATATTTATTTCAAGCACTACCGGAAGATATGACATTACAAGTTGCAAATTATGAAAGTGCAAAGAAAATTTGGGATGCACTTAAGACAAGACATGTAGGTGTGGATCGAGTACAAAAGGCACGTCTTCAAACACTCAAAACTGAATTTGAGTTACTAAGGATGAAAGAAGAAGACACCATCGATTCATTCACCGCAAAGCTTAATAGTATCGTCACTAAAGCAAGTGGTTTGGGATCAACGTTTAATCAACCAACTTTAGTACAAAAATTCCTAAGCTCCGTACCTAAAAGGTTTTTCCAAATCGTAGCAACTATTGAACAGTTCATTGATTTAGATTCAACAACTCTAGATGAAATAATTGGAAGATTAAAAGCATTTGAAGAAAGAACAAATCTATTGAATGAAAGTCAAGTGGACAATCAAGAAAAACTTTTGTTCACCCGTCAAGAAAACAAGTCAAGTCGTGGAAGAGGTAGTTTTCATTCGTCACGTGGTCAAGGCCGTGGTAGATTTAAAGAAGAAGAAAGAGGAGAAACTATGACAGATGAAAACCCTAAAGAAAATGATGATAACTACGAAGGAAAGGAAAGACGACATCCAAGAAATCAAAACAAGACCGCGTTTGACAAAAGCAAGATAAGGTGTTATAATTGCAATGATCAAGGACACTATGCAGCAGAATGTCCTAAATCAAAATATAAAGAAGAAGAATCACATCTCATAATGGAAGACGAAGATCCAATTCTCTTATTAGCACAAGTTGAAGAAGATGAGAACCAAAAGATCAAAGATGAAGACAATTATGAAGATGTTGAAGAATGAAGTCGTTGAAGCATGGATTAAGAAATTAGGGGGGAATGTTGAAGTATAATGTCTTAATCCATATATACATAGGTGTATCTAAGTATAGTAAAAGTATTGGGTCGTTTATGTAAATAGTCGAAAGTCAACTTAGAGTCTAAGTATGTAAAGTATATGTATGTACAAGGGTTTAGGGTGCCAAAACCTAAACATACTAACTACCATAGGGTATATATATGTGTCTCAAGAGTCTGTAATCTTTGTATCAACATTCATAATCAATCATACGTATATTGTTCTTATCATTCTCTCAAGTATCATATTCATATTCATATTCAAGATCATCAATACAAGAGCCTAATCGATCCTAAAGGGCCAACATATTACAGTTTTAGTCGAATTATTAAATTTGGGGTTTTTTTCTCCAATTCGATTGCAAGTAGTGTTTCATGATTTTTGTTAATTTTAGAGATAAAATTACGATATTTTGCTTACACTAGGAGAACGACATTCTTATAATTGTAGTTTGTATATATGGTTTCTATCAACATATATTGATAGAAGCTATAGACTTAAAATTAGATTGTGGATGTTTACAGAATCATTTAAGAGTGGGTGAAGATGCTTTTTTGCTAAGCATTTTGTAGAATATAATCTTCTTGAAAGTAATAACCTTGATTTAAAGGATAATATTTTGTGTTATGGGGCATATGTTGGGATAAGATACGCATATAATGGAGTAAGATTTGTATTTGAATTTTTAGTCTTTCATCACCAATTTCGTTTCAAGTTTGCAGTATTTAGCCTTGAAGATGATATGTAATTTTTGTTGTGAAATTTTGAATACGTGACTAGGTCACTAATTTATGTTGCTCGTGATGATTAAATTTTTTGGATTCATACTTAGGTATTTTAGGATTAGGCCTGCACATCATGTATAACTCAAACCACACAAAAGACGCTTTTTGTTATTGTTGTATTTCATTAATCTTCTGTCACGTTGTGAATGCATGTGTTAAGATGGATCTACTATATAATCAGTTACGGCTAACAAAATCTAATTTCACAATGAAAATTGCATTATCGTTAAAGCAAATAAATGCCACTTTAAAGAAATATGATGCGATGGAATGAAATTATAACCAACTGACAAAAGAAGGAAAGTTGGTGCTGTAACAGGTTCTATAATTATGGTCCTTTCAATCTCATTGTAACCACTTTCACAAATCTTAAATATCCAACATTTGTATGTCAAACAAAAGATTGAAGCTTAAATATGGGTTTACAAGTATTTTGGCTGTAAAGTAATTAATCAGATCAAGTTGTGGACAAATACACCAATGGTGTGGTTTTGAAGTTATGATTATTTACATAAGCTTTATAGCAGAGATGTGACCATTCATATAATGTCTGATGGTTTTTTTTTTTTGCTCTTTTGTTGCCACCAACACTAACTTTCCAATAATTCCCTTGAAATGTTTTCGCTGGCATTTTAAATTTCAATTTAATTCATTTGGAATATAGGAAAATACAACAAAAGAATTACCGGAACATATGCTTGAGACATGGTGCATGCGATCATTTTAGCGTTAGGAACTCATTTGACATCCAATTTTGATTTGGTTTGGAAGGCCTGCAATCTTTAGCTTTCTTTTGCCCAAAATTGTTTGTTAGCTAATCATGTCATTGTCATATAACAAGAAAGCTGTTTTAGTGATTTTTTAGTGTGGTTTTATCATTGTTGCCCACCTCATTGCATAAGTAAATTCATTGGTAGATATTGACTTTAAAGGTGGTTAGATGAATTTATTCATATATTGCAACATTTATTTCATATATTTGTTTACTTTTAAAGAGAGAAAATTTGAATAGCACATTTCATGCTTTAGATTTACAAGTACAGAACAACAGCTTCCTTCTAACAATTTTAAGTGTCTGATCAATGTGACAATGTAAATACATATTTTTATTTTACTCATTCTGAGAAAATTTACTTGCATCAAGCTCTTGTGTTGATTGAGTAGTTGTTAACAACACAAATCTAACCCATTTTGTGGGATTTGATGTTTGCCAAGTGTTTTATTATCCAATATAAATATGAACCTTTGATGTCTTTTTACTGCTTTAACATTTCAGCAACTTTGGCACAAAGAAAATATTATGGTGTAGGAGGCTATCCGCTTAATCTCACTTTTTTTGGTATCATAGTCGATATGCTTGATTAAATCATTTATCTGACTATTAGGGTTTGGGTTTACTTATATTGAATATAGGTGTTTTCTGTAATTTATGCATCTGTATGCTCTCCATTTGTTGTACTTGCTTTCGATTTCTTTAAACCAAGTTCATGAGCTACACAATAACTTTTTTTAAATAAACTGTTTTAACCAGGTTCATGGCATACATGTAATAAACTATTTTAATCAGCTTCGTAACCTTCTGTTTTGATCGTAACAATTTCGCCAGTTTATTTAGGGTTATATAAAATGTCTTCACTCTGTTTGCTCTATTTGTTTTTGTAATTTTAGTAAGATTAATGATGGGTGGTTAAAAAATAAAACCTAAACATTTGTGAAAAATTTAAGATAATGGAGATCTTTCCTGTTTGCCTAATTTGATCATACTCATGGATGAAGCTATGATGATTGTTGTTGCTGATTGTATGCTTTGAAGCCTGTTTTTAATATGTTTTATGAAAACAATATGGCTGATATTCATGGTGTTTTGCTTGACACAAACACAGTTTCTTATAGTTGAAATGAGTGAAGGTTCACACTTTGAAAAGCGTAGTGTAATTGATGGCTGCTCGCACCGATCTACTCTATTAAATTGGTTTGGTTGGTGTTTACGTGATACTTTTTGCATTACCCTGTATGTGTCAAACATGGCCTTAAAAGTTACAATTCTTAACCGACCTAAAAAAAAAGTTTCGTGAAAGGAAAGTATTTCATCACAATTTGTTATTGTTTGTGTGACTTAAATAAAACTGATGTGAATATAATTAAATACAATAGAAAAAATTATTCAGTTGAATGGTTTGTATGAATACAAAAAAATCCACTTCCTACTCAATCTTGCTTGCATAATCATTTTCTATTGTTCATAATTCAATAATGTACAACTTACTATTAGATCATCTTATAAACAATTATGTTTTTATTTTTGCAATGCTTTGTGTTAAATGTTTTTTATATTTGTGTTTGTCACTTTGGTTTGGCAAAAAAAAAAAAAAAAAAAGGTGTTGGATGCTACTTGATATATGAATATTTTTACAATATCTTTATTTCTTATATTGTAAACTAATTTTCAATAAAAAGGAAAATTCCTCTGCGTTTATATTACTCTATCATCTTCCGACAACTACTCTTTTATTGTATTTATTTAATGCTAATTGTTTTCTTATAATGGTAAACGCATCTGTATAAAGTACGTTGTGATTTCTTTGTTTGTAAGAGGTGAATTCAGCTTCTCACAAAGCATGGTTAGCTTTACCTGGTCTTAGATGTAGAAATTTTCATTTGGAGGAAACAAAAGTATGAATCTGGTCAACAAAAGAGCAATAATGATAAAATAATGTTAGACCGTTACATTTAAGTTTTGGATTTATATTTTGCATAGTTGAGTTGAAGTCATTGTCGTGTTGCAAAAGACAATGAAAAAGAAGTTTTAGGTTTTATATTCTTATTACTGATCATTACTGATTAACAACGTATCAGATTTCCCCGACGCAACGTGAAGGGTAACCTCACTAGTTTAAATGAAAACATAATGCATAAAAGTAAATTAAATAACTAGGGATACTATAAGAAAAACAATATCATCAACAAACAGGGGGTGTAACAAGCTAGAAACTGCCTTAAAACATAAAATTCTATAAGCATTGAAAATATATATAATCAGATCAATATATAAACTTTGTACCATTGAAAACTACTAAAATTATAACAATATTATGAGCTAAGAAGTACATAACAAAATACACACACAACCATATCATATAATGCATGTCTTACATATATAGAATCCTAAAAGCAGGATTAAAATGAAAAACAAGAGATAATTTGATAATAAATATGAGAATCAACTGCATTTGAGTGTATCTATTTGGCTTCTCTTCCTCTCTTCATCTTGTTAACTCTTACCATGACCGCAACATGTATCTTGTCCATAGTCTCCTCAGCAAACATGAAAAGCTTGTGTCTCCATTGTTTCTTCAACACCAAAAGTATAATAACACCCCAAAACCCTGTCACAAAACCACATGTTATATCCAGATAAAACCATACCTCATCAGTTGCTTCATGTTTGTTCTCGGGCGTTGTAGTTGGCTCTTCATGATTGGAGCAATTCTTTGGCAATGGAGCTCCACATAGATCTTTGTTACCAGCATACACTGATGGATCGATGAAGGTCTGCAGTTGACTTCCTGTTGGAATTCGTCCTGATAAGTTGTTGTTTGACAGATTCAAGTGGCTCAAGAAATTCAAATCTGCAATGCTTGGAGGGATTGACCCGCTCAACTCGTTTCCTGATAAATCGAGAGAAGTTAACGCTTTTATGTTTCCGATGTTGTTCGGAATGCCTCCAGTAAGATGATTATTGGACAAATTGAGGCCCAACAATGAAGAAAGTTTGGTTAACTCTCCAGGTATTTCTCCAATAAGATTATTGCTTGAAAGGTCCATGTTAGTGACCAATGACCATGTTTTTGTATATTCAAGAGCACTGCCTTTCATTACCTGGATCACCTCCTCCTCAGTACCAAAGGTCAAATCCTTAGGATGGTTAATCATGCCCTTTAACTCTCCTAGACAATGTGGGATTGTACCTTCAATGTTGTTATGCGCAACATCCAAAATTTGAAGCTCTAAATTTGCACACAGAGATAGAGGAATTCCTCCGCTAAAATTATTTTTGTGCAACACAAAAACCCAAAGTGAATTTAATTTTTCACCAATCCAATCTGGTATTTTTCCAGAAAATGCATTACCACCCAAATCTAAGACATTTAACCGAATTAAACTCCAAAGTTGTGTAGGAAGCTTACCACTAAAGTTATTATCATTTAAGGTTAACCATCGTAGTGTTGAAATATTCCCTATACAATATGGAATGTCGCCACTTAACCCATTTGAGTGTAGATTCACTATACCCAATTTTCGCAAACTACAAAAGCATGTGGGAATTTTTCCAGTCAATCTATTTTTGGAAAGATCAAGATAATATAGATCCGTCCTCTTGCATAAGGACATTGGAATTGACCCATTGAACATGTTATTTTGAAGATATAATCTCGCTTTCTGGTACCCCGAATAATCGAGAATATTAGGATCCCCAGCAGGAAGGTTGTTCAAAGTTCCACTAAGGTTGTTGTGGGAGAGATCCATGACACGAATGGTGGGCCTCTTTCGCAACCACATGGGTAGAGGACCTGATATGGTTGCATTCTTCAAAACTAAGCTCTGAAGATTCCTCTGATTTCGAATCCAATTTGGAAATCCATTTTCAATCTTGCAAGAGCTAAGATCAATACTTAGTAATTGGAATGGAGGCAGCCACTCACGTGAAACATTAAAGGTCAACCTAAAGTTAGAAGCCGCATTCAAGTAGTTCAACGTCACAAGATTAGCGAAATGGGATTCACAAACTACTTTCAAATAATTGTTAGAAACATCAAGAGAACGAAGTTTAGATAGCTTCCCAATTGAAACCGAAATAGATCCGTCCAAGTAATTATGTGAAAGGTCAAGATTCGTAAGTTTCTCGGGGAGTGTTGGAATGGGACCTGTTAACTCGTTATAAGATAGATCTAATACTTGTAGTAATTTCAATCTTCTTAGAGATTCTGGAATTGAACCGTTCAAGTAATTACCAAAAAGGTTGAGTTCGGAAACTTTCTCAGGGAATGTCGGAATGGGACCTGCTAATTCATTATAAGATAGATCTAATACTTGTAGTAATTTCAATCTTATTAGAGATTCTGGAATATAACCTGTTAATTTGTTGTCATGTAGATTTAAGTGTTGGATGTTAGAAAGGGTAGTGAAGTTATGAAGAATACGAGATAGATGAGTTTTTTTGATGTTACACCCTGACAAGTGAAGCTCTAATATAGACGGGAACATGCTTAGCAAGTTTGCAAAGTTTGATCGCAGACTAAGAGGAAAGTATGAAAGGTCTAGAAATTGTAAGGATGTCATGTTTTGTAAAAAGTGAGGGAGTTGACCTTTGAAATGATTGTAGCTAAGATCCAGGTGTTTGAGGTTTGGAAGTTTAGTGCTCAAATTACGAGTAGGACTTGGATTCAAATTGAAAAGACTACATCCTGACAAAGCTAACACTTTTAATGAAGGAATCATGTAAAGCGCCATGTTAAGCCGGTTTTCTGCTTTACTAAGATTCACATAACTCAAGTCAAGATACTCAAGTGATGAAAGACCAGAAATCCATGCCATATCATACGCCTTCAACCATGGGCATGCGTTTGAATGGAGATCAAGAATCTTTAAATTGGAAAGATTCCCAATGTGATAAGGAATGATACCAGAAAAACATGAATCGGAGAGATTGAGGTATGTTAACTGCTTTAAGGATCCAATAAACTCAGGGATCCCCTTGCTTTCTTGAAAATTGTTTTCACTCAAGTCCAAGTATTTGAGATGCCTCAACTCTACTAAAGAAGAGCTCAACTCATTACTGGATAAGTATTTATCAGAAGAATCCCCACTAGCACGACCAAGATGAAGACTTTCAACATTTCCAGTGACATTATTACATGTGACTCTTTCCCAGCGGCAACAATCATTGCCAACCCATGATGCCAACATACCATTGTCTTCGCTAACACTGTGTTTGAACTTGAGAAGAGCTCGTCTCTCATGCTCAAGACAAGTCACCGTGGTATTTCGAGCGCCCAAACAGGTGGTTGCTGTTGCAAACAAAAAAATAGTTACAACCATACAATGGAATCCCAGACCCCATTGATTCCCCATGATTTGTTCCCACAACCCTTACTTGTAAAATAGCAAAATATAAAGATGGATTTTTATGATAAAGTGATATGTTCTTGAGATTAACAAAATTAGTTCATTTATAGATCCAGGAATGAATAGAAACTTAATTGTTTCTATAGTAGACTTGGAAGTCAATACTATAATTTGTATCAAAAAACACCTAATCTTTGGGTCTTGCTTATGAATACAATGCTTTACAAACAAAAAACTAACTTGACAATTTCACAAATAATTTAAAGTTATCAATAAATTCAAATCTTACTTTCATCCTTTTAAAATTTAGTCCGTTAATTTAGAAACCTTTTGTAAAGACCGTAGCATTAGCCCTAAGATTTATGAAAACAAAGTTTGTTATTGTTTACATGGCTAACTTATGTGTATTTGTCGCAAGTATTGATACCACTATTAACTAAACCCCTAACAACACGCACAAAAAAATAAAAATTATCACTCAAGATTGCCCGAAAATGCAAGTTAAGGTTACATGTTTGTTTGTGTTAAAAAAGTTTAAATTGAATAAAAAGGAATGCATTCACGTAATTGAACTCTCAAACATTGTTTACATTCTGTCAAGTGAAAGTTATTAATAATGATTCTTGTAATACATTAAATATAAGTTCGCATTATTTATAAAATTGAAAAAAAAAATCGGCAATTTTTGGTCACATATAATTTCAGTATAAATTAACTAAATTATGGTTTCGTGTTCTTTATGATGAGAGCTCGCAGCCTTGCAGCGACCTCTTATGTGTCCACAATAAGCTAAGATGATGAGATCTTACTATAAGCAGAGAAAACGCCTAGTTTCTGTAAAAAAAATAACACTAAAAGAAAGAGTGTAGAATTTTCAGTCGAAACGCGTGGGGTATAGGGCATACTCAATGCTTAAATTAGCTATCATTTTACATAGAAGCAGGATTATTTCACAATCTGATATATGTAGTCTTATCCTTTATTTTTTTGCTAGAGATTATCTTTCACGCCTTGAACTTCTGACCTTAATGTTGCAAATTAGCAACTTTACAAGTTGTTTTAAGTACCATCATAAGTTGAATTGTGTGAGGTAACTTCTTAAAACAACACATGTTATTCCTTTATTTGAAAACTAACTTACACTTGGACATCTAACAAAGTCGTACACAAGTTTTTTTTTTTATACTATCAATAGTATTTAGATGTTTGTGTATGTGAAATTATCTTGTAGTTTGACGCATTTTGTTTTCATCCAAATATGTAGTTTAAACATTTGACGTGTTGAGATAAAACATTTGAGTTATGTAGTTTAAACATAACTCAAATCAAATCTATACTTGTATTACAAACAGATTGAAAATATCACATGGTAGATATATTTTTATTTTTATGACCCATTTTAGAACCTACAAAAACTCAAATGCAGCAACGTATATGATTACTAATTGCAAGTGTCTACTATTGAGGCCTTTTAAATTTGGCAAAAGGCTTTTCCAAGCGGTATGTAGACATCAACTATGCAAACACAACAGCGTAATTAAGAACAGATTTATTAGGATAAATCATTAAAGAAGTATCGATATTTCAACAAGGTTATTTGTGAGTTGATATACATGTGACGCATGAGAGGGTACGTAGTGTGGTTTCATAACATGTCAAAAAAGATAACATTTAGTGAAACTCTTCTTTGAAGATGGTATGCAAAATTTATATATTTTCTTGTCATTCGTTTTGTATACGGCAATGCGGCCATTTATATCCACAAAAATATTCTTCGGGCTTGTATTATTTTCTACAGGGCCGGTCCTGAGAATTTTAGTGCCTAGGACGAGAGCAAAAAAAAAGACCTTTTGGCCTTAACGAATTGAATTATATAAACTAATTTTTTTTTTAAATAAAGACAAACGTTTTAGAAATAAACATAACAAAATCATAGTATTACAATGATATAGCGTAATTGTTCATCGATAACTCATGAGGTTCAGGTATTACAATAAACATAACAAAATCATTTATTTTTTTGCTGCTCAATTGACCATCTAAATAATTAAATAAATAATAATAAAACATGACACATGAGATTTAAATATTTTATTTTCTAAAAAGGGGGCTTTAATTGAGTAATTGGTTAATAAAATGGGCTTAAAAATTAAACTGGGTTTAAAATATAATTTAGTTAATTTTCATGATTGAATTATAGTTTATAACTATTTCTTTAATAAAAAAATAGATATATATATATATATATAATATATATATATATATATATAATATAAAAAACAATTTAAAAATTTTTGTGTCCCCTGAGCGAGTGGGCCCTGGACGGGCGTCCATCTCGCCCCTCCTTAGGGCCGCATGATTTTCTGCTTTCTTTTCTTGTGGAATTTAAAGCCACATAGCTTTCACACGACTTTGAATTCTACACATAAATTTCATTCAATTTCTGACACACTAAAGAAATGTCATTGTGGCCCTATATTTTTTATTTCCATTTGGCAATAATTGTGTTTTTGTTATCATGTTTACGTTTATAAAAATATGAATATTTAAGGAATACTAGGGGAAGAACTCGCGCTTTGCGGCGGGAAATTTAACGATTTTCAACAAAATTCAAATAAAAAAATAGAAAGAAAAAACGCTTCTCAATGAAAGTCTATTACGCACTTAAAAACACTTTTCAATGAAAAAATTATATAAGAAAAAGCAAAGCGTAACACAGGTTTTGCATAGATTTTAATTTGTTAAAATTAAATTTGCCAGTTCTCGAATACCAGCCTCTTTCCGTGATGGATTTTTTTACTTATACCATTATATTAATAGTTAAAAGATAAATAAAATCCTGTTGATTTGATTTTTTTTCGCTTAAGCCTTTATATTAATAGGTAAAACACAAATTAAATCCTCTTATTTCTTTAAAAATACGTTTTACCTCAAATTTATAAAATCAAACTTAATTAAATAATTTTGTTATGATTATAATAATAATTATTTATTGATTTGTTTATTATTTGATGTTATTTTAGGTTTTTGTAAAATTAATTAAAATATTTTACATATATGATTTAAAAATACAATATTTCACATTTTAATTTATTTATTATTTTGATGTTATTTTAGTTTTTTTTTAAATCAATTAAAATATTTTATATAAGTTTAGGTTATATTGAAATAACTTAGTTTTAGAGAAATCTGAGACGACACCATGTCTAGAGTTAGTTCATTTTTGAGTGGTTTACAACCGATTTATTTTTAAGTGAACTTCTTTCAAACGCGAATTAAACCATTTGCTCTTAAACAACACTGTTATTTTAAATTAACATTCAAATTAAAATTTCCTTTTTAATAATCATTTTTAAGTTTTAAAAATTTATACAACCATATTTTGAAATATCAATCTCTTAGTAAAATGTGTTTTACAATAAAACTCGTTTCGTTCGCAATAAATTTAAGCTTTTTATCTTATTAACAAAATCTTTTATAGACTTCTCAACGAAAACATTACATGCATGCTATGTTGTGTTTTTATTTTGTTAAAAGCATTTCTTAAAGAAAACATTACATTAGAAAAAATAAAATGTAACACACGATTTGCATAGCTTTTTTTAAAATTAAAATTACCCCATCCGGGAACATCACCCTTGATCCCGAGGTAGATTTTTTTAACCTAGGCCCTTATTTTAATTGTTAAAATACAAATTAAAACCTCTTGATTTGATTTCTCTTCATTTAGGTCTAAAGTTATAAAATCAAACTTAATTCATATATTTTTATTTATAATTATGATTATAATTGTTGATTGATTTATTTATTATTTTGAATTACCTTATTATATATCTTAATTTATTTATCATTTGATATTATTTTTTTAAATTAATTAAGAATAAAAGGTTTGCATATTATAAAAGAGTGAAATTAAAAAGATTTACATGCTATTAATGAAAATGGGAAGATGTCATTTTGATACAGTAACAAATTGTACCTTACATAATAAAAACTGTGTTAAGTGTCTTAAAAATTTTATAAAATTACAATTAATGACAAAGAGGTGCTTTATATAGTAAGTAGCAGATTAGACCCGCATTTTACCACGGTTCAGTTTTATCGATTTTATACTGTTATTGTACTATTACTAAAAATATGATATTTGATAAGTTGTGGATATCAATTAAAATATACATTAAAATTTTTTGAATAAAAAATCTTATCAAATATAAACATTGTATTATAATTAATAGTACATTATTATTAAATTATTACAGATATAATAACATGACACAATCATACTATTAAATTTTAATTAATAGATTAACAAAATGTTGATATTGTTATTATTAATTTTATCCGCCGCCGCCGCCGCCGCCACCACTGCCACCACCGCCACTCTTACTGCTACGGCTACTACTACTCCTGCTACTCCAGCTCCTACTGCTCCTCCTACTGCTCCTGCTCCTATTGCTCCTACTACTGCTACTACTACTGCTACTACTGCTTCTACTACTGCTCCTACTAATGCTCCTACTGCTCCTTCTGCTCCTACTACTGCTCCTCCTGCTCCTCCTCCGCCTGCTGCTGCTGCTGCTGCTATGAAAATATTTAGTAATTGTATACTTAAGTATATAAATAAGAGAATGCTTAATTTAAATGATATTTAATTATAAAAATAAAAAAATAAATATAATTCTAAATATTAATTTAAAATATTATAAATAATATAATATTTAATATGGTGAGTTAAATAATATTCTATTATTAAATAATATATTAATAATACAAATTAAATAATATATTAATTAGAATAAGTTTATTAAATATGGGCATAATATAATTATTTCATAAAGCACTTGTACCCATGTTTAATAAATTATGTTAAATTTCTTAAAGTTTGAGTAAAAAACAATATTTTCATTCTTTCTTTCTTATATAATAATAAAGATATAGATAATAATTTCAAAAAAATATTAATAGTTTTGAAAATTGCTTAAGAGGTATTGAAGTAGAATTAAAATATTTTCGTCCTTAGTACATAAGTTATATTTATAATTGAGGCATAAATTATTAATTTTTTTGAACGATAAATATACGACCTATCTTTTGGAGAATAGTGTTATCTTAATCGGATTCATTTACTCGATTCTCAGGTGAGACCGAACCCCCCAAACTCCTCGGGAGGAAACCCGCAACCGACAACTAACAAACCTCTCTATTTTTTGCTCCGAACAATATTTGAACTCAAGATCTTATTTTTGCTCTAAGAAGTTCAACAATTTTTTAAATATAGACTGTAAAAATGACCACTTACGAAAAAAGAGGCACATCCAACCCAGATCCCGACCCGACCTAATAACCTGACACGAATCTAACCCAGGTTGAACCTAATGAGCATAGGACTAGGGTCCAAGTTCAATTTATGCCAAATGTTATATAGTCAAAACAAAGCTCGATGTGAGAGTAGGAATACATTTTTCAAACTGGATTGAATACAATTTAAGAACATCATGTAACAAAATATTACAAGTCGTTGAAAAACACTCTTGCTCAAGGTCCAACAAACAATTGGAAGTGATGGAGGTATCTGGAACTCTGATGTAAGTACGGTTCGTGAACAAATGGGAATGTTCGTATTTCAAGAAAGCTTGTCATTCGACCGTTTCAACAATCATCGATTAAAAAAATTAATTCAAGAAACTCTCCAACTGCGTTACCCTCACGTAAATTGTACTACTCTTAGACGTGATTGTTTAAATTATTAAAAACAAGCAAAAAGCGATTTAAAATGTATTTTAGAAAATTTGTAAACCATTGTTAAATTAACTACCAATGTTTGTTCGGCTCTACATGGTCAACCAAAATCGTACTTTTACGTCACCACTCAATGTTTGTGAAATGAAAAAGAATAACAATTTCCAATCATAGCCACTAGATCCGTGATTTACTAATCGTTAAAATTTTCACAATAGCTTTGAAATCTATAAATTTTCTGTTAGCGACAGGGTCTTGTCGCTACAGAAAACAAGACTGCCACCAACAACAATAGAATTGTGTATATGTTTAAAAGATCACTTGGGCTTGACGAACAAATAAAAGATAGATTAAGCCTTGAAGACGAATAAACAATTGAAGAAGATATACAAGATTAAAAGGTATCTTCAGAAAGATCAACCTCACTCTCTAAACAAGAACTAGCCTACGATTTTTGTCTACTCACTGACAACAATGATTCAAGTGAAGACTAAACACTAAAGGACGATGATACTAAATAAAATAAAAAAAAGTATAAATGTATTTGCATTGTAATTCCTTAGTTTATGTTTTGTGATGGATTTATAATTTCTTGCTTCTAAATTTTTAAAAATTAATAAAAGTTGAATTTTTATAATTGATTTATGTTTATTATAATTTTAATTTTTATACACAACCTGTTTTGAACCGAACCCAATCCTTGCCTGATAGTAACACTATCAGGTTTATATAAAGAAATAGTTGTACTCCCAAACCTAACCCGAACATGACTCTGGTCTAGATCGAAACTAGCCACAAGATACAATCAAGAATGGAAAATTATTTGATTCAGCCAATGATGCCTTCAAACATTATTCACGATTTCTTTCAAGTGAAAGTTATTAATCACGTAGATTATCTATACTATTATATAATACATATTAGATGGATATGATAGTAATTTTATTCAAAGTGTAAGACACATATACAATATTTTAAGCATAGAGTACAAGTGCTTTATGCAAGAGTTTCATTTTTGCCCTTATTTAATTAACTTCTTCTAATTATTGTATTATTTAATACACATTATTAATACATTATTTAATAATGTGATATTATTTAAATCACTTCATTAAATTCTATTTTAATTATAATAATATAAATTGACATTTAAATTTATAGTTACTAATCATATTTTTATAACTAAATACCATTTAAATTAAGTATTATTTTATTTAAATACTTATATCTATATTATTATATAATACATCTCTTTGGATAGAGATGTAATTTTGCCAAGCATACAAGTTTTGAAGAAATATGTACAAAGAAGTACAAGACATTTAAAAGTGATACAATAAGGAATTGATTAAAATTTTAAGACACTTTAGGGGTAATATGATAAATTTATCCATTAAAATTTATATACCTTGATATTTTTGTCCTTGTCTCTTTCATGTATTTAATAAACATATTAATACATTATTAATAATATGATATTATTTAATTCACTTTATTAAATTTTATTTTATTTATGATACTATAAATAGACATTTAAATTTATATTTAATAATTATATTTTTATAACTAAATACTGTTTAAATTAAAAATTATTTTATTTAAATATTTAAGTATATGACTTATATATATCTTCATATTTATAATAACTATAATACTAATATTTTTCTAGATGCATATTGTAAGTTTAATAATTTTAATATTTATCTATATCTTTTATAATAAAAGTGAAAGAAGGATAGAATGATAATTTTACATATGAATTAAGACACTCATATGAAAAGTCATGCTTAAATTTAAAAAACTTAACCATTTTATTTCATTTATGACCTTACAATGAAGTATAACATATGATGTTTATAATACAAATGCTAAAGCATATACACATTGTCAAACAAAACCACCATTTACTTTAAATACAATTCATTCATTACGATTGAGTACTAATCTCTCTTTACCTTTCCCTTGTAGTTGTTAACAACTCAATAACAATCAACATGGTAATTTGTGGTGACAATTTCTCTATTAACTTACTCTGGTTTATGCAAATCACCATCGAAAGCTGCATCCGATGATCATAAAACTTTAATCTACATTTATAAAACGAAATCCCCCTAAAATCTAGGTAATAATTGATTTACGACCACAAATACCACCAATGCTTTCACTAATCTTGTTGGGATAATATAGTTGTCTTAAAGACTTCTGTAATATACGTAATTGTTTTCTTTCATTCAATTTTTTCAATAATTACATTTTGATTTTTTAATTTACGTCATATCGCACCGAGCTGATATTCACTAAAATCGAATTCTCAAAAAATCGTGTAACAGTCGTACCGCTGCAACGCGCGGGCATTTCCACTAGTTTTAATAATTCTTTTTCCTTAGCGAAATGTAAAAATTTCCATACTTTTTGGTGAAACATTACATCAAGAAAAAAGAAAATTAAACACAAACACAAATTAGTATTTTTAAAGGTTAGCAAACACAAGCATTTGAAGAAAATCAAATTAGTAAACAAATTACTGGGTCAAGTGTATATTATATATTACATGAGGTCAAGTTGAAAATTTAAAAACTTAGAAGATTTAGGTTGAAAATTATGAATGTGGTTACCGGTAACCCACCGATAATGCTATTTATGATACAGTAAGTAGGTTTGTGATCTTTAATGTAGGTTTCTATTCTTTAGTTAAGATGAACCTTCACAATAATATGTAATGCATCCACAGGTGAAAAAAACATGAATGTTGTAATGCTCAAGCAAGGGAAATGAAAAGAAGATAATAGGTGATAAGTTTGTATATATTCGAGATAATTCATATTCATAATGATCACTGTGTTTAAAAACACTAAAACCATTAAGAATACAAAATATTCTGACCCAACTTGACCCGATCGCGTGAGAAAATATTCTGAGTCCGTCAGGAGTCCACTGCCAGTGCCACTATTATGTACCTCACCACCACCATTGATTAAAACCCCCACAACCACCGCACCACCACCCATTAAAACCACCACACCACCATCGATTAAAACCACCACACCACCATCAATGGTGAAACCATAGTTATCACCATCAATAGCCTTCAAAAACCTAATTTTGTAACAAGACATCCTTAGCTCAAGAATCCAACAAAAACCCCTCTCGCCATTGAAACAACAAACCGCTTTCCGGCGACCTCAAGAACTGACCGAAACGACAATGCTTATTTGTGATGGGTGAAGCCTTAAGGGGGTGTCTGAGGAGTTCGAGAATCTCCACTTTCGGATGCAGTAAATTTGCACATTTTAATGTGAAGCAAGTGAGCTTAAAAACTTTTGCAGAGAAGAATAAACTTCATGTGATTGATTTCAGTATGAAAAAAGCGATGGTGTGGTTCAATGAGGGTATGACGTGATTATGTTTAAGAGTTAATTACACAAGTAGTCTCATCAAACTAATGGTTCAAAATTAAAAACACAATCAAATTATATTTGAGCAAGTCATAAAAACGGTCCCTAAAATGGTATTTAGATAATTTTAATATAACCAGAGCCGGCCCAATAGCATAATTGGTTCAAGCTAGTGCTTTCTGCCTCTTAAAATTATAGAGCCTCTAATTTTAATAATCTTATAGTAAATGTGACCTCAAATCCCAAACCCACAAGATTCAATAGTCCTAACTTAGTCCATCAAGCATTAACAGTCAGCGGCTATTCCCTTTCCTCATGCCTCCAAGTCCGACTCTTCAATCCCAGTGCCTCGTCCCTCATGCCTGATTGCCTGCGACTTTCACTCTTCAAGATCATCAAGCATTCGAGCTTTCTTGGTAATCACTAATCAGTAAATCAGTAATCATCAAGCTTCAAGCATGGCTGCGAGTCGCCTTTTTCAACAGCAAAATGGTCTGCTACTCTTCAAGATCAATAACAGTAATGTTAGGTTCAAATCGTTGAATAAATCCTCACTCTCCCCGTTCAATTCAACCTACAAATTAACTATGCAACCTACGAATCTGTGAATTACAGCTTTTGATATTGCGATTAAGAAGGGCAGAAACTTTGATTTGTTATTACTGATTAAGAATAACCAAATAAGATCGGCTTGCGATCTGCCGATCTCACAATCTCGCCTGGAAGGGTTGCGAATTGTGATTACTCGATTAGAAGGGCTTTGGATCGATCTGTGTCACAGATTAGATTTCTGGTTGTGTGTCTCTTAACTCTCTCATCAGGTTAGTTTTCTAGTTTTTGATTTAAGTTATTTATTTATTTGTTTTTGAATTAGTTAATTATTTTATATCTGAATTGGTTATTAGTTTTTTGATTTTGATTAACTAATTTGATTATCTCATTGCTTGAAACTTATTAGTCTTATTACTTCATTAGTTTATTAACATTTCTTGAATCATATTTAGTGTACACAACATACTATAACTAGGGATTATAACTTGGTCACTTAAAATTTATAACAATGTTAAACCGAATCCGTAAGTTTGAATGTGATGCATCAAAACGTGATAATAAGGCCAAACGATAAGCTTTAAATGAATCACTAAAATGATGAATGTTAAAATTCGTAACCACAACAATTTCTAATAATGATGAAAATTTTGGAAAAGTTGATAAAAACCTTAATGAGCCTATGAAGAATAATAAAAACTTTAAAAATGTTGATGAAAACCTTGATTAATCTACAAATAATGATGAAAATTTTAAAACGCTTGATGAAAACCTTGATAAACCTACAAATAATGATGAAAACATTGAAAATATTGATGAACACCTTGATGAACCTACAAATAGTGATAAACTTACAAATAAGAATCAAACTAAAAACATTTAAATTATGTTGATTCTAGTCAATGGAATAATATTAGTAATAATTTTAGAGATGTACTTGTAGCTCCGGTTAAAATTTGATGATAAATTTCCAAACGATGAATTTTTCAAGAAGCTTTAATAATTCTTTTTATATGCAAAAATTACATAATGAAGAAAAATATGAAAAAAAACAGTTGATTTATTTTATAGAACTTAATAGAGTATTTTGTTTTTGTTGTAAGTTATTTAATGTAAATCAATGTACAAGTAAATTAGCAAACGAAGGTAGTAACAATTGAAATAATTTTTATTTGAATTAATAGAACATGAAAGAAGTAATGTACATATTATGAATATGAGAACATGAATGACTCTAGAGATAAGATTGACGAAAATAAGACAATTGATAAAAAAAATTCAAGATCAAATAAATAAAGATAAGGAACATTGGAAAAATATACTAATAAGAATTATTGCCATTGTAAAGAAACTTGGTAAAAAAATTGAATCGTTTCGTGGGTCTAAAAAAAACTTTATGAAGAAAACAATGTTAACTTTTTAGGTGATATTAAGATGATTGCAGAATTTGATTTAGTAATGCAAAAACTTATTCGACGTATAAAAAATAACAAAATTTATAATCATTGCATTGGACACAACATGCAAAATGAACTAATTACTTTATTAGCAAATGAAATCAAAATAAAAAATTATAAGTAAAACCTTATAAGCAAAAAGACGTGTGTATTGATAATGCTACAAATCAACTAGATGAACTTATTTGTTTTTTAAAAAAGTATAGAGATGAGGAATTTGAGAAAACTATGATTATAGCTAAAGAAACAGCTATAGAGATGAATGAAAAACCTGTTTTTCATGATAAATGATTTATTCGTAGAAATAAAATGTTTGATGAAAATGTTGATAATAAAACTTTAAAAATACCTATTGAAAGTTTTAGAACCGATTACTTCTTATACATAATAGATCAAGCTAGTTTTTCACTTTTGATCAATTTAAAGAGTTCAAAACTATGTTCGGTTTTTCGTATAGTATAAAAAGTTAAAATCCATCAATGAAGAAAGTTTTAAAAAAAAATATTTTTTTTTGAAAATACTTTGAAACATAATGATAATGTAAATATTGATGCTGTGAATCTTTACCAAGAATTAAAAATGTTAAGAGAGATTATACATTTAGAATTTAACATAATGATTAATATACTAAATTATATTAAACACTTTAACTCTTTTCCAAATTCATTTATTGTCTATAGAGTTATTTTAATAATTCCTGTAACTGTTGCTTCGGCGAAACACAGCTTTTCCAAATTAAAACTTTAAAAAAATTATTTATAATCTATTATGTCACAAGAAAGATTAAACGGTTTAGCTCATTTGTCGATTGAAAAGGATTTTTTCAAAGAATTTGATTATGAAGAATTCATTAAAGATTTTGCATAAAAAAGCTAGAAAACTAAACTTAATCTAAATATATTTATACATGCACTATAAATAACTTTAAAAAAATTTTAACTTCGCGAATTGTAAACTTATTAGTTTATTATTGCCGGTCCCAAGCACGGATAAAAAAGGAGGGTTTATATCAATGTTTTTTAAAAGCCTCATATTTTTTGTTTGTTTTGGGCCTCAAAAAACGTTAAATCGGCCTTGATTATAACTTAATAGAAAAGACAACGGAAGTTAGTACTAATATCTATCCAAACTCGTTACAAAATTAAAAAACACAAAGCTCAACCTTTTTACTTTGAACCCCTTGATACTCGTAAACTTTTTATTTTAGACAAACCCTTGAGACTTTTTATGTAAATAACTTCTTTTTATATCGACTGTAAAGTTGATCACTCATGGATTTGTTATCTCAAGTGGGCCAAATTTAGGCCTCTTTAAGTGAAGGTTTTGTGTTGCTTATCCGTCTGGGCCGTATCCCGTATGTCATCTAACTGGAATTTAAATAATAGGATGTCTTGGGCCGGGTATTCATTCTCTTTGTGTAGAGCTCAAGCAGGTCTTGCTGGACAGGGTTTGTTTAACCCACATTTAAGGCCCACTATTAGATTTTAATTCTCGGGAGTCGGGACTACTCGACCCTGGGCCGGAAAATGTCCTGGGGCGGGTTAGTTGTCCTACAATTTTGTATTCTTTTCATTCTTTATATTAACTAGTTATTTTCTCTACGCTCCGCGGCGGGAATTTGGTGATTTTCTCTCGAGTCACATAGCGTGAGTTTGGTCGCGTTATCTTCTCAACTCGTCGAAAATCATAAAAGCAAATACCGAAACCAGTTAAGATAATATCAATGCCACAACGATGTTTTACGTTCATAATCGGTTCACTTCGTCACGATAATATTACTTAAAAAATAATATAACTAAAAGGGTTAAAAATAATGGGTTTATATAACTATATAAAACCAAGTGTTCCATATATTATAAAAAGAGGATAAAAATGGCATTTCATATTCACAAAGAAAAAAAAAATTATGTGACAAAAAACTAAAACCACAAATGTGCAAGGGGTTATATGTAATTTCTCAAAGTTGGTGGTTAATGCTAAAACCCAAAAAACTACTGTAGCAACACGAGTTGCTTTTTAATATATATTATAATAAACTTTGTCGGTGTATTGTTCAAAATCCTCTAAGAAATCCGTATTATTTGTTAGTTTTTGTTAACAATAAATTTTTTACTCTTTAATATCACCTAACGTTACACTTATAACAATTTAAACCTATATCATTTTTGTGGTTGGTAAAAACTAGTGTCACTGAGCTACAACACCATGTCCCAGAATCTGTTAGTTAGAATACACGTTTAACTGGTGAATGTAGGTTACTTGCACACTCATTAGAT